>JAQQAC010006877.1:13004779-13304244 GCA_029783875.1 Phataginus tricuspis | reverse complement strand
CAAGGTAAGAGGAAGTCTGTGTGTCATTCTTTAGAAACAGATGTAAGGAGAAATGTTGCTAGTTTCACCTTGTTTTGAGTACATTTTTGGATTGTGGCATTTTCTTTGCTTTTTGAATCTTAACATTTGCCTAGACGCCAATAAAACAAAATGACCTTCCCCCATCCTCACCGAATGAAAAACACAAAAAAGCACTAAAACTCAGTTTTGAAGTCCAGTCCAGACCTTTCTAGGCTCATGGGAGCACTGTGTGACTGTGTGAGTATGTGTGTGCTTCTCTGCTTTAATATTTCACAGCTTGCCTGTATCTGAAAGAGGTTCAAAAAACATGTGTGAGGGATTGACTTTTAAAAGTTGCTAGTTTTTACACGTTAGAATGCTGTGACATAGTCTGGACACGTCACAGGCCTTCAGCCTTTCTGCTGAAGGGACTTCGACCCCTTCCTGCTTCCTCACAGCCCTCACTGTCAATGGATTTCCATCTGTAGCAGAGAAAAGCAGAGGCTGGTCCACATCAAGGGTCTGGACTTGTGCAACTCTGAGCACGTTCCCAGAACTGATCAAAGACAGATGCACACACAGATGGTGACTCCCAGGACAAACGTCTCATCAAAACTAAATAAATTCAAGTAACATACCAGTAAACGTGGATTATAAATCATCATATCTTGAAAAACAGAAAACAGGGACCAAATATTTTTCTAAAATGCCCAAATGTCCTCCAAACACTCACACAAATCCTGTCAAATTAACTTAAAATGGACACCAGAAACTTCTTTATACAGTTGAAGCTGTTCTTGACTCATATGCACAAGATGATTTTCGAGGGGTGATAGCCAGAGACAACTAAGCGTATATGTGAGCCCACCTTGAAAAGGGCCTCACCAGCGTTGGTTTGGCGAAAGTACTCTTTCCATCCCTTCTGTTATAATTTTATATTGTTCTTTATCACTGAATTTAATGTGCCACATATTTCTATAGGATATAATTATTTTTTCTTGAGGTGGTCCAAGCTGTCATCTGTTATAAAGAACTACCCAGGCAGCCCCTCCCCAGTGATAGAGAAATTAACCAGAAGAGAAGTGAATAGGAAAACGAGAGGATGTTCTTAAGATATCACAGGGAGGATCTGAAAAACAGTGAAGCAAAGAAGCGCTGTGCCCCACTTTCTACAGGGTCTTTAAAGACCAAGATCAACTTTGAACCCTGCCTTTAATTTCCTGGGCACTATCACCCATGTCATATAAGCCACATTTTATGTCCCATGGAAAACAAAGCCTTTAATGAAACTAGTGAAATGCTGTTTGCTGCAGCACACCACCAACTTGGCTAACAATTTGTGCGGAGGAAGTGGCAGGGTAATTCACAGCAACTGCTCTTCAGTGAGCTAAAGAAGCTGCTGTAAGTACTATGCAGGACAAGCCTCCATTCACTCTGTTCTAAAGGAATGTTACAAATATGTTACCCATCAGTGGATCACTGGGGCACAAAGCCCTTGTTGGCGTGCAGCATCTGGGATGGGTCAGAAGTGGATGTGAGTGAGAAAGGACTGACTGTGATTATGTGATAAGGAAGAAGGTAGCTCTCCCAGTTGCTTTTTTGCTATATACAGCTTTGTGGAAGCTACCTAAATATACCGAGACTACTGAAGCCAACATAATTCTTCTCTCATTTCTCATTCTCCCTTCTGATAAAATCTACAAACAAGGGTAGTACTAGCAGACTTTCAAAGTAAGAGCAGCTGTCAGGCCTGACATTCAGTCTCAGCAGGACCAATTATTCATGCTTGGCACCTATTCTGAGTGACAGGAATTATGAAATACTTTTCATATTAGTTGTGCCCCAACAAACGGTTGAAAGATGAAGCAAAGGGGAGAATAAAGAGAAGCTTTTTCAAGGATTTAGGTTTTGCTATAATGAAAAAGGAATTTATAAACAGTCTATTAATGAGTACTACAGAACAACTGAGAAGTGTGGCCAACACAATTGAGGATAAGGGCATTAGTCTAAAAAAAAAGTCTTAAGATACAGGATCTAGAAAGAAAAAAAGCAGTGGCACACTCAAGAGGACAATGGTAAAAATAAGAGCCATAAGGACAACAGAATTAAGATAAAAAAGCTTAAAAGATAAAAAACTTTTTACAATAGCTTAATAAAGAAATATAAATGAAGGGATTACACCAATAACAGTCCAGCAAAACTTTTTTTTTTTTAAACAATGAAAGCTTTCAGGCTTGGAGTGGGGAAAACAAGTAAAGGTACTCATTGCTGATGACATTATAAATAGCATGTATCTGGAGAGGTATTTGTCAGTGAGAAAACAATAAGTGAGTTCAGTAATTTCACTGCTGTAAATTTATCTGTGGATATAATTTTTAAAATGTGTATAAAGCTTACAGTATGGAATATTACTCAGCCATAAGAAAAAAACAAATCCTACCATTTGCAACAACATGGATGGAGCTGGAGGGTATTATGCTCAGTGAAATAAGCCAGGCCGAAAAAGACAAATATCAAATGATCTCACTCATATGTGGAGTATAAGAACAAAGAACAACAACAAAAAAATAACTGAAGGAACTAAACAGCAGCAGACTCACAGAACCCAAGAACGGACTAATAGTTACCAAAGGGAAAGGGACTGGGGAAGAAGGGCGGGAAGGGAGGGATAAGAGGGTAAAAGGGGCATTACAATTAGCAGACATAAGGTGAGGGGGCACGGGGAGGGCTGTACAACTCAGAGAAGGCAAGTAGTGACTCTCATCTCACTACACTGATGGACAGTGACTGTAATAGGGTTGGTGGGGGGGACCTGATGAAGGGGGTAGTTTAATCATCACAATATTGCTCATGTAATTGTAGGTTAATGATACTAAAATAAAATAAATTGAAAAAAAAGATAAAGCTTACAGTAAAAAGTAACAACTTCAATATTCTCTAGTGGTGTAAGAAACAAGTATATTAGAGTGTATTGATATGACTATTATGCTGTCACCATAAGAATAAATCTGATAAACAAAAGTAGAGATTAAAAATACACATGTGAATATATACATATATGTATGCATATATACTAAAAATCACTTTTAAATTTGTAAATATTGAATATTGTGCCACTGTTACATTGAAAAGATAAACATGACTAATAAATATGGAGAAGTATTTATATAAACATTAAGAAGGAAGCAGAAACATACATATATAAATATATATATACACATACATACATTGCAACTATATAAAAACTGTAAGTCTGAAACAAAATTCAGCAGGAAATACAAAGCAATTAAACTGGTTGTGCTGTTTGAGATTTTTATTATGAGTAAATTTTTTTCTAAATACAATTTAATTTGTTTCCTCTTTTTAATTATGTAAGTAGATTTAAGAAGAAACAGTTCTTAAAACCTGGAGAAAAGCATTTTCCAGTTGACATATACTATATTGTTAAGAAACCCCAAAAGAAATTATAGACCTAGACCTCTTGGAAAGGGAATTACGTGAGTTCATAACTTTATTACAGGTCACTGATATTTAACTTGTATAAGAATCCTTCTCAATGAGAAAATATTCAAGAAAAACCAGCCCCTATAATTTTCTTTTCTCTTTAGAAATACATGCTTTGAAATTAATGAGGATAGTATTTTATGGTGTTATGCAGCCAGGTAATGTCTGCACAGACATTTCTTCTGTCAGTGAGCAAAGTCATGTACATGCAATACATAATTACATATACACACACACACACATACTATGCACATATATATATTATGTACGCATGCACTATAAGTTCATGGACACACATTCAGAGAGTGACAACCTTTTAAGTTCAGTAAGGTGTGGCCTTAAATATTACTTCCTTCAGGTGTGGCCTTAAATATTACTTCTTTGAAGAGGTATTCCCTAGTGGCCTATCTAAACTAGCATCCCTGCCATCACCTTGTCTTTTTTTTTCTGTAGCATTTATCATTATTGGACTATATATTATGTATTTATTTGTCAAACTTTCTATTGTCTGTATATAAGTTTCAACAGGGCAGGGACCTTGCCTGCTCTTCTCAAGGTTGCCTGGGGCCTCCCCTCGCCAGACCTCATGGCCAGTTCTTACTTTTCATCTCTGAGTTATCATTAGCAGTTGACCCCCTTCTTTGAACACTTTTGCCCCCTAAACTCTAGAGCCTAAGAAGAATGCCTCATTGTCCTTCTGTTTTTCTGACTGCTCCTTTTCAATCTGCCTTTCAGTGCTCTGACCTCCAAGGGTTGCTGGGGCACCCCGAGGCTCAGTCTCTTGGGGCTTTCAGCTAGAACCACAGCTTTGAAGGACACCTATATGCTGATGACTCTCAAATTTCTATCTTTAGTCTGAACATTTCTCCTGAGTTCCAGACTCATTTATCCAACTGCCTGACATCTGGGATGTCTAACAGGCATCTCAAATTTAATTTGTCTCAAATGAATTTCTTCCTTACCCTCAAACATGTTCCTGCTAAATCCTCCCTAGCTCAGTAAATACTAATTTTTCCAGTTGGTTAGACCAAAAACCTCAATCTCATCTTTGATGCTACTGTTACCTCATATCCCAGTCTGCTAACAAAATATGTGGATTCATCCTTCAAACTACTAACAAAATATGTGGGTTCATCCTTCAAACTATACCCAGAATCTTATCACTTCTCACCACCTTTACTTCCACCATCCGGGTCTGAGCCGGCATCATCTCCTGGAGGGATTATTGCAAAGGCCTTTTACCTGATCTCCCTGCTTCTCTTTGCTCTTTTTAATTTATAACAGTACCAAAGCCAGGATGATCTCATTAAGACCTAAGTCAGATCATGTCGTTCCTTTACTCAAAATCCCCCGAGGGCTTCCATGTCACCTAGATAGATACCTTTACCATGACCTCAAGGTTCAGGATGACCTGGCCCCTTGTCATTTCTCTGACCTCCTCTGGCCCTGCTCTCTCCTTCCCTTCATGCTTCTCCAGCCACGCACGCTCCCCTCTATGCCTCAGGCAAGTCGGAAGGTTGCTGCCTCAGGGCTTTTGGACTTAGCTCTCCAGCCTGGATGGCTGTGCCCCAAATAGCCCCCTGGATGGCTGTGCCCCAGGACTCCAAGCCACGTCTTTATGAATCTTACCTGTCCAGTCTATCTAAAATTTAAACTTTCCTAGACTATTTTACTTTTGTAATATTTACTTTGACCACATTCCAACGGTCCTAATTTAACACGGCGTTTTAAGGGGAGATGAAGGTTGAAGAGAAAGCACCGCCTAGATCATGGCAGCTCTGGTGAGCCGAGCTAAGCGTTTCCCCTTCCCCAGAAGGCAGTGGGGAGCCAGCAAAGGCCATCAGGCAGGGACGGGACACCATCCTAGTTGTGTCTTTAAATGATTTTAGTATGAACAAAGTATAGGGAAGATGAAACTATGGCATGAGAAAGAGACCAAGAATTTTCTTCAAAATTTCAAGCAAACATAAAATTTTCTTTGTCAAATTACTTCTGTTTCTATTTGTTACTTTGTGATAACCATACCCTTGAGTGGTTACCTCCACTAAGTCCACTTCATAGGAACCAATTAATTTCACATTCTTAAACTACTTGAGATTTCAAATTAACATGTCTCAGGGTGCTCAAAATTGCAAATCTGAATTTAAACAATCACAAATCCCCAAATAAAGCAAGATTTGACATTAACAGGCAAACCTTTAAATATTAAGCAGTACAACAAAATTATAAGTGACATGAGCCCAACTGTGGCATGCTGGGAAGCAGTCTATTTCCCCTCCAAAAGAACAGATTCTACTCAACTCAAGCAAATTGTTGCCAAATTTTTTTGTTTTCCAAGAAAAGCAAAAACTCAGATGTTTATATGAAATCTCCCAAGTTTTGAAATACTGAAACCAAATCTTTTTCACAATTGCGCAGCTCCAGCTGTGGCAATTTTCGCCATCTGATGGGTGGTTTTGGAGTCTGCAATACCCTCTCAGCCACGACTTACTTACTTAGTCTCTCTATGCCTCAGGTTCTTAAACTGTAAAAATAAGCAATAATAATAGCTACCTAATAAAGTTGCATTTAGGAATAAATTATATAATAGATGAAAATTTTAACCTAGTGCTTGTCGTATAAGTGCTCAAAAAAAGTTATCACTCTCACAATCAGTTTTCCACTGAAAATAAACACTTGGCATCTGCCCGCTTGAAACCACCTAAGTTTCTAAGTCAATGGACAAAATTTTCTGAACCACACTAAGTGCAGACCACTATCCTGCGGGCTGTGCAGACAGGCAAGGAAAAGGAAGCAGGGTGCCTGCCCTTGTCAATAAACCCAGAATGAGGATTACAGTAAATGCGCATTAAGTCAACAGATGAACATGCACCGAAACGCATAAAATGAACAAATGGATATTAGCAAAACCATAAGTAAAGCTGGGAACCTCAAGACAAGGGAGCAATGGGTGCTGGGGGGTTATAAGTCCGGGCAGGGTGTGGGATGAGGCCACAGCAGGCAGCTTCCTAGGGAAAATGAGCGTTTAGGCAGGTTTAAAGCAGGACAAGGGATAATATTTACACTGCTGGCTATAAAGGGAAAGAAAATTGATTAGGAGGTTACAGAAGCTATCATGGATGTCATCCAAGTGTGTGAAGCACACATATTAGATGGGATTCCCTGACGGGAGCAGAGCTCTGGAAAGGGAGTATGGGCCTGGGGCATTTGCCTTTGAGGGGTGGTCATGAGAAGAGAGGAAATCTGTCAACAGTGATAAAAATAAAAAAGAAAATGAGATAAATGATCCAGCCTCATTTCTTCTGTTAAAGCTGCCTCTTGAAAATGCTCTCTCCCTTCAAAGGGTGATCTGCTGAAAATGTCATCCCTTTAACATCACACTGAAAGCCTTCTCACCAGGCAGTACAGAAGTTCTACAAGCACCTGGTCTGTGAGACAATTGAGATGTCCTCTATTTTTCTGCAATTTTTTTTCATTCCTTCTAAAAATCACACATTTGCTGTAAAAACCACGTGATGACATTTAAAGGAAATATTTCAAATGAAGAGAATTACCTTTAGTTCCCGAAGCTAACATAATTCTTCTGCTTTTTATATTTTTCCATCTAACTGGTGTTCATAAGTCTATAGATATGTCAAATTATAATTATTGTATATATTAAATCCCATCATTTATTTTGTTCACTTACCATGTATCCAAATGTCCCTTGGGTTTCTCCAGTCATCATTAGGACAGAAATGTCCGCATAATAATTCATCAAGTTAGTGCCCCCTAATTTAATAAAATATCAGGCATTTAAATAATGCCCATTCTTTTCTGTCTCAGAAAATGTTGCAATTCGTATTGTTTAGCACAAGGATTTTTTTAATGCTGTTTGAACAATTTCCTCAGGATAAAATCAAAGGAAAGGGATGACAGGACTAAAAGGTATGAAGATTTTAATTTTCCTTTAATCTAAATGCATATTAAGGTGAGCATGAAAAGATTATAATGCTATAATAAGAGAACTGGGAACTTTGGATACATAATCAAAGACACTTAGCTTGAAGTGTGATTTATAGCAACTCACTCTTCAGTTCTAAAAATGCGCTATGACCTCATAAAGGTCACAACAGACTAAAAACGGTCCATTTAATGGAGTAAACTGAATATTAAGACATGTCCCTCCCACCCCCCAATTCCTCCTACAAAGTTAATGTGCTGATAGTAAAGATGTAAGTAGCCCCCTTCTCCATTTAGATAAACAGCCCAGGAGAGATTTGCTGGTGAATCTGCAAGCCTCAAAATCTAAATAACAAGAATCACCCAATACTGAGAAATATGATTAAGGCATAGCTCTGAACTGTATTAGGCAGTAAAATAATAAAAGGCTCAGGTGAGTGCACATATCAAATTGAAACTATAAATCATACAGAGTACCAGAGAAACCGTGAAAACAAATGTGATAATGAAGAATAAAATCAAGGTTAAAAAACCTGTGACATTTTATAAAACACCATTACTTTAAAACACACACAAAAAAGAAGTGTCAATGTTATTAATATTGAATAGCACAATTAAAGTGAAACAACTTTGGCTATAGTTTTTACCTGGGCAATTGGTAATGAAGGGGTTTGTAAGGAGTAGTGGTATGTTTTAATAAAGATGGAATCCCCCGGGCATAATTACTAAATCTGCTTCATGCAGGCAATATGAAATGAAGACTGGTTAGTGTTTTAGTTAATCTCACCATGAAAGAACCAATTCTGGTAACTTTATTTGACCATCTGGGCTAATAAAATACCACTTATTTTCCAGGTGCTCAACTCCACTAGTGCTAGGTACACTGAGATCATGCCTCTATAGTAAAAATGACATCACAGAATGACAGCATAATCAGTCTGCTTCTCTTGGCCATCCACTCCATAAACTGGCTAGAAGGCAGTCTCTGTAGATATGCAGCAACCCTCCGGGAACATTCACTGGCCTCACTGTCTGCCAGCTTACAGGTGGGGGTTGCAGCCTGTCTCCATCGGGTGCCCAGGTAACACAATCAGCCGTAGCTCAGAACACTGGTTTCTTGGTTTCACCTCAAACTACTTTCAAGGGAAGTTGTATGTCAAAGGTTCTGTAATGCTCTATGACTCCATTTCTTGAAGAGTGGTGGTTTAGAAGGTCTGAAGAGTCTTTTCAAATATGAAACTACTAGCATTAAAGAGTTTTATTGTATCACAGGATTGAACTCACAGGATGTAAGAGAAATTTCCCAGGCAAAATAAACAAAAAATACCTAGTAGCATGAAAAAGTTCTTTTTTTCTGAGAGCAAATGCTATTTAGGTGTTACACTCGGAGACTAGGATATGAGGCAGTACCGAGATGGCAGAGGCGAGTCAGAGAGTCACTGATGAAGCCTGAGACACTGGACAGAGCCAAAGTGGCCTTAAGTCAGCAAGTCCTGAGGACAAACATGAAGAGCCTCAGGAGAAAAGTACCCCTATCTTAGAGGGCCTTTTCTTCGCCAAAGTTTAATGCCAACTAAATCTGAGCCCCATCGTGACCGAGAGCAGAAATGACAAACAGAAGACTTAGAAAACAAGAACTTCATATATTGGAATAAAAAATAGCTATGGAATGCTTAAATTTTTTTTTTAAGTCCGTTTTTTAATTGAAACTGGGCTGGAAAAAGAACAAACCTTCCTGGGGTGGTCTTTCCTGTTAACTTTTTTTTTATATCATTGCAATATACAATTACATGAGCAACACTGAGGTTACTAGACTCCCCCTATTATCAAGTCCCCACCACATACCCCATTACAGTCACTGTCCACCAGTGTAGTAAGATGCTGTAGAGTCACTACTTGTCTTCTCTGTGCTATACTGCCTTTCCCATGCCCCCCACATTATCTGTGCTAATCATAATGCCCCTTATTCCCCTTCTCCCTCCCTTCCCACCCAACCCCCCAGTCCCTTTCCCTTTGGCAACTGTTAGTCCATGGAATGCTTAAAATTAAAAAAAAATTTCAATCACAATAATAAGCAAGCAATAGGAAATAACAACAAATGATTAGGAAATTGAAAAATGGAACCTTTAGAAAAAACATAATTAGTTAAATAAAAACACTTTGTTGATAACTTAATCCAGAGTATACCATAAAAAATTCTATTTACAATTTGGGTCCAGTGGATCCTCTCATTTGCTTATATTTTTAAGTCCTTTTAATAAATAATCTACGAAGAAGTAAAATGATAAAAAGCCCCAGTGCACCCATATGATAGTTTCAAGAATGAGTTTTATTCTATTGAAAGTTAGTAAATTTTATGTTTTTCAAAAGACCTCTAAAAAATAATGTCATGAAGCACCAATTCCTAAAACTACTCATAAAATAAACTCAAATGCTAAAATTAGGTACAATGGTCCCCGAGGATTAACTAACCATTTAAATATAGCTAAAGACAGGGTAAGTAAACAGAATGATGGACCAAAGAAATTACCTAGAATGTAGCACAGTTTTGGAGATAGAAAATATGCAAAAGAGGTTAAGCATTACGGAGGATGAGAAGGTCTAATATATGCCTAACGAAAGTCGCAAAAGGAGAGACTTTCATTAGAGAGAGAGACAATATTTCAAGGTATGATAACTGAGGATTTCCACAGTGTTAAAAAAAAATTCAGACCTACAGGTACCATACTTTTTTAAGTGACTCAAGAAATTGTGGTTCAAAATATGTTTTCCTCATATACCCCATGCACAGATGCACATTTTGAAGAAAATATGGTACATCTTACATCACCGTCTACTAAATGCCTATTTATAATGAGGAACTGGTCTAGGCACTAATTTACCAGACCAGTTCATCAGAATTAAGGTGTTCCTCTTTTTACACAATGTGATTCTTGACCCCAAATTTTGCATAACTTTTTTTTACTGGATCATATTTTAAAGATAGTGTATTGCTATTTAAAAATATCCTATCATATAGCCATTGGTAAAGAGTGAGATCATTCTATAAAACAAATATTAAGAAATCATGATTTTTCACACACTACACTTTTTAGAAACAAGATATAAATACATATCTGTAAAAGCAGCTATTTTTACAGTTGTTATTAACACAAATTTCAAAATAGTGCCTAAACACCTGCCCAGGCCCTTAAAATAGAAGGATGTGGGCTGGTGCAAGAGAAGACGGCTGAGCAGCCAGCACGGACAGTCTTCCGTGGTATTTTTATACTTGAAAGACTCTTGGGTTGCTCTTCCTCTACTCAACCTGAGGCCCTTGTAGCACATATTATACACACACAACAGGAGGAACAAAGAACCTTTGAGTTCTTTTCCTCCCTACATCTAATCCTCAACTCTCTCCCAAGTAACCGAAGGCCCGAGGGAGAGAACGACCTGTTCTCAGCTCCCCACCCCCTTCCCACCCGGGGTCCTGGTCCCAGGATGAGGATGGAGAACCAGGGCTCATTAAGGCTTCTTGGCCTGCCTGCCTTTCCTTTACTCCTCATACATCCCCACATCCCTTTGATGACCACAGTACACAGGACCCAAAGTATGGAGAAAGACGAATATCTACTTATATAAAGTGCATAACTAGATTTTTTTCTAAAATTATGCATGATTCATAATAGTGTAATTGCTTCAAAATGAAGGGTTGAGCTAAATCTCAACTACCCATACACTAGCTGTGTGCTGTTGGGCATGTTATTCAACCTCTCTGTGTTTCAGTTCCCTTACCTATAAAGTGGAAATGAAAATTGTACCTATGTCATGGGGATTTTGTAAAGTGGAAATGAGTACACTATTAGGGTCCACTGTGTCCAATTTCAGCTTTTGAAATTCGTTGTAGAACGGAACTTAAAACATCACTGGCATGTGCTTCAATAAAAGTGAAACTTGTTTTAAAATTATACTTATTAATTACAAATTAGGCTCGACATAATAAAAAGTATATGTATAATTATGTTAAAGTCTGGAAGGATATAAAAAAAGATATTCACAGCATTTATTTCTGAGTGGAGAGGTTAGGGTGGATGCCTTCTTTCCCTTTCATGATTACTTATCTGAATTGATTTTGTCTGCAATTAATTAATGCCTATATATTTATAAAAAGAAAAAATAATTAAAACAGCTATCATTTTAGTTTGGATTCCTTAAAGATGTTGAAAAAATATTTTATTTCCTTATGTGACTAAGCTACCTTGGCTTTTATAAATGTGCCCGGCTGTCTGAGATACTCTATAAGAAGGTTACCCTTTTGAAAAACATCCTTATTAAAAAAAAGACAATGTCATTTCTTTGGCTGACATGTGTCTGCTCATATCAACACAAGTTTTTAGAGAAAATATAATTGAACATGTTACTTAAGTTTCAATACATTGGATGGTGGTGGTGGTACACACTTCATCAGAACGCCAACAACAAAAAAATAGGTTGTCAGTGTGAAATTTGTAGTTTAATTCCATACATGAAAGAAACTAACACATCACAACCACTGATGCAGTAGTCAAATTTAAGTGGTAGTGGCATGGGAGTGGGGTGCAGGTACGCTGTTCAATGATGCTCTGAGAGTCAAAGCAGGTTACTTAATTTGAAATTACAAGAATAGCTATCTAAGCCCCTCAGATTCCCCCCAGTTGGCTGTTTCTAGCCACTCAGACATGACAGTGGTGGCAGAGGGAATGCATTATAGTTTCTAATCAAGAGTAACAAGAAGACAGATGATCAAAAACAGGAGATCACTGAAGAATCATTCTATTCAGTTTCAGAATGAAGCTGTGATTCATTTGGCAAAATTATCATCTTAATACTGTAAATAAGTAGTTTAGCAACATGCAGAGAAATCAAAAGAAATTAGTCAATGCCCAATTTCTTTTCTGAAATCCATAAAGCAAATAATTCACATTAAGGTAATTAAGAGCACCATGCTTTCCTTGCTTTCTATGGATGAGCTTTAATATTAGAAAAGAACCTGGAGGAGTGGTCTGTTTGATTGATATGTCTCTGGTTCTCTACAACACAACAAGTGCCCACAAAGGCCCTGCTGAATGGTTGTCAAGAGCTGGCTGGAGCTGCCCTCCACCTCCACTCTTCAGACACACCCTGTTCCTGCTGACCTGCCCCACCAGCCTCCTGACAATAGCTCACCTCCACTACGTGAATCAGTCCCTTTGCCAGAGCCCCTGTATTCTGGTATTTATCCTCCTCCACTTCACATGCAGCAAGCCTGTGTAAGAGCCCAGCACCCACTCCTGACATACACACACCCACTTCCCCAATTCACTAGACCCAAACCCTTCTGCTTTGAAAGTCGTGGGTGTGAAGACTAAACTTCATTATGTAGGACATAATAACTAAGTGATTTTCCCCTAATGAAACACAACATCACTTAACCTTTAATCAAATTAAAATAATTAACTGTAAGCAACAATAGGAAGGCACCATGGCTGCGATCCCATGAACTACCGGATGAAACAAATCTGTGCACAAAATCAGGAGCACATATCATTGAGGGAGAGCACGGGCAGGGGGCAAGCATCAGGATTAATGTCTCCTGCCTATGATGACAATGCTGAGATATAAATAGTGTAGCCAGGACAGGAGGGACCCCATTTTAGGCTATGATTCCACTTTAAAAACCAGGGAGTCAGGAGGTAAGGTTCCTCATACTTGATGGTGATTAGCCAACAACTGCCCTGTCGTAAGGCCGGCGAGCAGTCCTAACCGTATGTTCCCACTGCTGGAGGGTAACCACTACCTTGGAGAAGAACAGGACCGATAGATTCCTTGTGTTGTTTATCTTAACACAGTATCTAGAGGACTGACTATGACTAATGACATAATGTCTCTCACCAGAGACAGACATCATGAGACGGCTGCACCCCCCAAGCCCTTTGCCCCATGATCGAAATCCTTACAATACACAAATCCTAGACTTCAAGCGCACCTCTTCTCTGAGGCTGCCTGCACCCCCTTTTATTTGAGTGTGTGCTTTGCCTCAAAAAAAGGCTCCTTGCTGCTCAACTTACTGCATTTTGTCTCTGCGCTCTTCCAAGTCCCTTGGGAGGTTAATAAGAGATCCCTTTTCCCAGTGGTAAACGTCTTTGTCACTTCACTACTTCATTCAGTTTTCTAGACTTGAGTACAAGTCTTCACCCTCTCTGTCCTACTTCAGACAAGTAGGGAAGGGCTACTAAAGGGTCTCTGATTCGGGCTTGCAAGGTCCCTTCACCTAAGTGACCCAGACAGGACTGCAGCTTTACGATCATGCTCTTTAGCAGCCTGCCCCCAAATCTCCTTTCTTTGCTTTGGGAAGTTCTCAGAACATAATCTCACTCCACCCAGTGCTCCGTGGCTCCCCCAAATCCTGGGGTAACAAGGGCTTAGCTCCCATGCCGTGCAGATTCAAGTGCACACTGGATGCCAGGTGACCCTGGCTTCAGGAGTTGGCAAGGGATCTGCCCTGTGCCGAGCAGGAGCTCAGTGAGCTTCCCTTTCCTCCCTCTGCTCTCCCTGCTCTCTGCTGCCTGCATGGCTGCTGCCTTTCCCTGCTACTCTCGCTTTAATGAATTCCTTCCTCACCTACCCTCGTCCAACCTGTCTGAGAATTCTTTCTCGATGAGAGTCAGAACCCTCCCCCATCCAGGTGGAGGTTCTCCTAGTGCTTCACCTACTGCGCAGGGAGAGACCTCCCCAGATGCAGCCACCTGACAACATTATCAATAAAATGTGTACAAACAATTTGCATCCTGATCTTGATATACTAAATAGCTGAATTCCTATTAAGACGACTACTTTACTTTTTTTCATACATAGGAGATGTGTTCCTAATGAGAATCTTTAATAACAGGTCTCTTATAATAAAATTGCTATATATTGATTGTAAATGTTTGGGAATACACTTAGGAAGGAGAAAGGGGGAAAGGAGAGAATTAGAAGAGGAGGAAGAGAGGAAAACCCTTCCCTTAATCTCACCATCCGGGGACAATACTACAAATACTTTTGTGGCTTTTTAAAATTGAGGGTATGATATCCCCTCTGATTTTTTGCCTGCCTTTTCTCACAAAATACACTGTAAACATATTTCAGCCAATCTATAACCACTGGCATCATGTTTAATAGCCGCACATTAGTCCATCCTGAAAAGCAGTCCCATGTCATGGCATGAAGGGCACAGGTCTGGAGCCAGACTGTCCCATATCTAGGCCCCGCCTCCACTGACTACTGGCGATGTCACTAAGCTTCATATGCCTCAACTTCCTCCTCTGTAAAGTGTGGAAAAAAATAAAACAATGACTACTTCACAGGACTGTTATGAAGATTAAATAAAACATTGTTGAGAATGTATTTAGTACACATTAACATAGTTAATAAATGTTAACCATTAGGTTTTCCCATCTGTCACAGTTACCCCCACTGGCAGCAAATCTGAAATTAAACATGGACATCAGGAGTACAATATAACCAGGAGGAATGTGGGGTTTTTTTTTCCTTACATTTGGATTATCTACCACTGTAAATTATATCAAGATATGAGAAATCCAAAGGAAAAAGAAGGATGATTTATCATACCTTCCATATGCTGCTCCAGCATGGATGTATATTCATGTAAGATCCCACTGAGATATCAGACTAAATTTCCATCTTTTATAACTGCAGGGAGGTTTCATTATTTTTCCCATACCATTTCAGAAAATAAATTTTGAGCTATAGAGCTATCTGTTCATACCTTGGGGAGAAATAAAATACACTCTTAAAGAAAAAGACGTTTAGAAAAAGGAACTCAGTAAAACTAAATGTTACATTTTTACACGGTAAAAACAGAAATAATTCTTGAAAATGGTCAGACTAGTGGTATGTAATATGTAAACCCAGTATGGCCTACAATAAATAAAATGCAGTATGGTTATTCAAAAGGAGAAATGAACAAATACACATTAGTGAGAAAATGCCATTGAACTCACTATAAAAAAAAATCTGACTTGTCAGAGAAAACTAGTTACAGCATATCAAAGCAAAATGTCAATAAATTCTTACTGCTTCATAGGAACCCTGGCGAATCAAGGCTCACTCTGTCCAGAGAGCAGTGGCAACTGCCCATAAAAATTTTAAGAAATAATATACTCATAAAAATATTACACAGGATATTTTATCAAACTTTAAATGAGTCATTAATAAATTTGCTTATCTTACCGAATTCTACCTACTCACAAAAAGATTTGAATTAAGTAGTTTGTGCCTCAATTGACATAAGTAAACCTTAAGTTTCAAAAATAAAAAATTGTCTCTCCCAAAATATATAGATTTCAAAATCTATTACAGTATTTAAGAGAAGGGAATCAGATAATTATGAGTTGCAGAATTGTTATGAGCACACCAAACATTTTTCTCAAACAATTTTTAGCTGAGTTAACTTTTGATTTCTTAAGATTTGAAGATTTGGGAGACTTTTTTTTATGCTAGAGTAGAAAACAGCTTTTTAAAACTGAAGAAAGGAAATGAAATATATTATGCCCAAGATGAAGTAAGATATGAAAGTGAACTAAGAACTATTAAGCAAAATTTCTTAAATGCATGCAACCATGAGTTTTTCTTTTGGGTCTTTATGTAGAATTGTTATTATGTTTCTTTGTATTCTAAAACAGAAATATAAAAAGATTTATATAGATATATTTAAATATACATATGCATGTACAACACACACACACATATAATAGTAAGTTTGGAAGGTATATGTGTACATAAAGCAGCTGGAGTGAAAAATCACTTTAATATTATGCTTAAAAGCAGTACCTTTGAACAACATGGCATGCAGCCAGCTGACCTTGTTCCTATACATTTTTTAGATACTTGAGTTTTTACTGTGTAGGCAATTTTGTGTTCTGTTTTTTTTCCAGATAATGTTATATTTATTGTTTTAAAAAAACTTTGTAAATATAACTTTAATGACTCATAAATATTCATAAATTTATACATATAAATAATGCATTAAATGAGTCATTAGCCAATTATTTTATTAATAGCATATTCCACCTACTCATAAAAGGATCTGAATTATGTAAATGCTATTTACCTTAATTGATATAAACCAAATTCAAACTGAAGGAATTGCCTCCCAAGAGGACATTGAGTTTTAATTCTGCTATAGCATACAAGGTTGACTTAATCATCTTCCTTTCTGTCCTTATAACTATGTAAGCTAATTTAAGATTTTTATTTTTTAATAAATAAATGCAGACAAACATTTTTATTGCATAAAGCTATTTCCTTATAACAGAGTCTCATGAGTTGAATGAATGGAACAAATAATATTTTTAAAGTTTTCAAAAATAAGCACACTGCTTTTCTGAAAGATTGTACCACCTCACATTTCCACCAGTCACAGGTGACAGGGTGGGTTTGAGGAGGACATAGTTTTATTTTAGTCCTTCAAGAAGGACCTGACAAAACTGGGACTATGAGTACAAACAAACTGAGTACTTAGAACATACTGTGACAGTTGTTAGACTAAACTCTAGGGGTCCAAAATGAATATCATATTCTTCCTTTTGCAGGTGTATAGACTCTCCCAGTTTAGAATGTGTATGCCCTTATGCATGTGTGTCCCTGTGTGTATAGGCATGTATATCTGTGATGGTGGGTGGGTTTGTAATTACAAAAAATGAGTAACCAATATTCGCACTCTTCATTCAAGTTAAAGGTTTTAGCCCCGGAACCACTTTATTAGGAATCAGACACAAAAGTCCGAAGCAACTGACTGGGGGCTCCATAAATAGATTTAATCAAAGTTAAAAAGAAAAAACAGATTCCTCTGATTAAACCGAACATTATTTTTATTCATTCTTTTCCTTTTTAAGTTCTACCTAATAATCATAAAACACGTATTGAACGTTTGCTGTATATCACATGCTCTTCTAAGCACTAGCATACCTTAATTAATTTAATGCTGGCAACTAGCCTATGAATTAAGAACCATTCATTCCTCCCTTTTACATCTGAGAATACCAACGTCACGTATCTAGTAAATGGCAGAGGTGGGATTTGAATCTTTGGGGAGGAAATAAGAAAATGCACCATTATTTGCTATGTATAATCAAGCCTGTGGGTTGTGAATACTATGAGGTCAAGGGTTATGGCTGGAATATTTTATATGAGGCTTTCTTCCATTAAAAAAGGCAAGTTAATTATATTTCTGTTATACTCATTAAAAAACTAAGAACACAAAAGACAAAACCACAGTGGTGGTGATGGGGGTGGGGGGCAGGTAGTGAATACAATGAGGTGAGAGGTAGCATCCCTCAAGCATTATTTGTTGAATAAAAGACAAGGCAGAGGGTTTGACACCGATGTGATTTTAGAAGCTTCAAGTTTAACAGCCTGACAATTCTTAAATAAATTCCACATACATCGTAAGGCTCAATCTCTCTAAACCAACTTGCTTCTCTAGTTTCAGCAATGAACTCCGGCGTTCTGGGTTACTGCTGTCTAAAGTGTGGGATAGCAGGAGGAGAGGCAGAGGCAGGGGGTGGAAAGTGAGAGAAAAATACAACAAAGGAATTCCCCATGATTACTGATACCTGAATGTTCCTGATGCCTCTCAAAATAAGAAAAACTATTAAAAATATTAGAAACAGAATCAGTTCCTAAAATAATATGTAGAATAAAAAAACCTTCATTTGTAGTACCTTCAAGTTTTCTACACCAGCTGCTAACTACTTAGATAATACTTAAGAGATGCCTCCTGTCAAAAGGTAGATTTAAAAGACAATTAGGGTGTATGTGCTCTAAGAAGAAATTCATTATAATTCACTCTCCGAAGATAGACTGATCTCAGCAATTTAATAATATTTCTACTCATGAGGTCAAACACTGAGAAACTGGCATTGATATCCTAAAGACCACTGGGTATGAAATCAGTTTCACCTCTGTGTCTATAAAATTCCAACTTCTTCAACTTGTAGCCCCTCCTTCTAACCACACAAAGTCTTACAATGTGCATATGATCCCCAATTAGAGATGATGTACAACTAGCATATCCATCTGTTTTTGATGTTGAAATTGGCTAGAATCTCACCTCTTTAAACAGTAACCTTAGAAAAGGCTATCTTTCCTGAGGTTGCTCCTGTTGAAATAACACACTGCAGGCGTTCTCTCTGCATGGGGAGTTTCATCTTTCTAATCTTTTCATCGTGATTATTGTCTCACCCTGCTCAAAGTTACTTGATTCACCTGGATCCAAGTGTGTTCAATTTGGAAAGGGATGAATCAGCATGAACTTCCTCCTCCTACTGCTAAATTATTTCTCCTGTGACCCTTCTCCTCTGGATGCAAGAACAGTAGAGCAAAGTGCAATTGTTAAAAGCTATCATTTGTTCAGTAGGTTTAAAAAAAATAATTAATCCATTCCTTAGTAATTTTAGCACTCTGCAAATTACACTTTAAGTTTCAGAAATGTGTGTCCTCATAATCTGTAAGGTCAGTTTATTCTTTGCAGCAATACTAATGTTTCCTTTCCATGGAGAAGGTATCAAAAGGAATTACTGAACTGGGAACAAATGAGAAAACAGCAATTCAGACACTGAAGCCTAATCTAAAGAAAGCATACCAATGCCACCTTTATTTTTTAGTTACTTTACACTTCCAAAATAGTTTTACACAAACATAAATAGGTCATGAAATGAAAGCAGTTATCCATGTCAAGAACCTATAATAAACAAAATTTTTATTTTAAATCAAGTATTTATGTTCTAAATTTTTCTCAGCAGAGTTATAGCACCTTAGTTAAGTATTTTATGACATTTTATGAGACTAAAAGGTTTTTTTAACATTAATTCTACATTTTTTTTAAAAGCAGATTTTCCAAAATATTGATGACATATAAAACCACAAAACTTGAATAATGCAGAATACTAATAATGCAGCTACTAATGTAAATTATTGTAGAGTCTGAGTTATTAATACTGAGTACCCACATATGTTTTTAAATAACTTCAGATTAATTATTTGTAAGTAGATCAAAGCTTGCCTATTTCAGTTTTAATGTGGAACCGCTTTAATGGCAGATAAAATACACTCTGTCAGAATATTCATTGTCTTTATTTGTAAAAGAATGTATATAGACTGACCTAGATTGTCTAAAGAATTATCCTTTTGCAAAACTTTTGGAACCATCCTTACACTGTTAGCATTCTAAGGCAGAATTTTTTCAGAGAAAAAAGAATAGGTCAGTCCCATCAGAAGCACCGCAAATAAACCAGCTTTACTGTAGCCTGGCAACTCATTACAAGAGGTGTTTCTTCTTTTCAGGTCAGAGTCTATGGCTGGGCATATCGATATGGTAAAAGCAATCTGACTAGTAGGCAAGAACCAGGAAGTTCTAGGCTAAGCATTTTGACACAGTCAAAACCAGACAGAGGTACTTTGATTAAATTCGGGCATGTTATTTCCTTGCTGTTGAGGAAAAAAAATTATTTGACCCTAATGATCTAGATTGGTTTTCCTGATCAGTCATCATGTAATTATTTGCCACATTACTTGACTATAAATTACGAAAAGGTGATCTTTTAGAGCTCTCAGCTTTGATTCTCATTTTCATGTTCATTAAGAAGGATCATTTCTCCAGGACCTTTTATGCTAAAACAGAAAACATCTCAAAAAAAACAAAAAAAAGCCCAATAAAAGAGTTTTGTAATCTAAAGAAATGGGTAAACTTTAAGGATCTCTATAGCAAAATTCACTTATAAAGTATTTCTACCACTAGAATAGAGTCAAGATAGACTCTTCTCAGTGAACTAAACTGGCTTCTTCCCTTGAACTGTATGGCAGCTTTTAGGCAGTGGGATCAAGCAAACAAAATATTTACCAGGTCGTTACGGTGAATTTTGTCTTTTAAAAATGGAATAAGAAAATTGGGTAACATTTCCTATTTAATTTTTAAGAGTTGAAGACCTCAAATACTTCTGCATTATCAACAAGAAGAAAAGGAAGAAAAGAAGCAAGGCAGGCCGGGTGGAGGTGGGGGTGGCAGGCAGGGAGGATGGAGATTTGTTGCTGGAAAAAGCACGAAATGTTTTGGCCCAGAGTTTAATCAACTTAAAATATCATACAAATCTACCTATGGGTTTTCTGAGTGTGATGACATTCTACTGTGAAATACAACGTCCTCTGGCTCTTGGAAAGATGTGTTAAGAGTCACAGGGATAATTTCATGGGTAACAGAGCCACCTACAAGCACAGGAAGTACAGATGTTTCAATCGAAAGAGATCATGATGGGAGGTCTTATTCTTTCGGAAGAAAGGCCACTCACCATCTTCTAAAATCTTGACAGCATGGTATTTGCACAGTCCCAAAGATGGAAAGCTACAGGGGCAGGGCTCGTACTGTTGGGTCCCAATAATACTTAGGAATCCTTTTTTTATTCTTTGTGGGAGAAAAAAAATACTAATACAAATGAGAGACTCTGACAAGCAACTTCTAAGGCAGGGCTACTCGAATTTCAATGTGCATATGGACCTCCTCGGGACCTTGTTCAAATGCCCACTGTGATTTGGGAGGTCTGGGGCCTGAGGTTCTGTGTGCCATGGCAGCCCCTGCTCCCCACTGTGAGCGCAGAGAGTCTAGCACACTCGGGGGCCTTTTCTACTCACAGCCATGCAACAGTGTCACCGGAACCACTGCAACAGATAAAGTGTCTAATATTTTTAAAGAGACAGATTAAATGTGCTTTATATTTTGAAAGCATGAAATTTTTTGCTACCCACTGACCACTTCTGATGAACAGAAACTGTTATATGACAAACCTCAAATGTGGCTGAAGGTCTCTGCAGAGTCACTAATGATGGACATATGTTAACAGAGACAGACTGAATGCAGAATGATGGATTCTGAAGTCCATTTCTGTAGCACTTTGTGATTTGGTCATGTGTGTTTTCAGTGAGACAAAAAGAAAAGGAAGATTCACATTTGTATTTAAAATTTATCTTTACAAAGCTGCCTTTATTGAGCATCCTAGCGGTGTAAAATCAAGTGATACGTCATCTGTACACAATCAAGTAGCTAAAAAGAAAAAAAGGAAATCACAAATATAATTACATCTAAAAGCAGTTTGGAAATTATAGAATAGATATGAAAAGTGCACATTTATCTTACCATCCCGTCCAAAGCTGCCCTCAGTTCCCAATCGCGTTCTCACTCAGTGTACCGCTGTAGTCAACGAGCAGGACGGCACAGTATCCAGCCCGGCTCCTTCTTGCTTTGGCTGAATCAGCCCCAAGAATCACAGCCCCAAAGCAAAGCGAGCTTCCGTATTTAAAAACAATTACTTTGAATCATTCCACTTCCTATACTGCAAATTTCCCCCTTAAGCATTACATTTATCAATATCATCCTCCTTCTTGTTAGGCAGGCATCACAGAGGACCATCCCATACCAGTCCCTGTCCCTGCGGGCCCTCGGGAGTCAGGGTGCCGTATTGGGCACGGTGCTGCCGCCTGCTCCGTGTCGATGTGAACTGCAGCTACTGTGGCAGAACTAGGGACTCAGTGCCCAGTAGAAGACAGGCGGACGGAGCAGCTGAAACGGAAACAGCCTTGGACAGAGAGGGAAGAGGTCCCAGCATGGCTGTAGCCCGTCTTTTTCAGCTTCCTGGGAAGTTGGCAGTGACTGCGCCAGAGGCGAGAGCACAAGGGGGCTAAGCGCAGGGTCTGAGGGGGCAGCACCCTCCCGGTTCTCTTCCCTAACCTCGGCCCCCAACAGAAAACTAAAGTCTCGCATCAGCCTCACCATCTCTGAGGTAAAATGTCAGGAGATGACCCTTACCTGCAGTCCTTGTGTTTCCATTTTTAAAGATTTATTACAATACTGCCCTCTTGCCCCCAGTTCATGGGGGATGGGGAATAAAATGAGGCAATATAAATAGGAAAGTCTCGGAAAAGAGAAAGGACTATGTTATTTATTATTAATTACTACTCACAATACTTATTACTTTTTTTTTTTAATTTATCACCTGGATTGCAACATGGATCTAGGTAGCCAACTAAAATAGGGTGCTCAGTGAGCCTGGGGAAAATATGGCAAAAAGTCTAGCTTTTAAATTTAAGTCCATGTAATCCTTGTGGTGTTTTGTTTTTTTTTTTTTTTTTGGTCTGGAACCATCCTAGCTCCACCAAAGACTGGAGATGCCGGTAAAATGGGAGTTTCAGTAAAGAGACGACGGATGATGAGTGTTGTCCTAAGAGAGGGCAGGGCAGGGGCAGGCTTCTGGGATGGGGGCCTGGCGGAGCCTGAGAGAGAGCTCAGCTCAGGGGGCTGATGCGCCGTGTGGTGGAAGGGGGACGGTGAAGGTTTCAGAAGTGGAGCATCGTTTCTGGGACTCTCCCCCTCCCGGGCTTCCGAGGCAAGCAGAAGGATCTGATAGTTCGAAGGTAATGAAGAAAGGCACAGCACAGCCAATATATAGGGACCCTGTATAATTCAATGTAATTACTGATCTTGAACTTTCAGAATACACTAGTTTTAAAAATAATACATAATGAATAAAATCTATTAGGAAGCAGCTGATATTAAGCAATATCCTTTCAGCAGAGAATTGGGTTTTGGCACCATGCAGATCACAATCACAATGGCAGGCGTGCAATCTGGCCTAGCTGGTTGTGTAGCATTGCTGTAGACTATTAACAAGAGAGAGTAAGTGTGCCCAGCAACAAGAAAAAAAAAAAAGGAAAATCCTGACAGCAAGAATGTGAATGGGTGACTCTCCCGGATACTGACAGAAGGTTTGACGCCTGTACCAGTCAGGGTCATATCTGATAAACAGAAATCACGCTAAGTATGCAAACAAAGGAAACTGGTCCACAAGGAAAAGCTGAAAAGCAAACAGGGGAGGTTGAAGCAACCTCAAGATTAGCATCAGTAGTTCTGCCTGGGAACTGAGGAATAAAAGGGAGGATGTCACTAAGCCCAGGGGCTGGGGCTGGCCTGTGAGATCTAGACCAGAAGGTAAGCGCCAGAAACAGAAAAAACACTGCAGAAAAACCACCCAAGGCAGAATAAGAAAGAAATATGTGGCTTCTTCTCTTCCCCAATCTTCTATCAGTGCAAAACTTTCCCAGAAACCAGCTGGCAAGGGAGCCTGGAAGGATCCTCAGATACAGGGAAGGGCAGGGGACAGCTCCGAGAGCGAACCAGCGGACGATAGAGCCTAAGACTTTAGCCATTAGGATTATCCGGTCAGTTAACCCCTTGTGCTGACCTTATGCCCATCAACCTTCCCAATATCACTGTCAGCACATTAAGTATCCTATTTCCCTTAACTGCTAGATCTGACTGTAAATTAACAAACTGGAGCACTTCTGTTTTAGATTGAATTGTACTAACAGAATTCATAGGAGACTCTATCTTCCTGAATGGGAATCAAGATCTTGGTCCCAGGAAGTGAATCTAGAGGAAAGTCACCCAACTGAAGGAAGCCCTGGTTCTAGAGTAAGGGTGGGCTGACTTTTTCTAGAGTCAGAACATTAATATTTTGGCTTTATGGACCATGTAATACATCACAATGACAAATGGTTCCTGATCTAAAATGACTCGACTTAAAAACTTTCAACTATATAATGCTGCAAAAGCAATACACATTCATTCAGTAGAAACTATATTGTATGTTTTGAATTTGATCTCTTTCCTGGGCTAGCAATATGCCATAGATCCTCTCATGTTATTCTGGGCTGTCAGCCAGGCGATCACAAGGGTGAATGGCCGAGCACTGATAACCATTCTGTTGTTCCCCTTCAGTACAGTATTCACTAAGCTACATTAAGATATTTAACACTATATTATAAAATAGGCTTTATGTTGGGTGATTTTGCCCAATGCAGGCTAATAAAAATGTTTTGAGCACATTTAAGGTGAACCAGGCCAAGCTATGTTTGGTAGGTTAAATGTATCAAATGCATTTCTACATATGACATACTCAATTTACAACAGACTTATCAGGGTGTAATCCCATCATAAATCAAGGAAAATCTGTGCTCAACTCTGCACTATATCAAGAAAGCAGCTCTAGACAATACCTCAACAAATGGGTGTGGCTGTACTCCAGCAAACTTTTTTTCTTACAGAAATGGGCAGTGGTCCAGATTGGGCTCTCAGGTCGTGTCACGGTCTGCTAATCCCTCTGTCACCCAAGGATAGGGAGCTCGTTGTGAAGTAACTTTCAAAACAAAGCAGTAAGTAGCTAAAAATTGGAGGATAGGGCTGATAACCATTGTTGTTTACTAACTGAACTATGCCATTTAATCCCGGTCTAATGAAAGGTTTAAATTTTACTGTAGTTTTCCTTGAACTTAGAAAATCTATTTAGTTTTATTTTGCCTTAATGTGAGTTTTATATTCATGATGGCTTTGACTCACTGCTTTTCTACATAATTTGAACTGTATGTAATTAAAATACGACTTCAAAGAACTTTCCATTAGGTTTTTCAAAATATTTTCTTTAAATCTGCTGTCATTCCTTCTAACTTCTCCTTTTGTGAAGTTTAGTGGGCAAATTTCTAGTATAAGAACATTTTCTTTTAAATAATATCTTTCTAGATCTGATTGAAAAATGATATTATCCAGTTAGTTGTGTCATAGAAATGTATGAGGACATAATATCCAGTAAAAGACTGCGTATCTTTTATAAAATTGCAAACAGGAACTACTCTTCAAGATTTCTTTGAAGTTTTCTAAAATTACACAAAACAAGCTGACATGCATAGGTTAAATCATTTCTAGTCCTTTCCAGACCTCGTAAATTTGCTCTATTGCCTTTTGCTGTATGCTGTTTGCTCCAAATTCATTTCTCTTCTGTACCAGCCTTTTTTAGTCCCACTTCTAATTTCTCTATTAAAACTTTTTTTTTTAATAGACAACTGTATTGGTGATCAGTTTTTCTTTTCATTTTCTCTTAAAACAGATACTTACTCTCTTTCTTGACCTATAGCATAACATCAGGCCATGGATTCTAAAATACAAGCTAATCTGATATAACCAGTTACTCAGGGGTTGGCTTCCCACCTCTACTTTATGTGTTTTGATGTGAAGGCTTCAAATTAGGCTTTTTATTCTTTATTTATTCTTCCTTCTGCAAAATTAGAACCTTCATGTGAGCAGACCCTGGCTCTTTGTTCCTGATTTCCCTCACACCATCAGCTTTGAAACTTATCCTTTGTCAAATTGGTATGTCTGGCCCTCTTGCGATCTTTACTTATAAATCTCTGATTAACAAGAAAAATACATTGACCATAAAACAAAAATATCATTCACAAGAGTATTCACAGAATAACCACTAAATAAAATTCTTTGTAAGCTAATTTTGCTTATGTTTAAGTATTTAATATATTCATATAATGTGAT
This sequence comes from Phataginus tricuspis, assembly GCA_029783875.1. Taxonomy (NCBI): domain Eukaryota; kingdom Metazoa; phylum Chordata; class Mammalia; order Pholidota; family Manidae; genus Phataginus; species Phataginus tricuspis. The sequence continues at coordinate 13,278,371 of JAQQAC010006877.1, read as the reverse complement.
ATCCTTCCCTGGTCAAAACGATCCTGTTGGGAGGAGGACAGCTCTAATTCTCTCTCCACTTCATCCTCCTGATATCCGTGGAATTGCTATTTTTGCATCCCAAGCCCTAAAATGTGGTCTAAAAGGTTACAGCTTCAGAAGTAGCAGCCCAGGGCCCTGGATAAGTTGCCTGGTCTGTGGCTGTATGCTTTTTAACTGCACCTGCTACACCTCCTTCTGACCATATTAGGAGAGAAGAGGCAAAAAAGGAGGATGGAAATCAGTGAGTTAGGTCCATCTGAAATGAGAGGGGACTCAAGGGACATGAAAACCTATGTCCTCACAACAACCTGTACGTTAATGATGATAACAGCATTCTTTATAATTACCCCAACCCAAATGTCCTCAGTGGGTGAATGAATATACAAACTGTGCCACACCCATACAGGAAAATACTACCCATAGCAAAGTGATATGTGTAACAGCAGGGAAGAATCTCAAATGCATTATGTTCAGGCAAAGACTTGGCCAGGTGCAAAAGGTGGCTCATACTGTATGATCCAGTCAGATGGCATCCTGTAAAAGGCGGTGCCTATAGGGCCGGAGAACAGAGCTGCAGCTGTCAGGGGATGGAGGTGGGCTGGGGATGGACCACAAGGGCGCAGCACAAGAGAATCTGTGGTCAGGGGTGGAGGTGGTGGGCTGGTGTGACGGAACTGCTCTGTGACTGGACTGTGGTGGTGACATATGACGCTTGTTGAAACTCACAGGACTGTACCAAAAAAAGTGAAGTTTACTATATGTGATCCAAAAAATAAATGTCAAAAACATTTAAAAATAAAAAGCAGCAAGAGACTCCTCACTGTGGAAGAACAGAGCCCTTGAAGGCTAAATTCCACCAGTGTTTAGTTAACAGCCTGGGCAAGGGTCTAGTCTTCTTTCTCTTAACTTTCCCTTCCTTGGTTAAGAGTGACCAGCCAGGCTGGTGTTTTCCCCACGTGTCTGGATTCTGTGCCTGCAGAGGCTCTGCTTAGCCTGGCCTCGTGCCCTGCTGAGGACAGACCGGCAGTGTCCCCTCTGGGGTTGGAGACCAGCCAGAGATGGGCTCTGCTGAGGCTCTGTCCTGCTCCTCTGCCACTGAGGTGGTTTCTCTAATCTAGGTTATGGAGGCTTTGACTTTTTCCTGCACCAGCTTTAACACAAAACAAACAGAAACCCAGCAGCTGTTGCCTACATCAATCTCTGAGATTTTGCTCAGAAAAAAATGAATCATTTTTTCTTGAAACCTAAGCATCCCAGGGGAAGTACAATTGTCTAATTTTTTTTTATAAAATGTGATCATGCTCTGAAACTAAGAAAGCTGTACAAACGGCATAAATCCATTCGCTGAGACTTTATTCTGTGCCAAAATAAGACCCAAAGCAATAGTAAGATGTCCGAACTTGGCCAGCCCATGGATCAGTGGGGAAAGTGGTTGAAGGGTGGCCCTAGATGGACTTCAATGAAGAAAAGGAACAGGCAACCACTTTCTCTTCTCCAAAATCTCAGAAGTTAAATAGCAGGTCTTGTGGGATTTTTGAAAAGGTATTTTGGAGAGAAAGGGCTACATTTTATAAGCTTTACTGCTATTACCAGGCTTGAGATTAATATCTATTAGTTTTCAAAATGCATCTAAAATTAAAGAACCGTTCAAAAAAAGTCTCTCCCATTTCAAATGCAAACTATCTAGCCCCACTCATAGGGATGGCAGGGGGTTCAGATAATGCTATTTAATGAAGACTTATTTTGTTTCATCATCTTTACCAGTGCTCTTGGGCTCTAATAGACACAATCTGTTAATAGATGCACCTAATTCATTGTAAAAAGTGATAAGGGTATTGAGCTGCTGTGATACATTCTCAATGTGGAGGACACTTGGAGAAGTCAACTCTCAGCTAAAAAGGCTGGCTTTCTGCTCCCCAACCCCAGTTATTTCCATTCAATACATCCTGTCATGTTTTCAGTGAGCAATTTGCCTTATTCTGAAAAACATTAGGCCACTGAAACTCCTAAGAAAGCCAAAAGGCGGCTTTGATTTCTTTTCCTTTCCTATTTTCATTTTCCATGTTCACTCCTTGAAGCAAGCATACAGTGTTCCTAAGCTACAGTTAGACTGCTTGGGCCCAAATTCCAGTTCCCCACTTCATAGTCCTGTGACCTCGGGCAAGTCACTAAGTCTCTGAGCTTCAATTTCCTCATTTGAAAAACAGAGAGGGTAAGAGTACTTATCACATGGCATCACTGTTTTTTTAGGAAAAGAGTTAATGTATATAAAGTGCTTAGAACAGTACCTGCCACATAGTAAGTGCTATAAAAGTATAAGTAGCTATTGCTGTTATTATTAGGTGTACATCTTCTGCACCACATACAGCAGCGGACAGAGAATGATCTGGAGGTCAGACAGTCATGACTTTAAATCCTACCATGTATTAGTGTCATGGCGTCTGAGCCTCAGTTTCCTCATATGTAAAATGGAGCTAATAATGCCTTCTAACAGGACTGTTATGTACTGATTTAATGCCTGGCATTTAGCTGGTGTCCTGCTCCTGTGTGGCAACTGTCAGAACCATAGGCTCTGGACCAGGGAGCCTGTGAGACCTTGGGCAAATTGCTAACCTCCCTGAGGTTCAGTTCCCTTATAAGTAAATAAGGGAACAACACAGACAGTACTGAGTCTATAGCACTGTTGCAATGATTGTATGAAATAAAGCACATAAAGTATAGACAGGACTCAATATACATTGTTTAAAATCATAAGACAGATACTCCTCTCAAAGAACCAGTGTACATTATACAGAAAACTGGAAAAGAAATTCCTAACTCATAAAAGACATGTTTAGGTACTATTTTAAACAAAGATTAAAATTCCCTGGAAGAACACCTCTTCTCAGGGAAGCCAGGTTAGTAACAGAAAGACTAACATGTGGCAACATGTTCAGACTCTCCATAATCTGCCATGAAATCCTATCACCTTTCCTTACAGTCCTCTGTCCCCTCTCCTTATACTGCTAAGCTTTTGGCCAGTCTATTACTATTTTGTGTTCCCTGCGAAAGAATACAGAACAAAACCTCTGTTTCCTCATCTAATTTGAAATCGCCTGTCTGCATTCCAGCACCTCTGCTCTCTTCATCCAGTCTAGCACTAGCAGCTATCATCAATTTAAACTTTTCTTTTCTCATTGTCAGAATGTGGCACTGTGATTGCTTAAAACGTGTCTTCTAGTTTCTTAATTAGCTTCATTTTATATTCCTTATTTATCTCAAATATGTCCTCTTTTCACAGCATCTCCTAGGAAGAGTTCTATTCTGTGAAATATCAGTTCCTTATCTGAAATAGCATCTTTTTTTTTCCCTTTTCTGCCTCTAAACAAATCACATCTGCATGAGAAAGGGCAAGGGGGAGGTGCATCAGCTGTTAGAATCTAAGCTGAGCTCCGCGGAGACTGACTGGGATCAGAGACACCAGGATACCGGGCCTGCTGCCCACGCCCAGCAGGGGAGCCGACTGACAGCGAAGGGACAGCATGGCAGTGACAGGGAGTCACCAGGACTCTCTTAGAAGTCAGGGTGTGCTGCCTCCGGGGGGAACAGTTCTCAGGCCACATGTGAGGTCTGGTCACCAAACGGAATCCGCTCCCACAGCTGCTGGGACTCGGGATCGGTGTGGTTGCACCACTGATGAACAGCAGGATTTCTAAGACCTTGTCCTAGGATACGTGGCTTGTCCTAGGATACGTGGCCGTCCTGAGTCACAGCACTCCCGTCACAACACCCTAAGTCACAGCCATCCGACCGCCTGCTGCTCTGTGTACCTGTCAGCCCTGCGGGGACCGGCACCCTCAGATGCACGCAGCCGTTACTGCTGTAACTCCTTTAACGTTCCATCTCCAGAAAGGCAGGCTGCGTAGGACGTCAGCATCAGGGGAATTGTTTTATTTTACAAATGGTTCTCTCAGTCATGAAAATAAGTGACATTTAGATGTCAGCTGAGCTGTTATTTTGAACTAAGTACATTTTCTCTACCTCTTCCTCTGGCTTCACTTTTAACTTCATCTGCCAAGCAACTCACTCTAAGCAAAAAGATGCAAGAAGTGGGTTTCTTATGTCTATTGACAGACAGCAGGAAACAAATGAGACAAAGGGAAACCCACACAGCCCCAGATGGAAGCACGTGAGATGACGGCTTCAGATGGACAGACGAGGAGACAGAGCTGCCGACCAGATCTTTCCTAGCACGGGAGCGATTTTGTGCGTTCTATATTTAGCAACTTCAAATTTATTCAGTTTCCTTACTGAAAGAGTTAAATTTTTACCTCCCAAAGCTCATGGGAAGAAAAGCCCTGAAAACCACTTAAAAGCATAAGGAAGAAAAATAAAGACAAAGTAGAAGTTTGTGAGGTTCAAGACCTTTTAGAACAGAGTAATAATTGAATTCTTCTTTTATGTGTGTGTGTGTGTGTGTGTGTGTGTGTGTATCTATCTGTGTGTAATTTAGAGAGAGAATAGATTGACAGAGTTTTCCAAAACAGATTAGTCCTTTAGAGACAGGCAATTTTTATGTGTGTTCAAAGAACCGCATACCCGGATTCCTTCACTAGTCTGCAGAGGCCCCTATTCAGTGTCAGTGAACTCGAGCAGACTTCAGTGTGTTTTTAGTTTCTACTGCCTGTGGAGAATGCTGTTTAATTTAAAAAAACGTAAACCGGTCCGCTTGTGCTGCAGGGTTCTCAGAACTTCACGGTCACCGTGCATTCAGTACTGTTTCACTGTCAAAGTATAATCACGTGTCTGTGCCGAAGAAACCGAACGCTGTGTGTCCCCCAAAGCATGTCTCAGCTTTGCTGTTTAGGTTCATCTCTCAGTCCCAGCACACAGGCTAGAGGCCCCACCGCCGTACAATGATCTGAGCTTGGAGTTCCTCTGCTGTTCTGAACTCTTCAGACAAAGAGGATTAAAATATTCCAAAGTAGTTATACATGTTATTGACCACATTGCTGGAAGGTTTTTTTAAAAAGCCTAAAAGCAATGTGCATAATAATTGAGGGATTAAACAGTGGTTCCTAGTCCCTGCCTTGCTGCTATATACATTATGGGCCATGTTTCCTGGAAACAATGGAACTTTGAAACCAGTTTAATTAATTGAGGGATTAATTGAGGAATTCAGCTCAATCCCTGTTCAGTAGCCATATGTGCCGTTACTGAGTCTTCTAACATTTTCCAATTGTTCTGGTCTTCATCGGAGATGCATGATTCGGGGGCAGTTCTTCTTGTACTCCAGATCCTGACTGTCTGCCTTCTGGCCTCTGCCTTTCTAACTCAGTGCTGGAGAAAAAAAAAATGTGCTTAAAAGAACAGGGTGTCTGCTAAGTCAGGAAACTATCAAATAAATTTATTTTTAAGTAGTATGCCAGTTACATTTGCAAATATCATGCTCATTTTGATTTCCTTCGACCTTCAGAAGGATCTCTACATGAAAGCAATGGGCACAATAGTGAAACTGAAAAAGAAAATACAGTAATGCACTATTTTCCTTGTGTTTCCAAACCTTTTTGTAGATACCTGTCATATAGTCTAAGAACAAGCCTACCCTATGTTTTCTGACTTCTAAGACACCATGCCATAAAAGGCATCCTCCTAACCATCGGAATGGGTCGTGAAAGTTGGTGAATCCATTAATAGGATTACAAAATTCCCCCTCATACCATAGGTTGAGTTCCCAACAACCCAAAAAGCACACAGAAATAACTAATTCTCCTGAATTTGCATCCCTAGGAATTGAGATCCCAAGATACTGACTTATTGCCATGGCAGGAAGAACCACCACACTCAAAAATGTATCAAATGACTTAACGAAAATGCTTTGTGCTCAAGGCCACAATCTTGTTCCTGAGTGAAGCCCTTTCTTTCTTGCCCTCGTCCTCTTCCTTTCCTATCCTGGCTTAGACCTATTAACAGGTTTTATTTACATTTACATGGTGGTGGTGTTGGTTGTGGTGCGGAATCCTGGCTCTGCCTGGTCTGGAAGTTACAAAGCTGGAGTTATAGGAGTTGTTGCACCCACCGAGAAACAGTATCATGAAAGCTATGCGAGTGCCTGAAGGGCGCTGTGAGGTCGCTGATCAACAGGAAACTTAGGTCACAGGAGGAGAGGCCTGTTATACTTCTCTATTTGTCCTTTCTTTTCTGCCCAGAGGCATAGGGACCCTGAGGATGGGCACAAAGTTGACCGTGGAGTCCTTTCTCCCTGTGAATAGAATGTATACACACAATTCATACTTTATATATCCAAAGCTGCACAGTACAAATCCCTCACATGACTCTGGTATCTTTCTAGGCATTTATGAAGACTACAAAGGCAATCCACTAAAGCTTTACTAAAATGTGCATGAACGAAGACTAAAAGATTAAAAATGTGCTCTTAGGAAGTGTAGTGGAAACCCAAGTTAAGAGATTTTTATGCATGCTCCAACCCCACCCCTGCATGTACATCCGTAATTTCTATCTCTTAATAAGTAGTATAATGTGGTATGGAGAAGACTACACCTAATTTGAATCATATTTAAATTTAGGTAGAATGCACCCATTTCATTCCTAGGCATGAGTCAGAAACACATGACAATAAATGACAGCTCAACACTCCTGAAGGGTTTCTATTTTAATGACTTCATAACTGTTTCTCTGGCCTAAAGTCTATCCCTGGCTCCTAAATAACTGAAAGAGTATTATCTTATTGTTCCTCTGGGTTGGTAGCAAGGCTATACATTCTGAAACAATCTGCTTAACCTATATATCAGAAAGACAAAGGTCTTTGCAGCTATAAGTAAGGATCTCATGATGACAAGCGCTCTTGTAAGAGAAAAGCGAAGGGATAACTGGGGCTCATACACGTAAGGAAGAAGCCATGTGAAGACGGAGGCAAGACTAGAGCCAAGCCAAAGAACGCCTGGAACTGCCAGAAGCTGTAATGGACAAGGAAGGATTCTCCTGCGGGGCCCCCAAAGGGAGCACAGACCTACCGACACCTTGATTTCAGACTTCTAGTCTCCATAACTCTGAGAGAGCAAATTTGTTGTTTTAAGCCACCCCATTTATTACGGCAGTCCTAGAACACTACACAACCTTTCTCTCAAAGGCCCGTAACGCTAGAGCTACTCACCACAGATCTTTTTTTTTCTTCCCAAAATTCCAGTCTACCTGGGACTCATCACTTCTCCCCAACTCCTTTCCACAATTCCAAATGTTACTTTCTTCAGTAAGTGTAAGCTCTCTCTTAAACTTAGTAAACATGTCAAATTTTTCTATATCTTTCGAATTGTTCTGCTTCATCTATTTATTTCTCATGAAGTCATGCTAAAATCTTCTACTCCAAGTGTGGATTTCTAAAGGTTTCATAGTGAATACACTCAGTTTTCTTTATTTAGAATCTATTGTGTACACAGAGCACAAATTCATGATTGCAGTATCTTTTGAGTAGGTTGTTCCTATTAGTAATAACTAGTATTTCTCTTTATCCCTATCAATGCTTTTCCTTTAATTCTTATTTTATTCACTATCACTGTCATTAAGGCCAGCTTGCTTCTAGTTAGTAGAGGAGTGTGTGTGTGTGTGTGTGCATGTGGGTGTGTGTCTACACGTAAAAGCGGTACGCTGGTATTAACTTAATGAGTACTACGTAACTATGCAAATATACTTGCAGTTTAGTAAGGTATACTTCTCAGTTTAGTAAGCAGAGGCATATCCTTGAGTGAATGGCTAAATCCAATGCGTGGTTACAGCACTTAGGCAGGGCCAGTGCACACCCTTTGATGTCCCAATAAAATACAGACTAACTCCTGCACCTACTGTATAGTAGGACGCCCCAGCTGGACTCTGAGCCCCGTCCCCCAGTAAAGAAACAAACTACCACTGTACATTTGAAATAGAATAGATACCTCCTTGTTACAATAATACAAAGTCAGCAGCCCAGCTGAATAGAGTGTGACTATGGAGATGGCACTTTGGAAAATGTTTCCTGTATTCTCTCTTGTCTTCATGTTGCATACTTTGTCTCCTGCCCCTCCTTTTCCCCTCTCCCTATATATCCATTCCTGCCTTCATCCTATTCTAAGAGGCTACTTTATTGCTACCTTGAAAATTTAATTTTTTCTATCTCCCTTTCCCCTTTCTCTTAACTTTCAACACTAAGAAGTTACACCCGCTTTGAAATATTGGCTGTACAGTAGCTAATGAGTGATGTCTTATAGTCCCTGTTCTTAACTTAAAAATCAGCTAAGATTTTTAAGTTTTTTTTTTTAAATGCACTATTTTTAATTCCATATGTCCCTTGATTAATTTATTGTGGGCCAGTGGTCCTCGCTAGAGCAAAAGTTCCTTGACCAATAGTTACTGGCTAGACTGCAAGAATATCTCTGTAATGATGACAGTTATATCTCTTATGACAACTGCTTCACAGAGTATTTTTATCGACAGAGAAAAGTAGATGCCTATAGGACTAATCCTGAATTCCTCAAGATGGTATCCAAAGCTCCCTCCAGTGAATCCAGCAGTGGTGGGAAACACCCTCCCTGTGGGGAACAGCGTGGTGAGCGCAAGGAGGGTGGGCTCTGAAGCCCAGAGGAGCATATCAGCTCTGCCAAGACTCGCTGGGTAACTGTGGGCAAATCACTCAAATTTTCTGAGCTTCCATTTACTCTCACATAAACTGAGGTATCAAAACCAATTTTCAGTAGATTATAAGGATCAAATATGTTACTTACTGTCCATAAAGTGGCTGCCCCATGGTAGGCATTCACTGTAGATGACCTGCTCCTGTTATCTGCCCCCTTGGCATTCACACTGGGCCCCGAAACTCATCTAAGCATTTCAGTCTCCTGATTTCTGCTTCTTATCCCAGGAGAGGGAAAGGGAGAATCAGACAGGAGCATCTGGTTATCAGAATGCTCACAATTTAGGAAGGCTTAAAGCCAGCTTGAAGTTCTCCTCGAAGGAGAACTGGGCTTAAAGTAATTTGAACTGTTTTGTTTGTTTAGTTGATATTAGAAGGTCAGTCTGACAACTTAAACTAACGCTCTTTCTTGCCTTATAACTACTGACAAAACCTTAGGAGAAATTTGCCTGGCAGGAACTGCATTAAAAAAAAAAAAAGAAAGAAAGAAAGGAAAGTAATTTAAAGGGAAATGCAGCTACATCTTTTTTTGTTGTTGTATGTTGGTTACCTGTGAATTTTGGCAGCTCCAAAGGAATCAATATCACCTCAAAATATAAGGTGCAGAAACACTTGGCTCTTTTTTTACACATACAGAGGGGGAGAGGAAGGAGGAGGAAAAGAGGGAGAAAGAAAGAAGGTAGGAGGCAGGGAGAGAAAGAGAAAGAATATGAATATATACATGCTTACAAGGCTTTTCTCATTGGTTACCAGTAAAACATGCTTAGATGTCCAGAATCAATTTTTCACCCTCCAGGGAAAAACCTCTTCCAGCAAATGTTTCATAATTCTCTGAGATAAAAGGGAGAAAATCAGATCTCAGCTTCTAATATTTTATAGGATTGATAACAAAGGCTCTATGGAGCACTCAGATGTATTCTCTTGTCGATCCAGCCTCTCTGAAGACTGTTTCCTAGAAGACAAAGTCCAGTGCAGTGCTCCGCAGCCTGGAGGTGCTCGGAAAGGCAAAGGCAGAGCAACTAGTCCCTACTTATTTTTCTACCTGGTTTGGCTACTGGATCGCTCAGGGCAGAATAAATCTGAAGCACTGCGCTGGGAGGGGAGTGTTTCATGAGCTCTGCCACCAGGGGACTTGGTGAGATCCAAGGAAATATATACAATTGGAGAATTGCTCCCAGTAGGATTATAGCTCCTGTCTGAAAGGGGCAAGTTCGTAGACCAAGGACTGCGGCCGTGAGCTTCTTTGGTCTCAGTCAAGGACCTGTCTGTGTATTGCTGAGAGGGTATCGAAGAGGGATGCCCAGCCAACTGGAGGAGGGGATATGACTAAGAATATATGTAAGAAATAGCTCTAAAAGGAAAAGAAAACTGGCTGAAAACTTATGGTTTATGGCAAGAAAACAAAAATGGTTGGGGAAAAGTGTTCTGGGGACTTACAAGCAGAAAGGACCTTCTAATTTTCTAAAAATTCCCTGCATTTCTGACCTAATTTTACCAGCACAAAGCCTCTTGGGTAGATGTCCTCACCAACTTGCATGATGAGGGGTATCTTGTAATCATGTATGAAGATACAGACCACCAAAAGTGCCCCTACATACAAGAAGAACCAGAAGTAGATATAATCCATTTTTCTCTAACCTTATAGACAACTACATTACACTTGGCATTTTACTCAGCACACCTGAAGGTATGTGTACAACGTCATGTCCCTGAGCCCTGTTTTTTGCCCTGTTCACAGTTGTTAGTAACTTAGACAGGTACCTGGATGAACTATAATCAAATTTACAGGTGACAAAAATCTAAGAGACAAGACCACTGCTAGCTGTCCACAGTTATGTTTCTTCAAGAGACCCAATCTTCAGCTGGGCACACAGACACTGTGAACAAAGCCAGCATATTCTGGGCTCCTTGGGAGCTTGATGCAGATAGTCAAGTGTAAGTGACAGTGCAAACATGATTTCTGAGTCGTCCAGAGGGCAGTGTGTGCAGCCCCAGAAATATGCGTTGAAGTGGCAAAGCTACCACCATTAAGAGAAGCCTGGGTCCCTGAAGATCATGAAGCCGCTGGAATAACTCTGCGCAGCAGAAATGTGCACTTCATTTCCATGAAAGGGAAGCTTCCACCTGACTTAGGCTTGTGTTACTTTGGATTTTTTTTGTTGTTTGTGGTCGCACCAAGTCTTAAAAACTAGTAGCTAATATGATGGGTAACTGAACCAGGATGTCAGGAGGCATCAAATTTTAACTAGCAGGAAAAAAAAAGGACTGACCTAACCAAATAAAATTTAATGGAACAAATGGGAAAAAAGCTACTTCTCCCTTTACTGATGCACAAAACCAATCGTATGAGAGGAGAGGGAAGCACGTGGCACACTTAGAAAGTGATTTTAGGGGCTCATGACTCCAGGACAAGACCATAGTGACGCAGTAGCCCAAAGGGCAGTGTGTCCTTAAGGGGCGTATATAAAAGCATAATAACCAGATGCTGGCTCACGACCTCACAAGGCTACAGGGGCTATCAGTGAAGGAAGCAGGTCAAGAAGAGACAATGAATTGGTGAACACATGCCCTATCTTTAGACAGAGCCACTGGCAGCTCCCAGTGATGGTTGATTTTTTGGAATAAGGGCCCAGGGTTTTCTGATTTTCCTCCCAGAGAAGTTGGAAATGTGGATTGCTATGTGACCTCTCAATTTTGTCATCAACATTGGTTATTAGTTGAAACTTTAAAAGAAAACTACAGATGCCAAAAAAGAGCCATACACTCATGGAAAGCCTGTTGGCTGCTTGTTTTCAGGCAACATTTCAGGTGGCAAGAGATGACAGCTCCGCTTGACCCAACTCAGGTGAGTCCACAGCTGGGACAGTGTGTTCTCCTGGGCACCAGCCTTAAGGAGAAACAGTGAGTAGGAATAGAGGGTAATAGAGGCCTGGCTTCTGGAGCCAGTGAGACCCAGGTTAGAATCCCAACTCACTCCTTACTAGAAATGTAACCTTACAGAACTTCTTTGGCCTCGGCAGGGTCCAGTTTTCCTGTCTGTAAAATGGGGAGTCATTATCATATTACCCATTAGAACAGTGTCAGGATTGAATGAACTCATGTATTCAAAGAGTGAAGCCCAAGCGTGACACATTTTAGGCTAAAAACGAAGTGAGAAGACCTGAAAATATGTTTTATGAGGGACTCTAGGGACTGGAGGTTTTCCCTCAGATTCGAAAAAGATAAAATGACAACATGATATTTGTCTTTAAATGCTTCAATCTGTTGGGATGGCTTAGCCAGCCTTATTTACAAGGCCCAAGGACAGCAGCGGAAAGAAAGAACAGGTGAAAGTTAAAGGGAGACATAATTGGATGCAGTAAAAGAAACAATCAAAAGTTAAGTAGACTGCCTTGTCCAGATACAATACGGTAGTCTCCTTTCACTGGAGGGACTTAACTACAGCTGAATTAGACAGCCCCAGGGCAGATATAGCAGGAGAGCATTCAAATATTGAACCAGGGTGAGAGTAGGAATCAGTTAAGCTAAGTGACCTTCAGGTTCCTTCCAACCTTGAGACTTCTGTGACACTCTCAGCAAAAACATCGGATTTCCCAGAGGTCCTTGAAGACAGACCCACTAATTTATCTGGAAGAAGCTACTGACATCAAAGGGACTACAAGAACCCTTCAGATATGCCAGAAAGGAATCAACATCAAGGGTTCTGTTCACCGTGCCAACACACACACGTACACACACACACACACATGTCCGGTATGCAGGTGATCAACATACCTGACTGCGATCTCAGTAGGTATACTGACTTAAGTCAAGGCTAGTCTGATCACAAAAGCTTGTAGATCTAATATTTTATTTTGGTTGGCCTCAAGGAAAAGGGAAACAAATGTGACACCTTAAGGAAGTTTGTATGCATCACTTTTTTCTTTAGAACCTAAAATGTTCATTCTCATCGTCACTTATTAAAAATACAGCCATATGTTTGTGGAGTATGCAATGATTATGATCACATTCAGAAAGGCACATTATCTTATTCTTTCCTCATATACATCATAAGGCAGGTCAAGCAGAGATTCCATTTCCATTTTACAGACCAGAAAATTGGGCCCTGGAGGGTATAAAATGAGTAAGCAGCAATGCAGGGTCTTCTGACTCCGAATTCCATCTTTTTTTATTTTTATTTTTACAATTTATTTTATTTTAGTATCATTAACCTGCAATTACATGAGCAATATTGTGATGATTAAACTACCCCCTTCATCAGGTCCCCCCCACCAACCCTATTACAGTCACTGTCCATCAGTGTAGTGAGATGAGAATCACTACTTGTCTTCTCTGAGCTGTACAGTCCTGCCCGGGCCCCCCCCCCCCAAAGCGGCCACAAACAAAGCACCTATAAACCTCTTATCCCTCCCTTCCCGCCCTTCTTCCCCAGTCCCTTTCCCTTTGGTAACTATTAGTCCGTTCTTGGGTTCTGTGACCAAATTCCACCTTGTTTCCATTTTGCCATACGGTATTTTAAAGGACCAAATAACATAAACTTTCTTTTTGAGGAGAGTTACGAGTACTGTACATTTTGCACACAGAGAAACAGAAAAAGGTTTGGTTTACTCATTCCTGTACTGCACGGGTAAAGAAACTAATTCCAGTGTGAAACACCTATAAATATTGGATAAAGTATTAAAAACATCTCTTGTAAAAGAAATGAATTGGAGAAAAAAGCCAGCAACAAGAAGGCCCGCTTCCACACAGGTAAAGTAGCCTGAAGGCCCCCTGCCCTGAGGCCTCTCCTACTGCTGGTGGCCTTGCGCCAGAGTGGACCACACCTGTGGAGGAAAGAAGGTAAAGCCTGTGGCCCCATAGGGTGGGAAGACAAAAAGGGAGAATTCGGCTTTTGTAAAGCTGAATGTCTGAAAGCCCTGAAATGAACAACTAGAAAACACAAACAAACCTGCCTGATGGGAAAGTCTTCTGTTTGGACCTTGGACCTGAGTGTGATAGAGAAAGTAAAAAAAAAACCTCCCTTGGGTATTTCTTACCTCAAACACAGACACACACAGGTAGGAAAAAAATGCACCCCTGGGTGACTCATAACACCTCACCCTCCAATTCAAGTGGTCCTGGGTTAGCGTACTGAGGCTTTCAGCAGAAGCAAATCCACAGTCTCCCAGAAGGACAACTCTATAAACACAGGCCTCAAAAAGTTGTCAGAGGCAAAGCTCTAAGGAACATAAAATCACAATCCAACTCACTAAACGCATGACAGCATAATCCCCGGTGAGTGAGACTTGGAAAAAACAAAGCACAGAAGTAGACATGCAAAGCCTGGAAAAATCAACAGAATATAAGATGAATGGGTGTACTATTTTAAAGGGAGTGAAAGAGGAGATTGAAAATAAAGATCAAGACACTATTAAAATTGACCAAATCGATTTTAACAAAAACAGAAGGCAAACTTGCTCAAATGAAAACTCTAATTGGAAGTCCACGCACAGGGGCAGCAGACTGTAACAGAACACAGCTAAAGGGACGTTAAGGGAGGTAGGAGAGGCAGCTGAAGTATCACGCAGACACCACGCAGAAGAGAAAATGTAAAAAGTGGTTCAGATGCATGCAAGGTAAAAATATTCAACGTTCACTTACTTGGAGTGTCAGAAGCACAGATGTGTGTGGAGAGGCAATATTCTAAGATAATAACTAAGCATTTCCTCGATAATGAGATCCATGCCTATGTACCTCACAGTGAAACTGAACAACACCCAATACATAGGGAAGGCATTGAAAGCAGCCAGACAGAAACAACATAATACTACAAAGTAGTGACTAATAACTATGAGCTGATTTCTCAACAGCAACAATAGAAGCTAAAAGACAATGCAATATTTAAAAAGCTGGGAGAAAATAGCTAGGCATATAGAATATGATCAGAGGTTAGACAACTTTCTGAAAAAAGGGCCAAGTGGTATTCAGTTTAGGTTTTGCAGGCCAGTCTCTGTCATATATTCTTCCTTTTTAAATCAACACTTTAAAAATGTAAAAACCATGCTCAGCACCTGGCTGTATAAAACAAGCCTCATACCAGACTTGGCCCACATGTATGCAATATGCCGCCTCTTACTCACCAGGAGGAAATAAAGACACTGCCCACAGACCCTCAGTAAGACAGCTTTACAAGCAAGTACTTCAGGAAGCTGCAAAGTGACATCAAAACGCTGAGAGGCAAAAAGTATGATGAGGCAGGCATTGGGCAACGTCTGTGAAAACCCAGGCAAACATCACACAGACTTCTCACTATATAGATAACAGGCAGTAAAAAGTATACAGACCTAGAATACAAGAAAATGGGCTTCTACTTCTACAGATGGTTTAGAAAGCAGGAAAGTGTGCTGCTCCCATTTAGCAATGAGGAGAAAACAACAGGAAAAACTAAAAAATAGTAACTTTTCTTGGCCCTGTCAGATTGCTGAAGGCACAGGGTCCCTGAGGAGAAGTAATCCCAAGGAGGGCTGGCTCCTCTCGGGACAGAGGAGCGGTGAGGACTGGCTCACCTGGGAGGAGAATCCAGCCTAGCGCACCCTAAGATGAGTACCAGATTTCAGAGATTTATTATTTTTACTGAATTTAAAAAATGTAGTACTAGCTAACAAATTTAAGAAACAGTCTTGGGAGCCGAGCGTGGGCCGACATGTCGTGTGGAACAGCCGGGGGCCACAGAACAGAGAGTTCGCACTCAGTAGCCTAAATTTTGTCCGTGAACCTCCACTGAGTTCTCTCCAGGGAGGCCAGGGCGTGGGGGGGGGGGGGCAGGAGAGGGCCCCTCCTAAGCACGGGCCTGGAGGAAAGGATCGGTTGCTTCTCCCAGAAAGGTACAAAATCCACTTGTCACCCAGGTCCTTCTCTCATGCGGAACAAAAGCCCTTCATTAAAAAGAAAAAAAACCAAAAAACAAAAGACAGAAACAACCCAAATGTCTATCAACCAAAGACCTGATAGAATTGGTAAATAAATCATGGCATATGCCTGCAACAGAATAGTCTATGTGATTTAAAATGGAGGCATCTCCAAAGCATGATTCTAAATGGAAAATCAGCTATAAATAATTCCACTTACACAAAATTAACCTGTTTTATGAATTTGCGTATAAAGCTTATATATATTGATACATACACATATTTTTATATAGTGTGTAAAATAAGTAAAAAAATAAGAGTGTATATATTTATTTTTAGGACTGCATATGTAAGGGTTAAATAACAAAGCAAGGGAATGATTTAAGAACTTCAGGATAGTGGCTGCCTGTGGGTAGGAGAAAGGCACGCAAGCCTGCTAGAGCACACGGGTGCTACTAAGGGGCTCTTTATGAATGGTCTAGTTAGTATCTGAGTGCTGGAAACATGTCTTATTTGCAGTTATTTATTATTCTTTAACTTTACATATATGTTATATGCACTCATGCATACATGATATATTTTTTAATTAAATAAGATTTCTGTGCAGCTATGCAGGTAACAGTTATTGGCAGTTCCCTCTGACGGGGGTGGGGTAGGAGAGGGTCCATAGCTGCATTTACTTCTTGCTCAGTGTGCTTGTTTCTGAGATTGTTTCAGATTTTTTGGTAACATGAGTAGTGTGTATTCAGGCTTTATATTTTCTAAACGCTAAAAATAATTTTCAGCTTCTGAAACAATTCATTATACTCATTTTAGGAAGATTTCTTTTCTGCTACATAGTGAAAGTACCTCAGAAGGATGAACATGAGGCTTCTAGAGCTCTCATATTTCTAAGCTGCAAAAAGTCATGCAATAAATTTAAGAATAAAAATACCCTCTTTAATGATCTTTAAAGTCTTCTTTGCCATACTTGGTCACTTCAGAAAAAATGGCAGTCAAGTTGACTGTGATCAAATAATCCTCTTATTTTTATTCTGGACCAAGTAGCATGGTGTTTTACAAGACAGAATACTCCTTCCCACAGATAAGAGATGAAGTCCTGATTAGCCAAGCAGAGAAAGGGCTCTGAACGCTTGGCTGCAATTCCAAGAAATTTCAAGAATCATTAGTGTTGTTATTTCTTTTATCCCTAAGTGACTTCAAAATTCCTTTGTTTGACTAACAGCTACAATAAACCGAGTGAGAAGATCTTTATGTGGGACATAAGGCTCGCTGGTGCTCTTGCCAGGTTTGAAAATCTTTTGGGCTTCATTAACATGCAGCCATGTCCTCAGCAAATGGAAATTTGCAGTTAGACTCTGTTCAGGTGGCTTTACTGGAGACAGTAGCCTGAAAATAAAAGCATTATTAACCATAATCTTCAGGACCGTATTGGTTGGGAAATCTTTGACTCCTCTGCAAACAGAATGACTTCCATGGAACAAGGACCCTTGCATGTACATCTTACTATTGTGAGAGCCTGCTTCAGGTCCAGTAACACCCTAGCGACTGACAGCTGTTTGTTGAGTGCATTTGTTTGCTTTGCAGCTCATAAAATTAATTTCTTTCAGCTATCCACCAATATATTTCACAACATTTAGTGCCAGCTTGGAGCCAATATGACAGGAGATATTAGTATTACAAATATGATTAATACACTTTTATGCCTTTAGGAGATTAAGTCTACATCAAAGTGTGCTTTGGAATTATATCTACAGCAACAACATGGATAGAACTCACAATATTGAGTAAAACACAACATTGAGTGAAAAATGCTAGACACCAAAGAGTACCTTCTATATAATTCGGTTTCTATAAAGTTTAAAAACAGGCCAAACTAATCTATGGAGTTTCAAGTAGGGACAGTGGTTATTCTTGAGAAGGTCAGTGACTGGAAGGGGGCTTGAGGGGACCTAGTGGAGTTAGTTCCTTGTTTCTTAATCTGGGCACTTTTTTGGAAATCCATCAATCAGTACATTTATGATTTGGGCACATGTACATATGCATGTGGTACTTTATATTTTAACATAGTAGATTTAATAATATACTTTATATATATATAAAGTATATATAATGTATTTTATAAATATATTTATAATATATTTCAATGAGACATTCACTTTTAAAAAGCATATGGCTTGTGTAAGTGGATTTATCTTACTGTTCATACAGTTCAACACATTTTCAGCGCTTTCCCAGTGCTGTTCTAACTCAAATGCCACCTCCTGCAGAAAATTTCCTCTAAGCCCCAAGAGTGAATGACCTTTTTCCTCCCAGGAACTGCCACAGCATTTTGTTTATGCAACTTCTTTACTTTCTTTAACGCTAAGCACTGTGTTAAAATGTGAAACAATCTTTAATCCACATCATTTATCACGGTGCTTTTGATACAGGAGGTATTCAAAAATTCTTAAGTAAATAAACATCGAACACTCCATCCATCCCCTAAACGCCCCACAGGGCCCCTTCCTGTGCTTCTGGGTGCTCTTTAACCCGCCCTTTTATTCCGCATGACACACACTGCATGATCTGTGGGGACCAACTGTAAAGGTGATGTCAACAAACATGAAACCCTTTCTCCCAATGGCATGGACACATTTAAAAGAAAACAGTATTGTCCTTTCATTCTAATGATAAATGTAATACAAAAATTTCAAAACAAAAACAAGAAAAATAAAAGCTACCAGTAATTTACTATACACAAGGCCTTATACCGTGAACTTCGCCATACCATACATATCTTTTCACATCCACACATACAGTTCTCACTGAAGTTCATCACATTCTGGAACAACGGTTTGCCATAATGGCTACATGCTGAAAGAATGTATCCTACTTTGCTTAACCAACTCCCCATTGATGGACATCTGGGCTATTTAAAAATTTTTATTTTTAAAAACAAACACTTTTATAAAATTGTCCATTCACAATAACTCCATAAGGGTAAATCTCTGGGGGCTTATATTCTGGGTTAAAAGTATACATGTCACAAAGGAATTTTTAGGGTACACATTATCAAATGTGAAGGCCGTAATGATGCATGGTTCTACAATAGCAAATTCCACATTTCATTGACTCACTGATATCTTTGTAATTAGAATGTTCCTTATACTCTGTGCACCTTACAGTCACCGTCAGCCTGGTGGCTGTTGAGAGGCGGTGAACACTGCCTACACCAAGCTGTGATACCACAGCCAGGAAACCACTTAAAGGTCACTTTAGGAAGGGATGAAGTGCTGCCTGCCATCTGAAAACATTTTGATACTTGGAATATTACGCAGCCATAAGAAAAAAACAAATCCTACCATTTGCAACAACATGGATGGAGCTGGAGGGTATTATGCTCAGTGAAATAAGCCAGGCCGAAAAAGACAAGTACCAAATGATCTCACTCATATGTGGAGTATAAGAACAAAGAACAACAACAACAAAAAAAACTGAAGGAACAAAACAGCAGCAGACTCACAGAACCCAAGAACGGACTAATAGTTACCACAGGGAAAGGGACTGGGGAAGAAGGGCGAGAAGGGAGGGATAAGAGGGTAAAAGGGGCACTACGATTGGCAGACATAGGGTGGGGGGGCACGGGGGGGACTGTACAGCTCAGAGAAGACAAGTAGTGATTCTCATCTCACTACACTGGTGGACAGTGACTGTAATAGGGTTGGTGGGGGGGACCTGATGAAGGGGGTAGTTTAATCATCACCATATTGCTCATGTAATTGTAGGTTAATGATACTAAAATAAAATAAATTGTAAAAAAAAAAAAAAAGAAAGTACCAGCATTGAATCTCACAGAATGGGTATCAGTGGCTTGGAAAAAAGTCCCAGAGAAATAAGTAGCACTCTCTTTTATGAAATGCTGCATCCTCAAAGCTTTTGATGGCGTAGATGATAACACAGTGTGAAAAAACACGCACGCTGATGCTCTGAGTTGAAAAGTAATTCCAAAGTGTTGCACTCACTGCGAAAAAGTTTTAGAAGACAACCAACAAAACCAATTTATTTTGTTCATATTTTCTCTTGTATTTCTTCCATAGGAGTGATTTATGGTTAAAATCTGTAAGTATAAAAACTATCTTACAATAATAATAACGCAAAATTCAAAATAAAGTAGCATTCTACTACTTTATTTGATGGCATATTTTTTCTTTCTTAATAAAACATGAAATAATGTTGGGCCTTAAACACTGATTGCAACTTAAATTCCATGAAATGGAATTCAGTGTCCTAAGTTTTAATACTAGGTATTATATTTTCTTCTTGATCTTTTAAATTTTATATAAAAATTACCTGTTTTAACTTGTATATCTTTGATTACTATAGAGGATGGTCTTTTTTCTCCCATTTCCTTGACCTTTTATTGTCCCTTTTGTAAACTGTTCTTATTTATTTTACACTTTTTCTATTGAGATGTTTATTATTTCTCACAGATTTTGTAGTAGTTCTTTATAAATTAAAAATATTAAACCTTTGATATATGCCATGCAAACATTTTTCTCAGTTTATCCATCGTTTCAATTTTGCTCAAGGTGTTTTTGCAGTTCAGAGCCCCATTCAACTATTGAGATGCTAGCCAGTTTCAGATTTGATCAAATTTTACAGAACTCCTTCAGACACCTCCCGCATAAAAATCCCTCATAGGTAGGAGAAAAAAAAAAAAAACACATGCAGATCGTCCTCAACTTATCATGGAGTTTTGTCCCAATAAACTCATAATAAGTTGAAAATACCATTAAGTCAAAAATGAATTTATTACAGCTATGCTACTGAACATTAGAGCCTAGCCTAGCCCACCTTAAACATGCTCAGAACACTTCCATTAGCCTACAGTTGGGGAAAATCACCAAACACAAAGACTATTTTATAATAAAGTGTTGACTATCTCATATAATTTATTGAATGCTGTACTGACAGTGAAGAACAGGGTGGGGGTCTGGGTGCAGGATGGTTGTCAGTGTATCACCTGTTCACCCTGGTGATCGCCAGGCTGGCCGGGAGCTGCAGCTTGCTGCCTCTGGCTGGCATCACCAGGGAGGATCTATTGCTAGCCTGGGAAAAGATCAAAATTCAGAAGCCAAAGTACATTTTCTACTGAAGGCGTATCACTTTTGCACCATCATAAAATCAAAAAAATTTAAGTCAAACCATCATAAGATGAGGATTGTCTGTACGCATAAATGTCACACAGCTAGAAATAACTCCAGTGGCATCAGCATACATTCAGAATTATAGGAGGGTAGAAATTGGCAGCAGTTTCCTGTCTTTGATTCCCCACCATCACCACCACCCAAAGAATGAAATTCTAGGTCTTCCCGACCAGCATTTGTTTAGGGTGACTTCACAGCTTCTCAGCGATCTGCAGAAGTAGAGGCCACACAGAGCCTATCTGGTGAGAAATGGTTTCTGACACGACACCTCAGAACCCTTGAGCTTCCAGCCTCTGGCCTCGTCAGTACACAGGCCTGCAAACGCGGCAACAGGTCAGGCATCCCTGGTACAGTTCTAGCCCCCCATAGAGCCAGGCCTCTGCAATGTCCCAAGTACAGCCCAACTGCTGACCTGGGGTGCTGCTGTGTGCCAGGAGACAGGAGGCACGGATCCTAACCTTGGCTTTGCAGCTAATGAGAGATGTGACCTTGGAAAAACAGTTTCGCCTTTCTGGGTCCCAGCTGGCTCATCTTTAGGAGAGGAGCAGGTGGAATACTGGATCTCTCGGATCTTTTCCAATGCCCATGTCTGGTTCTGCAACACACACCAAACTCAGCTCTCCTCACGTGCTGCTCCATAAATAAAAACAATAATACATCCAAGTGTGTTTTTCTCCAAACGTGCCCTTCTCACATTAACAGAGAGCAGTTTTGTTCCATGTTTTCCGTTCTCATTTCGCAAGGACTGGGTTGATTTGAAAGTCAAGGTTAGAAACATCAAAAAGTTTTACAGATTTCTGACCCGCTCCCTAGTGTCAAGCTCAGCCAACACAGATTGACCCAAAAAGCAGGTCAAATCATTTTTCCAGTTGTGTTTGACATCAGAAAGATGGAGTTCTTGCAGCACTTCCTTAAAAAAATCTGCTCTGTAGTTACCTGACTTGAGGAGTTTTTTGTTGCTGTTTCTGATTTTGTTTTTATCTTGTAGCCTCCTGGCGATTCCTCCCTTCCTCCTGTCCCTGCATCTCCTTACTTCTGCCCTTCTAATATAGTTATACTGAAAACTAACCCTAAGATTTCTTTTATAGTTTTAACATAATCATGTATGATGATCACACCTCTCATTATTGCTGGTTAAAAAGGGTGAAAAAAATATTACTTTCCAAAGAGATGGCACTAGAGTTGTCCTAAAAATGGGTATTCTCTTTAATTGGGGCAGGAGAGGAAAGAATTCAAGAGCACAGCATCCACAGTTTCAGGGAAGAAAGTGACACTGCTCGGCTGCCACCTGGCAGAGGTGCACTGCTCGGGCCGCGGCCGCAGAAGGTGCAGGAAGGGAAGGGCCAGGAGCCAGGGGAGCGCTGAGCTAGGACTCTGCGTGGGAGAAGGACGAGGAGAGACCTCAGAGAAACTTCAGGCGCGTGACGGTCAACTTCTTGCACTGCCACCACGGGGTCTTTACTCAAACTTTGTGTCTTACATGAAAAGCAAAGGGAATGGTGGTCCTGAGAAGTCTGCGGAGAAGCCCAATGGAAGGGTTCCTTTGACTTCTGAAGTGGTATCTACTCCAGGGGAGCAGTTGGAAAATCAGGGCCGAGGGATGCCAGCGTGAACACAGGGTTACACTAGGGAGTGGTCCAGCATCATGGCGAACGGCAGGACGGGTCACTCACCCACACTGCCGGAACTGAAGAAAAAATACCTCAAGAACAAAAAATATCTTAAAATGCAATACTGAACTCCACAGTAGGGATGTCATCCCTCAGATTCTCAGGAAAATCCTGTGCACTGAAACAAGATTGTGATTTTTTGGGTGTTACATGTTTTCGTAGGGAGAGACGGACAGAAAGCTGATTAGGTTTGGATCAAGGTGTGAACGGAGAAGTCTGCAAAGGTCTCATGATAACATGAAAACATAAGCAAACCTGGAAAGCTCAAAAAAAAATCTCAGAAGGATTTAAACTTTTATAGGACACAGAGTGAAGATTCAAATCAATATACTGCAGACCTCAGAGACTAGGGGTCCTCCCCTGATACCTGGATTTTACTTCTTTACCCAAATATTCTTTGCATACCTCTATAGAGTGCTGACTGTGCTCTGGTCTTTATGTATGTATGAATATCTTTAAGTTCTTTCACAATCTTTCCAAAGGAGAGCAACAATTTCTATAAGGAATTAAATAATTCTTTGTCCTCACGGATGAGAGCCAGGTTTCATCCATTGAAGAGAGGAAATTCTATAATGGATTCTGGAATCCTTTCACTAATGGAAAGGTAAATATTTTTTCTTCCGTCATGTCCAATCACAACAGTGTGTATCTATTATTAAATAAGTAATGGTATCAGGGACATTCAGACCTTCATATTGCAAACTGATCCAATACGATGCAAAGTCAACACAAGGACATGATTTTACTGCACCTTTCCCCTTTGTGACATTTACCAGCCCCACCAATATCTGACCTGGGAGTCATCTGGTTGAGGGTACTACCCAGGGAGCGTGCTGGGGAAATAGATATATTTATGATCAGGTCTCAGGTAGATCCACAGAAGGTGTATAAACAAAACTACATTTTAGTCTTTTCTTCAAACCATTTCTCTATACCAACACTGTACCAACACCGTTAACACATAGAAAAATATCCATTAGGATTTCACCGTTTAGCTCACCCTTCTAAAAAATAGGAGAGTGGCCAAAAGACACAGAATATAAGAAATGAGAAGGAAGGCAATAATCCACACATTATATAATTGCTCCCAGATCCTTTCCTTTCCTAAAGGCCATGAACATTTCAGCCTTTCAGCACAAACACTCAGTCCTTTAGCCACCTCTGCCTTCCCTGATACCACCAAGGAGCAGGTGCTGTTTTCATAGTAAAAGAGGAGCAGATCATGACACACTGGCCCTGCAGCTGGGAGATTCCTACATAAGTGGTAGTATTCACAAACAGGAATCACCATATCCTGAAACCACTCTAAAGTGGTCCTGCTGGTCCCACTCAGTTGGACACCGGCCCCGTGACGGCAACGGCAGGTGGACCCACCATGGCTCGGGCCTGCAGACAATTCAGGAGGACGCGGCTTTGGACTTCTGAATTTATAAAGCCATAGTTGGGAACATTTATCTCATGCCATGGAATAAACTGTACTAAGCAGTTGTCTTAAGCAAAATAATTGAATAATAAGAGTAAAATAAAAACTAGATAATTACAGTTGGTTTTGGTACTGTGACAGTGCTTCCTTGCTAGTCATTACTAACATAGCCTGGAGCGACCAAGCTTCTCCTTCTCGTCCCCGATTCTCTGTCATCTACTCACTCACTTCCATGCGTCAGTGGCTGAAGATTCCAGCTGTGTAACCTTCATCTCTTTGTCCCCTAAGGTTTGGAGATTCAAGTACAGAGCCTGTCTCCTTGACTGTGCAGGCCCCACCAACGGCATGCAGACTGCTCCAGAGATTCTGGATCCCATTTGCCAGTTCACAGGAGAAAAAACCGCTGGAGACCCTTCTCCAACGTGAACACAGACCTCGGCCTCTGATTAAAAACTGTAAAGGCCTCTAGTGCAATGAGGGAGAATGTTAGAGATTTTTTAGTTCAGGCAAGACTGGCCTTTGAGTTGTGAAGACTCTACTCGGAAGCCCTTCTGTGCACGCTTATACTAGTGAACATCTTGGCAACAGCAGGTATCATCAGCCTGTTTCCTAACTACTGAGTGCAGGGGACACTACACAGGGTCATGTGCTTGACATTGTGGGCATTTTTATGGAGTAGAGAGAAAACCATGGTGAGTCACTGGGATATTATCTAAGACCTTAGCTTTAAATCCATTGTGACCTTTCACACACATATGTGAGTACGAATAACAAAAGTTTTTCAAAACAATAACTACACCTATTACATGCAGTGAATTGTAATATTTCTGTCTTCTGTCTCATTTTTAAGAGTGTTGTACGACCTTCTAAATTAATTTTTTTATTGCAGTTAGAAAAACAATATAAAAGGTTAGTGAGACAGGTGCAAATATAATTAAATTGCACTATTTATAGGAAATCTCAGAAACACTAGTGTAGAAATTTTAGATGTCAAATTCTGTTCTCTTAGGTACTAGTATAATTCCATTTACACTAAATTCCAAACACAAAGGTCTGGAGACATATATTCAGTTGTTATTAAAGGACAAGGCAATGTGATTGCAGGGGAAAAGTAGTGTTTTATGTCCCTTCTGAGTAACAAGTTCACTGCACTAGGGAAACACTTAATGGAGACAGTGTGTTCTGATCAGGGATTGTAAAGAAAAGCAAGAGGTGATGAAGTTTGGGGGCATAAGAGGAAAGGTGTGAAGGTCAACTTTTCTTGGCTTGTGCACATCACCTAATTGGGTCGCCCCTAAACCCAGTGGAGAATGGTTGCCAGCTACCTGCTGGGAGCACAAGGGAGAGCACAGACATCCTGAAATTCAGGGCAGAGGTCACTAGCAAAGATCAAGAGCCCTGCTCATCCTCATTGCCTGCGATCCAAGCATAGCCCCAAGAGCCATCTTCCCAATGGCTCACAACATCTCCTGGCAAAATTTTCAGTGCATAAACTTGTCTTCTGTTTTGAACCATCTCCAATAAAGCTAGTGGCATTCAGAACCGAGTAGCAACTCTGCCCCAGAAGAGCTACAGAATATCTCCATTCTTTAAGGGGGAAAAGATTTCCTGAAAGACTGTAAAGTTCCCGTGACTAGATCTTACCTTTAGATCTCTTTATACATTTGAGACTGATACATTCAAGCTTGTGGAAAACATTGTTTACCCTACTCCGCAGCCTTCAACAAGTGACACTCCTCCCTATAACAACAGTATTAATTTGATGAGTTCATTCAATGTCCCAAATCCAAACTGGTTGCGGATAAAAGAGGAGCCCAAACTGTCAATCTATTTTTGAAAAAAAAAAATTGTTGAAATGTATTTACCACAGCATGAATTAATGATCTTCAAATAGTGAAGATTCTAAAGCACCTCTATATCTTTGTAAGTTTGGAAAGGATGTCTAAGTTGAAATCACTCTAGTAAGGCCTGAATAGAAACCTGGGCACCTCCAGCACAAGCGTGGTACACACGCTCCCCACACTCCACACGCACCCTGCCTCTACACTCCAGTTGCAGTACCCAGAGAGTATTTATTCCCATCATGATTAGGCATCCAAATATTAATATGGTGACTATGTGTTGGCATCATTTTTATAATTCCATCTCCATATGCCTGTTGTTGACAGGGTTAAAGTAAATTTTGAGAGCCTTATGAATTCTATCCATTCTATTCAATGCAACCATTAACAATTTTCTTTCTTGAGATTTCAATGCCAAGATTGGCAATGGTAGTACCACATTCATACTGATGGGTAAACAGGACTAGCCCACTGGTAATGGTTTTGTAAGTTAAAAGATTTCTCCAGATTGGTCTCTTTACCTAGTATTATTATTTGCCCCTGGATGAATCTGGAGGACTCCCAAATAAGGGCCAGCATGCTAACCCAGTGATACTTGTGCTGTCATCTAGTCCAAGTGCATCAGTATACACCAGCGCCGGCAGCCTCCGCCCCCAGGTCCCTCAGGGGCCCCTGGCACTGTGGGGTACCTCTTCACCGGAAGTCTCTCACTCCTGCGTTTCCATCATTTCAGTCATCTGGGCTTTTCTCTAACCCAAAAATTCTTTCCCACCACCGATCCCCAAAGTGCTGTTCCCCCATCTCCATCCTCACCTCACACCTCCTCCAGCACTGGTCTCAACCACCCTCAGAGTCTCGATGCTCAGGACACACCACTATCCGTGCGTCCAGCCTCGGCATCTCCAATGCCATGTGCCTGACATGGGATCCACATGTTCCTTCTGACTTTTTCTTGTATTCTTTTTTTAATGTTATTTACCATTCACCCACCCAAAAATGTCATTTTTTGGTCCACTGTCTTATTCAGGCACCAATTTCTAGAAATTATTTCTTATATTTCTAGACCATTGTTGTCAGCCTCGTAATTCATACTCCCTAAAACCAGTGTCTTCTAAACACCCTCCTTGGTACAGCTAGCACACTTATTTTCTAGCCCAGAGCCCTGACATGTTTGCTTAAAAACCCTTAATGGTTTCCTATTGCCTAAAAGAAAATGCCCACTTCCTCAGCACCCCTCCCCTCTCGAACCAGCCTTGGGCTCGCTGCACCACGCGACCCAGATCCTTGTCACTCTGGCCCACTCACCTTCCCTCAACAATCAAATAAATGGATTCCTTTGCGTAAACTGCTCCTATCTTCTACTTCTCTCACAACAATGCTTATTTTAAATGTCACCTCCTCTATAAAGCCTCCTTCGAATCTCTAGGCCCCTAATCATTCCTGGGTGTTCCTAAGGTACTTTGTTCATACTGATAATATCACACAATGTCTATCAGAGGGTAATTTGCTTTAGAAAAGAACTGGCACCTTGTTATTTGTATAGCTAGAGTTTAATACCCCTACACAAAACAGGGGCTTGACTAACAACCGCTAAGTCAATAGGTAAACACGGTGAAGAATACTTTTGAATTAAGAGATTGTGTGACTTTGAGTCCTATTTGGTTAGGACTCCAACTCTTGTGAGCTTTAATTTTTCATCTGTAGGCTAACAATATTTTTTCCATCAATGAACTGCTATAAGAATAAATGAAATCAAGTAAAGTAAAGTACTAAGTCAAATATATACCAGTATATTAAGTATAATCCAAGAGTATAATCTTTTAATACCTATTCTTTCACCTGAGCTATATCAAAGGTTAAGAGATTCTATAGACAATGCCCAAATTGAGGATGAATAAAATGCAGTGAGAATTAGATATTTTATCTTAGCATTCCATGCTTCTAGAAATGGAGGGTAATATCAATTTAATGTGCTCCACATAGCATATTAAGGATTAGCACACAGAGGCACTATATGATAGAGAAAAAGCATAGATAGGCTTTTGGTTAAAATAGGTGTGACTCCTAGCACATTAACCTTGCTTTCTTATTAACAAATGCTTTTATAGTGATTATATATATAAATGCTTTACATCTATTAACCCATTTAATTCTCACAAGAGTCCTGTGGAATAGGTCCTATTATTATTATCCTCATTTTACATGTAAGAAAACTGAAGGAGGTGAGAGGTGATTGGCTAACTTGTCTCAGGTAGCAAAGCTATTATGAGGCAGAGCTGAGATTTGTATCTGAACATTCTGGTTCTGCCCAGTAAACCATGCAGCCTCTCTAAAGAATGACATGACAGGCTAGCACAATGCCTGACCCACAGTTAAATACTTAACAAATGTTAGTTTCTTTTTGCACATAACAGTGCTCACATGACGATACAAGCGAGTGGTCATGAGATCAGCTATACCATCTCCAGACAATACTCTTATGCCATATGGACCATAAAAAGGGGATTTTATCTGGATGACATATTACCCTCCTTTCCATAGGAGTAGAATTTCTAAGAGAACTAGAAAACATCACACCGTCTGGAATAGCTATTCCATTCAAATGGGATACATATTTCTTCTTTTGTTGAATCATTAAAATGCCACTACACTGGGATGAGGCATAGGGGAGCATTCACCAGTGTTCTTTCAGGCCTTCTAGTTGTCACGTGACAAATCCCAGAACATCAGTGACATTTTCCACTCCAGCTTCCCACGGGTCACACTGTATTAGCTTGTCCTGTTCTCCCACCCTTCTCAGTATAGGTGCTGCAATTCCTTCTGTAGCGTTTCACTCTTGGAGGAATGCTGTGAAACATTCTCCAAATAGAGCTCACATCTCTGTGGTGCTTCGATCTGGGGAATATATTTGATTACAACTATTGGGACTGACCAGACCTCTTCTAGTTCTTCCAACTGGTTTATTTTTACGTATCCTCACTGGTACCAGCATGCTTTTAATTATTTTCTTAATTTTTTTTCAGGTTGAATACTTATTCTATTTCAATAAATGCCGTGTCTCCCCATTATCAGCTACACAGGGGTTTTTAGATTATGCTCTAGTACATTATCAATATTTTATAGTCATATTTAATAATTGACTTGGCACTTACCATGCGCCAGGTTCTACACTAAGTGCTTTACATGTGTTCTTAAAAATTCTCACACACTTAGGACATATTGTATTTCATCAATTCTATTAAGTTTTTTTAAAACATTGTAACATCTCTGAAATCTGGATGCTTCTTACAGTCAGTGTCATATCAAAGTTCAGATGTTGTTTATTTTTCCTCAGTGTATATAAACTATTGGTACATCTTGAAAATCAGTGGCATTTTAGTTGCTAAGGGCCATACTTCTTCGTTTTAAAGTTGAAAACACTGAAGCTCCACCTGTTAAGGGATTTGTCCAAGATTCATTGTATTTACACAACAAGCTAAATAAACACATGTGTATGTTAATGGAAGGGACTCTGACTTTCTTCTTTGACAGTTAACGGCAGGATGAAGACAGGGCACCAGTCCTGTAATGCGTGCCCTTAGTCTGGGTTCTGGAGTTTCACTGGGGCTCAAGCCCCAGTTCTGCCACTTAACCAAGAGCTGATTTGGGGCGTGTTGAATTTATTAACTTCATCTCCAGTCAGAATAACTGCAGGGTTTTTGAGATGATTAACTGATACAATCTATATAAAAGCTCAAAGCACAGTGAACGATACACAATGGTCAGTGAAGGGCAGTGACGATAATTTCATAAAATATAATAAGGAAGAAAAAGGAACCAATTAAGCCTGTTTTGCTATTTTCCCCCAGACCACCTTAGTTCCAAATAATATAATTACCATTGCCAAGACTCTCTTTGTTCCTATCATACCAAGAACAGTGTAAAATCTAGCTCTGAACTTGGTGAGAAGGCAACTACCTACTCTAGCTAGTACCCTGCACTCATTCCAATTCTATAAAACATATTCTGAGTATATGCTTTGTGTAAGGTCCTGTTCTTTGTACTAGGTGGTACAAAGGAATCAAGCAAAAATAAGAAATTGCCCTGCCCTCCATCACTGTGAATCTAATGATGGATATACATAAACATAAAATTCATGGTAAAATACGGGAAATGCTTTAAAACAAGTATAGACAAAAAGGTCTGTCAGAGAACAACTAAGGAAGAGTTAACATCTGGAAGGGAGCATAAAGAAATTTCTCAGAAAAGAGGAAGCATTTAAGCTGGGCCTTGAGGGTAAGACAATACATGGCAGATCCCAGGGTAATCCTAAGAACAGAAGCACATAAGGAAAAATAAATAGGCTGATCTCATCTATGATGGAGCAGACTGTAGCAGAATAACACTCCCATTAACAAG
Organism: Phataginus tricuspis; assembly: GCA_029783875.1. Classification (NCBI taxonomy): domain Eukaryota; kingdom Metazoa; phylum Chordata; class Mammalia; order Pholidota; family Manidae; genus Phataginus; species Phataginus tricuspis. The sequence goes on along the minus strand of JAQQAC010006877.1, from coordinate 13,248,280 downwards.
AACAATAAATAGTGGACTTAAAAAAAATAGCCACTGAGAACAGGATTCAAGATGGCAGTGTGAGAGGTGACAGCGAACTCCTCCCAAAACCACAGATAGTGTGAAAATATAGTTAATACAACTAACCGTAAAACAGCAACAGGAAAGAAGGCTGAACCAGACTGCATACAGACCTCACAAAACAGGGTAACATACGAAAGTCTTAATCCGACAGGACCTGAGCCCTTCCCCCACCCCAGCTAACCAGCAGGAGGAAGAGAAATGGAGTGGAGGAGGGGGTGGAATCCTGGGACTGCTGAACACCTAGCCTTGTAGATCTGCTTTCTGAGCAGAAACCTACATTGTGTGGTGCTCTGGAGGATGGGGAGCTGGGACAGACAGAGTACTCGAGAGACAGATTCTGGCCATTTGTGGGATCCACACCCGGCTGCTCTGGGACAAGGGAAAGGCAGGTGGTTGACAGGCTTACTAGCAGCAAGAGGGCTGCTGAAGGGGCGGGGTTTGCATGGAGCTTGCTGCACGGGAGAAGGGATAGGGGGATAAGGCTGTCTGGGCGCACTCTGCCCAGCAGATTGGGAACTTTGGGAGCTTCAGGCACTCGATCCCACTGGCTGGCTACTCAGCTCCGAGGCTCCACACTGTGATATGCAGCCTGCCAAGCCTTCGTCCTGGCCTGACAGCACTGGCTCGCAAACCGGCAGTCACTACTCTGGCATCAGGCCAGCCAGAGAGAGGCCCCACCTACAACAGCTAGAGACGCCAAGCACAGAGGCTTATACCTGCATACTTGGCCAACTAGGTCTGATATGGGAGACAGGCAGAGCAGACGGGAATCAGGAAAAAGATCTTTCCTCCCCCCAGGCACCAGCTCCACTCCCCTATGACCCCCAACCTCACTCTAGGGGCTGAGCAGCTCCAGAGACTGGAGCTTCTTGGCAATACAGGGCACCACACAGAAATATGAAATGTCAAAAGCACATGGTTCAGACCAAAATCTCACAAACCCAAGAAAAAGGTCCAAATGAAACTGAACTCAACAATATTCCTGAAAGAGAGTTCAAAATAAAAATCATAAACATGCTCATGGAGGTACAGAAAAATATTCAAGAACTCAGGAATAAATTTAAGACAGAGATTAAATCATTAAGAAATTCCATATCTGAAATGAAACATACAATGGAGGGATTTAAAAGCTGATTAGATGTAGTAGAAGAGATGGTAAATGGAATAGAAATTAGAGAAGAGGAATACAAAGAAACTGAGGCACAGAAAGAAAAAAGAATCTCTAAGAATGAAAGAATATTGAGAGAACTGTGTGACCAATCCAAACAGAACAACACTTGCATAATAGGGGTACCAGAATAAGAAGATAGAGAAAAAGGGATAGAAAGTGTCACTGAGGAGGTAACTGCTGAAAACTTCCCCAATCGGGGGAAGGAGATAGTGTCTCAAGCCATCAAGATGCACAGATCTCCCAACACAAGGGACCCACAGAAGACAACATCAAGACATAGAACAATTAAAATGGAAAAAATCAAGGGTTAAGACAGACTTTTAAAGGCAGCTAGAGAGAGAAAAAAGATCACATACAAAGGAAAGCCCATCAGGCTATCATCAGACTTCTCAACAGAAACCTTACAGGTGAGAAGGGAGTGGCATGATGTATTTAATGTAATGAAGCAGAAGGGCCTTGAACCAAGAATATTCTACCCAGAAAGGTTATCGTTTAAATTTGAAGGAGGGATTAAACAATTTTCAGATAAGCAAAAGCTGAGAAAATTTACCTACCAGACACCACCCCTACAGTACATTGTGGAGGGACTCCTATAGATGGAAGTATTCCTAAGACTAAATAGATGTCACCCAAGGGGTAGACAAAGAGTACAGAATATGATTCATAACATACAAAGAATGGAGGAGGAAGAAAAAGGAGGAAACAAAAAGAATGTTTAGGTTGTGTTTGTAATAACATATGAAGTGAGTTAAATTAGACTGTTAGATAGTAGGGGAATTCCCCTGAACCATTGGTAGCCACAAATCTAAAGCCTGCAGTGGCAATAAGTACATACCTATCGATAATCACCCTAAATGTAAATCATCTGAATGCACCAATCAAAAGATATAGAGTCACGGAATGGATAAAAAACAAGACCCATATATATGCTGCCTACAAGAGACTCACTTCACACCCAAAGACATAAACTGAAGGGATAGAAAAAGATATTTCATGCAACTAATAGGGAGAAAAAAGCAGGAGTTGCAGTACTTGTATCAGACAGAATTCAAAACAAAGGAAGTCACAAGAGACAAAGAAGGACATTACATAATGATAAAGGGGTCAATCCAACAAGAGGATATAACCATTATGAATATCTATGCACCCAACACAGGATCACCTACATATGTAAAAGAAATACTAACAGAATTAAAGGGAGAAATAGAATGCAATGCATTCATTTTGGGAGACTTCAATACATGACTCACTCTAAAGGACAGATCAACCAGACAGAAAATAAATAAAGAGACAGAGGCACTGAACAACCTATTAGAAAAGATGGATCTAACGGACAACTCAGAACACTCCATCCCAAAGCAACAGGATACACATTCTTCTCAAGTGCACATGGAATATTTTCAGGAACAGATCATATACTAGGCCACAAAAAGAGCCTCGGTAAATTAAAAAACATTGAAATTGTACCAACCAACTCCTCAGATCACAAAGGTATGAAACTAGAAATAAATTACACAAAGAAAATGAAAAAGCCCACAAACACATGGAGCCTTAATAACATGCTCCTAAATAATCAATGGATCAATGACCAAATAAAAACAGAGATCAAGTAATAATGGAGACAAATAACAACAATAATTTAACACCGCAAAATCTGCGGGATGCAGTGAAGGCCGTGCTAAGAGGGAAGTATGTTGCAATACAGGCCTACCTCAGGAAAGAAGAACAATCCCAAATGAATAGTGTAAACTCACAATTAATGAAACTAGAAAAGGAAGAACGAATGAGGCCCAAAGTCAGTAGAAGGAGGGACATAATAGAGATTACAGCAGAAATGAATAAAATTGAGAAGAATAAAACAATAGAATCAGTGAAAGCAAGAGCTGGTTCTTTGAGACAATAAACAAAATAGATAAACCTCTAGCCAGACTTATCAAGAAAAAAAGAGAGTCTACATACATAAACAGAATCAGAAATGAGAAAGGAAAAATCACTGCAGACACCACAGAAATACAAACAATTATGACAGAATACTATGAAAAATTACATGCTAACAAACTGGATAACCTAGAAGAAACGGACAACTTTCTAGAAAAATACAACCTTCCAAGGCTGACCCAGAAAGAAACAGAAAATATGAATAGAACAATTACCAGCAAAGAAATTTAATTGGTAATCAAAAAACTACCAAGAACAAATACCTATACCAGATGGTTTCACTGCTGAATTTTATCAAACATTTAGTGAAGACCTAATACCCATCCTACTTAAAGTTTTCCAAAAAGTAGAAGAGGAAGGAACTCTCCCAAACTCATTCTACAAGGCCAACATCAATCTAATACCAAAACTAGGCAAAGACACCGCAATAAAAGAAAATTACAGGCCAATATCCCTAATGAACATAGATGCAAAAATACTCAACCAAATATTAACAAACTGAATTCAAAAATACATCAGAAAGATCACCCATCATGATCAAGTGGGATTCATCCCAGGGATGCAAGGATGGTACAACATTTGAAAATCCATCAACATCATCCACCACATGAACAAAAAGAAGGACAAAAACCACATGATCATCTCCACAGTTGCTGAAAAAGCATTTCACAAAATTCAACATCCATTCATGATAAAAACTCTCAACAAAATGGGCATGAGGGAAAGTACCTTAACATAACAAAGGCCATATATGACAAACCCACAGCCAACATTATACTTAACAGCGAGAAGCTGAAAGCTTTTCCATTAAGATCGGAAACAAGACAAGTCTACCCACTCTCCTCACTTTTATTCAACATAGTTCTAGATGTCCTAGCCACAGCATGCAGACAACACAAAGAAATAAAATGCATCCAGATTTGTTAGGAAGAAGTCAAACTGTCCCTGTTTGCAGATGACATGATACTGTACATAAAAACCCCTAAAGAATCCACTCCAAAACTACTAGATCTAATATCTGAATTCAGTAAAGTTGTGGGATACAAAATTAATACACAGAAATTTGGTGCATTCCTATACACTAACGGTGAACTAGCAGAAAGAGAAATTAGGAAAAAATTCCATTCACAATTGCACCCAAAAGAATAAAATACTTAGGAATAAACCTAACCAAGGAAGTGAAAGACCTATACTCTGAAAACTACAAGACACTCATGAGAGAAATTAAAGAAGATAACAATAAATGGAAACACATCCCATACTCATGGATAGGAAGAATTAATATTGTCAAAATGGCCATCCTGCGTAAAGCAATCTACAGAATCAATGCAATCCCTATCAAAATACCAACAGCATTCTTCAGTGAACTAGAGCAAACAGTTCTAAAATTCAGGAACCACAAAAGACCCTGAATAGCAACAGTAATCCTGAGAAGGAAGAATAAAGCAGGGGGAATTATGCTCCCTGACTTCAAGCTCTACTACAAAGCCACAGTAATCAAGAAAACTTGGTACTGGCACAAGAACAGACCCATAGACCAATGGAACAGACTAGAGAACCCTGATATAAACCCAACCATATATGGTCAATTAATATACGATAAAGGAACCATGGATATACAATGGGGAAATGACAGCCTCTTCAACAGCTGGTGTTGGCAAAACTGGACAGCTACATGTAAGAGAATGAAACTAGATCATTGTCAAACCCCATACACAAAAGTAAACTCAAAATGGATCAAATATCTGAATGTAACTCATGAAACCATAAAACTCTTAGAAAAAAAACATAGGCAAAAATCTCTTGGACATAAATATGAGCAACTTCTTCATGAACATATTTCCCCAAGCAAGGGAAACAAAATAAAAAATGAACAAGTGGGACTATATCAAACTAAAAAGCTTCTGTACAGCAAAGGACACCATCAATAGAACAAAAAAAATCCTAGAGTATGGGAGAATATATTCATAAATGACATATCTGATAAGGGGTTGACATCCAAATTATATAAAGAGCTCATGCACCTCAAGAAACAAAAGGCAAATAATCCAATTAAAAGTGGGCATAGGAGTTGAACAGACACTTCTCCAAAGAAGAAATTCAGATGGCCAACAGGCACATGAAAAGATGCTCCACATCACTAATCATCAGAGAAATGCAAATTAAAACCACAATGAGATATCACCTCACACCACTTAGGATGGCCACCATCCAAAAGACAAACAACAACAAATGTTGGCGAGGATGTGGAGAAAGGGGATTCCCTCCTACACTGCTTGGTGGGAATGTAAATTAGTTCAACCATTGTGGAAAGCAATATGGAGGTTCCTCGAAAAACTCAAAATAGAAATACCATTTGACCCAGGAATTCCACTCCTAGGAATTTACCCTAGGAATGCAGCATCCCAGTTCCAAAAAGACAGATGCACCCCTATGTTTATCGCTGCACTATTTACAATAGCCAAGAAATGGAAGCAACCTAAGTGTCCATCAGTAGATGAATGGATAAAGAAGATGTGGTACATTTACACAATGGTATATTATTCAGCCATAAGAAGAAAACAAATACTACCATTTGCAACAACATGGATGGATCTAAAGGGTATTATGCTCACTGAAATAAGCCAAGCTGAGAAAGACAAATATCAAATGATTTCATTTATCTGTGGAGTATAAGAACAAAGCAAAAACTGAAGGAACAAAACAGCAGCAGACTCAGAGAACTCAAGAATGGACTAACAGTTACCAAAAGGAAAGGAACTGGGGAAGATGGGTGGGAAGGGATGGATAAGGGGTAAAAAGGGGTGTTATGATTAGCACACATAATGTACCAGGGATGGGATACAGGGAATGCAGTATAGCACAGAGAAGACAAGTAGTGATTCTACAGCATCTTACTACACTGATGTACAGTGAATTTAATGGGGTATGTCGTGGGGACTTGATAATAGAGGGAATGTAGTAACCATAATATTGCTCATGTAATTGTACATTAATAATAGAAAAAAAAATAGCCACTTAAGATCATGAGAGTAATCAAGGCAGTAAGGACATGAGTGGGGCAAGATCCTAAAAAGAAGGAAAATACACTGAGGTGAGCCTCATGTTTGCTGCCTTTTTGTTTTGTTTTGTTTTGTTTTGGCTTCAGAGAATTAGCCAATTTGAGTCTCACACCATAGGGACCAAACAGAAAGCAGCAAGCTAACATTTACTGCCATCTTACTCCCAGCTTACTGAGCTGGGGAGAGAACAATTGGAGTTAAGGACACCAATGTTGCCACGACTTGAAAGACCAAGGACCAGCAAAAATAAAGGATGCACAGGGTAGTGAGAACATACTCCATCCAATTTCCTCCTGAGGCCTTTGGCGACTCCTGAACTGCAGATTCCTGGGGCAACGTGCTTTGAAAATAATCCGAAAGCTGTTAAGAAGCTAATCGGCTATTATGGGCAATCTCGGAGAGCTGGAAGAAAAAAACTGCTGTTCGTATCCATGGAAGAGGAGTCTATCCGGTAAACAATCTGAAGAGCCGTGCCCAACGACTAAGCACAGACCCGAAACTGACCAGCACTCACAAAACCTGCAACCTGCAGGACAAAGACTCACTGGGCCAGAAATGCCCACAATGCCAAAACTGAGAATTCTGATCCAGAGGATATGGTCCCTAAATCTTTCACAGATACCATCCAGGGGCATTTCCCTTCCCACTATACTTATCACCCCCTCTGGTCCCCAGGAAGGCAATAAACTCTTGGAGCTTCATGTTTTTCCCTGATAAAATGATTCATTCATGTTTATTTTCCCTGATAAAATGATTCATTTGTGCTTATTTTATAGTAAAAACAAAATGATTAAACTTGATCTCTAAAATCATTCCTTCAGTAAAAGTCTTTTTATTTTGTGATTAAAAAAATATTTTGAAAAAAAAACAGTAATGTTGTCTTGTTCAAACTTATCTTTGATTCTATTACTGAACATTATTCGTTGATTTCAGTTGTGTAATTTCTGTGTATGTGTATTACTTTACTTTTCCCGGTCTTTTCTCTGTTATAATACTGCTCTCTCCCTATTGATTTCCAAGAGGTTCTTACACATTAGTGTTCCTCGCTCTGACCTTTTTTGATAGCCCTTGTCACACAAAATTATTTGCCTGCCTTCCCTACTGGATTCTGAATTCCTGAAATTAATGTCTTTCTGACCAGTATGTGTTCACGGCCCTATATACTGTCTAGCTACTGCTGCGAATTTCATAAATGTTGCATGAATTTCTTTATTTATTTAAACTGATTTACTCTTTTACTTTGAGAGTTTCACTTGCTGTGAGTTATACAGAATTTGTATACATAGGATTTACTCTTAGAAAGTTATATTTTGAAACTATATAAGATTTTCCTGATTGACTTAAAATGACTCAAAATATATCACTGACCTTTCTACAAACATGAACATAAATAACTTCTTTATTTGACTCTAAATGACATACCTGTGCAGGCCAGGCTTTGTAATTTAGAAAGTAAATGAAAATCACAGTAATGATGTAGAATTCTAATTAAGAATATGGTTACATGGTATACAATAAAAAGTTATATCTTTAAAATACCTGTATGATTTTTTTTACTGTCAAAATTAGAAGCATGATAGCAACAAACATATATAAGTAAATATCTGAGTTATTTTGATAATACAGAAAAAGATTATAAATCTATTGGTCTACAGACTGACAAGCACTCACTCTGAGGGCCTTTCAGCCTACCCGCACCAGAAGAGATTTATACACAAGGTAAAAAATGTATATAAGTGAAGAAAACTTAAGTTCTAGTACTCTTCTTCTTACTTAATAAGAATCTTACAAGTGAAAGTACTAGGAATTATGTTAAAGAAAGCAACAAAAGGGGACTCTAAAAACAGACAGGTAAATTACTGCGCATGAGGACCCAAAAATGCAATTAAAGAAAATCTTTCAAATCAAAGGTGTGGCGATTTAATGAGCAAGCAAAACTGTTCTGGGATTACATGAATCAGACATCATCCAAGTGCAATTAAAATTCTAAACTATATACTACATAGACACATGTATATACACATAATCTTAATTCTCATAATGATGGTAATATGATCATTCTTTTATTTTTGTCCTTTAAATATTTTTCAGGTAAATGGGACTCGGTATTGGTTTGCAAATGTTCAGAGTAACTACAAACTTAGGAAAAACACACTAGGATAAATGTGAAGGGAGAGGTTTATTTATAAAACTAAAAATAATGTATAGTGGCAGAAACCTGGATAGACCCTCATACTTTAACAGCATTAGCAGACAGAAGCCTGATGATTCTCTTAAGAACATCATCATTTTTAACCAATGGGAATAAATCACTCTAAGAACTATGACTCTTTAATCCAAAATACACAGACAAGGACCAAAATATGCCAAAAACATTACCATATCCCCAGGGGGCAAGGTCTGACTCATGGAATCACTAAACCCATGGTAATTTTACCTTACACTTCAATAAGAATTATCTCCCATGCAACAAAAGAAATACCTTGTTGCAAATATACAATCAATAACAATGACAAAGTATTAAGTTCCCTAATTTTTACAGAAAACAATGTTTCCAGACAGATCATCGTAAAGAGTTTTCTCCCTCATAAAAAAAAAAACGACATAAAAATTAGTAGAAAGTCAAAGAAATCCCACATGCCTCATAATATAGTTGAGATTTATATAGATCTGGATTAAAATACCAGCTTTGCTTTCGTCCATCTGTGGCTCTGGGCAAGCTTCCAATTCATAGGGTCTGTGAAAGGAATAACATACAAAAGACACCCAATGCAACGCCTAGAGCCTTATATGTTCAGAACGAGGGCCAATTCTCTTCCTTCTGTTTATTCAACCCAACAAAGATTTGCTGAGTTCCTCTAATGAGCAAGGTGATGAATTTAATATATAAAGACTGGAACCAGAAGAGGTGATTTGCAGAAAGGATATCTTGGCTTATTCACAAAAGGAAAGAACTTTCCTCAGGAGTCTCCCATGGAGGAGAAGATAAGGTGTGTGAGAAACACTCAGGGGCTATTAGCATGGCCATTGTGCGCCTCACACAGTGGCTGCTCACAGGTGCCCCAGCTACCCAGTCACCTCACTTGAAGCTCTTCTATCAAAGTTCTTGGGCCCTGGTCCCTGTGGAACTGGTGTCAGGACTGCCGTATGGCCCTAGCTCATGAACACCGAGGCACAGTCCGACTCTATCCATCACTGCGTTAGACAACAAGGCGCTGGCAGGTGGAAGGGTCTTGTGTCACACCCATTGGCACCGGAACCCTGATGTGCTGTGCCCTTGGCAAATTGAACACAATGTTTTACATGTTCCTCATATTTTAGGTTTTTCCCATCATGGAGCATGTTAAACAACAGCAAACATTATTCTTATGGATGACTTGCTACAGGATGTAGAGATAGTATTTTACTCAAACTGAGTGCTAGCTACAGAAGGGTGTCTGTTTCTGTTTCATCAGGAATTTCCATTCCTCTGAAGAAGATGGATGGAATCTGGGGCTAAGACTTACCCAGAAACATGACAGTGGAATGAATGTTCAACGACAGTGACCCCTCCAATCAGTCTCTCTGCATGACAACACATCTCTTTTAGCAATATTGTGCCCGACAAGGATGGCCTAGTTCAGGGCTATGCTTCTTTTGAAAAATGATAACCCCTTTCAGTCACTAGATCAATCAATCAATCAAGAGCCAAAGGTTGAGCTATTTTTCTGTTTTCTTAAATTGTTCTAGTGGTAAATGTGATGAACTGCAAACAGGAAGCACAGAATATATTTGCAGAAGTCAATGAACTACAATTGCTTTAACAAAAGAGTGACAGCATGCACTGCTCCAGTATCTTAACCTACTCATAAATTTCATTTTAATGCCAAAACACCACTTATTCTGGAGTGCATAAACTGTACTGTAGTAATGATGTGCCACCTTTTCAAAGACTAAATATAAAAATAATGAGCAGGCTCACGGTTATGCTATGGTTGAAAATGAATTCTAATTAACGTCACTAAAGAAAATGGCATTTTTTCTTTTTTACATAATGATTTTCACAAGTGACTAAATTAATAAAACAGAAGTCTTTTTATGAGTAACAGGTTAAGATATATTTTATATAGTATCTCAATAGAAAAGAAAGTTTAGTTTCAGACAGCAGTAAGCCTTTCAAAAGTCATTTTTACCAAAGAAAGTAAGACATTCTAACTTAGAAGAATAGAGTTTTAATTAGGTGAATGGTTTTTCAGTACAGTCACAGAGGTCAAGAGGATCAAAGAATGATGACTTTTTAATCTACAGAACTTGGATTATAATAAAGCATCATTTCATGACTTTTCTGAGCATGGCCCTGTAAGAGGGACATTTGTCCACCCTGCATAGGTTTAGTGTCTGCAAGGTCGGCTTTGTATACTGATTATTTCTGTAAACACTTGGTCTATCCAGGTGCCTCCCACCAGATGAAGGGCATCAAGCAGGTCATGCTTAATCATGACAACTAGTTAACATTACCAAGACGGGGACTCACTCAAGAACCCGGTGCTAGTTACCAGTAAAGGGCTGGGAACATGACGCACCTTTCCTCAGGAAGCTCCGTCTAGCAGGAGAGATAGCCAGGTAAGGAATTAATCTCAGTAAAACTCTATGAAGCAGTTTCATCAAATAAATACATTCACGAAAGACAGGAAGCACAAACTCATGAAACAATATATGTATGGATTTTCTACAGAAATAAAGTGCTAAACTGATAAATATCATCTAATTGTTTCAAACTCTGTATGCATATAGTTCTTTAGAGCTAAAAATGAAAGGCATGCAAATACAGATTAAATTCACTCAAGAGCAAACTTCAATTGCTGCAACCAACAATTGGTTTAACCAATTTCTCTTTTCTTATTTTGATCTAGGAGAAAACTTGAGCTTTCTCTTATAGTTCTCTCATTGACAATAGGTCACAACTTGGCATATCTCATTGGTTCTTTGTCATTTGCTATTTCCTTCATTTGGAGAAATCCTAACATCTTTCTTCCTGTCCCATTAATTCTTCCGGAATGAAGCAGTGTGTACACATGTAAGCTATACAGGTAAGGTTTATCATCAACCTTCAGGGTTTGCTTCCAGCAACGCTCAGGTCTCCTTGATGCAGCAAGTCTACCAGATGCCTGACTCCTAGTAAAGACAGGCAGCACTATGCCCAGCTACTCCTTATCGATTTCCTTCTGTGTTTGTTAACAGCCAACTCCAAAGAACATTTCTACTGCATCACCTGTTAAAAGCCCTCTTGCAGACCTCCAAAGCAAAGCTCTTCAGAACAAAGGGGTGCCTGCTTGTAGGCTGTGGGGAGTAGGCATCCAGTTCTCCTTAGAAACACTGGTAGGACAACAGGAGACAATCTCAGGCAATAATGATGGGCCTCCTGCATCAGAAAGCCCATCGTTGCTAAAGGAAAGAATGTCTCTGCTGTACACAGAGTACAGAACGACATTTCTAACCAAGTTAAATCTTGCCTTCAGCATAAGGCAAGTAAAGTGTATGTACTATAAAGTCATTATTTCATCCCTCAAGTGAGCAATGTACCTGAGAATTACAGAGGGGTACATATTCTACCACTCTTTTATCCATTCATGCTTCGAATAGATATTTACTAGGTGCCTCTTATGTGCTAGGCTCTAGGAATACATCTGTTCACAAGACAACCTGCCCTTGTGGAGCTTATATTCTCATGGAGGAGGCAGTGATCAAGCAAATTTTTGAAGGAAATAATATAACAATTTCAAATAGTGATAAGTGCATTACAGAAAATAAGAGAATAAGGGAAGAGATAATGGGTAGATGGGCTATTTTTTAACAGGGCCAGGGGAAACTCTCTGATGAAGGGGGCAACTGAGCAGAGTTAGGAATGATACAAAGAGATGTACCATGTAAAGTTCTGGAAGAAATCTGCAAAAAATGGAGGATGGTAACTCTCCCTGCTCACTTGAGTAATAAACCCGCATGATTCTATAATGCTACCAAAATGTACTTTGCAGGAAGATATTTCCCTCAGGGTACAGTGGCCTAAGAGCAAGCTGAATTTAAAAAATAATGAGTTGGCTGTTTAAATAAGGGGAAAATAGATAAATGGCTACCAGATATTCTTGTCTGGGAGTCATTCCTACATATTTCAGAAGCATAAAGAGATGGTTTGTTGTGTGAATATATAATTCTACCAAATATCTGTGGGGAAAGAGATCTAAATGCCCCAAGTTGGCAGCAAGTTGGGCATATTGAGGACCAGCAAGGGTGCAAAAGATGCTAGAAAAGTGAGGGGAGGCATAGCTGGAAAAGAGGCTTGCGTAGAAGAAAGGGGCCCAACCAGGTATGGCACTGGGGACAAGAGCAAGAACTCCCACGTGGCGCCTACTGGATATGAAGCCCCTGGAAGGGCTGAGCAGGAAAGTGACGCCCGCTGACTTTTACAAGTTCTTCTGTCTTCTTTATGGGGAACAGATTGCAGGAGGCAGGAATGGAAAGCTGGACATCAGCTGGAGGTAACAGCAGCAGTCCAGGCCGAGATCATGAGGGCTGGGACTCAGTTAATGCTAATAAAGGTGGTAAGATATAGTCAAATTCTAAATATATTCCTGTTGACAATGATAAGTAACACTTATTAAATGCCCTACACTGTCCCTTTATTGCATTGTGTATAAGAGTTCACAGCAGTTTTGACTGGTCACATGAGGCTCATTTCACAGGTGAAGACTTGAAGGTTATGTGTACCATTTGCTTCCTGAGCACCCAGGCCCTCTCTTCCCAGCAAGACCCCTGTCTTGCCAATGGGTTTCAGGCCCAGGCAAGTTCGCTACGGATTCAGTGTGACCAAAGAAAATGACAGCAAACGTTCTTTGTGGTGAAAGGATTATACCCAACTTTATTTCCACAGTGGCAGGTCAATCACTAAAATCCCATCCACTCAGAATGAGTCTGCATGCAGCAAGCCTGTCTCTGCCTCAGGGCCTCTCTGTCTGCACAGCCGTCCTCTGGGCCTCTGCCTGCACAATTATTCCACACAGCCGTCCTCTGGGCCTCTCTGCACAATCGTCCCGCACAGCCATCCTCTGGGCCTCTCTGCCTGCACAGCCATCCTCTGGGCCCCTCTGCCTGCACAGCCATCCCACACAGCCGTCCTCTGGGCCTCTATGCACAATCGTCCCGCACAGCCATCCTCTGGGCCCCTCTGCCTGCACAGCCATCCCACACAGCCATCCTCTGGGCCTCTATGCACAACTGTCCCGCACAGCCATCCTCTGGGCCCCTCTGCCTGCACAGCCATCCTGCACAGCCATCCTCTGGGCCTCTGCCTGCACAGCCATCCCACACAGCTGTCCTCTGGGCCTCTGTCCTCAGCGCTGCCACCACTCCAGCCTCTACTCTGCTCTCCTGCAGCCTTGCAGCCATGCCACTGTGTCGTGCCCAGATCACTGGGTGGAGCTCTTTATATACAGTCAATAGCAATGTACTGCCCACACGTGTGCAGTGAGCTAGTCAACCAGGGCCAGGTGAGAAACCTGGACACAGGAACTCTCATTTTATCCACAACCCCCCAGTTCTTGGCAGCTTCTCTCCCACTGCACTCACATCCAGGAATGGTGGAATCTCACTCCCACCAACTGAATGACTTCCAACTTCTATCTCCAGTCTATGCTGCTTTATGTCTACCTAGGCAAATGACCATCAGGGTTCAGACCCAGATCAGTAGTACACCAGAATCATCTTTGTCACCACCAACCTAGAGTACCTCCCAAACTGGGTGATGACAGCCATGGTGAGCAAAATGTAGTACTTTCTCTTTGGTAAGTCATGGCATCTGTAGGGAAAACAGAAGTTCCTATGGCCAGGATCCTCACCTGACCCTAATCTACTTGCCCACTGCACAGGTGCAATGCTTACAGGCACATGGTTGCACACCTGTTGGCGGTGAGCCATAGTTGTCTGGGTTGCTATGTAAGGAACTCTGCCCAGCGCTCTGCACAGGGTTGGTACAGCTTTGGGGAGGCCTGGAGTCAGAGACAGACACAGATTGTGAACTTGGTAGAGGCAGACATGATTCTAGCACTCAACCTGCCATCATGAGAATAAAGCTGGGTATAAATCCTTTTACCTGCAATGCTCTGTTGTTATTTGCTCTCTCTGAATCCAGAGTGAACTTGCCAGGGGCCGAAACCCTCAGGCAAGACAATATCTCTGCCTCTGATGTCAGAGTAGACAATCAAGATAATGAACACCTAGCATATAAACAGAAATTCACCCAATTTCATTACCATGTCTCCACTCTGACTCTTTAGCATGTCTACCCTGGACTCTTTTTGACTGTTTCACAGAAGTTTGGGTATTTTCCTGTACTTGCTGTGCCTGCTATTAATCTGTCTTCTTGCTGGTCTGGAAAATTTGCTTATTAGTGAATAACTAATTCGTGTCTTGAAGTAGTACTTACTACACACCCTCAGAGTTTAATCATTAGAATCCTAAGATTTAAAAACTTCTCATGTAGAATTCTGATATCAAAGAAAAAGCACTATTTCTTAAAATAATTCAAAACCATGGGATTTAAGAACCAGAGGGGGATTTTAGATACATCCAGTGTGGTGACTGTCAACACGGGCTGTACATTAAGTCACCTGGAGAGTCTCCTCACCCTACCAGCCCATCAGAATCTCTGCAGGTGGAACCTGGGTATCTGTCATCGTAAAACTGGTGATTCTAATGTGCAACCAGAATGAAGAATCCCTGATCTAAACCCAGTTCCCCTCCAGAAGCCTCCTGCTCATCTTTTTCAAGTGAAAGAACACAAGACCCAGAGGGGGAAGTGACTTGCCAAGGGCCAAGCCAGCCTGATGCACAGCCCTATTCAACTTTCATTGAACATCCCCAGGCCATAGATGAAAGCGCAGGAACAGCGGGGGTGAGGGGCGGGATGGAGGGAGGCATTTCACCCATTGTAATCCTGATGTCTCTATCACCCAAGCTGCTTTTCTTCTGATTCTGCCCCTTCTGTGTCATGCCCCAGCTGTCAAACTAGTCTAGCTCGGAGCAAAGGGATGCAGAAAAGCTGAGCTAGGACTCCAGGGCAGCACAAGTAGCTGACAGACGACCTTTCTCCTTCAAAGGAGAACCCTTACTAGTGAGTGAGCATTATCTCTGAAGATATCACTAACCAGGCTACGAAAATCCCTGCTCTTCAGCTACACAGGAATACCTTTGATAAACTAGTCCATATTTAGGGACTTGACATAAGAAAGAAAACATGGATACCAACCATTTTTAGGTACATAAGGATGTTTACAGTAGCACTGTTCATGTAGGAGAAAAGTGGGATTGTCATAGAAACACCAAGGAAATTTTTTAAATTTCCTACTTAAAAAAGCTACAAAAAACATACATGTAACATATTCCAATTTGGTAAAAGTAAATATGTGTCCAATAATGAAAAAATGCCAGAGTTGAGTAAGTGGTTGGGTTATAAATGGTTTTTATTATCTTCTCTCTTTTTAAATGTTCCATATTTTCAAGATTTTCTATAAGGCATGTCTTTCATTTAAAAATTTTAAAGAACTCACATATTTTTTAATGCTGTAGGACAATAAATACATGCAAAAAATGATATTTGGTTACAACTGTTTTTGATACTCTCCTGCTTGTTTCCTGCATGTCATTCTCCCCTTAGGCCAAGGAATGACCTAGGTACCCACTTTATGCCACACTGTACAAGTGAATAAACATTTTAATGGGAGACCAAAATGAGAATCTGACTTCATTTATGTTAAGTCACAACCTACAAATTTTTTAGTGTCAGAATATTTTTTTCATGAAATTAGAGACTAACAAATTCATTCAGTCCATCTCTCCAGTCTTCAGGTTATTTAACATATTTTAACAATATTTACCAAGTACTTTTCATGCACCAGGGACTCCTCTGGGCTTTGGGAACTTTCCCATGAATAAAAAAGGTCTAAAAGCCCTGCTTCTTGCAGCTCTTCCATTCTGGTGGGAAGACACAGACAATAAATGCGTTAATGAGAAGTACCATGCAGCAGGGAGAGACTAGGGTGTGCTGGGGAGGGGAAGTGGGGGAGGATGCTATTTTAAATAGAGTAGCTAGGGAAGACCTTAGTGGTGAGGGCCCATTAGAGAAGGGACCTGAGAGAGGCAGCCAGCCCATGGGCATTTGGAGGAAGAACATTCCAAGCATCCTCCTGATAAATAAAGGGGAAAACATCTGTCCTTGATCATTACTCTTTGGGTCATTTGGAATTACATTTCTGATGTAGGTGCAGTCAGTTCCTAGCTGCAGAATGGCCAGATGAATATCGTCTGCATAAAGTGGGGATTGGGAAAATAAAAATTTGAGGGAAAAAAAAAACATTGTATATGTCAACACCTTGGAAAAACCTCAGATCTCTGCTTTCTTAATAGTGCTTAAGTGGACTATGTGTGTAAAAAGCCATTTATGATGGAGAGCTACCAGGGCTGAATTAGTTAAAAAACAAAATACTTCCTGGATCTTCCCTATATGTACTTATTATATATCTGCCTGGAAAGGACATGAATGCGTCATGTATTTAATACAAATATTTCTAAAAAATTTTAAATCTCTATTATGAAATACATATTTGTACCCTCAGTCTGAAAAAGTCAAAAAATCCAATGCAAAAACCTTAATTTTCCTTAATCTTATGACAAATGTCCTTGTCTACTGAGTTTCTCTAAGTACCACTATATAGTATGGGACAGACAATTTTAAAAAAAGATACTTATAGAAATCAATGTACAACCAATGTTTTTGAAGCAGTAACAGAAATTTAATTTTCCTCACATAAAAATATAAGAACTAGATCTAACCATAATCATTAATACTTTGCCTTCAATCTATAAAGGACTCTTCCCATTAACCTGCCAGGTGATTCATCTCTCAATGTTTAAAATAAAAGATATTATAGCCACAGACAAGTTTTCAATTTAATAGAACCACTGTAACAGCAGCTTAGTAGAAAATCACACAGCACAAGACTACCTTGTTTCTCTGGGCTTTATATTAACAACAAAATCCTTAAGATTTGACATAATCTGAACAGGATTTGAGATTAATTTTCATTCAAATTTAGCATCTCTCAATGTACATGATCAAACACACAGAATTCCAGCATCACTTCCGTAATTCAGCAGTAAATGAAGATCCTTTTTAGAGTACACACAAGATGAAGTATGCCTTCTAGGGATAAACTGAAGACTTTCAGGAACTACCAAAATACTAAATTCTTAATTTACTCAATCTCATGTCTAGAAATGCAAAAACAGTTAAGCTCCTTTTCAGCTGTGACTGGTTTCTAAACAAATTAACATTGCCTCAGAAGCATAATCATACTTTCCTAGAAAACTAGAATAATGAGTTTATCAAGTCGCAGGTTCCTTCTAAATCTTTCCAGATTTTATGGACATAAAATTCTTTTCTTTTCGAAAAGCCAGAGAATTTTTAAGAAAAGAGACATCCAGGGAGATGAGGATGGAATTCTTACTAAATTAGAAGGTAGAAGTTAGGACTCCTTCCAAATCCCACAGATATGAATTTCTATGACCAGGAATGAGTAAACAAGTCATACAGTTTCTTGAAATGCCCAGACCATGTTAAGTTACACTGCCAAGAATGTTATTTAACACTGACACTGAATTATGGCTTTTAATAAGAGTGTCTGGAATTTCTGGCTATGGGATATCTGTCTGCCAGCAGAGACACAGGTGAAGAGGTACAGTGTAGCACCAAATAAATAAGTAAATAAGTCAACAAATACGAAGTGGTGGGGAGGAGAGTGTTTTGGCCTAGGAGATTAAACCAAGCATGAATGATAGGTTCTCTGTGTGTATCCTAGGAGAAAAAGAAGTGGAAACTGAGGCTCTAAAGAAATGTTTCAGAAATATCCAAGTGAGAGATAATCATGGGCTCTCAGGCTTGCGAAGGCCCTTAAGACATCTCCAGTTAGAACCCTGTGCCTGACTCCGCCGTCTGCAATTCCACAGCACTCCTGTTCAGTTTCAGCGCTGATGTAAGAAAGCATCATTTCCCAAGGAAACCTCTCCCATCTCTAAACAGTTCTATCCTGGTGAATTCTTCCCTTTACTAAACCAAGTCTGCTCTCTGTAGCTTCTCACTGACCCTCGTTTGACTCCATAAGGCTGAAGCCCCAAATACATTGGCCTTTGGACTGAGGCAAGGGGCATAGATGAGGGCAGTGGGCCAACAGCCAGACCATAAGTGATGGGGACTTGGGACAACTAGCTGCTCATCTAAACAGCTGCCACTGCTCTACTCTGGCTGCCTGTTGACATATAGGAACACTGGCCTCTGTCGTCAGTTTTTCTGATGAAGAGAAGCTAGAAATTTGAATTTTAGCAGAAATATCTTGATTTTTGAATATATATGGAATTATGGAGTTCAAACAGCTCTTAGAGGTCAACTTATCCAAACCTCTCATTTCATAGGTGAGAAAACCGAGGCCCAGAACAGAAAAAGTGACCAGCCCAAAGCCGAATGGTTAACCAGATGCAGGACTGGAAGAGCGGAGCACTAAACATAAGGTTCCACTTCTCCCAGTCCCAAAAATTCGCCTGCAGGTCAGCAGCGCATTTGCCCTTAGACTTGTTAAAGTCTTCTGAAAGAAGAATCAGCTTTAGCTCTTGCCTGCATCCACTATTAAGTCATCACTGTCCACACCTAGTGTTTAAAGGATTCTTTAAAGTTGAGGAGGGACAGGTGGCAGCAGTTATGAGTACAGATTCAGGAGACAGAATGCCCAGGTTTGCAAGCCTAGCTCTACCACTTAGTACCTGCATGGCCGAGTCACCTCCCCTGTTTAGGACTCAGTTTCCTTGTCTGTGAAATAGGAATAATAATAGTACCTATCTCACTGTTGTGAGAATTAAATGAACCAAGGCACATAAAGTGCTTACAACATGCTTGACATGGAGGAAGCACTACATGGCCAATAGAGAGACAGCTACAATATACTAAGAAAGGGAGTTGATGTAAACATGTGTAACACAAAACTGAACATAAACGTTCTAGAGAAGTGCGAGTCCTGCAAAATATTAACTCTAGCAGCTAGTTCATTTGCAGAGGTTAAGGCAAAGGTGGGCTTAAGCAATGAAAACAATGGCTATAAATGGAGCATGAGCCCAAGAATTAAGCTCTTAGCACCCACTAACACAGGGAAGAGCCCAACTGAATCTCGTTTCCTCCTCCAGCCCTGAAGAAGTCCTAAAATATCTGGGCTGTACTCCAGCCTGGGCTCCTCTCCTCACCACAGCTGAGCTGATTCTCTAAACAGTTACTGCAACCATCTCTTTCCTTCCTCCATCTCTAAGCTACTCGTAGGGACCAAGTTCCTCAAAAGTTCTTCCATTCAGTGAGATGTCTGGCTTTCTCATGCCCCTTTACCTGTTAGCAGTAGACAAACAGAAAGGCAGCAAACATTCTTTAAAAAAGGAAGGAAAATGGGTCATTTCCTCAGCATCACAACTCAGTCACAAACCACCTCCTTAGCCTTCTTGGTTTACCATGTTTATCACCTTGCTATGACAAGATTTCAATTTAAGCCAAGAGAAAGCACAAACACAACACGAGAATCCTAAAATGTTTTTTAGGAGCTGGTACACCCCGGCTCAAATCACAGAAGCCACAAACAAATTGGCACAACTGCTCTGGCCTCTAAAGCAAGAGAGTAAAATTAAGAGCTCTTTCCCAGGGTTGCCAGGGCCTCAGGGAGCCCCAGGGGGTTGATGATCCAGTTGGTGGCTCCTGTGTGTCACTGTGTACAAAGCTTATAAGGGCTAATTAACATTTATTGACTGCTATGTGCCAGCTACAGATGTGAGCACTGCGCGTGTACCACCTCATTTAATTCCCTTACCGACCAAGTGAGGCAGATGCCCCATTTCCCGGACTAGGAAACTGAAACCCCAAGAGGTCAGATGGCGTGCTCACAGAAACACAGTGAGATGTAGCAAAGCCAGGACACAAACTCCGTGGTTGGCTTTAAAGCCTGCACTCCTCATTAACTACTTCTCAAAACTGCCTCTAGAAATTTCTGATAATGCTTTCCTCAGACTCTACCATAAGCAGTAGCTGGGCAGCTCCAAGGAGCTGACCCTCACCTTTCCTGGCACCTGAAAGCCCACTTCGGCGGCTCTCACCTGGCTAGGCTGCTTTTTACTATATAGCTTTTGATGAAAACTTAGGGACTCTCTAAAGCACTGTTGAGGCATCTCCTCACACTCTTTTCTAGAGACATATGAAACTGTTCGTCCATAGGCTTTTTTTTTTTAATTGAAAGGGATAGATTTGCCCTCTTTGCTAGTACAAAAGGTGTATGAGCTCAAAATCCAGGAAGGGACAAATAATGGATAGCAAGGAAAAAAGGAGCAAAATGAAAAGTAGAAAAATCAGGAGTATGTTTAAAAGTACTATTAGTCAGCAGGGAAATGAAAGTTAAAATCACAAGGAAGATAACACTTCACTACAACCAGGATAGCCAAAATAAAAAAGACAAAAAGTATTGATGAAAATGTAGAGAAACTGGAACCCTCATACACTGCTAGTGGGAATTTGAAATAGTGCAGCTCCTTTGGAAAACAATAGCAGTTCCTAAAAAGGTTAAACCATAGAGTTGCCATATGACTCAGGAATTTCACATGTAGGTATATACACAGAGAAGTGTCCACACAAAAAGTTGGACATGAATGTTCATAGCAGCATTATGCCTAATAACCAAGAAGTGGAAAGAACCTTTTAAATGCCCATTAATCGATGAGTAAATTAAATGTGGCATACCTGTACAATGAAATATTATTTGGCAACAAAAAGGAATGAGGTACTGACACAGGCTACAGCACTGATAGATCTTGAAAGAATGCTAAGTTAAAGACTCCAGTCACAAAAGATGCATTACATATTTACTGATCTTAACTTACAATGCAGTTACATCTCAATGAACCCATTATAAGTTGAAAATATCATAAGTCAAAAACGTATTAATACATCCAACCTACTGTACATCATAAGCTAAGCCCAGCCTACTTTAAGAGTGCTTGGAACACTTACACTGGACTACATTTAGGCAAAATCATCTAACACAAAGCCTATTTTATAATAAAGTGTTGAATTTCTCATGTAATTTATTGAATACTGCACTAAAAGTGAAAAACAGAATGGGTGTCTGGGTGCAGAATGGTTGTAAGTGTATCGGTCATTTACTCTCATGATTGCATGACTGACTGGGAGCTGTGGCTCACTGCCGCTGCCCAGTGTCACGAAAATACTGTACTTTATATTGCTAGTCTGAAAAAAAGAGTGAAATTGCATATTGCTTTCACACTATCACAAGTAAAATAATCCTAAAACAAATTATTTAAAGTCAAGGAGTGTACGTATATGAAGTATTCAGAATAGACAAATATATGGACAGAAAGTAGGTTAGTGGTTACTGTGGGAAAAATGGAAGTTCCTATGGCCAGGATCCTCACCTGCCCTTAAACTACTTGATGATGTAATTGGCCTACTGCTAGGCCACTGCTTCCACACTTTTAGTCAATAAGCTATCATTGACTGAGTCACTACATAAAGAGCTCTGCCCAGTTCCCTGGGCAGAGGCAGGGACCAGCGTGGAGTACGGGCCTGCAGACTCTCGGATGGAGACATGATTCTAGTGCTCAACCTACCGCTGGGAGAATATAACTGAGTATAAACCCTTTACCCCAAGAACCTTCCACTGTCATTTCTCAGTCTCACCGAATGTGTAGTGGACTTGCCTGGGGCTGAAACCCTCAGGCAAGGCAGTTACCTAGGGTGGGGTATTGGAAACAGAACAACGAGGAGTAACCACTAATGGACACAAGGTTTCTTTTTGGAATTAGTGGTGAGGTTTGTACAACTGTCAGTATAGTAAAACCATTAAACTGTATAGTTTAAATGAGTGAACTGTAGGACATGTGAATGAATTCTCTCTCAATAAAGCTGTCATATTCTTTAAAAAGATTTTTTTTTAAACTAGTTACAAAGTAAAACTACTAATCTATTCCAGGAGAATCTCTGTGTGAATGAGAAACCACAACTGCACAAGTGGCAGAAACCCAAGATAATTTAAGCAGTTTAAGAAAAACAAAAACAAAGGCTATAGGAAAGGAGAAGGGGAAATTATTTCTATTTAACTGAATTTCAAGATAGTGGTATATTGGATACCACATCACCATCACCTGAAATGCACAGATATTACATAGTGTTGCATAATTAAATTCAGACCTTCTCACTTGGAAGCTATCAGTTCCAAAAATAAAGGATCTAGAGGAGAGGTGAGATTTACAAAAAAAAAAAAAGCTGATGTTAAAAAAAGCAAAAGACTCTGAATTAAAAATTTCACAAATGTAAGGCTCCTTTGGGATACTGCATACCATGTTCACAAAATAATATTCAATCAGTGTCTAAAATGTACACTCTGTTCTAAGTTTAATTTAGAAATATGACTGAAATATAACTAGAAAAAGTAAAGCATTCAAGTTCTGGAGCTAAGTGTAAGACACTGACAGCCAGACCAGTGCTGCCATCTCAGTGTTTGAGGTTCAGGTGGAAGAATTTAAGTCAAGTGAAAGGTTTGCCAAGCCACCGAGTCTGTGTGTCTCCTTATGATACATGGTAATGACTCATTAGCAAAAATCAATGCAAACTCTGAATAGAGTTTCTTAATGTGACAATATGTCAAATGAAAATATTAAAGTTTCATGGCTATTTGCAGAAAGGGCAAAAACACATTTTTGGAAACAGCAGAGAATTTCCTTTACTTTTTTAGCCTTTAACTTTCAATCTATTACTAAAGTCTTTACTCCCACTATGTCTTAAGCAGCACTTGTATGGAAAGTCAGCCTACTGCTTTTTGTGAAAGAATAGGTGAGCCGTTAATTGATCCAGTGTGTTGGGAGTTTTGGAGAGCCTTCTTAGACAGAACAAATGATGTGCCTCTTTGTATTCAAAGAAGCTAAGTTTACAATTTCATGCATGTGCACAAAGAAATTTAAAAAAATCCTCCAAAGTCAGCTAACAATCTTGGAGTTTAAAGAACTGAAAAATCCTCCTTCACCCACCCTCAACCCAATAGAGGTTTATACATTAAATATATTTAAAGATACTTTATATGTTAAAGTGCTCTTCCATAGTCTTCCAAATCATTAATTATCATAAAGTTTAAGTAGTGCTCCTATGACTCAAGGACAGAGTACAGTCTTTTCACCCACAAAACTGTTGCACTCGAGAAAGTACATCAAATGTTCCTAAATGCTCTATGAGAACTTTTCTAAGATGTTAACTGTCTCATCTCTTCATTTAATTTTCTGGCCTATCTGTAGAAGCACTGAACTTTCCCTGCACCACCTGTTTAAGGCTGACAAGTTCCTTGTTTAAAGCAGCTGGTGATTACCAGAGGCAATCTGACTGTGTATTTCACTAACAGGTGATAGATAGCAAATCTCAGAATGAAAACTTTTTCCCAAAGAATGCACCCCCACCCCAATGTAGCCAAAGTTTGGTGTTTCGTTTCAGTGGCATAAGGGTTATGTTCTGGCTTTTAAGGAAAGTCTTTTTGATTAAATGACTCCAATCAGAAAATGCATCTATCATTTCTATCCCCTCCTCCTCCCTCTGGATGTCACAACTTCAACACAGAAAACCCTCTGGGCAAGGAGGACCCACCTCTCAAGCACAGGAAGAACCCTAGACTCATGGAGGTGAGTCTGCTATAGCTGCTTATGCTGACAAGCCTGGAAAGGGCCTTTTTTTTTTTTTTGGTTCCTACCACGAAAGCGTTGCTACGACAGGCATACGGATAAAAAGCGAGTTTGGGGGCAGTAACCTACTTCTAGTCCGGGAAACCTGTGAGCATGAAGAAAAACATTCTTTCTACCCTGAAAACGCCTCATTCTCACCAGAAAGAAAACCTTTGGCATATTTAACTTCCCAATCAGGCAAAAGATAATGCAAAACTTGAAAAGTAGGCACAACTTTATGGACACCGTGCTCTTCCTGGCTTGCTAAGGATTGTTATTAGTTACCTTCGTGCCCGCCTGTCAGCTTCTCCGGATGACAAGCCGGGCAGCCCCGGACATTAATGTTATTTATGACGTGCGCCAACCCACCAGGCGGGAACCAGTCTCCCAGGAAGAGCTGAAACCTGACTTGAAAGAGCAAGTTCGCGGTGGTGAGCTGCCAGCAACAGTAACCCTACCCACCTCCTGACACACAGACGCCTGCATCAAGACTATACCTGATGCACACACCCGAGGGCGGAGCAGGGTTATCAGATCTGCCGGCTCCCTAACTGAGAACAGCATCGGACGGAGACCTGCCCTCCAAACTTCACCTCCCAGATACTCCTAGGAAAAATGAGCCCACCTCGGTGAACCCTCGTCCGAGCGGCGCTGCGCGCGGAACACACTCTCTGGTTCCCCCAAACGGTTGCTCCTTTTGCTTTGTAAGGCTCCCGAAGTGACGCGGAGCAAAACTTAGGAGGTTCAAGGCACAGGCACGCGGCTTCCACGCAGCCGACTTTCCAGAAAGGAGCCGGGAGCTGGGTCCTCCTGGGCGCCGCCGCCGCCGCCCCCTCGGGCCCCCTCCCCCGCCAGGGCCGCTTACCTGCGTGGGACATTGTGACGGTCTCGTTGGCGCTGGAGCCCACGTTGAAGATGACCACGGCGGAGGCGTTCTGCAGGAACGCGTTCCGGATCTTGTCCCTGTACGTGCAGTTGCCCTTGGGGATGAGGGCTATCCAGTTCCTGCCGTGGGCCGGGGCGGCGAACTTGGTGCCGGGGTCGCAGGCCAGGCGGTCGTGCGCCGAGCTGGCCATGGCCACCTCCCCGCGCGCGTCCTGCTTGGGCGAGTGCTCCCCGTAGCGCCCGCACTCGGTCTTCTCGGTGCGCAGCTCGGGGCCGCCGCCGCCCGCCGCCCCGGGCCCGGGGTCCGGCGCGGGCTCGGCGTAGGTGATGTTCACGAAGGCGGTGTACCATTCCTCCTTCTCGGCCACGGTGAAGTCCAGGCAGAGCAGATGCACGAAACAAAAGGAAAGCAGCCATGTTGAGAGAGCCAGGCTGCGGCACGCTCGGACGAGAGACATTGCCATCTTCATCCGCCGGGGCCCCCTCCCGCCCCCGCGCCCTCCGGCCGCCCCGTCCCTGCTCCCGGCCCCCCCAACCCCGGTCGGCCGCTCCTCCGCCTCCTCCTTACTCCGGCGCCCGAGGGGCCGCGGCCGGGTCGCGCAGCCGCCGCGGGCTCCGCTCTGCGAGCAAGCGGGTGGTGCTGGCCGCTGCCCCTTTCACCCGGAGCGCGGCGGCTGCATCTCGCTTCCCGGGCGCCGGAGGGGCGCGGGAGGAGCGGGAGCTGGGGGGTTGCGAGGAGACCAGCGGCCGAGCGTCCTGCTCGTTCGTCCGGCCTCTCCTTCTCTCATAAGGGTGGCCGGGGCCCCGGGAGCTGGAGAGGTGGCGGCCGCGGGGGCGGGGACGGCCGCTCCAAGCCCGGGGTGCCGCCGTCGGGGTCCCGGCCCCTGACGCCCGCGCTCGGCGAGCAGGTCCGGCTGCGGGCGCCGCGCCCCTCTGTTCGCTCCTGACTGCGCCGTGCACGACTTGCCACGGGAGGGCCCGGCTCGGGGGTAGTGGAAGCGGAGCGGGCCGAGAGGACTACGTGGTCTGTGTGTGTGTCTGCATATGTTTGTGTGTGTGTGTGTGTGTGTGTATAATGTGTGCGTGCAAGGAGGAGCTTAGTGTGATGTCAAAGATTCTGGGCTTCGTTTGCCACGCTCCCTCGGTCTCTCATTAAGGGCAGCAGCGACCCCTGCCGGGTCTAAGGTGAAACCCGACCTGCGACTTCGGGTGAAGGCAAAAGGGGAAGCGACCTGTAATCACAAAATAACTAGATGCGCTTTAAATATAGCCTATCGTAAACAATATCCCCATTTGCAGAAGAAACTGCAGTGAACTCCCTAATTACTCAGCCTTGGGCCAAAAGGTAAGGCAGCTTGGTGGCGAGGTCCTTCCAACAGCACGCCTGGAGTATCTAGGGCAGCGACTATCAAATTTAACTGTGCACGGGCATCACCTGGCGGTTGTTAGAACGATGGGCCTTGCCACAGAGTTCCGGCGGCAGGATGTCTCCGGCAGGGCTCAGGCATATACGTTCCTAGCAAATTCCTGGGTGTTGCTGTGGCTGCGCGGTTAAGGACCCCTCTGTTAGGGTGAGTGTAGGATTGGCCTTCTTTCCTCCCATCTGGAAGCAAACGTGACATTTGTTTTCTTCTAGAATGGATATTTTCTAAGGCTGTAAAGGAAAGAAACTAGGTGAGAGAGAATAGTTTCTCCACTGTGTTTATTCTGGTTGTTATGACCGGTGGCAGGAGACTCACAGCGTCAACAGACTGGGGTAGTTGGTTTAGGTTGTTATTGTTTATTGTGTGTTCTCCAGTTGTGCATGGAGCTCACACTAGTCAGCTGAGAGCACAGCCCCTCTAGAGTACTGCTTTTAACACTGTGACACAGCACATTTCCTTACCAATTAAATGTTTGGCTAATCCTTTCTGCCAACAGTTTCCCTGGCTCGAGATACCTGTCCTATAAAGACTCTAAAACAATTTGTGGGATGATTGTCAATCGCTCACATTGTACTTCCCACCTGGCACTCTTGCAGGGAGCCTGGGACCCAATGCACGATGAGAACGAAAGTCTGCCTTTCCTCAGGACCTTAGTATGTTTGCAGCTTTCTGTTCACGACAGTCCACCAGCACTTCTCCTTTCCCAGCAGCTGTACAAACGGCTGGTGGCTATCAGGGGAGAGCAGTGAGCCCCAGCTGTACTCAAATTAGAAGGCTGTGCAAGAACTACTTAGATGAATTTGTCTCTGTGGCATTGGAGGTGCTGGTTTTGTGTGTTTTCCTAAGTTACTCATTTTAGAAAATGGGCTTCTAGGCAACGGGGACAGTGCTTTTTATAGTGCCTAGCCAAGAAGGTAAACGTGGACACTGCCTGGCGGCTGATTCATGAGCCACCGGAGCTCTGGGAGGAGTTCATGTGGCTAAAACCCAAAGCTAGGTTCTGTACAGATGCCTCAGCAAACCAACGTGGCTCCCCAAACCTCTCTATCTCTTAGTAATTTTCCTCTGGTCCCAGTACTTGGGGAATCTGTGGCAATAAGAATACATGACAACCACTTACCCATTCTTTCCCTTGGGAAAGGAAGAAGCTGAAGAGATGCCAAGGATCAAGAAGACAGCATCCTGGCTGAGAGACAGAATAACTACAGGGCATTGGGCAAATAAGTAAAATACTGAATATAACGGGAGCCGTATCTTAGGGTTGGAGAGGGAGTTTATAGATATGGAAAGAAAACAAGCTATAAAGAACCATGAGGTGTTGGCTTAGATTAAAAATGAGTGTGAAGTCATTAAAAACACATAGATGCATGTATATACATATGTATACACTCACATACACATACACCATAGCTAGAAGCAGAGGACACATCAAGCGACTGGAAGATCTTGGTTGCTAAGTACCCATCCTCCATTAAAAAGAACCAGGACTGATCAGGACTTGAGCTGAGAAAGTAAAGAGTGAGTCTGGAAACTTTTGCAGGGAGATTCCTAAGCTCAAAGCATGATGGGAATGTGCTGAAAGGACACATGAGCCAGTTGGAAGGAGCTCCTACTGGCCAAATCTGGGACAATTTGAGCATCAAGATAAATAATGATAGTAACTGATTACAATTTATTGGATAAAACAGGAATTCATAAAACCTTGCTAATAGAAATGAATAATGATAGAATAAATAAATAAATGGGTAGAAGGGCAGCTCTTCCTTATGGCAGAATTTGAACTAGTAATATTGAAGAAGACAGAAAGTCCCTATTGGGCAATGTTGGTTGCTCCAGGCAGGAGTCCTCTGTGGATGCTAAGGCTGGGGGGTGCATGTTTCATATGAAGCAGGATATTAGCCTAGGTTTGAAGTATCTTCTGAAAAATAATTATTGATTACAAAAATAATTGTTGGTGTTCTGAGAAGAGCACAGCATGGCATTCCTATGGCATCCCTGCCTGGAACTCTGGACAGACCCAGGAAAGGCATCCTACAACATGAAACGTCTGCATTCTTTAAAACTCTCAAACTTGCGACAGACAGAAAAAACAAAAGAGCTAATTGATCCAAATTGAAGGAGACTTAGAGACATGACAGCTAAACACAACAAACGATCCTGGATTGGCTCCTGGACCGGAGAGGAAAAATAAAGAGTCGGCAGAAATTGAGTAAGATCTGTGGACTGGATGGTAGTGTCTTGTCTATGCTGCTGACCTGATTTGATGATTATTTGTGACTATGTGGAAGACAGTCCTTGTGTGGGGGACAAGTATACTTAAGTATTTAGTAGTGATGAGGCATTCTGTCTGCAACTTGCACTTAAATGGTTCAGAAAAGAAATTTTTGATTACATATATGTAAGAGCTTGTTTTCCGCTAGACCACTTCAGAGAAGCTGGAACCCAATTCATAGGAAAATAACAAGTCCAAGTTCTACTTTGGGGAAGGGTATTAATCTGTGTCCGGCTTTCTGCTCATGACTTTTCTCTGGCACAACTTCCCCTTTTTTCTGGGAGCACTACCTGAACCACGGAGCTGGGTGTACAGTGGGAATAAAACGGGTAAGTTCTTGCTCTCTGGAGTTTCCATCTGCAGTGGGAGAAATTCATTTCAAGTTTTAGATTATGTCAGGTAATGACAGGTGCTATGAGGAAAGAGGCAGTGGAGTCAGGGAGGGTGACCTCTTTTATATAAGGTGCTGTTGCCCCAGGACCAGCTGCTCTGATGAGGTGACTTTGAATGGAATTCTGAAAGAAATGAGGGATCCATGGGCATATTTGGGGGACTGGTTGTGCCAGGAAGAAGGAATCTTAAATATAATGACCCTGAGGCAAGGTTGTATTTGATGTACTTGAAGAACAGCAGAGAAACCCTTGAGGATGGAGAGGAATGAGAGAAACAAAAAATGAAGGCAGTGAGGTCAGAGACACGGCAGGCAGACCATGTGGGGCCTTGTCCACAGTAACAACACTGGGTTTTATTCTGTGCGAGAGGAGAAACCTTTGGAGGGTTTTGAGCAGGGAAATGACACAGTTTGACATGTTTTAAAAAAGGTTTATTCTGACTGTACTGGAGCAACTATGGAAGCAAGGAGAACAATCACGAGCTATAATAATAATTTAGGAGACAGAGGCTAGCGACTTGGGCCAAGCAAGTGGCAAGGAATATGGTGAGAAGTGACTGAATCCTCAATATATATTTTGAAGACGGAACAAACAGAATTCTCTGGTGCATTTGAAATGGTTTATGAAAGAAAGAGAGGATTCCAGAAGGATTCTACAGTTTGGAGTCCAAGCAACTGGCAGATTGGAGTTGTCATTTTCTGAGATGAGAAAGATAACAGGAGGAGCTGGTTGGCCTATCAAGACTTTTGAATATGCTAGATTCAAAGAGTGTGCAGATATCTGAATAGAAATGTCACGTCATTTGCTTCAGTTTACAGTTCCAGAAGGAAGATTACTGGATCAAAGCACATAAACTGTTTTCAAGTTATTGACACATACAGGATGGCTAAATTGCTTTTCCAATGACTGGCCTCATTTAATAAGCCATGCCCCAGAGGAAAGTGAGCTCTCTGAAATAGTTCTTGAAATATCACCAGAAGACAGCTTAATGGTGAGTCCCAGCCTGAGGGGAACTTGCCCCAGCAATCAAGCAGCCCAGGCCAGATAGAATGAGTTCATTTCTCCAGGGATCCTCAGTGTGGGGAGGTATTGTTTTTTATAACGGATAGAGGCAGATTTGACTTCAATGCATGCAGTATGTGTGTGTGTCTGAATCAGAATGGAAGAGCAGCCCATCAGAAAATGTCAGGGTCCTATTTCTCCAAATACCAGCAAACTAGACTCTTCTGCAAAGCTCTCAGCCTTGACACAGCTTAGGCATCTTGCCACTAATGTGCGCTGCATATTCAAAGGGAGTTCTACCTTGAGACTTTTAAAAAGAAATCAAAACATTTGAAAATACAATTCCCCCTACAGATGCATATTTTAATGCTTTTAAAAGAGTTTAATATGGAAAAGTTTCAATATACAGGGTTTGATCTATATTGCATTTTTAATGTTACCTTGACTGATTGCAATTGTAAAATCAATGTCTGTTTGATTCCTCAATAGTTCCTTTCTTTACAGTAAGATTCGAAATAACTACCTGCATGACTGAAAAGGGACACTCTTCAAAACTATATTCCAGATGACAATGAATGGGGAAGAATCCTTAAAATAGAATAGGGGATTTACATTCCTTACAGGTAAGGGCTGGCATCATTTTTCAAATTGACTTCTTATGGAATAACTTCCTGCTGTATTTAGTTTCATAAAGCCCGTCCTGAAGATATTTCCTCTTCCATGTCTTCCATCCTTCTTTGGAGGGGAAGGAAGTACAACATGCTGGAATGGAGGAGCGGGAGATTTGGTGCCAGGCAAACCAGGATTAGAATCCGAGCCCTGCCACATGGGCAGTTTTAACTGTGCTGAACCACAATTTCTTCTTTAAAACACGAGTGATTTCACCTCCTCCCAGACCTGCTGGACGATCCTAATGGGCAAACATACATGTTGGGCACATAGAAGACAGAGCCTGAGTCCAAAGACAGGCCAGGACAAGAGGAATAGGAGGGAACAGAGTCTAGAAACTTTAATGTCCAAAAAGTTTTGAAGAGTCAATTTATTCATTTATGTGCATATGGTTAGCCGGTTGGTGTCAGTTCCTGTGCTGGATGCTAAGGGGAATAAAGGGGACCTCCTCTCAAGGAGTTTAGGGACAGACATAATCATCCAAGGGAATTGTGAAGGTAGAGTGTGGTAATTTTAAAAATCATATGTAAGAAGAATTCAGTGAGAGCAAAACATTCTACCTAGAAGTGACAGACTGTAGGGATGATTGAGCAGGTTAATTCTGTATCACATTTAACACAGAAGACTTTCCAGAGGACTAAGCTCGCATAGCTGGCCCCAGCACGGCACCGTATTCCTGCTTATATTCCAAGCATCAGCTACAATGTCTGGTCCACGGCAAGCATCAGTACATGTATTGAATAATAAATAGTAATGAAGACTTGCAATTTTTGAGCATTTAATATACAGGGACTAGTTCTAATCACTGTACATAGACTGTCTTATTTAATTCTCAGGACGACTTTATGAGGTAGGTATCATTACTCCCATTACATAAATGAGGAAACAGAAACTTAAAGAAGTAGAGTGATTTGCCAGAGGTCCTGCAACTCGCAAGAGCGGGAGTAGAGATTTTATTACCGGAAGTCTGACTCCAGGCTTTGGTCTTAAAGGCTGTGCTGTTGCACTGGTGTGCTCGTCACCATCTTGCCCATTAATTTGCTCTGATTTGTCACTTCGTTTCTCCTGCCTCTGGCTAATTCCTTTGTTCACTTCAACTCTCAGACAGTGACTTTTACCTCGTTTGTGTGTTCACAGCCAATCTACGAGGCTACCGATGGTGACATTGCTGAGACTGCGTACCAGCGACACAGGCAGAGTAGACCTTTCAGAACTCGAGAGTCCCTGTAACTTCTGCAAGTTCTGCAGATGGAAATGGAAGGTTATGGAAGAGTGTTTTGGAGTGTGTGCATGAAGCAAATGACATTCATTTCTTTGCTTCTTTTTCCCTTGCTAACTTCTCAACTTTCAGAATAATATCATATTTTGCTAAAAATGATCTTTTTTCTTTTTTACTCCTTTAAATGATCAGACTTCTAAAATTTCAGTCTTTGATACAATTTTGACATTTAATTTGGGCTTCTTTGCCCTCTTATTAACCAGAACCCTTTCAAACCACTTTATGTCATATTTTTTTGTGAAAGTAGATACAGAAATTCAGCATAGAAAAACTCACTTGGGACATGGGCCAAAACCCACAGAAAACCTTTTCACCACAAAACATCTGTTTCTTTCTTCTGTTTCTTCCTTTTTGTTCACATGGTTGTTCAATTTTTGTTCTAAATTACTACTCTTCATTGCGTACATTAAAAAAAAAAAACCTGGCTTCTTTTCTTTTTCTGTTCTTTTTAAGATCATCTTGCCCTACATCACCGGCATGCCAGAGTCAGGGAGGATGTATCTAAAAGCCAAGACACTCAGAGAACGGTGCACTGGCTCACCCACCGGCAGTCAGACCCACGCAGCTTTCACTACACTTTGTCAGAATCATCAGAAGGGAGAGAATGCAGGCCCGCTTCCTGCCCTTCCTAGGTGGCTGTTTGGAAGGATGATTTTATGAATAGTTTCCCTTTTACCATGAAGCCCATCCCACAGGGCTGGTAAACAGCCATCAATACAATTGAGGGAGACAGGACAAGGGGCACAGGCCTTAGAGTTGAATCCCAGCTCTGTGCCTAATTTGCTATTTAGGTCAAGACTACAGGATGACTGATCACTCATTTTGGCTTACTTTACTTTTGAGACTAATTCCTAAACATCCACTGAGCTATAGTCACACAGACCCAATATAGTATTACAGCATTAATATATTTCTATTGACTGAGTCTCTCACCATGTAGTAAGGTTACTGAGAAGGAATCACGGGTAGAATATAATATTTATTTTTTTCCTGTAAGCCAGACCCTGTATTGGTTTTCATATAAGTTACCCAGGCTCATTTCTTGACACGGTACTACAAATAATTAATGGGACAGCTCAGAACAGTCCCTTCCGAGTCTATTTTCCCTTTTGTAAAATGAGGGTGTTAGAACTCATTTTACAAAAGGGAAAATAGACTCTAACGCTCTGTGGATTTAATGATTCTCTTAATCAGGTCTTCATCAGGTCTATTAATCAGATTATCTTAATACAATTATATGTTTGCTTTTGTGTTATTGTAGCTCTTAGGTTTGACTCTGATAGGGTCTACAAATGGACTTTAGAATTTACGTGGAATTTCTCACTGGGGAAACTAGCTACCCAGTACTCATGACAGAAGAAAAAGCTTCCTCTCTCTGGAAACACTTTCTTCTCTGTGTCTGATAAAAATGAAACTTCTGAGAAGGTGACGCCCACATGGTCCCCAGAGCTGGGGAGAAAACGTCAAGGACTGTTCCCACTCACATTTATTATCTTATTATTATCATCAAAGATCTCACTGCCAAGTTCATCAATTTTCCTTTACATTTATCATGTAAACCTCACACTGCCACCTCCGAGTGGGGCTACCATGTTTCTCCAGCTGGTTCTCTTTCCTGCTCTCCTTTGAATAATTCATATCTTTCCCCTTGTCACACCTTCTATGGACTCTTTATTTTCTTACTCTTCATTTACAGTCTCACCTGAAATTTGATTTAGAAAGAGGAAGCCTTCAGAATCAAACTCCTCATCTTCCCACCACCTGACCGAAAAGCAATCTACTTTTACCCCGTTTTATCCTTCCCCGTTGTTTAAAGGGAGAAACCACCCTCGAGCCTATCA
Source organism: Phataginus tricuspis (assembly GCA_029783875.1). Classification (NCBI taxonomy): domain Eukaryota; kingdom Metazoa; phylum Chordata; class Mammalia; order Pholidota; family Manidae; genus Phataginus; species Phataginus tricuspis. The sequence goes on along the minus strand of JAQQAC010006877.1, from coordinate 13,214,456 downwards.
AGGCCAACTCTCACTCTTGCTCAGAATCTTATCCCCTCTTGTCTTCTCCAAGACGTGGCTTTTTGAATTGTCTCCTACCTCTCCCACATCATGAATCATTTCTTTTAAACTGGAGTATCCAATTAGCACACAAATATGCTCAAGTATCACCTAAAAAAATCTTCTCCAGGTACTACCTCATTTCCTCTCTCTTTTTATAGCAGAGTTTTTCAAAAGTGCTGGCTAGAGAAGTTGTCACCCCTTCCCATCTGCTGCCCACTATGTTGTCTTCTGCCAGACTACTCACTAAAAGGTTCCTGGTCTTGTATGAGCCTTGCTTTGCCACATCCAGTGGAAATATTTCCGTCCTTACTTTACACAGCCTTTCAGGAGCACCTGACGTGGCCCACCACAGCCTTCTGCTCGAGGCACTCCCCTCTCTTGATTTCCTCACTCCGATTTCCCACTTTGGGCTTCTCAGTTCAATATGTGAATGTGGGGGTTCCCTGGGACTCTGCACCTAAGGGATCCTAAGGACCCCAAGGGTTGCGGTGGTCCTTTCCCTTCATTTTGTTCTTGATGTAGGTGATCTGTCTCCTCCCAGTTTTAGGTGTCCCATTTAAACTGACCTTTGAACTGATGATTCCTGAACCTATTTTCTTACAGCCCCAAACTCGCTTATCCCATTACCTAATTTACATGTCCATATTGATTACTTATGGATGCCACAAAATTAAAGCCAAACTCTGAATCCATTCTTATGTAAATGACACCACTGCCTGCCCAGGCCCTCAAGCCAGGAGTCATCCTAGATGCTCCTTTCTCCCTTTCCATCCCACCCCAACCACCACCACTCATATGTCTATTCCATCAGGCAGTTCTGCTAATTCCGTCTTCAAAATAAATCTCAAGCCTATTATCTCCTCTCCATCTCCCTCATTGCCACCTTAGTCCCAGTCTACCAGCCCTCCCAAGATGAATACAGTAATCTCCTAACAGGACTAAAGGCTTCCCTCCCCCATGGGACTCAACACAGCAATTAAAGTGAATTTAAAATGTAAATCTGACTGGGTTCACCACTCCCACCTCATTGAATGAGCCCACGACTTTCATAATTTGCTCCTTTGCAGGCTGGTATCTTGCACTTACCACATCAGCCACACAGGTTTTCTTTCCAATCCTCACATGCGGCAGACTTTAGTTCTACTTTCCTCAGGGCTTTTGCACATGCTTTTCCCTCTGTCTAGAATATTCTTTCCCTCACTGTTCACAGGGCTAATGCTACTGTCTTTACTTTTAAATGCCACCTTCTCAGAGATATTTCCCCTGACCACTTTCCTACAAAAAGTCTCTGCATAGGACAGTGATTTCCTTAAAGCAAACAATAAACAAATATTAACTACTACTACTACAACTTACTATTACTTCTGTGATTACATCTACTTATCAGGCATTAAATAAGGACCCTAAACATGTAATGACCTATAATGGTGTGGGGAAAATGGAAGTTCCTATGGCCAGGATCCTCACCTGACCCTAAACTACTTGATGATGTAATTGGCCTACTGCTAGGCTAATGCTTCCATACCTGTTAGCAATGAGCTATTATTGACTGAGTCACTATATAAAGAGGTCCTCACAGTACTCTGGGCACAGGAAGAAACAGAGGTGAGTTATGGACCTGCGGATTGCTGGATGCGGACATGATCCTAGTGCTCGCCGTGAGACTAAAGCTGTATATTAACCCTTTTACCCCAAGAACATTCTGTTGTTATCTGTGGGTCTCACCAGATTCCTAGGGAACTATCCCGGCTGAAATCCCTGGGCTAGGCAAGTGGGAACTATTCCTGTGCTGTTAAAAATAGTTGGCAGGGTAAGAAGAAAATAAATACTACCATTTGCAACACATGAATGGAGCTAGAGGGTATTATGCTCAGTGAAATAAGCCAGGCGAAGAAAGACAAGTACCAAATGATTTCACTCATTTATGGAGTATAACAACAAAGCAAAACTGAAGGAACAAAACAGCAACAGATTCACCGACTCCAAGAAGGTACTAGTGGTTACCAAAGGGAAGGGGTTGGGGAGGGCAGATGTTGGGGTGGGGGATGGGAAGGGAGGGAGAAGGAGATTAAAGGGCATTATGACTAGCACACATAATGTAAGTGGGGCACAGGGAAGGCAGTGTAGCACAGAGAAGACAAGTAGTGACTGTGGCATCTTACTACACTGATGGACAGTGACTGCAAAGGGGTGTGTGGGGGGGACTCGATAATAGGGCTGAATGTTGTAACCACAATGTTTCTCATATGAAACCTTCACAACATTGTACATCAATGATACCTTAATAAAAAAATTAATTGGCAAAGATCCACTACTAAACAGAAAATAAAAGTTTATACTCATATATACAAATACATACACGTGTGTGTGTGTATCCAACTCTCTGGCAAACTATGGAAGTGATCTTGGGATTAAAAAAAATTTAAACTCAGATATAGGAATTTGATCATACTTAGAGTGTAAAATCTAGGTTTTCATATTTTGAGTTACTTTACCCTTTATTCTTAATTCCCAACTGTAACTTTGGGAGTAATATATTTTCCCCACCCAGGGAAAAATATATTTGAAACCAAAATCAGTTAAAGGGAGAAAAAAAGTTGGAGAAACCTGTTTATTGCTTATACAATCAGTCATCCACTTCTGCTTGCCTGTGTTTCTTGTGACCCGGCTGCAAAAAGGGACCCCACCCAACCTCTCTGGTCCAGATATGCCCTCGCTCCCCCTTGTATTTACATACTGATATGGAGATGGACTACTTCTCTCCACCCCTTGAAAACACCCACTGATATTGTGATACACTAAGGCCAGGCAAGAGATTCTGGAAATATTGCAATTTTACCCACATCAACTCACATCCTGGAGTTCATTTGTGATTATAGTTGTGGAAGAGAGGAGAGTCAAACCGCTTCATTTGGGTCTAGATATCAAACTTTGGAACAAATCAAGATACTCAATCTTGGCTACACTTTAGAATCAACTAGAAAGGTACTGTGCTTTGTTTTCATTTTGTTTAACACCTGCAGAGTTTTGGATCTAGCTAACTTGGGGTGGAGCTCTGATGATGGTAATTTTAAAAGTAACCCTTCTTCTAACGTGTGGCCAGGCTGAAAACCATGAATTATTTGGATAACTGAGGAAAAAATAAAAGTGAGGGTTAAATATATATTTATGGATAATAACTTATACCTTGATTTCCGCATTAGTCAGTGTTTGTAATTAGCTAAATAACTCCCTGAACTTTACCTAAATTAGGTGTGCTATATAAGTTTTTAAAAGGCAAATAAAACTGTATAGAATTTAACTAGCTTACACAATATCATGGTGACAAAAAGAAAATGAACACTGGCCTATGAAGAAATGAATGCAGATTGAGTTAGAAATATCTTCATTTAATGTAAGATTAAACTAATAAAAATATGCAAAATGCAGAACATTTTGAAGCCTAGTTTGATATGAGGCAGGCAATAAATAAAGATAAAGTGATAAAAAAAAGATGGCAGTGTGAGAGGTGAGACAGAGACCTCCTCCTAAAACCACATATAATACAAAAATATAATTAATACAACTAATCCTGAAAGAGCAAAAGGAAAGAAGGCTGCACCAGACTGTATACACATGGAGGAAAGAACAGACCTCGCGGAACAGGGTAACGTACCAAAGCTATGACCCAGCAGGACCCAAGCCCTTCCCCCACCCCAGCTCACAGCAGGAGGAAGAGAAATAGAGTGGGGAGGGAGTGGAGAGCTGGGACTGCTGAACACCTAGCTCTGAATATCTGCTCTGGGAGTACAAACCTACATTGCATGGTGCTCTGGTGATTAGTAGGGTTGGAAAGCTAAGATAAGCGGAATACCTGAAGAGACTAAGATTCCAGTTGCTTGTGGGAAACAGGGATCCCTATCTGGCTGATCTGGGCAGGCAGTCTGAGAAACTTTCTAAAAGCAAGAGGGCTGCTAAAGGGGCAAGAATTGCACAGAGCTTACTGCTCAGGAGAAAGGAAAGATAAACAAAATTGTCCGGGTGCACTCTGCCCAGCAGGTTGGGAACTATCACGGTCTTGAGGCGCTCCATTCCCCTGGCTGGTTACACAGCTCCAAAAACCCCACTGTGATACGCAGCCTGCTGCGTCTTCCTCCTGGCCAGCCCACACCTGGCTCGCAAACTGGCAGTCCCTGCCCTGGCATAAGGCCAGCCAGAGGGAAGCCTTGCCTACACTAGCTACAAACACAAAGCATAGAAACTTATACCTGTGTGTTCAATCAACTAGTTCTGGCAGTGGAGACAGACATAGCAGCCGAGAAGCAGAAAACAGCTCTTTGCTACCCCCATTCACCAGCACCACTCCCCTACAAGCCCCGACATTGCTCCAGGGTCCAAGAAACTCCAGAGAGTAAACCTTCTTGACATTAGAGGGTGCCATATACAAATTTGAAACATCAAAGGAAACTGGTTCAAAGCAAAATCTCAACAACACCAGAAAAAGCATTGAGTGAGACTGAACTAATAAATATTCCTGAAAGATATTTCAAAATAAAAATCATAAACATACTCCTGGAGTTACAGAAAAGTATTCAAGAACTCAGGAAAGAATTTAGGATGGAGATCCAATCATTGAAGAACACAATGGAGGGTATTAAAAGCAGATTAGATATGGTGGAGGAGACAAAAAATGAAATAGAAAGTAGAGAAGGGGAATGCAAAGAAGCTGAGCCACAGAGAGAAAAAAGGATCTCTAGGAATGAAAGAATACTGAGAGAACTGTGGGACCAATTCAAATGGAACAATATTTGTATTATAGGGGTACCAGAAGAAGAAGAAGAGGGAAAAAGGGATAGAAAGTATCTTTGAGGAAGTAATTGCTGAAAACTTCCCACATCTGGGGAAGGAGATAGTCTCTCAGGCCATGGAGGTGCACAGATCTCCCAACACAAGGGACCCAAGGGAGACAACACAAAGACATATAATAATTAAAATGGCAAAGATCGAGGATAAAGACAGACTGTTAAAAGCAGCCAGAGAGAGAAATAAGATCACATACAAAGGAAAGCCCATCAGGCTATCATCAGACATCTCAGCAGAAACTTCACAGGCCAGAAGGGAGTGGCATGATATATTTAATGCAATGAAACATATGGGCCTAGAACCAGGAATACATTATCTGGCAAGGTTATAATTTAAATTTGAAGGAGGGATTAAAAAATTTCCAGATAAGCAAAAGCTGAAAGAATTTACCACCCAGAAACCATCTCTACAATGTATTTTGGAGGGACTGCTATAGATGAAAGTGTTCTTAAAGTTAAACAGCTGTCACCAGAGGTCATAAAAAGGGATAAACAAAGAGAACAGAATATGATACCAATATATAAAGAATGGAGGAGAAAGAAAAGGAGGGAAAAAAAGAACCTTTAGATTGTGTTTGTAATAGCACACTAAGTGAGTTAAGTTAGACTCCTAGATAGTAAGGAATTTAACCTTGAACCTTTAGTAACCATGAATCTAAAGCCTGCAATGGCAATTAACTACATACCTATCAATAAACACCCTAAATGTAAATGGTCTCAAAGCACCAATCAAAAGACATAGAGTCACTGAATGTATAAAAAAACAAGACCCAACTATATGTTACCTACAAGAGAATCACTTCAAACCCAAAGACATACACAGGCTAAAACTGAAGGGATGGAAAAAGATATTTCATGAAACTAACATGGAGAAAAAAGCAGGAGTTGCAGTACTTGTATCAGACAAAATAGACTTTAAAACAAAGACAGTCACAAGAGACAAAGAAGGTCATACATAATGATAAAGGGGTCAATCCAACAAGATGATATAACCATGATAAATATTTATGCACCCAACACAGGAGCACCTACATATGTGAAACAAATACTAACAGAATTAAAATAGGAAATATAGGAAATAGAATGCATTGCATTCATTCTAGGAGGCATTAACACTCCATTCACTCCAAAGGACAGATCAGCCAGACAGAAAATAAGTAAGGAGACAGAGGCACTGAACAACACATTAGAAAACATGGACCTAACAGACATCTACAGAACTCTCCACCAGGATACACATTCTTCTCAAATGCACATAGAACATTTTCAAGACTAGATAATATACTAGGCCACAAAAAGAGCATTAGTAAATTCAAAAAGACTGAAATTGTACCAACCAGTTTCTCATATCACAAAGGTATGAAATTAGAAAAAAATTATGCAAAGAAAGTAAAAAGCCCACAAACACATGGAGGCTTAACAACATGCTCCTCAATAACCAATGGATCAATGACGAAATAAAAAGAGATCAAACAATATATGGAGACAAATGACAACAATCATTCAACACTGCAAAATCTGTGGGATGCAGCGAAGGCTGTGCTAAGAGGGAAATATATTGCAATACAGGCCTACCTCAGGAAAGAAGAACGATCCTAAATGAACAGTCTAAACTCACAATTAATGAAACTAGGAAAAGAAGAACAAATGAGGCCCAAAGTCAGAAGAAGGAGGGACATAATAAAGATTAGAGCAGAAATAAATTAATTGAGAAGAATAAAACAATAGAATCAATTAAAACAAGAGCTGGTTCTTCAAGAAAATAAACAAAATAGATAACCCCCTAGCCAGACTTATCAAGAAAAAAAGAGTCTACACACATAAACAGAATGAGAAAGGAGAAAGGAAAAATCATTACAGACACCACAGAAATACAAAGAATTATGAGAGAATACTATGAAAAAGTATATGCTAACAAACTGGATAACCTACAAGAAATGGACAACTTTCTAGAAAAATACAACCTTCCAAGGTTGACCCACAAAGAAAAAAGAAATTCTAAACAGACCAATTACTAGCAATGAAATTGACTTGGTAATCAAAAAAATACCTAACAAAAAAATCCTGTACCAGATGGCTTCACCGCTGAATTTTATTAAACATTTAGTGAAAACCTAATACCCATTCACCTTAAATTTTTCAAAGAAGTAGAAGAGGAGGGAATACTTCCAAACTCATGCTATGAGACCAGCATTACCCTAATACTAAAACCAGGCAAAGACAACAGAAAAAAAGAAAAGTAAAGACCAATATCCCTGATGAACATAGGTGCAAAAATGCTCAACAAAATATTAGCAAACCGAATTCAAAAATACATCAAAAAGATCATTCATCATGATCAAGTAGGATTCATTCCAGGGATGCAAGGATGATACAATATTAGAAAATCCATCAACATTATCCACCGCATCAATAAAAGGAAGGACAAAAACCACATGATCATCCCCATAGGTGCTGAAAAAGCATTTGACATAATTCAACATCCATTTATGATAAAAACTCTTAACAAAATGGGTATAGAGGGCAAGTACCTCAACATAATAAAGGCCATACATAACAAACCCACAGCCAACATCATACTTAACAGCAATAAGCTGAAAGCTTTTCCTTTAAGACTGGAAAAAATACAAGGATGCCCACTCTCCCCACTTTTATTCAACATACTTCTGGAGGTCCTCACCACAGCAATCAGACAACACAAAGAAATAAAAGGCATCCAGATTGATAAAGAAGAAGTTAAACTAACCCTATTTACAGATGACATGATATTGTACATAAAAAAACCGCAAAGAATCCACTCCAAAACTACTAGATCTAATACCTGAATTCAGCAAAGTTGTGGGATACAAAATTAACACACATAAATCTGTTGCATTCCTATACACTAATGATGAACTAGCAGAAAGAGAAATCGGGAAAACGATTCCATTCGCAATTGCATCAAAAAGAATAAAATACCTAGGAATAAACCTAATGAAGGAAGTGAAAGACCTATACTCTGAAAACTACAAGACACTCATGAGAGAAATTAAAGAAGATAACAATAAATGGAAACACATCCCATCCTCATGGATAGGAGGAATTAATATTGTCAAAATGGCCATCCTGCCTAAAGCAATCTCCAGATTCAATGCAATCCCTATCAAAATACCAACTGCATTCTTCGACAAACTAAAGAAAATATTTCTAAAATTCATATGGAACCACAAAAGACCCCGAATAGCCAAAACAATCCTGAGAAGGAAGAATAAAGCTGGGCAATTAGACTCCCCAACTTCAAGCTTTACTACAAAGCCATAGTAATCAAGACAATTTGGTACTGGCACAAGAACAGACCCATAGACCAATGGAACAGACTACAGAGCCCAGATATAAACCCAAGCATATATGATCAGTTAATATATGATAAAGGAGCCATGGACATACAATGAAGAAATGACAGCCTCTTCAACAACTGGTCTTGGCAAAACTGGACAGCTACATGCAAGAGAATGAAACTGGATTATTGTCTATCCCTATACACAAAAGTAAACTCAGAATGGATCAAAGACCTGAATGTAAGTCATGAAACCATAAAAGTCTTAGAAGACAACATAGGCAAAAATCTCCTGAATATAAACATAAGCAACTTTTTTCTGAATGCATCTCCTTGACTAAGGGAAGCAAAGGCAAAAATGAACACATGGGACTATATCAAACTAAAAAGCTTCTGCACAGCAAAGGACACCATCAACAGAACAAAAAGGCATCCTACAGTATGGAGGAAAATATTTGTAAATGACGTATCTGACAAGGGGCTAACATCCAAAATATATAAAGAACTCACACGCCTCAACACCCAAAAAGCAAATGACCGGATTAAAAAATGGGCAGAGAATATGAACAGTCAATTCTCCAAAGAAGAAATTCAGATGACCAACAGACACATGAAAAGATGCTCCACATCACGAATCATCAGGGAAATGCAAATTAAAACCACAATGAGATATCACCTCACACCAGTTAAGATGGCCAGTAGAGAAAAGAGTAAGAACAACAAATGCTGGCAAGGATGTAGAGAAAGGGGAACCCTCCTACACTGCTGGTGGGAATGTAAGCTAGTTCTACCATTGTGGAAAGTAATATATATGGAGGTTCCTCAAAAAAACTAAAAATAAATACCACTTGACCTGGGAATTCCACTCCTAGGAATTTACCCAAAGAATGTAATTTCTCAGATTCAAAAAGACATATGCACCCCTATGTTTACTGCAGCACTATTTACAATAGCCAAGATATGGAAACAACCTAAGTGTCCATCAGTAGATGAATGGATAAAGAAGATGTGGTATACATACACAATGGAATACTATTCAGCCATAAGAAGAAAACAAATCCTACCATTTGCAACAACATGGATAGAGCTGGAGGATATTATGCTCAGTGAAATAAGCCAGGCTGAGAAAGACAAGTACCAAATGATTTCTCTCATTTGTGGAGTATAACAATGAAGCAAAACCGAAGGAACAAAACAGAAACAGACTCACAGACTCCAAGAAGGGACTAGTGGTTATCAAAGGGGAGAGGTGGGGGAGGGCAGGGGAGGAGGAAGGGAGAAGGGGACTGAGGGGTATTATGATTGGCACACATGGTGTGAGAGTATCATGGGGAAGACAGTTTAGCTTCTGCGCACTGGCCAGTGATTTGCTATCTTGACCCTTGCTGTGCTTGGCATGGCTACAAATAAATTTAGTAATTTTTAAAACCAGGTGCAACAAAAAGGAAAAGAAAATCTCATTTTCTGGTGTGTGGACAAAAAAGAAAAGACAGAAATTGTATCAGTGGTGCATCTAGTCACCCAAGGTAAGTCTCTCGTGGGTCAGGCCTCCTGGGACTGTACCTTATGGGAAATCCAACACTCAGGGTCTTCCATAGTTCAGAATCCCAGCTTTTACATCTTGTGGAGATTCTGAGGAGTCAGGCAGGCTGTGTCTCCTACTGCTCATTGGGACATGACCAGCTTCTCATTTGTCCCTCCTGCTGATACATCAGAAAGGAGAACTTTACTGCTTAAATCTTTCTAAGACTCAAGAAAAGGAGATGTGGTCTAACTAATGATAGGATTTACTACTTCATATTACTCAAGGATTACATGTTTAATGTGTCAAAAACAGAGTTGGTCTTCTTGACTACATCAAGTAATTTTTAAATTCACATCACATTGTGGATCCAAATAACAGAGCTGTTACCCCTATTTTCCTGGGGAGGAAAGCATCTGCAGGTAAAACCCTTTCTCAGATTGAAACTTTCTTTAAACACTTTTTATCCCAACTCCCAATAATATGTGATTACAAAAGAATCATGGTTTAAGAAATGTTCACTACATCATTCACAAAATTTTAATTTCATTTTTTTAAAAGGGGGTCAGCATGTAAGTATGATCAGATAATATGAATCAACTATTCTTAAAGCATAGGTTAAGCCATCTTCTCCTCATTTATGAAATTGGGTTGCCCCGAGTAGTACTCAGGAATGATGTACAACAACTTCTGTAATTTCCAGCAATGTGGGTCACAGGAAAACGTGTTGAGGGTGTAATTCAAGGCTGAAAAATGTCAGCATTTGAGGTGAGACTGTGCAATGCTCCCTACATGAAGTTGCCTTTGGACATCAGCCAAATTTTGAAAAACAGTTGTGAAACCTACCAAATAGCCTTGCTGGCACCCATCTTGTGGGTCCTACATCTCACACAGGCAAGTTTATTATCTGTGCCAAGAGAACTTTACAATCTGTTGGAGATTTAAAGAATCAATAAATGAACACCCTTTATCAGCTCCTAAGATCTGAACAAATTGAAGGGCCCAAGGATTCAGACAGATGGAGGAAATACATTTGCTTTATTACTGATAAAAGCTCTTTAGAGAATATGACTGTATTTGTTAAGTAATGTTTTGCCAACAAAGCAACCCTAAAATGTCAGTGACTCAATACAACAAAAGTTTATTTCTTGCTCATTGGAAGTTCAGTAAGGGTGTTCCTGCTTGGTAGCCTTCAGCGTGGCCACCGAGTGGCCTTCCATCCTGGGGCTCCATCACCCCTGGGGTTCAGTGTTGGTCTGAAGTCTCCATCTGGCCGACAGACGGGGAAGATAGAATGTGGAAGATTACATGGGAGGTCTTTATGTGCCAGTGCCAGGATGGTCCACATCAGTTCAACTCACACTCCATTGCCTAGGACTCAGTTACTCTAAGGAGGATTGGGAAAGTTGGGAAATTTAGTCTACTCTATGTCCACAAGGTGAAGAAAGTGGATTTTGGTAAAAAAGTAGCAGTCTTGAACAAAGTAATGAGATCTCAGCCAAGTGGGGCTGCTTGCATTTCCTCCCTGGACTAAGCAGCCTTACCCTCAACAACAACAGAACATCCCTGCGGGGTGGCCCCTGCCTCACTGAGCTTGTTGCATGAGTGAGGGTGAAGCTCCCTGGGCACGCTCACTGTAGGTAAGCAGATTCCAGGGAGAGGGGAGGAAAGGCTTGATTGCATATGACTAATTCTTTCTTCCAGCCTCATCAATCAGAAAAAGGGGCAGAGAACTCAGCAATGCTGCTCTCGGAAAATCATCCACTTGAAAATACAATCCTTTCTTCTATGCTGGCTTCCTGACACAGCTGCCTGAGGAATCCGGTTAAAATACGTCAGGTGGTATCACTCTATTCAAAAGTCTCCAGTGGCATTCCATCCCACAAAGGGTAGAAGACAAGCTTTGAGGATGGTCTCTATGGCTTTTCATGAACTAGCTCCTGTGCTCAACATTCTCCATCCTCATCCCCATGGCACCTTTAACGCTGTTATCTTTACTCCGCTCCAGCCATACCAGTGTTCCTGCTGTTCCTTGTGTACGCCTCTCACCTCGAGGCCTCCACACTGGCTGGTACCTCTGGAAAGTATCCACTCAGCTCACCCCCTCACCTTCTTCAAACCTTGTTCAAATCTTGTCTTCCCTGATTACTGTGTTACAAACGGGCTCTCCTTACATTACCTACTTCCTTTCCTGCTCTTTTCTTCCAACTGATCTCCATTTAACAGAGCACAGAGTTGATTTTTGTTTACTGTCTTTCTCTCTCTTTCCTACTAAAATATAAATTCCAAGAGGGCAGGGATTTTCATTTACAGTCTTTACTGCTGTGACTCCAGTACCTGGATTAGTTCTTAGAATATAACATATACTCAATAAACAATTCTGGAATGAATGAATGATTATATTAAATGAATCCTTTTGTAGTATTTGATTTGTGAATAAGTTTTGTTTTATATGGTTGCTAAAGAATTGTAAGAGTAACCTAGCTGTATGTTTGAACATATTTAAGTATTATTATAAAAGTAATTTGTCAACACTGAGCTAAAGAAGCGTTTTTCTTTCAAAGAGGTTCACAAAAATACTACAGTTTACTCTGAAATACACTGTTCTAGGTATGTTGATAGAAATCTACAAGAATCAGAAAATCAAAATACTATTAAAATTAAGAGGAAACATAAATATTATCTAATTTAACATTTTACCTTAAAACGTAATAGAATAATTCTGGCCTTATGAGAGGTTTTTGTTTTTGTTTTTTTTATTCCTCTGTGGTTCTTTATCTACCAACTTTTTGAGATTTTATGGGTAAGGAAATGATATTCTTAATCTTTCCAACGTTTGTATTTACAGATAATTTGAAATTCCCTGAGGAAAGCAATGTGTTCCCATGATAAAATAAAATTCTTCAGAGAAAAATTCCTTATTATACCAGCTTCAAATTTCATTCAGGAATGAAAAGCTATTCTAATGGGCTTAACAGATAGATTTAACAGGGAAATACTTAATTATTAGAAAAATTCTGTGATGTACAAACTTTTCATTTATGTCCAAAGAAAACATGTAGCTTAGTAGCTGTGATAAAATTGTCATTTACTCAATTTTAACAATGGCTTCTATGTAATCTGTTAATCCTTCTCAAGCAATTTGGGAAATGCTACCATGAATCATTAGAAATACATGAAGATTTGAGCTGTAAAGTTTTATTAGGGAATTGTATTATGCCACAGAAATGCTTCAGTGGGTGAGACAATGCCAGGCAGAAATTCACTCAGGAATTCAGTTATATTTCCCATGTCCCTGGAGGGTAGATTAAACACCAACACTGTGGAATTTTGTCCAGGCATATGAAAAGAAAAATGAGAATTAATTTTCAAAGTTATTAAGTTTTGGGATGAACACAGATAAATAATTAGTGCTGGGAGGGAATAGTCTACCCTTTTGAAAAAATAGGTGCAGAATATCTGGATATTATTTCAGTCTGTGACATACATTGTTATTTTAATATGTAACACATTGCAAATCACAAAGTGCCATCCATTTATTTAGTTGTTTTTTATTATTTATTTGCATATAAAAAAAGGTACATTTATTCACAGGAAGCACTGCCCTCAGTTTTACTGATGTGGATAATGGGCCTCACCATGAATTATGTAATAAGGTCTTCCCAACACTTCTGTTTTCTTTTTCTGCATTATTAGAACTAACTCTTAATTTTATCGTGCCCCAGAAGATATTTGATATACACTAATCACTTTAGGAGGATAAAAAAGTGGAGTTCAGCCCATTTTTTTTTTTACCATTATGATAACCTTCACCTCATTCTATCCATACGTGTAATATCATGTGATGAGAAGAACATCAACACAACCAATGAAAACACTTCTAGGCTGTGTTTCTGAATAACCAGAAACATGTCCCAGGAATCATTCACATCTTAGTTGTACACTTTGCAATATGCATAATTACATTCTTCCTTTCCTGCCTCAAGCTGAGAAAGGTTTTTAATTCTTCCAAGTGCTAAGAGTGCATAGTCCTAAAAGCAAAAATGAACACATGGGACTATATCAAACTAAAAAGCTTCTGTATGGCAAAGGACACCATCAACAGAACAAAAAGGCATCCTACAGTATGAGAGAATATATTTGTAAATGACATATCTGACAAGGGGTTAACATCCAAAATATATAAAGAACTCACACGCCTCAACACCCAAAAAGCAATTAACCCGATTAAAAAATGGGTAGAGAATATGAACAGACAATTCTCCAAAGAAGAAATTCAGATGGCCAACAGACACATGAAAAGATGCTCCACATCACTAATCATCAGGGAAATGCAAATTAAAACCACAATGAGATATCACCTCACACCAGTTAAGATGGCCAGTAGAGAAAAGAGTAATAACAACAAATGTTGGCAAGGATGTGGAGAAAGGGGAACCCTCCTACACTGCTGGTGGGAATGTAAGCTAGTTCTACCATTGTGGAAAGCAGTATGGAGGTTCCTCAGAAAACTAAAAATAGAAATACCATTTGACCCGGGAATCTCACTCCTTGGAATTTACCCAAGAATACAACTTCTCAGATTCAAAAAGACATATGAACCCCTATGTTTATTGCAGCACTGTTTACAATAGCCAAGATATGGAAGCAACCTAAGCGTCCATCAGTAGATGAATGGATAAAGAGGTGGTACATATACACAATGGAATACTATTCAGCCATAAGAAACAAATCCTACCATTTGCAACAACATGGATGGAGCTGGAGGATATTATGCTCAGTGAAATAAGCCAGGCAGAGAAAGACAAGTGCCAAGTGATTTCCCTCATTTGTGGAGTACAGCAATGCAGCAAAATTGAACAACAAAATAGCAGCAGACTCAGAGACTCCAAGAAGGGACCAGTGGTTACCAAAGGAGAGGTGTGTGGGAAGGTGGGTGGGGAGGGAGAGAGAAGGGGACTGAGGGGTATTATGTTTAGTACACATGGTTTAGGGGGTCATGGGAAAAACAGTGCAGCACAGAGAAGGCAAACAATGAATCTGTGGCATCTTACTACACTGATGGGCAGTGACTGCATTGGGGTATGGGTGGGGACTTGATAATATGGGTAAAAGTAGTAACCACATTGTTTTTTCATGTGAAACCTTCATAAGAGTGTATATCAATAATACCTTAATAAAAAAAGACGTATGTAGTCCTTAAAGATGTCGAAGCACTTGTTGGGAAAATTGATGGCAAGGGCTAGTTAGCGTAGTGTTATGGGCTGAATTGCATCCCTCCAAATTCATATATTGGAGTCCTAACCCCCAGCACCCAAGAATGTGACTGTATTTGGAGCAAGAATCTTTAAGGAGGTAATTAAGTTAAAATGAGGTCCCTAGGGTGGGCCCTAATTCAATCTGACTGGTGTCCTTCCAAGAAAAGGTCATTTGGACACAGGTACAGAGGGAAGACTGTGTGGAGACCCAAGGAAAGGATGGTCATCTATAAGCCTGGCAGAGTCCTCAGAAGAAACCACCCTTGCTGACACCTTGGGTTTGGTCTTCTAGCCCCCAAAACAGCGAGGCACTAAACTTCTGTTGTTTCAAGCCACCTCATCTCTGCTACTTTATTCTGACAGCTGTAGCAAACTAATACACGGTAAGGCAGTCACAGGAAAACATCTTCAGGTGAGCATTCACCTATCCAAACTGGACATAGTGACAAAGAAGATTAAGAATGTCCAGAGGAATGTAGAATCTCCATTACCTGTTCTTCTATTTTTTTCCCCAACTGGCCCTTGGTGTTGCTTAGAGCAGAGGTTCGTGTCTAGTTTGTCTTTGACATCTCTGCTCCTTGCTCACAGGAACTGCTCCCACATAGCTGATGAATGGGTTAGTAGTTAATTGGAGGAGATATGCCACAATGAGCACACACTATGATGTAATATATGGAAAAGAGGGCAGGCTCTGGAGTGTCTTGCCCGAGGCTAAATCTCAGATCTGCCACTTGTTAGCTGTCTGCTCCTGGGCAAGTTTCTTCACCTCTCAATGTCTCTGTTTCCTCATGAGCAAAACAGAGATCTTTGTCACACCCACCTCATCAGCTTGCCGTAAGGTCGTACACACATGGGAAAGCACTCAGAATGGGTCCAGGCACATCAAAGGCACTCAGGAAGTCTTTGCTATTAAATGAGTCATTTCAAGAATGTCCAGAGGTTATGCGACAGGCAGCTGTGCCTTAGTAATTGACATAAAACAGGACCCTGGGGTCAGGTGCTTGTGCTATCAGTTCTTTGGCCAAATCCCAATTTATGTCCTTCCCACATAAGCAGCCAAATCTTCCCCACTCTAGGAAGAGGAACTCGCTTTTAAAAGCTAAAAAGGAACTTCGCAGCCTGCAAAATAAAGAGGAAATCATTCTGCCCTTCCTCTGCCCGCCTGCATGGCTCAGTGCTACCATGTCAGTAGGGTTGCTCAGACAGGCAGTTGTCTCCATTTATTGGTAATGACTATGTTTAGATCAGAAGGCTAAATGTCGGGGTTTTGAGGAAGGGCTGAGGAGAGTCAGAGAACACACATACTTACAGATTGGTAGGTGCCCAAATCTCTGCCTTGTTTGACTTCCTTGCAGTCCTGGCATGTATCCTGTGAGATAGAATATGCCCACATGCAGCAGAAAACGTAGGCAGTTATACATAAAATGCAGACTATAGACCTCAGTTCAAAGGAGACATAAATTAGAAGATGAATTTAATTTGGGTAAAGCTTGTGTGAGGTGAGCTCCTGATAAGATTTGATGGTGAAAGGATAAAAATTGATAGAGACAAGGGAAAATGGGAAACCATTATTTAGTGAGAACCTCTGTAGCACATTTAATTTTATCAATAAGCCTAAAGGTGGGTAGAGAGTGTGGCCTCCATGCCTGGCACACAGTGACACGAGGTAGGAGCTGTGTCCAGAAATTAATGCTGAGTGATGTCATCCTTATCAAACTCAGATATTTTACCAATATCTCCTCCTTCATAAAGATTCTGGTTTTGTCTGAGCTCCTGTTGTTCTGCTGATATGAAAATTATGGTATACGTTGTATTTAATTATAACTTGGAGCACATTCTGTGGATGATTGAAAGAAAGGAACTGTAAGTAAATGTGATTGCCTTGCCAATGGGTTTCAGCCCTGGGCAAGTTCGCTATGGATTCAATGTGACCAAAGAAATTGACAGCAAAATTGGGTGATAGGGTCATACCCAACTTTATTTCCAGGTGGCAGGTTAGTCACTAAAATCCCATTCACTCAGTGCGAGTCTGTATGCAGCAAGCCGGTCTCTGCCTCTGGGCTCCTCTGTCTGCACGGCTGTCCTCTGGGCCCCTCTGCACAGTTGTCCCACACAGCCATCCTGCACAGCCTCTGTCCTCAGCACTGCCACCACTCCAGCCCCTGCTCTGCTCTCCTGCAGCTTTGCAGCCATACCACCATGTCGCGTGCAGAGCACTGGGTGGAGCTCTTTATATTGAGTCAACATGTACTGCCTACAGGTGTGCAGTGAGCTAATCAACCAGGGCCAGGTGAGAATCCTGGCCACAGGAACTCTCATTTTATCCACAATGGTAAATTCCCCTGATAAGGCCAAACTGCTCTGATGGATGCTGTCAGCCAATCCAGAAAAGCCTGATTCCCTGAGATGTGATAGGCACGTTGTGACCAGTGCTGGAGAGAAGGGTGAGTCATCAGGAAAGCCAGTTTACTCATTTCAGAACCCGACATAACAATGTTCTCCACCCCCATATCCTAGAGACACAAAAGCCATGTAGGCAGGTTCCAATGGCTTCTGCCGATACGGGACGCTCATGTCCACCAGCTCATCCTGCGTATAGGGCTGGAGCATGGAGTGCTCCACGACCTGGGGAGGGGGCGGCTCTTCCCCCTGAAGAGCCCAGGGTTATTCTGTTTTTATTTTTTTAATTACAACCTGGGTAGGGGTAGGAGGGTGGGAGGGGGACTTCAATACAGGAGAGGCTGGTGCCTTCAGGCAGTGGCTTCAGCAACAGATTGGCCCCCATCCTCTCCCAACATCTCCTCTACCATCTCCAGGGCTGAAGGCACCACTCTTTCTCCTCCCCCTCCCTCATGGCCTCCAGCAACGCGGATTCTCCTGATGTCTCCTCCCTCTCTGCTGCTCACTATCTTCCAGGAGCTGGACCTGTCTTCTCATTAACTGTCTCTCTTTCTTAAGGGCATATCATAGGTCATCGCCCAGCTCCTCCAAGCGATGCAGAAGTGTGTCTCTCTCCTGCCGAAGCCTCTCTGTCTCCTTGATAACACTTTCCACTATCTCGAGGAAAAGAGATCCTACAATCTCAGCTGCTACAGGGCCACTCAGGGCCTCTAAGCAGCCTTTTATCTCATGGAGGGCTAATTCTGTGGCTTCTGGTATCTCCACCCTTTCCCAATTCTGAGGAAGGCCCCACCCTTCTAGGAGATGCTTTATCCTAAACCAGTTTCCCAACTGGAAGCCACACAGATAGGGGGCTTCCGGACGCAGCTGCACCCCCTACTGCTGCAGCCACTGAAGCCTCCCCACTATCCACAGGGGGTGTTCTGGGCATCTCCCCACCATCTCTTGGAGCAGCCTACCCAAGGATCACACCCATGTAGACAGATTTTCGGTTCAGATGTCCTGCTGACTACCACCAGGTGTAACTCTGGAGGGAAAATCCCAGGGCAAAATACCTTGTAAACTGAAGTCAGTCAAAGGGAGAAATCAAGTGGGAGAAACCTGTTTATTTCTTACAAGCACTCCACTTCTGCTCTCCTGTGTCTCTCACAACCCAACTGCAGAAGAAAAGGCCCCACCCAACCTCTCCCCAGTCCAGATATGCCCTCACTGGCCCTTGTAATTACCTATTGGTATGGAGATGGACTACTACTCTCCATTCCTTGGAAACACCTCCTGATACAGAGATGCACTAAGGCCAGGTGTGAGATTCTAGAAATATTGCAATTTTACTTACAGGAACCCATCAAGATCTAGGTATTCTCAAGCCTTGAGGTCTCAGAAAATGGCAACACCTTGTAAAATATGTAAGGATGACTTCAGCTACAGGCAACAGAATCCCCAGCTAAAAATTGGGGATTGGCTTAAAAAACAATAGGCTTGGTATCTTTCAGGAAGTCCAGAGATAGTTCTTAGGTTAGCTAAGCCTACAGTCAAGGCTGTCATCAAGGACCCAGGCACTTTTTACCTCTTTGCTCTGCCATCTGCAGGGTGTCATAAATGTCTCTTATCACGGTCATAGACAGCTGCAAAACTTTCAGGTGTCACATTTTTAGGTAGAAAGACAGAAATGAGCGGGATGGGAAGGAGAAAGGGCTCCCCAAAGATGACTCAGGGAGTCGATCAAATAGAACCAGAAAGCCAGAAATTACTCAGAAAGTTAATCAGATGAAGCCACAGGGTCCAAGAGTGACTCAGGAAATGTCCAGGGTCCCCCCAGATAAGAAACATCAGAGGCGCAGGCACAGCACAGCCCCTGTCCCTATTTCACCAATCAGAACAAGCCTAGAGAGCTGACAGCTGTCAATCAAGGACCTCTCTGCCCTGCCAAAAACCACATAAAAGAAGCCTTATAATGAGCATCCACGCCTGCCTGTCTTATCTTAGGCAGGCCCGCTCTGTTACTCTATGCAAAGTACACTAAAATTTTGCTTTCTTGACTTTGGTCTCTTGTCTCACTGTATCTGACTTCCTGAGACACTGAACTGAGTCCCTTTCTTCCTAACAACATGCAAACAGGACAGGATCCCCTCAAAAATTGGGATGGGAAGGTCACTTCCTATAAGTAACAAGGAATATCTTCCCATAGCATGGCCATGCATCCTGCTGCCCCAGAGAAGAATTTAGATCCCATTAACCTGGGTTGGGTCATATAAACTGGTCAAATTCAGTTATTGAGAAGAGGAATAGAAGTATGATTGGCTTAGCCACTAGTGATTCATCATATATTGGAGGTGAACCCCAGAACAAAATGGGCTCTACCAGTAAGGGACAATAGGGAAGGAAGTGACAGCCAATATGTCCACCTCAGTCAATTTGCCTTAGTCTAGGAGGACTTCATGTTTCTTTTCTCCAGTCCATTTGGAATTGACTTCATATCTTAGCTTTCAGAAAGCCATCTATTTCTCCTATTCTTAGACCTGAACTGCTCTGTTGCCCATTCCCATATTAAGCCCATGTATTTCGACTTTACTGACATGTTTAAAAAATTCTAAGGAAAGAACCATGCATGATAACATATCACCATCTTCTATTTGCAGCATGCATTATAGCATAAAGAGTGCTTTCTACTCAAAACAGGCTCAAGTAAGTCAAAGGGTGTCTTGTCTAGAATCAAACAGCTTTAGTTTATTGCATTTCCTCCACAGCTCTGGTCTTCTCTTCATCCAGCATCCACTCCTAATTCTCATGAGAGAGCCAACACACTAAAAGCATTCAACACATACTCATTACAAATGACATAACGTTTAAAATCTGGAAAAGTGTGTATGTAATTTCTGAGATTTATTTTCAGGAAAGTTTGAGAAAATATAAAGCAAACATCACAAGACAGCCACTGGAGGGTGCCATTGTTTCACAAAAGGAGAACATTTCTCTCAGAAAGAACAGCCGGAGCCTGTTTTTAACATCCCCAGTGAAATGATGATGATGATGGTGATGATGGTGATGATGGTGATGATGATGATGGTGATGATGGTGATGATGATGATGGTGATGATGGTGATGATGGTGGTGATGATGATGATGATGGTGATGATGATGATGATGATGATAGTGATGATGGTGATGATGATGATGATGGTGATGATGGTGATGATGATGATGGTGATGATGATGATGATGATGGTGATGATGATGATGGTGATGATGATGATGATGATGGTGATGATGATGATGATGGTGATGATGATGATGATGGTGATGATGGTGATGATGATGATGGTGATGATGATGATGGTGATGGTTGTTGTTACATAACATTTACTGACTTCCCAAGCCTTTGGGAATTACAGCTATACAAAGCTCATGCCCTGTGTATTTAATATTAACATTTACCAAATATTCTGCTGAACTGACAGAGTTTTTTTCTGTGACATTTCCCCTATTTATAGTTACCATTTCTTTTTTACAATGTAAAGAATGAGGGATTCGTTTGTTAAAAGAAAAGATCTTTCCGTCAAAGTTGGTTTCTCCCGTGGTTATATTCCCAAGGAAAAGCCATCTGTATGTCCCATGGCTATAAGACAAAGGAACTCAAAAGCTCTTTTCACCTGGACCATCCCTACAATTCATTAAAAGATACCTGAAATTTTATCATTAGCTCTTTGTGGGTACAATTGGAGTATTTCCAGAACCTGTCACCTGGCCTTAGTGTATCTCCACATCAACAGGTGTTTCCAAGGGGTGGAAAGAAGTAGTCCATCTCCATATCGATAGGTGATTACATGGGGGAGCAAGGGCTTATCCGGACCAGAGAGGTTGGATGGGGTCCCTTTTTGCAGCTGGGACCAACAAACACAGGCAAGCAGAAGTGGATGACTGTTTGGTAGCAATAAACAAGTTTCTCCTACTCTATTTCTCCCTTTTATTGGTTTCCGTTTCAAAGGTATTTTGCCTCAGGCTGGGAAAATATTTGCTCCCACCCCACCCCCAGAGTTACTCTCTTCATTCTTTTTGTTAAGTTGCTGTCCCACTTTGAGGGCCTGTGCTCCAGAATGGCATTTTTCAAATTGGTATTCTTCAAAATAAGTTTAGCATTAAAACATGCCATAAAAAGGTTTCCTCAGCCCAGTCAGGTCATGATATGCTGCAAACAGTGGCCCCATTTAGAGCTGCAAAACTATAGTAGCACCTTAAATGGAGAGATGTTCAACAGCAAAGAAACAGTTGGTGTTACTTTTAAAGTCTATTTCCAAATGTTTTGATCAGAGGTCAGTGACCTTCTGTAAAGGGACAGAAAAGGAAATACTTTTGGCTTTGTGGGTCATACAGGGTCCCTGCTGGAACTTCTCAAATTTGCTATTGTTGAGATAAAGAGGCTATGGGCAATACATAGGATAATGAGTATGGCTGTTCTCCAGTAAAACTTTGTTTATAGACACTGAAATTTGAATTTCATATTAATTTTCACATGCTGTGAAATATTACTGACATACTGATTTTTCCCCCCAATCATTTAAAAATCTAAAACCTCACAGCTGTATGAGTTTTGTATGGACCTTGTGATGTGCACCAAAGCTGGCAGTGGACCAGACCAACCAAAGGGACCCCAAGCTACTCTTTTTATTTTTCATGTGGCAGCTATGAAGATTTGAGGGAACTATAGGAATACTGATGCCGGGATTCTTGTTCATGAAGCCGAAGAATGAGCTTCACAAACACTCAAGGTAGGAGAGCAAGGTACAGGCTTTTATTTAGAGATAGAGTGAAAGGACAGAGCTTCCGACTCTCCGCACGAGGGGACAAGAGAGTCCAGGGTGATGCGTTGTTTAGGGGTTTTATAGGCAGTTTAGGATTTTTGAGAACCTGAAAAAACGCTTTGGGGTGTGGACTTGTTAAGTGGTCCTTGAATGTTTAGAATTAGCTTAACACAAGCAACTTCCTGCTCTGATGATTTCTCCTTGAGATACTAGCATCTTGGTCTGGGAGCTTATGAAACAAGGCCATCTGCCCAGCTCCCAAGGTGGGCTGAGATATTGTTTGCTAAAGAGTAAGTTAAGAATTTCTAACATCTTAACTTCTTGGGTATTAAAATACAGTCTTATCTTTAAGGTGAAATCCTTCTTGCCTTTTACTGTGTTGTTTATGCCTGGGCTTACTTGCTAAATTAGTTGCCCAGTTTCAAAATCACCTCATCAGATCTGAAGGAGGAAAGACAACACATAGGCCTGGACCTTGTAGCATGCTTAAGTGAACCTTACACATGATTACAAATGATTAGCATAATAAAAACATGTGCTACTCTTCTTTATCTGGGGAATATTAACTGATCTCACTGAAGAATGACCCTAGAGCTTAATGTTTAACACAGTTTTGGTAGGGGGTTTCCTTGCATGTACTTACATGGCTCTGACTGCAAATATCCTGTTTTGCTTTTTCCAGAGGCCCTCCCCCTACTCTGACTACACCCACGGTCCCTGTCTCAATACGATTTGGAAAAGAGTGATATCTGACTCTTGTGATTTGGTTTTTCCAGGTCAGCATGCTTGCTGACTTCAGATGTTAATAGGTGTTGGGGGAGAGCTGTGTGTTTTCCTCAGTCCTTGTCCCCGCCGCAACAAAGAATTGAAGGGCAGAGACACAGTAGTGAAGCAGAGTAAAAGTTTTATTTAAGGTTACTTAAAGAGAGAAAAAGTACAGACCACCTCAGCAAGGAGAGGTGCCCTGAAAGGTTTGGAGAGAGAAAGTTTAAGATTAAAAGGTTACATGCTTAGAAAGTGTGGGTAACCTCAGAGACAGGAGCACCCCAAAAGGTTGGGGGTTCTCCCTTTTAAGGATCCTTTAGGAATGTGACTAAGGGCTGGGAGTGCAGGCTTGTTAAGTGGTCTTTGAATACTTAGAATTAACCTAACACAAGGAACTTCCTGCTCTGATTTCTCCCTGGGATCCCTGTATCTTGGTCTGGGAGCAGATCAAACAGCCTGCCTGCCCAGCCCCCAAGGTGGGCTGAGTTATTGTCT
Organism: Phataginus tricuspis; assembly: GCA_029783875.1. Classification (NCBI taxonomy): domain Eukaryota; kingdom Metazoa; phylum Chordata; class Mammalia; order Pholidota; family Manidae; genus Phataginus; species Phataginus tricuspis. Next base: position 13,191,018 of record JAQQAC010006877.1, on the reverse strand, counting down.
GTTTGCTAAAGAGTAAGTTAAGAATCTTACATTTTTAACTTCCTGGGTATTAAAATACAGTCTTTAAGATGGAATCCTTCCTGCCTTTTACTATGTTGTTTACAGCCGTGTCTGCATGATTAACACAGTAAAGACATGGGCTATGTTAAGGTGCCCTCCTTTATCTGGGGAATATCAAACATTCCAGGCCAGGTTGCTCCTGGTTTTTTAGCTTTAATTGATTAGTTTTGGGTCTTTTTAGTGGACTTTCTGGCCTTTTTCTCTTTCTACCTCACTCATATCTATCTTCCTGCCTAACATGGGGGTCAAGGGAAGCATGAGAGATCAAGGTCTCTTTGGGTGGGCAGTCGTAAGAGGGCACAAGCTACAGATGGTCCTCTCCTTACGTCCCATGCCACTGTTTCACTCTGCTGGTCCTAGAGCAGTGGTATGAAGGGAGGGTTCATTAAGTCATGCCATTTCTGGGCCAAAGCTATTAAAGCTGGTATGCCTTCTCATCTTTGTCTTCCCATTCTGGGCCACATCACATCACATGGTCGGGTGGTGGAGCCTCCGGATGCAAGCCACCTTGATAGACATTTTCTTCATTTTTAATTTTTAATATTGTAAACCATGCTGCCATCCACGGGCTAGATCCTAGATTTCTTTTTAAGTATATTGCTTCCTTGGATAAATGACCCAGTGATGCCAGGTTTCTTGTTTGCAGAGTTGAAGAATGAACTTAGCAAACACCCAAGGTAGGAGAGCCAGAGCAGAGGCTTTTATTGAGAGAGAAGGAGAGAGGACAGAGCTCCTGGCTCACGCCAGAAGGGGACAAGAGAGCCCAGGGTGGTGCATTGTCTAGGGGATTTATAGGTGGTTGAGGATTTGGGGGAACTGAGGGCTTAGGGTGTGGACTTGTAGCACCTCTCCTGCCCCTAAGGTGGGCTGGGTTGTCATCTGTTTGCTAGGGCTGTTTACAGTGAAGTCACAGGTTATGCTGAGATACCCTTCTTTATTTGCAGAACACTCAGACATTCCAGGCCAAGTTGCTCCTGGCCTTTTGACCCTTAACTGATCTCACTGAAGATGTCTATATTACTAGTCTGGTAACTTTACCCTAGAGAATTAGTGTGACCTTGACTTCGCATAATGGTGAACACAGAGTTTCAATAGGGACTTTACATTGTTATATTACTTTGACTATAAATATCCTGCCTTGCTTTTTCTGGAGGCCCTCACCCTACTCTGACTACACACACAGTCCCTGTCTCACCAGGACATATGTGAGGTTCCTAACATAATTCAAGAAAAATTATGACTTTGCTTCTATTTCTGGACAGATGACATTCTACCCTATGTTTGCTAAGTTAGTAATTAACAGTGACCTGGGTATTGGCACTGAAGGAGAGTGGGGAGACACTATTCCCCAAATTCTACCCTTTCATTTGTCTGCCTATTCCAGAGGCTATGAGTAGGGAAGAAGAATGTAGGAGCTGAAGGAACAGGGACTATTCATAAATTACTCTGGTAGAGCTGTACCACAATGGGGAAAACAACATTAATCCCAGGGACAGAATTTTGAGTTTTTGAGCTAAACCTTGGATATTAAAAGAAAAACAACCAAATCTATTGAAACAATGTGATCTTCTAGAATAGAGCTCTAGAGTGTCAGGCCAAAGCAGATCAAGATAATCTTAAAAAGTGAGTATAAAAAAATAGACACCCTATATTTGGGGGTGTCAGGGTGGCACACAGTGGGGGTGACTTTGATGGCAGCTTTAGGGATCCTAAGAAGTCTCAATGTTTTCAAGTTTTCATCCTGTGAAAATTATTCCAAATATTTTATTTCTTGTTAGTTTACTTGGCATTTCAGACATAGAGGAGTAGGGTTTTTAACTCCCCTACTACTTTCACCTGTTACAATCTGCAACAGTTGCGAACCTTTGCAACAATCCTTGGTTGCGTAGTTGCCCTGTTTCCAAGGGTTGTACCGCTGTGATTCTGAAAGCTGGGCTCCAGACCACCAGCAGCAGCATCACCTCTTAGAAATGCACATTGTCAGGTCTGTGCCAGGCCTGTGGAGCTAGTCCAGCAATCTGTGTTTTCATAAACCCTCCAGATTATTGTGATGTATGCTCACATTTGAAAACCACTGTTCTACAGTTTGCCATCAGAACATACTGTAAGATAAGGAAAAGAAAGAAAGTCTGAAAGCTATCAGTTTATTTGGCTAAAGCAAATTAGCTGTTACAAGACTAAGAAAGAAAAGGAAGCCTGAGGGAAGGAAATGACTGAAGGAATTAGAAATCTTCATTACCTTGGGGAAGGCTGGTCCTATCCTAATGAATCTTATCCCAAGGGCCGTGTAATTGTATAAATCTAAAAGTATATAACTTTGCACAAAATGTCTTTGAAAAGAAGAAAAAGAATTGTAAAAAAGACTTTGCAAATAATCTAAAGTAAAATAAACTGCTCAACAAATATTTGAGGTAATTTTTTAATGGTTTGTGGGGAAGCTGGGGTTCCTATGGCCAGGATCCTCACTGAACTTAACCACCTGATGATGTAACTGGCCTGTTGCTAGGCTACTGCTTCCACCCCTTTAGGCAATAAGATATTATTGCACTAAATAGAGAGCCTGGCCCAGTGCTCTGGGTGGAGGCAGAGATGCTAGCGCTCGACATACCTCCGGGAGAACAACCGGGTAATAAACCCGTTCACCCCAAAGAACGTTTTGCTGTCAATTTCTTTGGTCACACTGAATCCATAGTGAACTTGCCCGGGGCTCAAACCCATTGGCAAGACATGGTTATAAACTGGTAAACAATCAGAGTAATTCATTTAGGAGGGAGAAACAAAATACCTGTTGAATAGCAGGAAAAAGTTGAAGGTTCACAATGAAATGGTTAATGTGAAAGTTTATTTTTTAATGTTGATTTTTTTCCAGTTTGCATTTTAAGGTCTTTGACAAATTTTTTAGGTTTTCTGATATTTTATTTGTCGAAGTAGAATTGATGTACAAAATCCTATTAGTTTACATTATTGTACATCATAGTTATTTAATATTTGTATACATTATGAAATGATCCCCACAATAAGTCTAGTTACCATCTGCCACCAAAGTCATTAAAATATTGTTGACTATATTCCTTATGCTGTAAATTACATCCCCATGATGTATTTATTTTATAAGTAGAAGTTTGTACATCTTAAGCTCCTTTGCCTTTCTGCTTACCCCTCAACCCCTCCCCACTCTGGTAACCAAGAGTTTACCTGTTTCTATGAGTCTGTTTCTGTTTTGTTTTGTTTTTAGATTCCACATATTAAAGGAGAAAGTTTGCCGTGGGATTCATGACAGGACTAGAGTGAGCAGGGAGATACTGTGGTTAAATCCACCTTATACTCAGCAATGCTGTCAGTTTCCTTTAAGTGATCTTGTCAGCTTTGGATTCGCTTTATCTAAGTCATCAAGTATAACCCTTTTATTCTTTATTATTCTGTTCAGTTTTACCTTTTCGGTCTAAACTTTTTTTGTTACAGTATTTTCCATTCATTTCTTTTTGATGTTTATCAAGGTGATTATAGTCCTGGTACCTTGACAAGAACTACTTAGTTTATCATAGACATGAATCACTTAACACATTTTTTCTAATCTCTCTGAACTTAAAGGTCCTCACTTCTTAAAATTCCATGATTCTATAATTTCTAATTTGTGCTGCAGTCTAGAAATCTCATGGAGAAAAATAAAGGAGATGAATGGATTTGTTCAGAAAAGCATTTCAGAAATAAGAATCTCAACATTAATATTTATTTTGCACTAAACTAAGCTTGAATCTAGATTTAGGGATGGTTCACTGCTCATATAATTAAGCTAAAGTTGTAGAACTATGGGATCACTAGTCTGCAATAGGAAAGAAATGGAGATACTAAGTCAAATTTAGAGTTAATGAGGCTTTTCAGGCTTCATCATGTTAAACAATATATTCCATTGTTATAAGTATTTGTAACAGTTATAAGTCAGGTGACATAATACATTGAGGAACACACCTTGTTCCAAGTAGCCTGTAACCTCTTAGTTACTTTGAGGAACTTTATCATATAGATGACATTTACTCCATGTCTTGCAGCACCTATGGATTTTTTATTGTGACATGAATCACAATATAATGCTTGAGTGGCTGAAGGTTGCCTCTAGATTATCAGAGCTGTCAAAATCCATTTTAACACAACAGATTGAAAAATAATAAAAAGTAACTCCCTTAATTTACACTTGCTGTTTCTATTATTGTGATATAGCCACTACGCTGTTTGGGGAAGTGAAATCTTTACGGATTTTTTTTTCCTGTCTCTACAAAGGAGAGACTATCATCAAAGCAGTCAAACAGGACTCTGATTATTTTTCCTACAATAAGGTCATAACTCTATTTTGATATCCCAAAATGTACATCCATTATAGTGGGAGTCTTGGGTAGGATTCCATACAGGGGTACTAAAACAAAAATGAATATTCTTATTTTGAAAATAGCCACAAAAAGGAAATGGTAAATCAGCTCATATGTCAACTGGCTTCAGAGTGTTCCAGAAAACAATCAAACATTCACTCTTGCTAGGACCTGACTGTTATGTGTGGGAGTGTCAAAAGAACAGTGGTGTCTCCAATCCAACTCCATCTTCACAGATGGATAAGTCTGTGCTCAAGATATGAAGCATCAAGGCTGATTTTTCATCTGTAACACTGATTATTTTATGTACCAAACACTGTGCTAAAAGCTGAGAATACAGACAAGAAAAAGATATAATCCTTTTTTTAAGAAAGCAACAGTTTCCTGGAGGAAACAAAAATGCAAAAATGTAATTATGATTCAGCCATGTAGATATCAGAATAAGTACATGTGCAGCCTGTGTAGGAGGCAGGGAGAAAGAACTATCAACACAGGGCGGTAAAGACTGCCTTGGAGAGGAAGCTCCTAAGAGGAAGCCCCCTTCCCTGCAGACTGTTCAGCATGGCCTGGGGGAGGGGGTTCCCACTGCGTAGCAGAACCAGGACTCAACCCTAGATCCTCTTATGCTTTCCAGTGCTCTTTTTGCTGCAAGGATTGGCCCTTCTGGTGAAATCTCTGAATTGATTAATTCAGTAAAAGGTGTTCCTTCAATCTGTTGCCATGTACCTCTCAAGGCTGCTTTAGACCTTCTCTGAGAACAGGAATGGATGCTGACTTTGGAGGTTGCACTGTGACTTGAATCAAGCCTATTAAAATGTATCCACATCCCGTATTAAAAACAATTCACCTGTAACTATAAAACAACTGAATTGCAATTGGCTAGTTGACACCAGTTTTATTTTGTAGATATTTAATTAAACAGTGTTAAGCTTTTCCAGTATATTTTGGAGTCAATAATTTTCTTCAGGTTTCACACAGTTATGCCCCTTCAAAAGCTTGATGCTGGTGGATATTATGCCCACCATGCCCAGGTGCCTCTTTGCCTATGATCACCTAGCCCTGGTTAGAATGATTTAAAATACTTTAATTATATTTCTATGAAATGTTTCTTAGTATACACTGTGTAACACTGTATACACTATTTTACACCTATATATAAGATTAATATGTTAATTAGCTACTGCCATAACAATGGGCTCAAGCAAAGAACCACACAATCACAGTGGCTTACAACAAACAATAGGCTGTTATTTTTCTCTCCTGAGTTTGCTGATCAACTCTGTCCAATATAGTTCTCATCTGTCTTCTGGGCCCATGAGCTAGCCATGCTGACAAGGGCTTCTCATGGTGATGGCAGAGGCATGAGACAGCCAGTGGGAACTCATGAGACATCTTAGGACCTAGGCTTGGAACTGGCACAGTCACTTCCGTCTATATTTCAGTGGCCAAAGCAAGTCACAAAGTCAAGCGGAAGAGAAATATACATTCTCTGCACATTGAGACTGTGGCCAGAGTGTGGATATGGATAGAGATGAAAAACTGGGACCAATAACTGAGTCTACTAGGTCACCCCTCACCCCATGCAATGTTTGCTACGCTCTTTGATGAAAAGGCTTTTAAAGAGATTATGAACTCACTAGTTGACCTTAAAACCAATTCTCTGAGATAGAACCCAACTATATCTCTACCAGTTGGTAAGCCTTACACCCATAACGCCAAATCAGCTGGGTGAGCTTCCAGGGTTGGCTGCCTTCTCCAGGCCCATGATACAAATTGGGCTTTAATTAAACTGAGGCCAAAAGCTAGATTTATGAAGATCAGCATATTAATTTTACTTTGAAGGAAAATGTTACTGAGCATACAGTTTCTAAGAAAAGCTACCTCAACTAGCTCAGTGCCTTGAGATACTCGACTACATTCTTTATGCTGGATGTGAGGTGTTTTGTCTGTAATGGTCTCTAGGCTTCCTCAGGTTAAGGCTTTCCTTCTATTCAACTAACCCTTGATGCCTTAATCAGTTATGGCCTGTTGGTTTCAGTGATGATTTACATACTTGCCTTACACTGGATGTTTTATAAATTTTTGATTATGTATTTCTTTTCATTATACATAGGCTGTTTGTTTATTGTAAAAAAAAAAAGTTGAATACAGAGATTCCAATATTCTCTGCAACAACTATGCAAGATATAAACTGTTCAGCCCATTTGAGAGAAGAGGAAACAGAGGAACAGTGACATCAAGGGATTTGCCCAAGTTGACAAAGCTGGTAAATAGCTGTCATGATCTTTAAATTTAAGAACAACATAAATTTCTATTTTGTTTAAGCCACAATTATTTTGAGGTTTTCTGCTACCTGTGATTGACCTTATCCTAGAATCATAAAAGCAACAAGTAGCTGAACCAGAGCATTTGCTACTGACTTGGCTGAAGTGGCTAGCTGGTGGATGGCACAGAATGGGAAACTATTGGCTAGGAAGTTCATGGCCCTTACGTCTTGCCAATGGGTTTCAGCCCTGGACATGTTCATTATGGATTCAATGAGACTGAAAAAATGACAATGGAACATTCTGGGGGTGAAAGGGTTTATACCCAATTTTATTCCCACGGTGGCAGGTCAATCACTAGAATTTCGTCCACTCAGAGCGAGTCTGCATGCAGCAAGCTGGTCTCTGCCTCTGGGCCTCTCTGCCCCGACAGCCATCCCAGTCTCTGTCCTCAGCACTGCCATCACTCCAGCCTTTGCTCTCCTGCAGCCTTGCAGCCATGGCACCGTGTCACCCAGAGCACTAGGCAGAGCTCTTTGTATAGAGTCAATAACAATGTATTGTCCACACGTGTGTAGTGAGCTAGCTGACCAGGGCCAGGTGAGAATCCTGGCCATAGGAACCTTCACTTTCTCCACACCTTATTTGGTTCAGTGGTCCCTATTATATCCTGAAAAGCAGACCATAAGCTGAGAGAAGCTATAGGGTTAGAGATGGAGGGAAGGAGGAGAAACTGGAGGATGTTTTTTGGCTTCCTTTCCTGACTTCTTGCTGCAGCAAAGTCCGCTCAGGAGAACTGAACCCGGGCCAGAGAGCTCTAGTAAGAAAGCTGTAAGAATATACAGTTCCACCAAGGACAGCCTTTTCTGCCTGGAATCTACAACCCACATGGTCTCAGTGGCTGCCTAGGACCCTACACGAAGAAAAAGACCCTTCTGAGCCCCCAGATGGAGGAGTTATAAGCAATGACTCTGAGATGGCAGCTTTAGCAGGAGGTCACTGTAGCCCCAAGACCTTCCAGTCACCTTCTGCTAAGAGTTTTCTGCCAGATGATGGAAACCAGCTGGGAGGCAAAAGATCCAGGTTAAGCTGATTGGACCAGGAGTTAAGCCTCAAGGTGGCCCAAATCAAACTGAGAGGAAACAGGCAGCATAGTGAAGGCAGAAATGAAAACATTCAAGTCTTCAGGCAACATGGTTTAGTCTGGAGCCAGTCCACCACCTGTGCAACCCTGGGACATTGCTGAATCTCTCCATTCAACACGCATTTATTGAGACCCTATTACTTTGCTAGGTGCTGTTATTGCGATGGGAATAACAAAACAAAAACACAAACAAAAAAGAACAAAAGAGGTCTTGGCTGTCCCGGGTCTGGAGTTTTAGTGAGAGGAGAGAGATGGTTATCAAGTAAACAAACAAATTAACAAAATAATTTCAGATAATGGTAAATGGTAAGACACAAAAGTAGGATGACAGAGTGTTACCAGTCGTCATACTGTCCAAGGAAAAGTTCAGATTCAGCATCGTTTATAGAATCCTTCTGCTTGAGTCGCTGCCTGTGTTTAAGGGAACCTAATGAACTGCAGCTCCGGTCCACAGTGAACTGAGAGGTGAAGCAAAGGGGCCTCACTGCTCCCGCCCGGAGCGTCAGACCCTGCCTGAGAAAAGCTCAACCTGAGCAGGTGGCTTGGTTATTGCAAAAACGGACTTTGGGGTACTGAACCTCAGGGGCAGACTAACTCTCCTATCCAGCCATTGGCAGCACTGCTTAGTTTACTTGTAAACAAACTAACAATTTCAATACTCCAGGTAACAATAAAGCACAGAGCAGGCAAAAATCTGATGGTAAAGACCTTTACCATGTAAGAGTCTGGATCACATTATTAGTATCTTCAAAGAATCTAATTTATAAGTATTTTCTCATCTTTACCTTGATAAAAAAGCAAAATAAATAGCTCATTCAGTGTCTTGTGTTTGCCATTTTATGTCATTAGCTCCAAGCTTTGAAGTCTTTCTAAGTGTTCTCTACTAATGCTCACTGCCGGCTTTATTTGAAATCAGAGATTAATAAGAAATTCAAGATAGGAAAAGCTTAATTCTACAATATCATTGATAACAATCTGTAGTTATATACGGAAACAGGAATATCACAGTAGGGGTTGTATCCTGGATTTATGTTGTGCATAAGTCTATGTAAAGGAATATTATAATACTGACTTTAAAATGTGTTTCTGATTCCTTCCAGTGAACCCATATAGAGATGGCAAAATCCAGTCTTGGTTCTTTACAGCTCCATTCCGATGCATCCTAAGCCCAAGTTCATGTCTCTGCTGAGGCCCGTGGGGCCGGGAGCATACCAGAGTCACAGGTGAGGCACATCAGCGCAGGAATGTGACCTTGATCTCCCCCGACTCCTTTTCTCTCTCATAATACAGCCTTGAATGTACATTAATGTCAGGGCAGAAAGTAACGTACAGGACATTCATTTCATTGTCCTGGAATGTCAAACTTTCCTAAGAAAGCAATTTTTCTTTAAGAGAATTTCCACAATCTAGATGCATGCACTGACATTCTCTTTCCTGGGTATATTATTTCTCACACTCAGTTCTTGTTCTGTTTTCTCTGACATTATAGAGGGAAATTAATGGAACAAAATAAATTAGGAGCCCTGCAGCTTTATCACTGTAACTGTTCGGAATCTAATTGTACCTTGAGGAGATCGGGAGGTGCCTCCTGATAACTGCTTTAGAGCAAAGGGTTTTTTGTCGGTTTGTTTTTGGTTGCTATTATATCTATTTTCCACGAAGAATCTCATACTGTTATGGGGCTGTACATAAAAATACAATGCAGAATATGATAAAGTTATTTGGGGGAAATAACCACTTCACACTTTTGAAATTAAACTGCAATGTTTTGTCCTAAAATACCTATAGAACTGACAAATCTGGTTACTTGATTATAAGGAAGTAAACTAAAAATCTCTAGGTTTCATTAAAAATTCTAGAATATTTATTTTATTGAAAAGAAGTACTTAGAAAGGTTGTAGAAATTCTCTTTTGGGGGGATGTCTGAAATAGAATTTCTTTATTTGAGGAGGATTAAGGCTGCGCCTTAGAACCTTGTCTCAGTGTCTGTTGCAATCTCTTTGGGGCGGGTGGGAGGTGCGCATCACCACAGGCTTACTGTCTGGCCAATGGGTTTCAGCCCCGGGCAAGTTCACTGTTGATTCAGTGAGAACAAGGACTGACCATGGAACGTTCTTGGGGTGAAAGGGTTTATAACTAACTTTATTCCCACAGTGGCAGGTCAATCACTAGAATCCTATCCACTCAGAGCAAGTCTGCATGCAGCAAGCCAGTCTCTGCCTCTGGGGCCCTCTGTCCCTACAACCATCTCAGTCTCTGTCCTCAGCTCTGCCGTCACTCCAGTCTCTGCTCTTCTGCAGACATGCAGCAGCCGTGCGGCCATGCCACCATGTCACCCAGAGCACAGGGCAGAGCTCTTTATATAGAGTCAATAATAATGTATTGACCACACATGTGTAGTGAGCAAGCCAACCAGGGCCAGGCGAGAATCCTGGCCACAGGAACCTTCACTTCTTCCACACATGCATACACAATTTTCTCTAGAGCTGGATTAACAATGCTAGCACACGGGGGACTTTCTAATTTGAAGTCCAAACCTGTTTCAAGGTTAAAAGTGGTAATTTTCTAAATGAGCAGTAAAAGAGTAGTCTATGTGCTTCAGGTTCAGATAAGTTAATTTCTCTTACATTCTCATTATTTTATTTTATTTTTTCCATCTGTGAGATGTGTCAGGAAGGACAACTTCTGGAGAAATTTTAGGGCAGAAGAGCAAGGGCCACTTCTCAACTGCTAAAAATGATCAGCTGAGAAGTCTACTTGTTAGTCACTTATTGTCTGTAGCTTAAAGAAGATGAGTTCTTTGGGGTTGACGTGAGGAGGGGAAGGGCGCTCATGGGAAGAGACTGGAGGTACAGCCGAAGCTCTGAACTCGTCTTGACAAGGAGGACAGCTTGGATTCTTCTGGATGCTAGTTCAGGTTCTCCAACTCCTTCTTAATGTCGAGCTTAACATTTTCAGCTTCAGCTAGGAATGTTCGCAGTCTAAGTACTCCTGCAAAGTCGAGTATGCCCGCCTGGAATGCTGGCTCCATTCTTCCTCTAATGCGAAGTAATTTTTCAGGTCTAAGCTCCATGCTACTTTATCTAGGAAAATCTGTTTGACCCCTAAGTTAGGGTTCTCTTCATTTATTTTTCTCTCTTCAGTACCTCGTTTCTTTCATTCAGAGGAATATATGTTTAGAAATACATGAATAGGAAAATGCTGCGTAGTTATATATCGAGATCTCTCATGAAAAGTTTCTCACATTCGGCCTCCTCCAGCAGGGCAGGTCCCATACCTGGGCGGTGCCGTACCAGACGGTAGACTCACATTCTCATATTGGAGTTTGGGAGCTTCTTTGTCTTCATTTCTAATTAAGTTTTGATTGGTATTATTCCTTACCTGTTTAGGTTAAGAATTTTGTAGTACTTCCAAGGAGACTTAATATTCAAAGGAATTCAATAGTGGTTTATTTTGTAAAGAAAAAAGTCATTTGGCTATATGAATATTCCCTATTCTTTTAAAGGTTACATTTGTTTTCTCCCAAAGACTCCCTTGTTTATGGGGTTCTCACTGCTAGGGCGGTGGCCTTCCACAACTACTTAAACCTACTTACATTTCAGTAAAGGCCACTTGCACCTTCTGCCACCTCCACACCACAGTTTAAGGGGATTCGAGATGATTTGCTTCCTTTCGCTTGTGGATGGCTGCAGGGGGTGACTGTCCTGGTAATAGCTGTCAGGTCTGAGCCCTCTAGCTGCTGCTCAGTCCTTACGCCATGCAAAGCCCCAGGGGAATGGTAGGGCAGATTAATTAGTATTAATTACTCTCGAGCCAGAAGATCTCCTCTAAACATGACAAAATATAATGAAATCCACCACACAGTTTGTTCAGCTGGTCAGTCACGGGGTCCCACAATCCAGATGCAAGCCCTGACTCTCTTACCCAGGAAACAAAACACAGCTGAGTAAACAAAGCATGAAAACCTGACTAGGCTCTGTAGTCTTCTCTGATGGCCATCCAACTCGTCTTTTCCCTCTTATTCGTAAGTATCTCCAATAGTTGTATCCATTTAGAAAGTTTTGTGCTCTGAATAAACAGCTGTCTGACTGATGGTTGTTTAAACAGGAGGTGATGATATTTCTCACTTAACAAGAAATCTGGATGTTGTGACTCACAAAGCCAGGACTTTGGGGTTGGTGTCTCTATGATTCTCATGGTGGCCAGAGGACTGGCACAGGTCCCAGCAGCCTCTGCTCACAGGTCCAGGTTCATGGGCGGCTGGTAGCATGGAAAGGGAAACCCTTATAAAGCTTCCAGCTTCCTTTATACCCCCTACATGTCACTGACCAGAACTAGGTTATGTGGCTGCTCCAGCGAGAAGAAATATGAGTAATAAGTCCCAACCCCATGGAAAATAGAGAAACAGATTGGAAATCCATACATTTGAATCTGTAATCGATCCTAACCTGGGACTCTGCTCGCCTCTTTGCATCTTTTCTTATGGGTCCCAAACTGTACTCTTGTAAGTGACATTCTCTTCATCCCTTAAGATGTTCCTCCTTCTCTGTTTGGTGCCATACCTTCCATCTGAATTTTCCTTAAAAAAAATATTTGGTGCACAACCAGCAAATCAGACACATATATGGTAGACTAAGCATATCAGCAGGACGTGTACTATTTTTAAAAGATTACATTTTCTTTCTATTTTCAAATCCTCCTCCCCACTGTTGTTTTCTTTATTTTTATGGACTTTTTTCAGGTACTATAATTCCTAGAGTAATAAACGTGGTTTGTACCAAGTTGCAGTAAGTTTATTATCTATAAATGAAATAAGATCAGTACTTTCATGATTTGAGATATTCAACAGAAGCATTATGGGGACCTTCACTATGGGTTTTATTTTTTGGAAAGACAGTAAAAGATCGAAGCTTGCCTCACCCCCAGACTTTCTAATGTGCACAGTTTAATAAAAACCTGTCCCTGCTAGAGATGTTATCATATACTAATATCACTACTTAATCACAGCCTCGGGTTTAATCATCAACTCTTAGCACATAATCTATTGCTGGATTTCTTCCTACCTGTGGTATCTTAAGTCACTGGGTACCACTGAAGGGCACGTGGATTCACATTTCTTCTCACCAAAAATGAAAAAAGAGATGGACAAATGTTCTTGGTAACTGCTGGTAATTCAGTATGTAATAGTATAAAGTTACCTAATGTGCTAACCTTTCAAAGAAAGAACATAGAATCCATATAATCTTCCTATAACTGTGGTTGGGGGCAGAAATTGACCTGAACTACTTAACTTTTTTCATCTGTATATAATTAATAATAAATGAATTATGCAAGCTGAATTTATTTTTGAGATTCATTTGCTAGTCTTGATTTGACCTCTGAAAATACCCTGCAGCTCTGCTTTTTGTTTGCTTCTTTGATTTGGCCTGGGCGATCACTCAGGCTTAGAAATTCTTACTGACTCACTCCGTGACAATTTCTCTTTTGCATACAAATGTTCTATTGTTTTTCATTTATTTTTTTTGCCATTATCAGATGTCCATGGGACATGATCTATAAATATGAAGACCGTGCTCATCAGGAGTTCAATGTTTAAATGAAATACACAGTGAAGCTAATCTGACACATATTTAATGATGTAAAAATTGCTATTATGCTGCCTGGTAATTTGGCATTAATGGTAGGCTGCTCATGGCATGGCAATGGGAAATATACTTACACAGACAGACCCAGCACTTTTATAATCAGCGGTGGAAGTAAGTTGAAAGTGGGGGAGGAAGAATGGAGATGTAGTTTGTGGAAAACCTCTCCCCTATCATATATACATTTCCTTGTATTTTGTGTAACTCATCTCATTTTCATGAGCCTTCATCAGCTGAAGTGACAGAGGAAAAACTTGAACTTGTCAACTGAAATCATTTTAGTCCCTTCTAATTTTACACATTCCCATTTCATGTAACTATTCAGTCAACTTGAAGTCTAGCTCCATCAAGAATGTTTCAACACCTGGTATCTGTTCCCACTCCACTTCCCAAGTTGGCCTCTTGGTTCCATGGAGAACTTACTGCCTTTCTGCATGCTCGTGGTGGTGGAGGGGAGAGGGGTCCTTATACCCAGACAGCGACATCTGGCCCCTCACTGGTCTTGGCTGTGAAGTGGTTGGCCCAGGCTGCTCTCCGGATGGTGACCCCTGCACTGGGACTGGTCCCCCCACTGACCATACAGCTGGTGTCTACCACAGATCTGTGCCCACTGTAGGCCACCGTTGTGTCTTGCTTCACTTGGTCTGGACCTCAGGTCCTCCCTGACTGACAGCCTCACCTCACTTTCCCTCTGAGCCCCTTCTGTTTGTTCCTGGTTTGGTTGTTCCACCTCCACACTTTGCCCAGAACCTCTGGTTCTAACTCAGCGTTTGTCCACATCTCCCATTTCTGAAAGCATGTGGAAACTTCTGGTCCCACTCTCCCTAAAACAGCTAAAATTCTGCCTTCCCTCTGCCAGATCATAACATGCTGGTGAGTTTCTTTTGGTGTGATCCCCTGCCCAACCCTCTAACTGCTGCAGAGATGCAAGGCACTCTCCTTCCCAAATCCTGGATGTGAAGAGCAAAGTTCCCCCCCCTTAGTGTGCCCTAAACTTTTCCATCACATTTCCACCAGCCAAAAGAAAGGCCTAAAGAGGGCAGATTTAAATACATATTTCATCCCTGCCTCTCTTCCCTTAAATCCCTTTTTTTAAAACTACAATCCCTTGATGATGAAAGAAGCTAATTTTTATTTCTCTTTTCTATTCTCCCAGGAACACCCTGAGTACACGTGGGCCAGGAAGGGAGAGCTCTGCACTCCCTAATTCCTTACTCATAATGGAATTTGGGGAGTGGAACAGAAAGAGGAGTTGGCCGGTAAATCTGAACTGGAGGATATTTACAAAACAGCATATACAGTTACAAGCCCCCTGAAAGAAACCTTCCCAATTTCAAGGGATATTTACTCTTAAGTAGGGGTAACTCTCCCTTTTTTCAAAGGGCAAGAGCTGAATTTTTGCATTGAATCTACTTCGTGACTTGATCCAGCCCCCAAGTCTCCCACCGGTGGCTGGGTGAACCTGGGCCTGGTCACCTCTTGTGTCTAGGGACAGATCATAGCCACAGGGAAGTTTGTGCTTTCCTGATATTGGCCGTTCAGGGTCCCAGACCTGGGGGGAATACAGAGCTTGACCAAAGGTAAGGTTCAGGGGACCTTCCTCAGCCACGCTGAGATGTTTTCCCTGTTTAAAGACAGTAGGCTATTTGGATGCCACCTTGAACCCAACCTCACTTCCATGTCTCTTTGGGTTTGGTCTGTGACCCAGAAGGGAAAAGGGTGACAGCTGAGTTGACATCCCTGAGACAAGAATG
Source organism: Phataginus tricuspis (assembly GCA_029783875.1). Lineage (NCBI taxonomy): Eukaryota > Metazoa > Chordata > Mammalia > Pholidota > Manidae > Phataginus > Phataginus tricuspis. The sequence goes on along the minus strand of JAQQAC010006877.1, from coordinate 13,175,790 downwards.
CCTTCACTTTCTGTATTATATTTACGGGTTTCTTGAGCCAACCTTTGCTTTTTGTTTATCAGTTGTGGAGACACTTTCTGGCCTAAGTATAGATATGGAGTCCAGTCTCTTTCTCCAAGGTATAATTTTTAAACCCATCTTGGCCCTGAGTTACTGGAATAAGGCTTCCTGCTCCTGAATGAAGCTCTGTCCTTTCAAAGAGAAACAGCCTTCCTTCCTTCCTTTCCTTAGTCTACCAGTTGTCTGCAGTTTCCTGTATAAGATAGTTTTACTTCATTGTCCTGGCATCAAGGGGGTTCAACTCTCAAATTCTCATCTGGGTGTTTGTTACCTACCAGTAGTGCAAATACGTGCCTCCCACATATTTGGATCCCTTTGGGATCCTGAATGGGCTCCTTCATGCAGCAAACTTCACATTTTTTCACTCTAATATGAAAAGAAAATAGAACTTTTTAAATTTATCCCTAGGTGATCTGATTTTCCTCAGATGCCTAGACTTTGTACAATGCAATTAGTTGAACAGCCCTTTTAGAAGATAGTATCTCTATGTGAAAATGCACATTTTCTCATAGTTTCTATCCAAGAAGACATCTAGGTGTGGGGAGGGGGGATATAGGTTGAGGATGGAAGAGAGACAGTATGCTTAGATCCATATGGTGTTTTATAAAAATTAAATACCACAGCAGTAAACACAACACTTACACTACACACATATGCAATATAATACTTTATGTAACACGTTGATATATTATCTATCTCTCCATCTACACATCCACATACAGATGCTTTACATTGTTTATAGAGCTCTTGGAAAGCATCTTGGCAAGGGACGTTCTCTGGCCGTGAGGCCACTGAGGGCTGGCAGCCCACCTCTGAAACCTCCAGGGGTGTGCCCCTCGAAACTGAAGGCCAGCGCGTCCTGCCAGTTTTTTTACTCCGCTTGCTCAGGCCTCATCGTCTTTCCTGCAGCCTCGGGCCCTCTTGGGTTCTCACTGGCTTTGTGGACAGTCCTGCCTCCATCGGCCCCTCCGGCCCATCCCCATGCCCTTGACAAACAGATGGAGCATGACGCGGGCTCTTTCTTCCTTTTCTAGTCAAGATATCCACAAAACTAGCTGCTTCCTCTCCTGGGGCGGCCATAATCTGAATCCTAAGTGCTTCCTTTCCTGCTTTCCTTAAGTATTTAGAACACCTTGACTTCTTTCAAGTCCATTGCCTTACCGTAAAAGCCCTACTTCGAATATTAGAATATGAAAATTAATTCTTTAATTCTCTCTCTAGTCCCGATGTAATAACCTTAATATCTTCCCACTTCCAGCAGGCAATTGCATGCCTTAGGCCAGCTCGAGAGAAAATCACGTCTGCAGAAATGCAGGAGAGGAAAACACATTAATATCTTGAAGGCTATTATTGAAGTACACGGTGTTCAACAGTGAATAAAATGGAATCTGACTCTTGGAGGGTATAGCCTGATGAGGGAGCCAGATAGTATGAAAATATGTATGTAATGCTAGTTGCGGGTAGAGCTTCGAGGGAAAACAGTTGGCCCGAGAGAGGGTGCTCTGGTTGACAGTGGAGGGAAGCTTAAATTAGACAGGGTCCCTTTGAGAAAGTAACAGAGACCTGAGGTGGAATAGATGTTGGTCAGGCAGTGTGTAGAGGGAAGAGCATCCCAGGTGGAGGGAACAGCATCTGGGATGATTCTAAGGTGAGAAGGGTAAGAGAGAAGGCCAACAGTGGCTTCCTTCCCATCCTACTCGGGGCAGAAGTCAAAGTCTTCTGACCCCTGCAACACCCTGGCCATTATATTTCTAACTAGGCTGCAACATCCTTTCAGCTCTCTGACTTCATCCCTTTCTAACCCCTCCATGCCCTCTGGAATAGCCACACTTGCTCCCTTGCTGTTCTTCAAGCATGCCAAGCAAGTTCCTACCTCAGGCCCTTTGCACTTGCTGTTTCCGCTGGCTGAAGGCTCTTCTGCAGGGATCATTGCTCACCTTCTTCCAGTGTTTGCTCAGAATACAACCTTTCCATAACACCCGCCTTGCCCACCTTATCTGAAAATGTCAGTTCCTCTTGTTCTGACGTTTTGTGCCACTCTTCCCTCTTTTAGTTTTATTCTTAGCATGTATCATTACCTAATGAACCATGTATTTAATTCATGTGCCTTATTTTTTGTCTTTCCTCCATGCAATGGAACACAAACTGTGAGGGCAGGGAATTCTGTCAGTGTTATTCGTTACTGTATGTTAGCAATTAGAATACTGCCTGGCACATAGCAAGTATTCAGTACATGTTGGTTGAATGAGTAAGTGAGTAGTCGGCATCTGTTTGATTTTGGGGGCACTCGGTTAGCTTTCTTCCCTGCCTCCTGGCGTTGGTCCACCTTTGACCCCTGTGTCCTCTCATGGGTTTAGCCCATGCTCCCTTCATCTCAGGCTCTTTGCTTCTGACTCTCCGACAAACTGACCCACATCCTGGATTTTAGCTGGTGATTCACATTCTGTTCCCTCCTTCACACCTTTAATGAGTATTTATGGGGCACCTACTAGGTACCAGGTACTGTCCCGGGCACTAGAGATTTGACGATGAGGAAGACAATGTCTCTGTCTTCGTGGAGCTTAGACTTCAAAGAAAAAAATGCCCAACTTTTCCCCCAAAATTCTGTTTTGGGGAATACATCACTCCTACTCTCTTTTGACTCCACCAGCCAGAAGACAGCCATAACAGCAGCACCCAGCCTGGCAGGGCGTCCCGCTGTGGAGGTCACACGTGTACAGGAGAGCAGGATGTTGGGCACACAGAGGGATGAACCTGTTTGAGGCACATCTTCCAGGGGGCTGCAGAGATGCCCAGGCCAGACCCCCAAAGGAATTATTTAGTGCGGTGGAGTCAGTGACGTGAATTCCCTAGTAGTGGATAAACACAAGCTGGCCATCCAATTTCCCAATTTAACTTCCTCATTACACAATAAGGAGGGTTATTTTATTCTGAATTTGTTCTTAGATAAATTAGAATGGCCACTGAGGAAGAATGGCTACATCTGTGTAGGTCATAAAAAGCAATGAAGTGTTGTAATTCCAATTCCCATAAGCACATGGTTTCACAAAATTTGATCGCTCACATTTGGACATGCCATTTGACACACACATATTGTGTACGCTAAACTACACACTTCCAATGTGACAAATGCCTACAGGAAGTTAACTGGAAAATCAGACAGGTCCCCATAGCCAGCACTAATGCCTTGCGAGAGGGGGTTCTGATGTATTGCAACATTTACTATGAATGGAATTGGAGATAAGTTATTATATACATTCACATTATTGAAAGATAGCTGAAAGTATTCTGGTGAGAGTCGGTTTTTATTAGCATCTTATAGCTGATGAAAAAGGGTTAGAAACTTTATATATATGGAATTTAGTTATTTAGACATTACAGTTTAATGTATGTATAGTATTTTCACACATAACGGAATCTTAATAGTTAACATCATTTCTGTACTTTAGGTTAGACAACCCCACACAATTCTTATCTAATGAATGTCAGGTGTCTTCCATAATAATATTGAATTTTAGTATAATTATAAAGAGGGAATCATAGACCCCTTTTAGGTCTGTTTGACAGAAATAGCTGCTACCATATGGTCTATTACAGTATTAAACTGTAAACTCCTTCAGGACAGAAGCAGAATGCTATTCATGCTTGTTTGTCCTGAGACAATGCCAGAACACCAGGGACAGCCTCATATGTAGAAGGTATTCAGGTTGCATAGAATTAATCCAAGAACTGACATATAAATGAGTTGGCTTGGAGAAACACAACTCACCTGAAAGTTAGCAATAAACATGGACTCTGGAGCCAGACTACTTCTTCCTTGATTCTGCACCTCAGGGCCCTGCTCTGCAAAATGATGATTGTACCTCCCTCCCAGGGGGGTGGTGAGGATTAAATGAGTTAGTTAAAACACATAAAGCATTTAGAATCGTGTGGGCACACGGGAAGGACACAATAATATTAGGTACTATTGTGTAAGATAAATACCCATACTCAGAAAGACAATATAAAATATAGGACCAATAAGCACTTTTCCACACCTTCCCCCCTACACACATGTCCCCTTCCTGGACATATGTACACACATGCACATTCTCACACGCATAAACCCCTCATACAAATGAAATGACAAGAGCTTCCTTCAGGGGCTACCAGGAGAAATACTTAATGTTTTTCTGGGGATCCTGAAGTGGCGTCTGCCCCTTTAAAGGAACCCCTCCTGCCTGAGCCGGGATTATGTAGAAGGCCCTTGCAAAAAGCCTTCAAACTCCATCCCTGGAATAATTCCAGGTCATTTTCCATCTGCCAGTATGCTGATCCTTGATCTTGGCACGATTAGATCATCTTTTCAGATATTAATTTATGTGGCTTTCTCTCCCTACATTTTTTTCTTTTACAAGGTCCCCTGACAACCTCCCTCCTTTTCTCTCTCCTCCACCCTGCTTCAAGCCAACCCCGGGCTGAGCTCCGCTTGCTTCAGTGACTGGTGGGCGTGGGGGCAGGGTGGGGGGATGTGGTTAGGAGGGAAAGCACTAGTAATCTGCAGTCTCCTGACTTTCTTTGCTCAGAATCCAAGACCAGAAGGCAATTTGAGATTTACGAAGTTGGTAGAAAGGTTAAGTGAATTTGTGGGAGTAGAATGGTTTAGAAGAAACATAAGGAGAGAAAGGTTTTCTGCCAGTTTTTGAAAGTTTCTGTAGGATTGTGACAGAATTTTTACTCTGATGATTTTACCAGTAAGAGAGACCTGAACACTGGTCCCCGACAAAGTCCCAAATGTATGACATGACTCTAGGAGGACTGGCTGTACAGTGTGCCAGGATGCTGGGGTCATGGGCACTGCATTGCAGATTTCCACATGCAAAGCTCAGGCGGGACAAAGAGCCGGCAGTAAGCAGACACATGAACAAAGATTATGGGGCTCTCCAGGTAATCTATGTGGACAGTAGACCAAAATCCAAAGGCCCCTCTCCTGTTCCTTGGCGATAGAGAAAACTGCAGTAGCAAAATGCTTGAGGGTGGAGAAACCCCAAGAAATGACAGATACACTTCCCACCTGTATGCTGGGATAAGGCTCAAAGTAGAAGTTCATTTGATGCACACAGGTCAAAGCGGTATGATGGTCCTGGCTGGTGTTTAACTTTTCATCAAAACCCAGCTCCCCTTTAGGGGACTACGTCTTCTCCATTAGAGGAGCCTCGATGGAGACATTGATCAAGTCTTCCTGGCAAAGGGGGGAGGGCTGAAGACCCAGATCAGAGCAGGTAGACTCCCCCTTTCAGGACTTTGATTCTTGGGAGAAGTGATGCAGACGCCAAAGAACCATGGGCTCTGGTTGATTCCGTGTTAGGACTAATCAGTTCCTGCCACCTAGGTCCTCAGAGCTGCCCACCTTCCACCTTGGTAAGTCAGGGTCTTCAGATTTGCCTTTGATTCTGAGAACTGCTTCTAATACTTCTACTGCATTCTTCCTCAAGTTAGAAACACTTCTGGTGAAAATGTGAGGTTAAAAAGAATTGGCATTTTTTGTTACAACTCCTAAAGCTAACAGTTCTACTAGCTGTTACACCTCCCACTGTACATAGCTTTCGATTGAAGGACTGGAGACAGCTGTAGCTGGCCTTGGCTTTTGCCAAGATATGCACTGTGGCATCTCCTTTAGCTTCACACATTCACTCTCCCACTAAGAAGTGACCCAAACCGTCCCCTTTCTCAACCAAAGTGACTGAGTTCTTCTTCTCTCCCAGCCTCTGCTTCACAGGGAGGAGGACCAGGTAAAGCGCAGGTGCATCCAGAATCTCCTGCTCAATTTAGACTATCCATCATCGTCCGTATGTCCCAAGATAAGCTTTGTTTCATTAATATCCAGTTTTCAAAACATCTGCATGAACCTGTCTTATGATCAGTGGCTGATATCAAGAACTTGATTAAGTTTTGTCCCAAAGACAAAGTGTTTTAATAATTTTTCTTTAACCTTTAGTGTCATTTCCTTTTATCTGAGTTGTAGCTTTTGTCTGCTGTACAAATGCCAAGTTAACACTTTTATTAAAAATGATTCATATCAAAATATTAGTGAATATACAATTGAAATCCAATTTTGAATGTCTTCATATTTTTGTCCAAAATTTAATTTGAATATATATCATTCAATGATGAATTTAATTTTATACTTGTTAGGCACATATTTTTCTTCCTTTTTTTGCAATTTAATAATCTTAATTTTAATACATAATTTTTTAGTACATAATTTAAGAGATGATAAAAGGTATTCAATATATTAATTTTAAAATCCTTAATATTTTGTATTTGTGATTTATAATGTAGAAGTCATTTTCAGAATAACAAAGCAAAGTAAGTTAAAAACTTTCTTGCACTGTTCTCTTTAAATACACAATTTCATCACATCTTTTTGAACCTGCATTTCCTAAAGTGAAGGAATTGACTATTAAGAAATGATCTAAACAAGCAGAGTGCCCAATGCATAGTAAATGCTTATTAAATATTTATTGACTAAATGAAGAGGAAAATTTGATTTGTTTTTATTCACTACAAGGTGTCTTGCAGGGACTTAAACTACTTTTCTTCATTTGTCCCTCGTCACACATCATGAGGGACTAACTCCTCGATTTTGCAGTTATGCTTTCTTCTTGTGTGTTCACACAGAAATGCTCTCAACTTCTCTGAAATGTTCACATGAGGTGAGATTCATTCATTCCATAAAGTTTTTTTGAGCATCTCTTATGTGTTGGATGTTGGACTGTAGAACTTCAGCACACCATCCCTGTCTTCAAGGAGTTTGAGGGAGTGGAAGAGTAAGCAGATGATAAGAGCAAAAAACGGTAGGCACGGTTAGTGGTGTGTTCAGAGGGTCATGAACAAACAGAAGTAAGTGTACATATGAATGTCTCCTGGGGTTAGGAAAGGATTCCCAGAAGATGAGCTCAGAGATTTCAAATGTGTGAAAAGTCAATAAAATATTTCTTGCTCTGTTTAGAACATCTATAGCAGACTTCTCTCTGCTTTCAAAATAGATTTTATCAAATAAAGCTAAAGTAGAGCACTACTAAAGTAGAGCTTAACAAAATATAGGGTTTCACAACTTAGAAAAACAGAATCCATAAAAATGAAAAAGGTAAGCAGACTTTATCAAAATTAAAAACTGCTCTATAAAAGAGAATAAAAGAGAAGTTACAGACTGGGAGAAAATATTTGCAAATCATATATCTTACAAAGATTCTATGTCCAGAAGATACAAGAACTCTCAAAACTCAACAATAAGAAAAAAACAACCCAATAAGAAACAGGCAAAAGATTTGAACAAACACTTCACCAAAGAAGAAATATGGATGGCAAATAAATGCATGAAAATATGTCCAACATCATTAATCATTTATAGACATGCAAACTAAAACTCAATGAGATGCCACCTACACCTACTAGAATGACTAAAATACCCCCCTCCACCCCCCCATCCCCACCCCCTGCCCCACAGGATCAAGTGCTAGTGAAGATACCCAGCAATGTAGAAATTTCATGCATTGCTGGTGGGATTGTAAAATTTCACAACCACTTTGGAAAACAGTTTGTCAATTTCTTAGGAAGTCAAATATTCACTTACCATATGACCCAGCAATATACTTTTTATCCAAGAGAATGAAAACTTATATTTACATGAAAACCTGTCCATGAATGTTTACAGCACTGATTAATCGCCAAAAGCTGGAGACCGTCCAAATGCCCCCTGCCTGTGAATGGATGAACCAACTGTGAACATCACTCAGCAATGGAAAGAAACACACTACTGATAAGCTCAATAATGTGGCTGAATCGCAGATGCATTATGCTATGTGAAAGAAATCAGTCCCCGAGGATACATGACGTATGACTTCATTTATATGACGTTCTAGAAAAGGCAAAACCACAGAGACAGAGAGCAGATCAATGGTTGCCAAGGGCTGGAGACCGGTGGATGCTTGACTACAAGAGGTCAGCATGAGGAAAATGGTCAGGATGAAGGAACTGTTCTATTCCATAATTGTGGTGGTAAATAAAACTATGTTGTTTATAAAACCATAGAACTATACACCACAAAGAATAAATACTGCTGTATATAAATTTGAAAAAAATGAAAAAAAGCAGGGTTTTTAACTTTCCAGTCTCTTGTTCAAAAATATAAATGAAAAGATAAAAATAAATTTAATTTTTTAGTATAATGCCCTCAATATTCATAGGGGGTAAACAAGAGTATAAACTATTTAGTTATATAGACATACACATAGATCTTGATATGCAAAGTGCTAAATCTATAGATCTGTATTAACCATTGGAAGTATAAAAGGCTGCACAGAGAAAACCAATTTTAAAAACATTAATTTCTGATAAGGGTCTTCTGCAAAAAATCCATGAAAATAAAGAGAAAGGATAACACATATGAAGACATAAAGGCACCATCAAGAAATATCTATGAGTAATGAGAGAGCAAATCTTGGCATCTGGTTTTATAGAAGTGCTTTGGTTTACAGTTCTGGCTTACCATTGCCCCGAAATAAGTTGACAAAAAGTAGGGACCTAAAAGTTCCAGTACCATGCATTTCAGGGTTCCCAAGAAATAAGATTTTTGAGTATTTTAGTGGCTGTCCTAGTCAGGACCCAATAGATTGCAGATGACAGAGACCAACCTCAACTGGATTAAACAGAAGTATAATTTACTGGCCTGCAGAACCCAGAAGATACAAGAAAAAGGTGAAAGAAACTGAGATAATACAAAAGGACAGATTATCACATCAAACTCACGAATTTGACCATTGTTTTATTGAACAATACCAGTTATTTCAACGATCCAAGTAATACTGATGCACAGATGTAGCAGGGAGATGTTCAGGAACGCCAATGCAGACTCACGTGTCTTTTGTGGTCACATCTGGATGCACTCGGGCCCAGATTACATACAAGTCCTGTAAATAATGCCTGAGGCCACATCACTCACACAGAAGAATGTTGCTTGGTTATGAAACATGCCTATTTGTACCCAGATAGTTACATAGCTTACAGGAGATTTTTCCGGGAAGCCATGCCCCATAAATCTATAGATTCCAGATTCTTTTATTATAAGAGGTCTTCCATAGACTAGGAACATCCTGCTAAAGACTTTACATAGCCGAAGATTCTCCTCCTAGTAAACATTACTGATGCGTTTCTGAGGTCAGTCATTCCAGTGTTTACAAAGATAGGTGGCTAAGTCACCTTTCTCATTTCTTCTCTGGAGGTGCCACTGCCCCAGTGCCTGCATGTCAGTGAGAGAATGGGTACAGTTCTGCAGCTATTTCCTTCTTGGGACCAAAGGCTTGAGTACTTCTTAAGCTAGGGACTCAATCCCATCAAGTTTTTTCTTTCTGCCTCTTTCTCTTCCTTTTTCCCTCCTTCCCTTCCTCCCTCCCTCTCTCTCTTTCTCTCCCTCTCATTCTTTCTCTTCCTCAGTTTCTGCTGGGCTTAATTTTGCAGATTCTTTTTTGTTTATAGTTGGGAAGATGGCTACCAACAGCTTGATCTTAGAAACCCCAGGTGAAAGATGAATTTTGTTTGTTTGTTTGTTTGTTTCACTCTCAGAATCCAGGGAAAATCTTGATGGTCCCTGTCTGGGTCATGTGCCATCTAACTGGCAGGGAATCCAAGTCTTAGATCAAGTGGAATCAGGGGAGTAAGGTCTGTTTAAGAGGCGAGTTGGGGAAACTTCCTGGGCAGATGAGACAGACAAGAGTCACTACAATTTCTAAATCACCCTTGTCTTAAACACAGAGCTTAGTCAGAATCCTAGTATTTTGTTAATAAATATAGTTGTAAAGATTCTTTTATCTATGTTTATTAGATATTAGTTTAAAGTGAGACTTTTATTTAAAAATATCACATATTTATATAAAATGATTAGTTTTCAAATTTTTTTGGGGGGGTGGGTGAGATGAAACTTTACTTACAACATTCTGCCAATATTAAAAAGATTTTTGGTATTTTAAATTAAAATACCTTCAAAATCCATTTGTGAGTTACATAAGAAAATTATTCTCGTTACTTCCTAACAACATATTGAATGTTATTGTCTGCAAATGTTTTATCATTACTGTTTGTCTTCACAGGAGAAAACTCTGAAAGTTATTAAGTATATAGTGACACAAAAATAATTTCAAATGTCCTTACGGGTCAGACCACTTCTATATTAGCCAGCAATAATATTTTACTCTGCAACTGCAAACTATTTCATAAGATGGAATACTGGCTGTAGAGAATACAGTGGCAATAAATCCTTAAAACAAGAGTATGCTGTTTGGCATGCATTTAAAATAGAATTCATGTTCTCTGGAAATGCCAGAAGACTTATTTCCAATTTTGTTTCTTAATATATTATAGTTTTGACTAGATGGCCACGCCACTCAGTTGGGTCTATCTTCAGCAATGTCTATGGGATCTAGGCACATTTATGCAGATAGAAATATGTGCTTGTAATGAACAGTGTGGGTCCTGACTGTTCTGTGTGATAGACTGAGAACTAATTATGTCCTCATCACCTTTCTTACTGCTCCAGCCTTTGGATAGACAAGGATCTCTTCTATTTAATTTACTTGAGACCCAAAAGGTACCAGGTCTGGAAAGTTGTTCTCGGTCCTCCTGAAATTTTTAGGACTTTTTTTTTGTATCTTTGTAAATTAGCTAGTGAGTAGCTTCCAGGGAGATTCTGTTTTGATTTGATTTTGCTTTTGGCAACAGGCCACTTTGGGTTCAGAGGTGGGTAGAAAAAAGGCTCCCTGAAAAGGAAGGGCATGGCTCAGAGCAGATCAACCACCACCACGACAACCAGCACAGGTCAGCCCAGGTCTCCTTGGCTTCTAATTATAAGCAAACAGAAATATGCTCTCCTCCTTATAGATCTTCTCTAGATCTTCTCAGTGGGGCAACAGGACTGTTACGAATTTGGGGAGGATGAGTAAGCCTCAGTAGGAGGGGAGGGGAGAATGGGGAGAAGAGAACTCCAAGCCAGGGTGATACAGTGTAAAATGCAAATGTCCAGGAACTGAAAGGCAGTCCACTGTGGACAAAAGCAGTGGCCTCAGGCCAGGAACCCCCTGATTTGTGAAGGAATTTGAACTTCGCTCTGTGAATTATGAAGTCCATTTGAAATAGAGAAGCAATATTAGCAGGTTTCAGTTTGGAAACATCAGTCTTGCTGCAACTAGAGGAAGGATGCAGGCACATGTGATTAGAAGCAGCGGTGACAGTTGGCCGGTTATCTTCCATGTGGGAACAGGTGGAAGAACTGAGCTTGCGCAGGAGCAGAGAGAATGGAAAACGCAGGAGATATGCAAGAGTTATTACAATTTATGCAATTTATGATCTACTGGCTGTGAGGATCGAAAAGGAGGCGTTCTTCTGGCTGCACCCAGAAAGAGCTTTTCAAGAAGTAATTATTATAATCCACTCTGTTTAAAAATGCCTTCTTTGAGTTCCTGGTGTTTTTGAACAAAAAGAAAAAATTCCATATCTATTCATCTTTGCATCTTTACTTAATTTATAGTAGACCCTTAGTAAGTATAAATATGCTCCATCCCCTCTACTTTTCCCTCTTCTATGAATATGTGCCATTTAAATTGATCTTTATTTTCCCCTGAGGATGGAGAGAGACTTTAAAGAACTGAGTTTACTGTCAGTGGCAGAGCTGGAAATAGCTCTTGGGGTTCATAGTGACAATGCTGTCACACATCTACTCCAAATAAGATAGGGTAAAACTCTCAAAAAACCATAAATTGTAATACAAACATAAAGATTATGAGTATGCTCTTTTGCACATTTTACACTTGCTGAGATGGTCCTCAGGCATTGATAGAATATTAATAAATTGTTTTAGGGTCAGGGATTGAATGTTCTAACCTCAGTGTGACTGGAAGCTAAGACTATTTGTTATTTTAAAGGACCTTTTTCATATAAGAAAAACCCAGAGGTATTTTAAAAGTGTAGAATTTTGGCAAGGCCATCTGATATATTCCTATAAATGCATGCCTTGAGGTCTTTTCCTGGACCTAGTTAACCCATTTGGGATAAACATTCTGAAAATGATCTGACGTCAAATAAATATTGACATGCTTTTTAAGGTCATTTGACACAGACTAGAATATTAAGAGGAGGCTAGATCTGATGCATGTTTTTTAACCAGTAAGTGGAATTGAAATTCATTGCATTTGTTGTAATATAAATCACAAGCATTAAAACTCATTTTGAGTTTCTGTAGGCCCTGTCATATCCTAAGCGGCTAGTAAGGATACACAGCCTATTCACATACAATGCTTATAAAATGTTTTTCATGTCCCATTTTTTTCTATAATGCTAGAAATCGAAGGACCTGAGATGATAAAACAGGAGACTCTTTCAAGCTATTATTTATCTCTACATATTTCATTTTCTCTTTCTGGACTATGATTCGTACGAAATAAGAAAACAAAAAGAATGAGAGTTGGGTCTGGGAGGACAAAATTAGAAAGGAAAAACAGTCTATTATTGAGATAGATGGTGGATTTATATAGGTAGGACAAAAGGCTCAGACATCCTTCTAATGAACATGTTTGCTCCACATCAAAGCACAAATATGTTTTAGGGCTTGTGTGTGAAATGCTATCTGTTATGATGAGAAGTATTTCTTCTTGGGAGCCAAACAGCAGGGAATGTATCTTATCTCGCTATAAAGCTAGACACGTATTTTGTTTATTTGACATGAGAATTGGTCATTTCCTCACACCCCACCAAGCCGCCTCTGACTTTCTAGGTCCGGAGGAGGAATTCCAAATTCCCCATCCACCTTGGGTCAGTCTTTCGGCAAAAATTGATTTTTAGAAATGACTGTATCTCCCAATTTTGGTCACATGTGTGTGTGTGTTGGAAGAGAGGCTGCTCAATTAAAAAGAATTACGGGGAAGGGAAAGTGGGTCTTGCATGTTAAAGTTTAAAAGTGAAATCATTAAGGTGGCACCTTGGTAAGGCAATGCACTTTTCGCACTCTTTCCCCAGGTCGGTTCATGGCCACCCTTGGAGGACTTGCTCTCTAGGTTCACCCTGGTCTACTTTGTTATTGTTGCTCTCTTTGCACTGGCAGTTCCTTTCTGTCTCTCCCTTTCTTATTCTTACATTAAGGAGTGATCAAAAGCCAAAATGCCAAGATAAAGAAGATTGCCATAGTCAAGGCAGATCATAAAGCTCGAAGTGAGGCTGTCAGATGCAGAAGATATAAATAGCACTCAAATTTTTAGATGGTGTTGTAGGCAGAATGGCCCCCCAGAGGGGGAGGTGACCATGCCCTAATCCAGGGAACCTGTGAATATGTTATGTGACCTGAAAAAGGGGACTTTACAGGTGATTACAGATAAACTGACCTATAGAGTTTATCCTGGATTATAGGTGGACATGGCAGAGTCACAGTGGGCTCTGTCTGGAGTCAGAGAGATACAACAAAAGTAATTAGAGAGATGTGAAATGTGGAAAAGACTCAACCCCAAGAATCTGTTGCTGGAGGGGCCACATGGAAAGCAAGAGAATGAATGAGAGCAGCCTCTAAGAACTGAGACCTGTCCCTGCAATGGTGACCAGCACAGACACAAGGACCTCAGTCCTACAACCACAGGAACTTACGTGAACCAACAAGTGAATGAGCTTGGAAAAGGATCCTTCCCCACAGCTTCCACCAAGGAATGCAGCCCTGCTGACACCCTAATTCTGGCTTTGTGAAGCACTAAACAGAGTACACATTTAAGCCCCACCCAGGCTTCTGACCTATAGAAGCCGTGAGATTAAAAAAAATTTTGTGTTGTTTTAAGTCACTAGGGTTGTGGTAATTTATACGTCAACAACAGAAAACCAACATATATGGATACAGATTCTAATAGGATCTTCAGGTACACTTTTACTATTGAAGTTTTGACAATGAAATGAGGGAAAATAAAATGAATTTAGAGTAGCTTTTCCTCAAAATTTACGGGCAGCGTTTTTTATCGGGCAGCGTTCAGTTAGGACAAAGAAACCATTGTGGATATTTCAAACAGGAAAGATATTAAGCACTTAAAAAAAGCAAGGGTTGAGGGAGCAAATGTGAGGAAAACCACCTCTCATGAAATATGGAAATTAAAGAAACCACCACTGATGATCTCAGTTATCTGTGGCACCAAAATGAGTCATTCTCAGAATGACCGGGAGTAATTGGCAAAATTTCCTTTCTACTGACTGCTAAAGCTGTATGCCTGCCTTGCTCTGCTGGAGGAAAATAATGGTTTCTGCCTCTCTTCTGGTTTCCGAATCTCATGTAACTGCTTCTGTCTAGTGGAATCAAATCCAGAACCTAGGCTTCCAGCCCCTGCAATACAGAGAAGACAGAGGAGGAGAAGGCCCTGAGTGACTGACACCTGGCTATATTTCATTGTCTCTAATGCATCAATCGCCATGTGCAGAAAAATAAGAAAATGGAAGGCAGGAAGAGGAAAGGAGTACCATCCACTGAATGATACAAGATTCAGACATTTATAAAGTGAAATTGTGAAAGAGCTTTAATTCTTCCTTGCAAGCTCTCTTTTATCTGGATGAATGCCTTCACTCTGGCCTCAGGATATCTGTCCTGTACTCACACGATATAGAATCATGAAATATTAGAGACTATTTACTTCAATATTCTCCTTTTACATGAAAGGAACAGAAAATCCATAGAGGTTGTTTAATAGTCCAAGTCAAGATAGCCAGTTAGTAACTAAACAAGGGTTCAAGGTCGTTTGAAATCTTTCTGGTCTCTCACTTACTGTGAAGGTTTATGAAATGTCTGGAATTTCTCCTGACTTGCAAGTTAAGTTATTATTTTATGGATGCTGGCAGAAGACTCAAGATTCTTGGGTTAGGGACAAAAGACTTTAGTACTCATGGAAGAGCTAGCTAGAAGGTAGCATGTTATTATATTGGTTCTCCTTGATTTTCACATCTCATAAAAGTGATGCAGAGGGGCCACATGGATGCTTTGCACACAGTAGGTCTGCATCATAGCCAAGGAACACTGAGCGTGAGGAATTTACTGCTTTGTTCAGCAAGCAGGAGCAAGCCTGCTCCTTGCCTAGTGAGACAAGTTACCTCATCCTCAAGATGGATCACTGCAAATATAAACCTGAAAGTGGCCTTGCTAAGGGGCCCTACATTCTTGGCACACCAGCAAGAATGGGCAGCTAAAAGTCCACAACAAATTGCTTCTCCCAACAGCCACCAACATAAGATGTATTGAGAGGATACAAAGGCAGTTTTTCACAGTTACAGTTTAAAATATATAATATTTGCTACATGCAAAGTAATATATGCAATATATATCTATACATTTTATTTCTGAAATTTATCCACAATTCTGCATATTGTTATAGTTTGTTCATTTTCACTACTGTATAGCATGGCATTGGGTGAAAATGTAACAATATAATCCATTCTCCTGTTGATGAACAGTTAAGCTGGTTTACAGTGTTTTGCAATTATGCTACTATTAATATTTTTGCATATATTTCCTGGTACCTATTTGCAGAAGTTTCTTTACAATATTTGACCAGGTATGAAATTACTTGATTATTAATGAGGCTAAAAATAACTACATATATTTATTCACAATTTGTGTTTTCTTGTTTGTGAATTGCCTGTTCATGTTTTTTACACACTTTTCTATTGGGTTGCTTGTCTTTTTCAATTTATTTTTAAGTTCATGATTTCATCACTGATTCATGGCTAAAACAGAATCTTGTAGAAATAGAAAGGAACATTCTTAATCTGCCCTGCTGCCAAACAAACAAACAAAAAAGATATCTATTAAAGCTTATAATTTCAAACATTTTAATGGCAATATGATAAAAGCATTCTCTTCAAAATCAGAAACCAGACAAGGATGCCCTTTATCATGGCTTCTATTCAGCATTATACTAGAAGTCCTACCCACCTCATTAAGGCAAGAAAAGGAAAAAAAAAGATTTAAGAAGCTGGAAAGGTAGAAAGAGAAAGGTCACTAATCACAGATCATATAATTGTCTTCTTAGAAAAGCCAGAATTATTCACAGAAAAATTATTAGAAATGGTAAGAGCATTTATAAGTCACATGAGTACCTTTAGAATCATGAGTGATGAGTGAAATGTTTTTCTGCAGCTAATGAGATAATACACTTTTTTGTCTTTAAGTTGTTAATGTGATAAATTACATTTATAGATCTTTTTTTTTTTTTTGCTTTTTGAGTATCAGACCACTTCTGTGTGTGTCTGTCTTGACTGGGATCTCACGCTTGGCTGATTTTAATCCAGAGACAACCTGGAGGCCTAAATAGGCGGTTCTTCTCTCCAGTGAGTGTAACATTCGCTTCTCGTTGAAGTCGGGGGCACCGCTGACCCAGGGCCAATTTAGCTGCCCTCAAGGACCCAGGTTAGAACTTAAATCTCTAAAGGAGCTGCTTGACCTTGTTGCTGCCAAGCCACCTGGGCTCACTTGTGCCGCGCTGTCGCTGGCGTGGCACCCAGACAGCTGCCCTCCCTTGTTAGCTTTACTGTTTAGCACCTTGGTTAGGTCCAGCATTTTTTTTTCCTTAGCAGGGAAAGGGTGGTGGTGGTGGTAGAGATTTCCCTTACTTTCTCTGAGCTCAGCAGTGTATTAAAACTATGTTGCATGCAAGACCTAGTGGTTTTGTACTAGAAGGGATTTTTAAATAACACAGTTTTCCATTTTGACCCACTTTTATTTTTTCAATCCATCCTTATGACTTAAATTTCCTGTTTTGTGGACTATCAAAAATCAAGGTGTAGCTGAAACTGCTGGTTTCCTACTTAATATGCATTATCCATTACTCCCTTAGTAACAGAACTTCAATTCTATTCAGGGTTGCAGTGTGTCCAGCTGAAAAAACTACATTTGCCAGTCTTTCTGGCAGTGAGGCATGCTCATATGATTCAATTCTGGTCGGTTATCAGAATCCAGAATCATCTGGCGGGGCTGTCAGCCAAGTCCACTGAGAGAGGTTGATTCAGCTGTTGTGGGTCCCTTGGCCTTTTCCCCCTTTCTCAACTTTCCTACCTAAAAACTTCCTTGGTAGTGATTATCTTTGAGAACCTGGCCAAAAGAAACCCAAAAGCTTTGCCAGTAAGTTCTTGAGCAACTGTACCTGTTCTGGACTTGTCTGTAACATGAGAGAAAAATAAACTGTCTTGCTGAATCCACTATTATTTGGGTTTTCAGTTACATGTAGCTGGGTGCAGTTCTCAACTGATGTATTTCACATCTAGTTTGGAAGTAATTTTTCATTGTTGTCTTAGCATCTTTAAGTATCAGGCTTTAGGAAAAAATATCACCGGGCCAAATCACATTTACTTTATACATTTGGTAGTTTAAAGTGTTTTGCTTTATTATGGTTAATTATGGAAGCGGCTGGAGATTACAAGCATCTATGCTTGTTAATTCAAGAAACCCTTATTGAAGTTATAATTTGATCCCATTCAAAGGAAAATGAAACTATAATTTAAGTCAATAGTTATTAGCTGACAGGAGATATTTATCATGATTAGCACACTTTATACTCCTTGTTAGAAAATTATCTGATTCCGTTTCTAATAATGCCTTATTTCCTCGAAGGAAAACCATTAATGTACTTTTTTTTATCATACTGAGCCTATTTTAAAGTCATTGGAGGTTATCTATAAATTGCTCTTCCATTAGTTCCCAAGTAGAAAAGTAATAGAATCGACTATCCCTTTAACTGTTTTCAGTTACTTTAATGTATCTTACTTTTTTTTGACATCTTGAAACTATTGCCATCCAGATGGCTCTACTGGATAAAAATCACATTCTATGTTCAAAATTAACAGTAATTGACTTCTTAGGGTCAGAAGATAAGGGCAGTTTGACTTTGCTCTTTAACCTTTATTGTCAATATTTCACTCAATTTTGAAAAATCTGTTCCATCTGAAACTCCACACTCAGGCAAAGTTGTAACAAATGATCACCCTAAAGAGAAGGGAAGAAATTAGTATGAGAGGAAGCTCAACAAAGTGGCTGCCTGGGTCAGGTTGAGTTGAGCCTTCACAGTATAAACCTGTCTTAGCCAGTCTGATTTAAATGGCTCCTTAGTGCTCCCAGAGTATCAAGTGCTATAAAGACAGTATTCTGGGGGAACCAGTGGAAACCAGGAGAGGCCTGTGGTCTCAAGGAGCAGAAGAAGGATGAACAGGTGAACGTGGGCCGAACAACAGGCGGGGGCTGCAATGGCCCTAAAGCCAGGTGGCAAGGATGAAGGGACGTCCACTCACCGCCTGGCATCTGCTGGTCCCTGTGCAGAGTTTTACACAGAGCACCTGACTTTATCTCTCCCAGTTAGCCTGGAAGGAAGGGGCTTAGCAACTGCAGACCAGGAGTGTCTTTATGAATGTTCTGGAGTCTCTTAACTTCCCTGTATTTGCCATCCTTATTTTTCTGTAGAATATAGAGAGGAAAGCCTTAAAATCACACAGATGCTTGAAGTGGGCTTGCAGTTAGGAATGCTTTTGTGGTGATTTTATTTTTATTTTTTCCCTCTACTAGGAGACTGTCTTGCCAATGGGTTTCAGCCCTGGGCAAGTTTGCTATGGATTCAATGTGACCATAGAAATTGACAGTAAAACATTCTTGGGGTGAAAGGGTTATACCCAACTTTATTTCCAGGTGGCAGGTCAGTCACTAGAATCTCGTTCACTCAGAGCGAGTCTGTATGCAGCAATCTGGTCTCTGCCTCTGGGCTCCTCTGTCTGCACAGCCATCCTCTGGGCCTCTCTGCACAGCTGTCCTACACAGCCATCCTCTGGGCCTCTGTCCTCGGCACTGCCACCACTCCAGCCCCTGCTCTGCTCCCCTGCAGCCTTACAGCCATACCACCATGTCGTGCCCAGAGCACTGGGTGGAGCTCTTTATATAGAGTCAACAGCCATGTATTGCCCACAGGTGTGCAGTGAGCTAATCAACCAGGGCCAGGTGAGAATCCTGGCCACAGGAACTCTCATTTTATCCACAGAGACAAAGGAGACTCAGGGATTTATCCTTACCATCTTCCTGTGTGTGACAAGTTATTTTTTTAGCCTTGTTTTTGCACTGAGCGTGTTGTCTTTGTGAGTCCCAGCTTTATTAAATCTCCACCCCAATGTCCTACTCTTCCTGGCCACAGGACCCTTGTCTCCACAGCACACGTTACTCACTAGAATCCAGTTCTCTGTCACTAGGGGTTTTCAGATGGCCTCTGCCAAATGCCAGCCCTGGAGCTTGCTTACTGTCTGGATTCCCACTTGTTCATCCCTCCCAGTCTCCTCGAATGTCTGTTAATTTCCTGTCAGTTCAGTTACACACTTACTGAAACAAGTTTTTTGTTTGCTTGTGTTTTGTTTCAAGAATTTTGTTGTTCTGTTCTTACAAGATGTTTCTCCAAGCATCTTGCCAGAAATAGATATCTGGATTTATTGAATGAATGAGCTTGACTGATAATCTGGAGGTCACATTACAAAGGCCTAATGCTTAGATTGATGGAAGAGATGGGAGTATCTGGGTTGACTCCCAGATTTCTGCCTTAAACAGATGTTTCAGTGTCTTCTGTTCACTGAGTTAAGACACCACAAAAGAAGCATCAGTTTTGAGGGAAAGATGCTTAACCCAATTTTGAACAAGTATCATTCGTCACGACTGATGTGACTAACTTTCAGCTTTGTTGTTTATAAAATGGAGGTAATGTCTACCATATAGCAGAGTTTTTATGGGTATGAAATATAATGATGAACATGAAAATCTTAGGAGACTATAAAGTGCTCCAGAGGCATTAAATGCTTAGGAACTCGGTCTCTCTCCCCAAAGCTAATTGGTTAGAGGAGGTACTTTCTTACAATAAATTGAGCCAGGGGCTAATAGGGTTTGATAACCAATGAAATAAGAAGAAATAACTTGCTAGATGGTTATGAAGACTATAAAGTTTTTCTAAAACACACAGATCATATGTTAAGGATCATTTATTAGCCTAACTAAAAAAATGTAATGCTTTAAAAGAACTGAGATGGAATTAGTTATATAGTTATTTTGTGAACAACAATTATTTCCTTCCTGATTCTTAAGGGCAGTGAACAATACAAGATGACAACATAGGTGTCTGGATTTGGAAAGTGATTTTTTGAAATAGAAAATGCATTTTTTGTTTGTAGAATTAAAATGAAAGGAAGTCATGTTGAAAAGCTCTTAAAAGGGTAGGATAAAAGGATAAGGAGACCTGTAGTTCAGAGGTTCCCAATTTGCCTACCCTGGGACCTCGTTTTCTGCAAATGAATTGCAAGTGTGCCTAGACTTGAGTCCATGAGTCAGGCACCAGAAATAAATGTCCTTCTGCTTCTAGGAATGATGAATATGAGAGGTGCCTGTTGTGAACATACAAAGACCACTTCTTTCAGGAAGATACATGAATGGGGATTTTATCTTCCTATACCATCCCCTAAAAAAATGAAGAAAGAAAGAAAATGAAAAGGGGGAAAAAGTCACAATGAGAGTCGTCTCCAGCCTACCCTGTTTACTTCTATGTGCCCTATAAATATTATTTTTCTATTTCTGCAACAGCAAGGAAATGTTTGGAAAGAACTGGTATGGATGTCTTCTTTTAAAACTTTCATTAAAATTTTCTCCTACAATTTTTAATTTGTATTCCCTTATAAAACTTGTAACAAAATATTTCCTGTATATGACATCATAACTTTGCAGATTGATGAATGTTCACAATTTGAACAGTTTCATAAATAGAATATCTCCAGTATTCCAGAAACCCCACTTGACCTCATCCAGTCACTATATGCTCCCAAAAGTATTTAAAATAAACAAATGTCCAAAATGGAGTCACTTGTATTAAGCCCAGTCAAGATTAATAACAACTCTAACTGTAGTTTCGGCTTCTCCCAGGAGTGGGATTTTAAATCAGTGAGTCTTAAATTGCCTGGTCAGCTCTAGTGAGGTAAGCTGCATAAGACACCCTGCTTTTCCCCCCAAGGAAAGGTGGCCCTGCCTGAAATGATCTTCACTTTTCTTTTGCTATTAAGTTCTTTGTCCAGTTCCATTTCTGCCCGTAAAGACTTCCATTTTGTACAGCTCCTCAGAACACCCTTCTATTCATTAGATGGGATGATACCAGATTAATGAACTATTGAATATAACCAATTAGATCTTTATTTACTTGATTGGATTTTTGTGCTTTAACAAAGGTAACCACTACACTGACTTCTAACCCCTGTATTTAAACTGTTTTGAACTTTATAGAAACAGAATTACACTGATTTTTTTCATTGCTGACTTTTTTGTTGCTAGCTTCTTGTGCTTAATATTATTTTTGTGACGTTCATCCATATTGTTATATGAAGTTATAGTTTGTCCATTCCTGTTGGTGTATAATATTTTGTTATATGAATAAGTCATGATTCACTTATTCATTTTTCTATTGATGGACACTTAGGCAGTTTCTAGTTTTGGGGCTATTGAAAACAGTGCTGCTATAAACATTCATTTTACATGTATTTTAGCAAATACAGGTATGCAAGGCATGCATTTAATACATGATGCTAAATAATTTTCGAAGACATAGTCCAAATTTATACTTCTTCAATTGAATGAGAGTTCCAGTTGCACCACATTTTTACCAGCACTTCACATTGTCTTTTTAATTTTAGCCACTCTGGTAGATGTTGTAGTATCACACATATGTGTTTGACTAGTATTGTTCTGACAACTAGGATAGCTAATGCTTCACATCCATTTCTTCCCTTTCACCAGAGATGATAAAAATCTGAAGTTAATATCATTCCTATGGATGTTTTGGTACTTTCACTAAATAAATACATAGTCATAAATAATGTATACAATTGTTTTTTTTTGTTTTGCAATTTTACAAAAATAGTATTTCACTTAGATTTTTCTTTAACATAATGTTTTGGGAATACTGATGTTGATCCTTACAGATTAAGTTCATGAATTTTAATTACTATAACTTATAATTTATTCCTTTCCTTAATAAAAGATAGGTTGTTTAAAAATGTTAGCTATTTAAAACAGTGCTACTGGTGTAACAATTTATGCTACCACCAGAATTGCTTAAAGTCTGTTTCTCCACCTTTCCCCAGTGGCTTTTTAATTCTGGCCAATTTGATGGCTGTGGAGTGGCATTCTATCGTGGAATTGACTTGAATATTTTTAATGCTATTTAGGTTTCCTCTTCTGTAAAATACACAGCACACAGCCTGTAATTTGGGTTGTTTGCGGTTTCCTCACTGTCTGGTGATTCTTTACTCTGTATACAAATCTTTTGTCAGTTACCTGAGTGTAAAACTCATCCCCCTAATTTTTGGTTTGCCTTTTTTCACTTTGTTTATGGTGTCTTTATTCATGTTAAAGTTTTCATTTTAATTTAGTTACATGCATTATTTATTTTAATTTTTTGTTTTTTGTTTTATTTAGGAAATCATTCATACTTCAATATCATAAAGGCATTCTCCTATATTTTCCTATAATAATTTTATATTTAAGTCTTTAATACATCTGGGATTTATTTTTATGCATGCTGTCAAATGAGGATCTAATTTTATTCTCCTCTATATAGATAGCCAATAGTCTCCACCTCGTTTATTGAGTAATACATCTCTTCTCACTAACGTTAATGACACCAACCATTTACCAAGTCCCTAAATATATGAGTCTGTATCTAGGTTTTCTATCTAGCTACATTTATGTATTTGCCAATATCTGAGTCTATACAACACTATTTTAATTACTAGGGCTGTATAATAAATAAAGATATCCATTTTCTACTGCTGGTGTTTAAATGGGCTGGGCTCTTCGTGGTTCTTAACTCATCCATATGAGTTTTAAGAACAAGTCATCAAATTTCATGAAAAAGTACCATCAAGATTTGATTTGAATTTGCATTGAATGTAAAGAATATTTCGGTTCTACATCATTTTCATATCCACATTTTAAAAATTGTAGTTTTGCTGTTTTGTATGCATAATGTTTTAGACTTACCCTATCTGTTAAAGGAACCGATTACACACTCTCACTTTTTGCATCCCTCTCCTTCCTTCTGAATTACATTTTTTTCTTCCCAAAGTACACTTTGGATTTCTTGCAGTGTGGGTCTGTAAATAGTAAAGATTATTTGGCTCTGCCTGAATATTTTTTTTTATTTTGCCATCACTCTTTGTAGTGAATACTGGGAGGCACTACCCAGATCTCTGTTCAAAAATGAAGGGCTTATACCATGAGCTGCTGGGAGTTCAGCAAGCTGGCAAATTTCAGCTGCCATCCCTCTTCAGTAGTAGTCTAGCCCAAGGTTAAACCCACTTCCCTTGTCAGCTTACGTCTAATGACTGATGTCACAGGTGTATGAAGGCTGAGCCCACTTGCCTCAACTCTGGTCATCCCAGATTCAAAATGAAGACCTTCACTAAGACCAGATTGCAGGCCAACTCTTCCCTCTGTCCAGTCTTACTACCATCTCTTCCTCGGGTGGTTCCCAACGTATTCCCTAATAAACTCTCTATATTTGTCTCTGACTCAGTGTATGCTTCCGGAGAAGCCAACCTAGGGTAGCTGATGTCAGGGATGAGTTGAGAAAGTTGAAGCTAACATGGGATTTTTTGACCTGAATCATCAGCCACCTGACTGTCAGTGGAGACCTCCTACTGGTAATGGATGTAGGAATGAGGGCCTCCCGCTGGTGGTGGATGCAGGACAGACAGAACTTGGCTTAGGGCAACAGTGCCAAAGGTAAAACTTTCATCTGTAGTGAACTGGGATATTTTATAGGGGAATGTAGTATACTTGCAAGTGCAATGTATCAGGAATTTAAGAAATAGGAAGGAAATCATAATCTTAAAGACAGGGAATTAGCTGTTGCTAAGCAAAATTGATTCTTTGGGAAAAGCAAAAAGCTGACTATGGTTAATGGCTATTAAAAATCTAAGAGTAAAACTCAGAAGTCCTCTATGTTAGCAAATAAAAAGGCTTTTATCTTCTGCACTGGGAGGGCAGAGAAAGCTGAGGCACGAGCCCAGCACTTACTCATAAGTGTGGCAGATTTCCAGAGGAGACCAGCAGCCGCGCAGCTCAGCTGGGTTGGCTGTGCCAAGGTCAGAATGCTGAGTCAGGGGGAAGAAAGCCTGATGTAATGGCTCATGACACCTGAGAATCCGGAATCCCAGATTCTCTTGAACCCCGAGTCTAAAAACGACCCAGTATTCCCGATTAATGGCTAGCGACCACCCCCTCCACACACACATTTGCTTAAACACCATGCAGTGGCCTCCTCCTTACAGTACAACCTGTGCCGCCTTTAGGATGTGCCCCAGCTTCCCCCCCGTCACTAACTTGACTCTTTACAATGTAATGTGGTACGATTATTGTAGTCGGCGGCAGAGGCAGAGTTTCAGTGAGGGAGAGGGTTCTCCTCCTCAGAAGATTAAGGATAACGATTACGGTGTACCCAGGAGCAAAATGGATGGGCAGCAACCAAGAATACTGCTCAATCTGTACAATCAAAAGAAATCAAACGAGTGGATTACGGGAAGCCTCAGATCAATATTCCATTCAGGAGACATGATTTTTACCCCGGTTTTAAAATCTGGGGTAGAGTGTAGGTCTGGAAACCATCAACAGAGGAAAGGTCAGACCCACAGGAGGAAGGGCCTGAGATGTCACAGGAGGCCCACACTGTAATAATTCCCTTGGCCCTTCCCCAGAGGGTTCTTTGCAATTTCCTTGACTGACTATGTGCTGGGAAAATAAGAACATCAAAACATTTCTCAATGGAATGGCAGGTATTTACCTGCTTTCTATTAAGCTTTACATTAAGGAGATTTGAAAAACTCTAAAGCAGTAACACACTTGTTTAGTTTGTCGTTTGGGAAAATATAGCTATTTTTATATACATATGCTATGTATACTGACAAGTATTAGATGTATGAGTATTATTTTTAATGAATTAATAAGTATTTAAATTTTATTTTACTGTTTGTATGGTAAATATCAATAGATATAACCAGTATAAGCTAAAGCTGGTTAGAATCTTCAATTTTTAAAAGTTTTTAAGGGGTTGTGAGACCAAAAAGCTTAAGAACTGTTGCAACAGACAGTCTCATAAGCCAAACCATCTGTGTATTTATTCTTGGGGAATGTTGCACAGTCTCTCTGCCTAGTTTCCTCAGTAAAATTAGTTCATATTACACATCTAAAGTAATTAGAATGTCAGGAGCACAAAATGATAAATAGTCATTATGAATTTTTAAATTATCTCTGTGAAATTAGGAAGCAATACTATCTGCTGAAATTGATGGAAGGTTGAGGTAGGAGGAGATTTCATAAAGCCATGTGGACAATGGGAATGATAGATCTGATTAGGAAGATGTAGGAGGAATGAAGGGCACTTCTGAGAGCCACATGGAGGTTGATAACTCTGGATTTAGAGTAAAATCATGATTGTGTAATTTTGTTTTTTTCTTTAACAACACTCAGAAGTCCAGTGTAGGAAAGAAAAGGCCAGCTGTTAACAGAATTGGCAATGTTTCAGTTGGTTGGGTCAGAAAGAAAATAAGGCAATTTGTGACTGACCTGATGAGCTTTATAAACTGGGGGGCTTGGGGGGGAAGGGGGAGAGATGACTGATAGGGAGAAAATAGAAGGATTAAGAGATTTGAAGTCTGTATTAGAGGGAAAATTGAGCGAGAGAGCTTGTAAGATAGGAGGATGGATAGTCTGTTTGAAATTTGGATTTCCGTGGTGGAGGAGGTCTACCTGGTGACAAGACTTGGAGTGTGGTCGTGACAGTGGGTGTCTGTAATGGAATGGAGGTGACGCCTATAGAAGAAGAAGAAATCAAGAATCCGAGAGAATGGGTCTTCAGTTTGGATGTCAATGGACTCTGGGTGATGGCAGAAGCTGGACCTCAGATTCCAAGATTTTCCATCATTAAGGAGTGGGTAAAGAATAGCAACGAAGAAGGATAAAAAGTGGTATGGCTACAGAGAAAAGAGGAACACTGACCTGAGTGGGGCATTGGGCAGCAAGGAGACGGACTCCACCCCCTAGAAGAGATGAAAGCAGCGTGGGAGAACGAGCGCCCTTCACTGCGGAGGTCGGCTCCGAGCAGTCTTTGCCAAGGGAGAGCATGTGTCACTTAAGGACGGAGGGGGCGCACACTAGAGGCCTAGAATGTGGGGGAATTTGTTCACAGAAGAACGGCATTCCAGCGAACACGGTGGAAAGAGGGGACAAAGGAGGGCACCGCACAACTTCACCTGGAGACTGAAGGCTCAGCTTGTGCAGCAAACAGGAATCGTGAAGCGTGAGGAACAGCAGATGTAGGTAGCGTAAAGTTTCCAAAGAATTAGGCAAGAATTTTATGTTTGATTCAACTAATCCAGTACCAAGTTTGTGCGTTCAAACTCTCTTTATAGTGCTCCTTTTCTGAAAAAATAAAATTGAGAGGCCTTCCTGTTCCCTTTCCTGCCGGCCTCTTACTCCTCCCTCGTCTCTGGCGCCCTCCTTCCCGTCAGTACCCTGTCCCGGACCGAGAGCCCCGCCCCCGCGGGAGTGGGCGGGCCCTTGCCTGGGACGCGCTGCCGTAAGGACGCCGTGATGTCAGAGGACGTCCGGTCCGGCGCCCAGCGTCCCGACTGGCTTCCGTCCCCTGTCTTCGGTGTTAGTGTCCTCTTCCTGGTGTCGCGGTGGGCGAGTTGGCCTTGCTGCTGCCGCGGGCCGCCCTCGGGCCGTTCCCTGCCCCTCCGCCCCTGAGTGAGCCCGGCCTCCCCGCAAGGGTGAGCGAGGTCGGCTGGAGCGCACGCGAGGGCGGGCGTCCCGCGGGCGGGCGACGGTTGCAGGTTCCCGAGCCGCGCGGCACTTCCAGAGGCCCCCCCACCCCCACCCCCACAGCCCTGGACACCTGCCTTTGCCCCTCTGGGTCCTCCGGTTGCGGCTTGTGGTCCAGGGTCCTGGGACTCCGCGCCCGTGTGCTTATTGGTGACACAGGTCGCTTCCTAAGGAAGTCGGAGCGGTGCTGGAGGAGAGCTTAAACCCGTTCCACGCTGAGGAAAAGAATTCACTTTTAGGTTCCAAAATAAACTGGACAAAAAAAAGTTGAGGCTCCACTTTACCAATGGGTTCACTCCTGGGGCCGCAGAAAACTCATCAGGATAATCATCCTGTGATTATTTTCTGAGGTCCTTTGACCAGGGCAGTATATATATATTTTAATAGATTTGACAGTTTAAATACCGTTAAGGTGACCTAGTGGGGCTTGGCCCTTACTGAGGTACCACCTCCCAGCCTGATTGGCCCATATTTTTAAGTCGCCACTTCCCACCACTTGGGTTTGATTAGACTCTCTAACATAAGAGTTGAAACCCAAAGTAGGAAATCTGATGAGTGAACTTGATGAAGTGACCTTGGTATTGCTTCAAGTCTAAGCTGATTCGTGATTTTGCTATATTGTAACTTGCCCTTTTGAATGAGAAATAGAAATTTCCTGAAGGTGTGCCTTTTTGGAATTCTCTCCATGTATCGTGGACAGATTTTAGTTTTTTTAAATAAGAATGTTGATGTCAAGGAGGTTATGTGTAAGTCCCAGTGAAATCTGATCCTGTTCCAGGAAATTTAGAATTTGTAGATCTTGAGTAGAGCCTTGAAGTCCAAATCTGTATTTTTCGGGGTTTCTACAGTTGATCCCTGAGAATCACTCTTGGAAAAGACTTTAAAAATATGTATTTTGAAGACTATTAAGGAATTTGATATTTATATTTCACAGCAAATACATAGATTCGTTCATTCAGGTGTCCTTCGATTTATTGCTTAATATATGCCAGGCAGTGCTGGAAGGTAAACATTGTCGAGAAAGATAGGGTTAGAATCCTTCTGATTGGATGAAACTCCAAATAAAGATGTGTTACTTAGTAAAAATCTTTTTTTTTTTAAGAGGTGGCAGTTCTTTTAACTATGATGAGAGCCGGTTTTAAAGTCCTTATTTGATGTATGTGGTAAATATATATATTTTAAACAAATTTGAACTCTTAATATGCTTAATGCATTTAGGCAGGCAACTTTTGGAGTCAAAACAACTATAATACCTTTAATATCAGAAAGAATAATTTGGCTTTGTAGTCAATGTAATTTGATTTGACTATTAGATGTTTTACTTAGATATTGTATAGGAGGAATAAGACTTCTTCAAGTCTTAGCAGCATCAGATCATCTGAATATGTCACTCAAAAAGTGATATGAAACTGGATAAATAAATAATATGTATATTTTAAATGATTTCTCGTTAATTCTATATGCTTAATGCTTTCTTTTAACTTGGTACAGAATAATTTTTAGAGTTCTTAACATCAGAGAAACTTTTCTCCTCAGAAAACTATTTTGGCTTTTGGGAAAATAATTTTCTTTTTTTGATATTTACATGTTTTAGGATTGGTAGTGCAAATAAGTGCCTGATTTTAAAAGTCATCTATTTTATTTGCAATAATGTGTGCTTAATGTTTCATACAGGCTTAAAATGTGCTTAACCATCAAAATAACACAGCTGAGTTTATTTTAATGAGAATAAGAATACTTCATTCTACTATTTCTTAGTGTGTTTAAAGTAACAAATGCAGCCAGTCAATTTTATCTTCTCTATTCTTTTGCTTAGAAAGAGGGAAAATGCCTAAAAAAAAGACTGGTGCAAGGAAGAAGGCAGAGAACCGTCGGGAACGTGAAAAACAGCTAAGAGCATCAAGAAGCACCATAGATTTAGCTAAACATCCGTGCAATGCTTCAATGGTAACAGCTTTTCTTAATATCAGTTAATAGGTGAAAAACTATATAAGTTATCTGAAAAACAACTGAATAAAATTGTGGCGAATACAGTGTTGCTGCATATATTTTATTGAATTAAAAATGTGGGATAGAGGCATGTTTCATCATTTCATTGCTACACTGAGTAGCAATAATTCTTGTTCGGTTTTGTTATTTATAAAACCTAGTGTATTACCTTGACTACTGTTGGTGATATGTATTCTTACATATTAGGGACTGTGTGATGTTTTCCAGCTTGTCTAGCATTTTTTATGCCTTAATTCAGTTTGTCCTATTAAAGGCTTCTCCTCACCTTCTCATAGAAATTTTAATTCATTTGATTTCTCTTTTCTAAACTTTCCAGTATTCCCCATTTCCACTCCTTTTTCTTTTTCTGTTCTCACTACTGTTTTTTCTTCTTTTGTTTCATATGAAATGAAACACATTTTTAAATGCATACATATGAAATGCTATGCCTTAATTCCACAAGTGTTTATTGTGCATCTTCTCTGTGCCAGGTTCTATTTTAGGCACTCTGGAGGATACATAGATGAGTGACACAGTCCTCTCTTCCACAAGTTTATAGATGAGTTATTTTGTGTGTTACTTAAAATTTGTTTGTTTATAAATGATATGTCCAGATTATATAACTTCAGGGAGAAATAGAATTTGCTGAATGAGTAATGGACTGCCGTGTAGCTGGGAAGGGCAAGTGTGTAGCTAGGATGCGGTGAGACAGCTGGAACCTGAAAGTCTTGTAGTTGCATCTTTGGATTTTGTTTCCATTTTCTTAGGTTGCATGATCCATTTGATTGGGTTCATGGACACTGGTAGCTCACATAATGTTGCCCTCAGAAAGAGAAAGAACTCAGACAGCTCAGACTTGGGCAGGTGCCCATCCTGGGACTGACATTTATGGCTGGGACTGGGGTTGGGAAGGAGTGGAATACATAGCACAGATGGGACAGGGTCATTTCTAGAGAAGAGCAGTATGAGACAGACAAAACAAGAAATGACTCACATACATCAATACATACAATGAAGGCCAGACTTTGGTAGTGTTGCCATAAAGGTACACAGGGTTAAGGTACATTAGGATTGAGAGGTGGTAAAGTTGAGTGTGTGGATGGCATAAATACATATAATGAAGGCCAGATGTTAGTAGTTTAGTGTTGCTGTAAAGGTACAGTTAATCCTAAGGTACGTTAGGATTGAGAGGTGGTGAAATTGAGTGTGTGGATAGTGTCCAGTTCACAGTGGAGGTGGGATCATCACCATAACTTTCAATAGGTAAAGACTGTGAGGAGGGATTTTTCAGAACAAAGTATTAGATTAAGTAAGGCATTTGAAAAGAGAGTTCAAGACAGTTCTAGAATGGCTGACAAATAATGACTTGAATCTAAAGAGAATAGGCCAGCAAGGTTTGAAAGTTGTTTTAGGAACCAGATTGTTGAGAACTTTAAATGCCATGTTTAGGTTTCTGGGTTTTCTGTGAGCTTTATCATATAGTGTCTCTACTGTTTCATATGTCTGTTCTGTGTTACTTGGTCTGATTCCTTAAAAACATCCAAAGAACAAACCACCACTGTATTTAGCCTGTTCTGAAAATGCCACTTCTTTTTCTAGTGTGGTATGTCCAAGAGCATACCTCTGTTATTAAAGTATGTATAGATGGTTGTGTATGTGGGTGAAGGTGGAGGGTTTAGGGAAATGTCACTTAAGTTTCAGTATGAAAAACAAGATATTCTTTAAAATGCAAGTAAATTTGTAATTTTCAGTCAGAAAATTAATGTTATGTTTTTATATTTTACAGGAATGTGACAAGTGTCAGAGGTAAATTTTTATCTGTATTTAATAACAAAATCTGACCTTTTATCTGATATTGACTATATTTAAAATTTTTATTTTACATGACAAGACGGCAGAAGAATAGAGCATTTTGCTATTTTTGTAATTCTGTACAGAAGTTACCAATTTGTGCACAGTGTGGTAAGTATATGATAAGACACATACCTTTTCTTTTAATAAACATTTGTTTGGCAGTTCATCAGTTTGAAATTGGGTTTATTTTTCTTTTTAATAATATGATTCCTTACCTTCAATAAGATAAACATAAAATGGTATTTGGTCTACTAAAACACTACCAAGTCTTGATTTTGTCTTTTTGATATAACTGAAAAATAATTAAGGTACAGTTAACCTAGATGTAGGCTACCAACATGTTGTTTTAAGCATTTAAAGATCAGATTTCAGACTAATAATATTTGGCGATTCTGATTTTTAATTATACTACTTTAGTCTTGTAGTATCCATTTACTTTTATAAATTTTGATTCCTACTGATACTACCTGTAGTATGTTAGACCATTGAAAATAATTTTATTCCACATTTACCTAGTGCCAATTTTTGTGATCAGTTGTTTTTTATTTTGGCAGTTAGCATGTGATTCTTGAGTTTCCGTATATGTATTCCCAGGTGATTGAAATAGAGTTGCTAAGTTCAGTTCCTAAGTGTAAGTGGAAACTTTCAGAGTAAAACCAAATATTAGTTCCTAGAGCAAGATTGGTGTTTTGCAAATAGTCTTCCACAGACTACTTGAGACGTTAGTAGGTACTTCTTAAAACAGTGTATACATTTGAAAATGCTGAGTGTTTCATCCTCTCCTTTCCATCCCCTCCCATCTGGGATATTTCTATTACATGTTTATATGTTAAAGGTTTTGAAGACCTCTAGTAAATAAACCTGATAAATTTTATTCACTTCAGATTTATTCCCCAAACTTTATATGAACAAATATCCCCTTTGGTTGTGGGATATAGTTTCAGGTTTAACAGAGTTTGGAATGTGCTTACTTAAATGTGTTTATGTATGATATATTGCAGAAAATTAGGAATGTTTAGGGTTACATCCCTGAATATTTTTAGTGTAGTTCTAGCTTTCAAAGAAGATGTCGTTGAGGTTTATAATTAATGAAAAAAAGAATGCTGGCCTAGCTGATCGGCCAGTTTTATGTCCGTATTTTACAAAAGATGAATATAGAGTGAGAATATAGATTATGGAGAAGACTAAGTTCTTGCTAGGACCATCTCATATTTTGAGTGCTTTGAGTTTTATACTACTATAAAACAATCATTTCCCACTTACTGAGTGATTCTTGTACTTAGTGTTAGACGTGGAATAGATGGGTAGTTGCTGCCTGTCATTTCCAGTTTCTCTTTCTTCCCATTTCCTGTTGTCCAGCTTTTATTCCTCAGGTAATCAAGATAATGGAAAATTGAGCATCTTCTGCTGCTTTTGTGTCCTGCTTTGTGGAGTCTGAGATGGGTGATTAATACATCACCATTAATCTTTACATAGTATATGATAAGTGAATTTCCTGGCAGTGTTTTCGATTGATAATTTGCTGTTAGGTCAAAGCTTTTGTGGCTATATTGTGATTTTTAGCTCTTTCACTATATTCCTGTTTTTTGTGCTCACTTGATCACTATTTAAAATTCTATTGGAAGAATGTTTACTTGGGGGATATTTTTAGGGCTGTTTTGGGGGCCAAATTTTCACATGTGGATTGACTTAAAAAAATGAAAGAAATAAGTTGCATAATCATTCTTTGATTTTGTTTGGGATGTTCTGTAAAAAAATAGGTAATGACTTCAAACCAGACTTTATTGTGATTTATAAAATGTAAAATTCATTTTAAAGCAGAGTATTGTAAAATCTTTTTTAATTTATCTGATAATTTACAGGATTTTAAACTGCTATAATGATCGTTATTTTACAAAGCATAACTTAAAATTTCTAATTTTAGTACAAGCATGAATTAACATATAACCTTATTGTGCAATCCATTTTTAAAGATTATTAAATTTCTAATCTCAAAAGATCTGACTTAAGTTAGATCTCAGTTATAGTCATATTCTCTTTTTAATTAGATAAGCAGGAAACAGTGCTGGTTTCTATCCTTTTATATTCATATTATTTCCATAGGAACTTAGGCTGGGTAAAAAGAGGAATTGGTGACTACTTGCATGTACTACTTAGTAACACTAATAGTGCAAATTTGTTTCCTTACTAGGGAAAACAAAATGCATGATGAAGTCTTCAGACTGTGTCATAAAGCATGCTGGTGTCTATAGTACTGGCCTGGCAATGGTGGTAAGCTTCTTGTCATCTCTTAGACAAATGGGGTCCATGCATAACAGAAAGTCATTCTGACCAATGGCTATTTTTTCCTAAATAGCAGTGCTTTATCCCTTGGTTCAATCTGTAGTTACCTGCATTATCTGTGTCAGGTTCTATGTATGATTTTCCACTACTACCCACTTGTTTTTGCTTCCTTTTTTCTTATTGGCAAACATACAAGGAATGAAACCTTATTTAATGTTGACTAAGGCAAAAATTCATTTGCCAATGTTACCTTCCTGATATGTGTTAATTAGACTTTATTTATTATAGAATATTATTTATTATACTGAAAGCCCTGCTTAAGCAGTGTTCAAGCTTTTGGTTAAATAAGCAGCCTCGTTGCAGAAGAACCTAGCATTAATAGTTTTTTTAAAGCTTTACATTTCAAAAAGAATACATATTGAACACAGAATTATATATAATTTCTTTATTACATGTAGAATTCTCTACAGAAATTCATTGTTTTAAATAATAAAAACAGTTTTATCGTATGATGCATTATCCTCTTTTTCATTACAAATATTATCCTTTTAACTAGTTTTATTGTATTCTATTTGTGGTTAATGCTCAAGTCCAAATTACAATTCATGAAAAAAGTAAATTTTTTTACATCAAGCAGAATATTTTATTTATAGTAATTTTCCAAGAACATATAATTTTCTATTATGAGGCAGACCTTTATATATTTCATGTATGCATATCTCATAGAAGCAAGGAGCTGGAATTATTCATAATCATTTTGTGAATTCCTCTTTATTTTAAATAAACAATTGTGAATGTTTTTATTCAAGCATCATTGTTCTCTTCTTGAGCTTATATCTAAATTTATTAAACTTTTTTGTTTTAATTCACTGAGTTATATGAGTGTGAATGATCTCTTATATAAAGTAAACATTTAAATAGAATCATGTATCTTTAGCTATAAATTCTAGAAAATTGATTCTGAAAATTAAATCTGTCTGTCAAGGTTCCCTTTCCCTTCTCTCTCTTAAACCTTGCTTTGCCTTGGGAACCTGATCTGTGTGAATGGACTGCATCAGTGACTTTCTTAACTTGTGGCTTCCCTTTGGGTTCAGCCAGTGGAAGACCCTGGCAGGAGACCTGAAGATGGGAGGAGAATATGATCTGGGTGTTTATTTTCCTCAGCTCACTCCCTACTGGGTTGTCCGGGTTTGGAGAGGGATTTTGGCCAATTCATGTTTCATAGCTTGTTTATGGTTTTCATTGTGGCTTTTAACCAGAACAAAAACTGTGCCATTTTGGTGTAAATCTGAACTAACTTGTCATCTTTTCTGAGCAGTTTATAGATAGGGCTTTTTTTTAGATTAAAGTTTATCAAATTTACATTTGTGGGTTTTGTTTTTTCATCCCATAGGAGGCAGATACTGAATTGTCCATCAATTTTAGACTTAAATTGGCTACAATTCCTCTCTAAAGGGATGGGCAGCCCTCTCCAGTACAGTTCTCTTCAGGGCTTCTGTTAACGTGCTCCTCTCCCCTTGTTTCAGACCCAGGGATGGTAACTGTGTCATCCCTTGGTGTTTTTTCTAAATCCTTTCCTGTCCTTTGTAAATTATTTTTCTTAAACTCTCCTGGATCACCCAGTTTAGTGTGCTGTCCTTTGCTGCTAGACCCCTGAGTGTTCCAAGAGATGCTGAGGATTAGTTATACTGATAATCCACTCTTACAAGTGGAAAACATTCTTCCTATTTACTCTTTACCACTTCTGTTACGGAGCCTTGAATAAAAGTAGAACACTGAATTGAGCTTCAGAAGACCTGGATTTAAAATCTAAGCTCCTCAGTAATATACCTTTGGGATTTGGATTTAATCTTAAGTCCCTGTTTCTCATCTGTAAAGGAGAGCCCATCCAATCCCATTTCCTTAAGATTCTTTATAGCTGTTAATATTCTGTGGATGTCATTGTGTTGCTGAAATGTACAGTCTTACCATCTAATGTTTTTGTAGAATTGGAGAGTCTTATCATCTCATTTAGTTCTTATATTTTACTTGAATTTTTTCCCACAAGGAAATATAATAATTATTTAATGCATAAGTTGCCTTAAAAGAAAAAAGATGCTGGCAGAAGTTTAATATTTTCTCTCAGTTATTATAGAAAAGCCATGCAATTATTTTATAAATTACACAGATAAGGGATTTTCTTAAGTCAAATGTATTAGTATTTGAAAAAAATAAGTTACCAGAATTGCTATAGAAAAGAATGCTTAAGTTGTAGACTCTACTTTCAACTCTTTGACTTACTTTAATGATTTATATCAGGGTAAATAGTTTCCCCCTTGCTTCATTTTCTTTTGAATTTTGCCTAAGTATTGTATATTTAAATAGTTCTTGATAAAGTAGTTTGATTTTCAGAGAACCCACTTTAATTTTGGCTTAGAGTATATAGTAGAAGTTTTTCTTGAATGAAGCCACTCACTGTCACTGTGAGTTGATAAATTGGTAAATGTGTACAATTTTGATGGTTGCCATTGGTTAAACAATGACTGCAGCCAGTCAGGTGACAAAGATTAATTTTTGTTAATTTTCCCGGGTTGCAGGGTGCAATATGTGACTTCTGTGAAGCTTGGGTTTGCCATGGTAGGAAATGTCTCAGCACACATGCCTGTGCCTGCCCTCTTACTGATGCCGAATGTGTGGAATGTGAACGAGGTGTCTGGGACCATGGTGAGTGATTATATGCCACTCAACCTTGTTGTAAGTAAAGGCTGACTTTGAATATTCCGGACACTCTTTTTAAGATTTTTTTTTTCAGGATACTGTCAGTTTTAACTCCTGCACTGTTTGGTTATCAGTTTAGCTGGAAAAGGGATTTATACTAACAGTGATAGTCAATGCCAGGATTGGTTACCTAAGCAGGTCGGGAGGAGAGTTACAGGAAAGCAGGTGTCTCTGAGCATTTATTATATGAGTAACCAGGGGGTAGTGGGAGTCTACTTTTTTATGGTTCAATTTGGCAGTTTTCATTGTAGCCTTTATGAGAACAAAAACTGCCGTTTTGGTGTAAATCTGAAATAACTTGGCATCTTTTCTGAGCAGATTTACAGTTTGAAGCTTTTTTATTGAAGTTTATCATATTTACATTTGTGGGTTTTATTTTGTAATTTAACAGGAGGCAGAATATTCAGTTGTTCTTTTTGCCACAACTTTCTCTGTGAAGATGATCAATTTGAACATCAAGCCAGCTGCCAGGTTTTAGAGGCAGAAACATTTAAATGTAAGTTTTTGTATAGTAAATGTTATTTATACCCAAGATTCTTAATAGTATAAGTGTTAAACATACTGAAAAAGGTATCTAGCTTTTCATGTAATCTCATAGGGACTGTAATTTAATTCAATATTTTATGTTTCTAGAAAAAAATTCAGAAAACATAGTCTTTTTTTTTTTTAACAGGGAAATCAATAGCCTTTTGGTTAGGTGAATTATTCATTTTGTGTAATTGATCATGCATTATAGGACTTGTAGCATTCCTGTCCCTGAGTACTGAATTTCATTATATGCCCAAGTTATTATAACAACCATCTGCCCCCGGTGAAAACACACACACATTTCCCAAGGCCCCCAGATGATACCACCCCTGGTCTTGTCTTGCTAGCTGGTTCCAGTGATTCTTGGGAGTGTGGATCAGAAAGAACTGGAGAGGTTTTTACAAAATACAAGTTCCCGGGCCTCATCCCTGGAGAGACTGTCTTTAGTGCCTACACACATAATTGTCATGTATTTTCCAGCTTGAGAACCAGTGTCACTGACTAGGTTGGTGGTGTCATCTTCACAGATAGATTGCATTTTATTCTACTGTATTGATTTGTCAAAAGCCCAAGTTTTGGAAGCAAACATTGCTTGAATTGTACTTACTGACTTATCTACCTACAGGATTTGGGGAAAATCCCCAAATTTTTCTAAGCTTGAGTTTCATTACCTATTAAAGGAAGATACTAATTTCTTTTTCAAAGAGTTAATTGAAATGAAAATCTATATAAAGCATTAGTATATTACCTAGCACTTAGAAAGCCCTGTTGAATAGAACATGGCATCATCAGAAAGACTGAAATTCCCCAGATACTCACTTCTTGAATTCAGTTCTTGTTCTGGTATGAAATGTTAATCCCTATATTCATCTATAAATTGAAAGTTGATAAATCACCAATCTAAGATCGATCTATCTACCTATCTATATGCATATATTACTTTTAATATTTATGTAGAAATTCTCAAATATTAAAGGAACATCTCTAAGTATATAGAATTTTTTAGCCATCCTTAGGCTTTTGCAGAATGTATAATATAAAAATCGAGTTATTTTATTTGGGAGCTTTGTGTATTTTATAGCACCTGACCCCAAAGAGAGGCAACTATGAGTTGTAAGGTTGTAAACCATCAAGAAGTTTAAGTGATTCACTAAAAGACAAAGGAAAAATACAAAAACTAAATAATTGCAGGATTTTCAGATATACCTGGTATTAAAGTCACTCTCATGGAAGAGTCACAGGTTTCTTAGGCTTAGTGAAATTTATACTTTATAAAAAAGTAAACTTTTTTATTATTATTTTATAAAAAAGTAAACACTTTTTTTTTTCATTTTTTTGCCATTCTTCCTTTGCCAGTTGCCATTCAGTGCTGGAAATGTGTTCTCTGAAATAGTCTAATCATACACAAAAGTCACAAATGTAGAGATTGTTTCACCCACTTAATGGGTCATATCTCATCTTTTATTGATTTGACCTTATAACTATAAATGGAGAATTTAGAAATTCTTTAAAATACTTATTCACAATATCTATATTTGCATATATGCAAATATATCTACAATTTATGTACATTAAAATATTTACCTGTAATTATTTACAAATGATTATGTGGAAAAGATGTTTTAAGAGAAAAAAGAAACCCACATGTGTTTAACCCTGCTTGTATTTTTAAAAATATGGTGGACCCTAGCAGAGTGTGGGGGTTAGGGGTGTTGACCTTCCACACAGTTGAAAATCTGCATATAAATTTTGGTTTCCCCAAATCTAACCACTGTTGATTTTTTTTAAATTTCGGTATCATTAATCTACAATTGCATGTGTAACATTATGGTTATTAAACTCCCCACTTGATCAGGTCCCCCCTACCGACCCCATTACAGTCACTGTCCATCAGCGTAGTGAGATGCTGTAGAATCACTATTTGTCTTCCCTGAGTTGTATAGCCCTCCCCTTGCCCCCCCAACATTGTGTCTGCTAATCCTAATGCCCCTTTTTTCCCTCTTGTCCCTCCCTTCCCACCCATCCTCCCCAGTCCCTTTCCCTTTGGTAACTGTTAGTCCATTCTTGGGTTCTGTGAGTCTGCTGCTGTTTTGTTCTTTCAGTTTTTTTTTTTTTTTTGCTTTGCTCTTATGCTCCACATATGAGTAAAATCATTTGATACTTGTCTTTCTCTACGTGGCTTATTTCACTGAGCATAATACCCTCTCTCTCCATCCATGATTTTGTAAATGGTAGGATTTGTTTTCTTCTTATGGTTGAATAATATTCCATTGTGTATATGTACCACATCTTCTTTATCCATTCATCTACTGATGGACACTTAGGTTGCTTCCATTTCTTGGCTATTGTAAATAGTGCTGCGATAAACATAGGGGTGCATCTGTCTTTTTCAAACTGGGCTGCTGCATTCTTAGGGTAAATTCCTAGGAGTGGGATTCCTGGGTGAAACGGTATTTCTATTTTGAGTTTTTGAGGAACCTCCATACTGCTTTCCACAATGGTTGAACTAATTTGCATTCCCACCAGCAGTGTAGGAGGGTTCCCCTTTCTCCACATCCTCGCTGACATTTATTGTTGTTTGTGTTTTGGATGTTGGCCATCCTCACTGGTGTGAGGTGATATCTCATTGTGGTTTTAGTCTGCATTTCTCTGATGATTGGCAATGTGGAGCATCTTTTCATGTGCCTGTCGTCCATGTGAATTTCTTCTTTGGAGAAGTGTCTATTCAGATCCTCTGCCCATTTCTTAATTGCATTATTTACTTTTTGTTTGTTGAGGTGTGGGAGTTCTTTATATATTTTGGATGTCAACCCCTTATCTGACACGTCATTTATGAATTTATTCTCCCAAACTGTAGGATGTCTTTTTGTTCTACTGATGGTGTCCTTTGCTGTGCAGAGGCTTTTCAGCTTGATATAGTCCCACTTGTTCATTTTTGCTTTTGTTCCCCTTGCCCAGGGAGATATGTTCATGAAGAAGTTGCTCATGTTTATGTACAAGA
This sequence comes from Phataginus tricuspis, assembly GCA_029783875.1. Taxonomy (NCBI): domain Eukaryota; kingdom Metazoa; phylum Chordata; class Mammalia; order Pholidota; family Manidae; genus Phataginus; species Phataginus tricuspis. The sequence goes on along the minus strand of JAQQAC010006877.1, from coordinate 13,136,395 downwards.
GATTTTTGCCTATGTTTTTTTCTAAGAGTTTTATGTGTTCATGACTTACATTCAGGTCTTTGATCCATTTTCAGTTTACTTTTGTTATATGGGGTTAGACACTAGTCCAGTTCCATTCTCTTACATGTAGCTGTCCAGTTTTTCCAACACCAGCTGCTGAAGAGGCTGTCATCTCCCCATTGTATATCCAAGGCTCCTTTATGGTATTTTAATTGACCATATATGTTTGGGTTAATGTCTGGATTTTCCATTCTGTTCCACTGGTCTGTGGGTCTGTTCTTGTGCCAGTACCAAATTGTCTTGATTACTGTGGCTTTGTAGTAGAGCTTGAAGTCAGCGAGCGTAATTCCCCCTGTTTGATTACTCCTTCTCAGGATTGTTTTGGCTATTCGAGGTCTTTTGTGGTTCCATATGAATTTTATAACTGTTTGTTCCAGTTCATTGAAGAATGCTATTGGTATTTTGATAAGGATTGTGTTGAATCTGTAGATTGCTTTAGGTAGTATAGCCATTTTGACAATATTTATTCTTCCTAGCCAAGAGCATGGGATGCATTTCCATTTGTTAGTGTCCTCTTTAATTTCTCGTAGGAGTGTCTTGTAGTTGTCAGGGTATAGGTCTTTCACTTCCTTCATTAGGTTTATTCCTAGGTATTTTATTCTTTTTGATGGAATTGTGAATGGAATTGTTTTCCTGATTTCTCTTTCTGATAGTTCATCTTTAGTGTATAGGAAAGCAACAGATTTCTGTGTGTTAATTTTGTATCCTGCAACTTTGCTGAATTCAGATATTCTAGTAGTTTTGGAGTGGAATCTTTAGGGTTTTTTATGTACAATATCATGTCATCTGCAAATAGTGACAATTTGACTTCTTCTTTACCAGTCTGGATGCCTTGTATTTCTTTGTTTTGTCTGATTGCCGTGGCTAGGACCTCCAGTACTATGTTGAATAACAGTGGAGAGAGTGGGCATCTCTGTCTTGTTCCCGTTCTTAGATAAAAAGCTTTCAGCTTCTGGCAGTTAAGTATGATGTTAGCTTTGGGTTTGTCATATATGGCCTTTATTACGTTGAGGTACTTGCCCTCTATACCCATTTTGTTGAGAGTTTTTATCATGAATGGATGTTGAATTTTGTCAAATGCTTTTTCAGCATCTATGGAAATGACCATGTGGTTTTTGTTCTCCTTTTTGTTGATGTGGTGGATGATGTTGATGGATTTTTGAATGTTGTACCATCCTTGTATCCCTGGGATGAATCCCACTTGATCATAGTGTATGATGCTCCTGATGTATTTTTGAATTTGGTTTTCTAATATTTTGTTGAATATTTTTGTATCTACATTCATCAGCGATATTGGTCTGTAATTTTCGTTTTTGGTGAGGTCTTTGCCAGGTTTTGGTATTAGAGTGATGCTGGCTTCATAGAATGATTTTGGAACTTTCCCCCCCTTCTATTTTTTGGAAAACTTTAAGGAGAATGGGTATTATTTCTTCTCTAAATGTCTGGTAAAATTAAGAGGTGAATCCATCTGTCCCGGGGATTTTGTGCTTGGGTAGTTTTTTGATTACCAATTCAATTTTGTTGCTCGTAATCGGTCTGTTTAGGTTTTCTGTTTCTTCTTTGGTCAGTCTTGGAAGGTTGTATTTTTCTAAGAAGTTGTCCATTTCTTCTAGGTTTTCCAGCTTGTTAGCATATAGATTTTCATAGTATTCTCTTATAATTCTTTGTATTTTTGTGGGGTCCATCATGATTTTTCCTTTCTCATTTCTGATTCTATTTATGTGTGTAGATTCTCTTGTTCTCTTAATAAGTCTGGCTAGGGGTTTCTCTATTTTGTTTATTTTTTCAAAGAACCAACTCTTGGTTTCATTGATTTTTTCTATTGTTTTATTCTTCTCAATTTTATTTATTTCTACTCTGATCTTTATTTTGTCCCTCCTTCTGGTGACTTTGGGCCTCCTTTGTTCTTCTTTTTCCAAGTTCAATAATTGTGTCTTTAGACTATTCATTTGGGATTGTTCTTCCTTCTTTAAATAGGCCTGGATTGCAATATACTTTCCTCTTAGAACTGCCTTTGCTGCATCCCACAGAAAATGTGGCTTTGTGTTATTGTTGTCATTAATCTCCATGTATTGTTTGATCTCTGTTTTAATTTGGTCATTTATCCATTGATTATTTAGGAGTATGCTATTAAGTCTCCATGTATTTGTGAGCGTTTTTGTTTTCTTTGTACAATTTATTTCTAGTTTTATACCTTTGTGATCTGAGAAGTTGGTTGATAGAGTTTCAATATTTTTGAATTTACTGAGGTTCTTTCTGTGGCCTAGTATGTGGTCTATTCTGGAAAATGTTCCATGTGCATTTGAGAAGAATGTGTATCCTGCTGCTTTGGGTTCTGTAGATGTCTGTTAGGTCCATCTGTTCTAGTGTGTTGTTCAGTGCCTCTGTGTCTACTTATTTTCTATCTGGTTGATCTGTCCTTTGTAGTGAGTGGTGTGTTGAAGTATCCTAAAATGAATGCATTGCTTTCTATTTCCTCCTTTAATTCTGTTAGTATTTGTTTCACATATGTCGGCACTCCTGTGTTGGGTGCATAGATATTTATAATGGTTATATCCTCTGTTGGACTGACCCCTTTATCATTTTGTAATGTGCTTCTTTATCTCTTGTACTTTCTTCGTTTTGACGTCTTATTTTATCTGATACAAGTACTGCAACACCTGCTTTTTTCTCCTTGTTGTTTGCATGAAATATCTTTTTCCATCCCTTTACCTTTAGTCTGTGTATATCTTTGGGTTTGAGGTGAGTCTCTTGTAAGTAGCATAGAGATGCGTCTTGTTTTTTTATCCATTCTATTACTCTGTGTGTTTTAATTGGTGCATTCCGTCCATTTACATTTAGGGTGATTATCAATAGATATGTATTTATTGCCATTGCTAGCTTTAGATTCATGGTTACCAAAGGTTCAAGGGTAGTTTCTTTACTATCTAACAGTCTAACTTAACTTTCTTGTTAAGTTAGTATAAACAGTCTGATGATTCTTAATTTCTCTCCCTTCTTATTCTTCCTCCTCCATTCTTTATATACTAGGTGTTTTATTCTGTACTCTTTTACGTTTCCTTTGACTGTTTTTGTGGATAGTTGATTTTACTTTTTGCCTTTAGTTAGTATTTGGATGGACTGCTTCTTTGCTATGATTTTAATTTCTCTGGTGACATCTTTTTAGCCTTAAGAGTGCTTCCATCTAGAATAGTACCTTTAAGATATCCTGTCAAGGTGGTTTATGGGAGGCAAACTCCCTCAGCTTTCACTTGTCTGGGAATTGTTTAATCCCTCCCTTAAATTTAAGTGATAATTGTGCTGGATATAGTCACCCTTTCTACCTAAAGTATTCTATTCTCTTTTCAGAAGTTACACAAAAAAGTGCAATAGTGCCACCAGAAGAGAATATTTATTAATAGAAATAGTTACTCCTTTTAAAATTTAATTGTCATATGATTAAAGGAAGAGCTTCAGCCAGTGTCATGGGGAGAATGATGTTGACCATTTGTGTTTTCTGACATAATTCATGAAGTTTGCCATCTTCTAGATTTGGAGAAATAGGAGATTGGAGAATGATTAGAACCATAAAAATGCAAGAATACTGGGTGTGTACAGTTGTTGGTTTTCTTCCTTCTGGCTGGGATTCCATCTCATTTTTATGTATGCTCTAGGTCATATAATGAGATAGGAAAAAAACTGTTAATAATTGATTAATACAGATCTATGGAAAACAGCGTTTTCATTCCAAGTCTGAATCTGGACATCTTGTATTTTCCCCCATAGGTGTTTCATGCAATCGGCTTGGTCAGCATTCCTGTCTCCGCTGTAAGGTATAGTTGTGTTTTTTGGGTTTTTTTTAGATTCATTTTTAATCCCCATATACTCTTCCACCAGTCCTTGGGTTATTTATAGCTATAATAATCTACATACATAGAGATTGTGAGGTTGAATTGAGTAAGCTAAGTGACTTTCCAAAGTCCTCCAGTTGGCTTGTGTTAGACATGACTCTAGTGCACACTTCTCCTAATCTTAGCTCAGTGTGTTTTTACATCTTACACTTTTGGAGGATATTCTGACCAAAAGGATGAGAGTATTATTTAATTAAAGTCAAAATGCCCTTGCTTGCGAGAGTTTAAGTAAAGTGAAATTTCCATAATGTTCTGTTTGCTTAGCCCTTGTCTCTAGCACTTATGTTTCTCGCAGATCACTAAACAAATGTAGCTGATTCACTCCCTCTCAAAAACATTTCTCTGGTTATTAATCTTCCTAACCCCATCTCTATTTCTCTCTCAACTCTGCTCCAGTTTTACCGAATGGCTTTTAGCTGTCTTCTCTCCTGTTCCCTCTGCCCTCTATCCCTCTTTCATCGTAGCCTCGTGTACCTCACATTCTCTGTCAGATCTTACCTAAGACTTCCGTTTCCCAGAAACGTTTCCTGAATCCAATATCTGCCTTAGTCCCCCTCCTTTGCACTTCCCTTTCAATGCATGCTGTCTTGTAATTGCCTCTCCACTTGTCTGTGTCCCCAGTTAGATTGTATACTCTGTGAGGGTAGAAGACTAGTCACCATTATGTCATCAGTGGCTTTGTGAATATTCATATATTTATGAATGAATAAATGTGTCTACTTGTCATGCCCTCTGTATGGTCTTGAAATTCCTTGTGTTAGGGCATAGTTCAGAAGAGTCCTGGGGAAGGTCATTTCCCTTAAGAAATTTAAATCAGAAGTGTGACCAGTCTTAACAAAACTCTTAATTTTTGCTCTAACAAAACTGTCTTTAAATTTCCTCAATATAGTGAATGGTGTCTTTATATATTTTTAAAAGTTTTTATTTATTTACTTGCTTAATTTTACTTTTCCAATATAGGCTTGTTTCTGTGATGATCATACAAGGAGCAAGGTGTTCAAGCAAGAAAAAGGGAAACAGCCTCCCTGCCCCAAATGTGGACATGAAACTCAGGAAACTAAGGACCTGAGCATGTCAAGTAAGGCTTTTCTTCAAGTACCAACCGAGTGATTTTGATTCTTGCTTAGACAAGGTTTATCTTTTTTCTCTTTCTTTTTTTGTTTTTGCCTCTTCTTCCTATTTGAAAAGATGAATGTGTTCTCTTAAGCAAATGGAATTTTACAGCTTTGGAATATTTGTGGGTAAAATTTCACACTTTAACTTAAGAAATATACCATCATTCACTTTGATATTTGGCATTTGATGCAGTTAATGACATAGGGAGTACTGAAATTTAAGACTAGAAAGTGATTTTTCTGTTTTTGCTGAGACTTCCTTATTAAATAATTGAGTAGATATAAATCCTTAATATTCAAGTGCTGGTAATCTTCAGTACTTGGAAATCGGAATTCATGCTGAAGCTATTCTTAGGTGTGTGGTATTTGAGCAGCTACACTTATTACATAATACATCACTACTTAAGGAAACTGCTTTATGGTTTTTATGTAACTTTCTATGAAGGAATAAGACTACAGGCCTATCTTATTTTATTGTGCTTCGTTTTATTTCTCTTCTCAGATACTGGTACTTTTACAAATGAAGGTTTGTGGCAACCCTGCATTAAAAAGTGTCAGCTCCATTTTCCCAACAGCATTTGTTCACTCCATGCCTCTGTGTCACTATTTGTAATTCTTGCAATATTTCAAACTTCTCATTATTATTTGTTGTGATCTGTGATCAATTATTGTAATTTGCTTGAAAGCTCAGATGATGGTTAGTATTTTTTTGACAATGAAGTATTTTTTAGTTAAGGTACATACATTGTGTTTTAGACAATGCTATTGTACACTTAATAGACTACAGTATAGTGTAAAAAACAACTTTTCTGTGCACTACTAAACCAAAAGAAATTGTGATACTGACTTTGTGGTGATGCTGGCTTTATGGTGGTCTGGGACTGACCCTGCAGCACTTTGAGGTCTGCCTGTACTTCAGACATCCTTGCTGATGCAGCTCAGTTTTGTTAAAGAGAATTTCACTCTTTACCAAACATACCAGAATGGAACCGTAATTCTGACTGACACTGAAAGTACTCTGTTTACTCAGAAGCACAGTTGTGCAATGGGGTGAGACTGGTGATTTTGCTCATTTTTTTGCACTAAACTTTATGTTGCTGCTGAGGCAGAAGAAATGAGAGGCTTTGTCTTGTGGGACACCTGAAATATAAAAAAGCTCTCTGAAGAAAAATGTAATAATATGTGAAATCAACTGTTCTGCAATTTGAAAATAAACTTTTAATTGATCAAAAGAAGGACATTGTAGTTTTTAACATGCTTTATTTAACTTATGTTTGGAGAGTGTGATTGTCATTATTTTGTTTTCCATCTTTTCCAGAGTTAATTAAATGACACTGTCCTCTTTATTATTGTTACAGATGGCTTGTGTATAGAGTCTAAATAGGATAGAACTGATTGTTGTTTCTAAGGTCTCCTTTCTTTTAAGGAAATTAGGAAAATGTAGCTTATTTTTTCATCTGGGAGTAAGAAGCAGCCATTCAAGTTATGTAATTTTACAAACTGTAGAGGAAAATGAAGGTGTAGGGAATTGGAGCTAATAAAGTGCCGTGTCCATATCTGTCTCTTGTAGCACGCTCCCTGAAATTCGGTAGGCAGGCTGGAGGTGAAGAGGGAGATGGAGCTTCCGGGTCCGATGCCTACTGGAAGAGCCTCTCATCTGATAGGTATGGTGATGCCAGCTGCCATGACGAGGAGGAGGAGGAGGAGGAGGAGGAGGAGGATGAAGAGGACGAAGACGAAGGTGGAAAGGATTCAGATGCTGAGTCATCAGACTTGCTGACAAATCTGAATTTAGGAAGGACCTATGCCAGTGGCCATGCTCACTATGAGGAACAGGAGAACTAGGAGAGCTGCTTGCCCCCTGGTGACTGTCTGAGAGGAGCAGGAAGGGGTGTGCTTGATGAGCTGTGTGTGTGTTTAAAAGTACTGTCACTTAGCCTTGTGCAAAGGAGTAGTCTCACCGAGGCAAGCAGGAGGGCATAGCATTTTCATAGGAACTGAAAATCAGGCTTGTAGCAGAAAGTAAAATGAGTTTCAAATGTAAGATGTTTATGATCCAAGCAATTGAAGCATCATGGACTGGATTTTACCTATTTCAGTAATCCAGTAGGTTTTGCCAGTTAGATTACATATACAGAATAAAGGAGTACGATCGTAATATATTTGTTTGAAATATATTTTAAAAAACACTGCTTATGAATTCATTTTGTCTGATTTTGTAAAATGTAATGAGTAAATGCATTACTGTATTTTTCCTTGTATGTCCACAGGATGTCAGATGTTAAATGCTAAATTTTCATTAAATATTCATGTTATCTTAAATAGTCATGATATGTATGCTTTAGCAATTGGCTTATTCATTTCTTTCTTTGCAATGTATGCCCTGAATAGTACCTGTTATTTCTGTAAAGACAAAGGTGACTACAGAGTCATTTTTCAGAAACACAGAATCAAAAACTGTGTTATTACACAGATGCTTTACCCAGGAAATGCCATTTCTCTTTGAATAAATCTAGTATTTCACTTACATACTTTCTGTACTTTAAATTTCTTGTTCTCAATTTTTTAAGCTTATTTATTTGTATGAACTTTTGTATTAACTGCTTCATTTTTAATCTAATATGCAAAATGGGTGGTGGAGATTAATAGTGTGGTAGACAGTTATACAGTTAGACCCCATCATTCATGGCAGGGGAAGGACAAACAGTGGTAGGCACAAGTTGCGATTATGACAGCTAAACACTGGCAGGCAATTGGGTTGATGTGGTAGCCAGGAATACATTATCACAACTGGCTGCCATTTGAGAAATATGGAGAAAACTGTGCTATGAGGATAACAGGGTTGGATGCTTGTTGCTAAGCCATTCTTATTCTATATAGAAACATAACGAACAGCTGAGGGCCATAACATGCAATGGCAAGCCCGGTGTGAAAGCCAGAGGGCCTCTGGATGAATGAGAAAAAGCTTTCATCTCTTACAGCAGGAGAGCTGAGAAAATTGAGGACCTAGCCCAGGACTTATTAGTCTGAAGGGATAAACTTCAAAGACAGTTGCCAATCCAAGCAGTTCTGGTATGCAAAGCTCAAGGCACTGTTTGGGAAAACGCAGTACCCTGACAAGTGAGGTGGAGACATCTGAATGGATGCTGCTGACAATTTTTACTCCCCACACTACTGAGCTTTCTCAACCTGCAGTCGTACCCAACCCCTGTCTTAGGGGCAAGGACCCTTCTACCCCACTCCCAAGCTGGATGAGAATGCAGACATCTCCCCAGGCAACATGAGTTCCCTTCAGGATGTGCCCTATCTCCAGGCCAGTAGGTCTGAGTGCCACTTGGTTCTTCTGTCAGTGATCCAGTCCAGGCTTTCCAGTATTTTCCATAGTATCATCACAAAGATTCCTAAAGATGGAAGAGGGAGATAGAAGAAGAAGTCACAGTGATATGACATGACAAGGGCTCAGGTCTCCCTTGCAGGCTTTGTGTATGGAGGAAGGCAATCATGAGCCAAAGAACTGGGACGGCCTCCAGAAGACGGGAGAGGCAAGGAACACCCCCACCAACACCTCCATGTTACCCCGGTGAGACCCCTCAGACTCATAGCCTGCAGAACTACAAGATAATACATTTGCACTGTTTTAAGCCACTAAATTTGTGGTAATTTGTTATAGCAGTAATAGGAAACTAACAGACTTCATTATCTCTAAAAGCTTAAATGAGAGTATTAATACTTTGGCCTCTTCATGTGACTATAGGATCAAATGTTTTCACATAAAATACTGACTATTTCCAAACAAAATTTAAAGGCTCCCGGAGTTCACTGTTATTATCAGCCAACCAAAAATTAGGTGCAGAAATTTACAACCATGCAATTCCTCAAAAAATGTTTAAACTCTGGTCTGGGTGTGTGTGAGTGTGCAGGGTGGCTGAAGTCATTCAGTCTGCACTGAGTCTGTGATCCCACGGCCTGTGCTAGGGAATCTGAGTGGGCCCTTCACCGCATTCAGGGTGAGCCGCCACAACATATTTGTGATTCAGCTTCAGCGACCTGGCCCGGGACTTATATGGGTGCACCTTAGTCAAGGCTGACCAAAGTCTCTGCGAGGAGCACGAACGGACGGGCATCTGACTGGTCTCCTCTCTAGAGGAAATAGAGGGTGGAAAAAACAATGGCTTTCACATTAGCATATCATCTGATATGCTAATTTTACATAATGAAAAATTTAAAACTGACTCAGGAAACTACTTTTTTTGGATACTGTTACCAGGCTGCAATTAAAACAAAAGATGCTAACTTACTGATATTGACAATCACTGTGGCTGTTAGATTTGGTCTTGGAGTTCCTTATTCAATACTGCCTGCTAGCTTCTGTAGACTACAGAGGACTAGGTCATTAATGAGATCTCAAAACAAACTCTTTCTAAACATTGGAGAAGTAAGATTTCACTACAATACAACTTCTCTGGCCTAGATGTATGTGGAGAATTCTACTGTTGAATTACTATAAGAAAATGTACAGAGAGAAGAGATGCTCCGTGACTCGTTTTCACTTCTGAGACCTTGCACAGCCCTGATAATGCAATAGTGGACTCCCATGAGTCCATGGGACATATTAGTTCCGAGGACATAGCTCTTTTTGTACAAAACTTATGAGCTGAACAGGTATAGAAGGCAGAGTGAAATTAGCAATAGACTGTCTCAATAACCCATACAACTGTAGCAAAAAATAATTTGTATATGGTTAATGCTAGTAAATGACTACCATACAGTGGAACTACAGTTATGAATATGCAGAACATGGGTACGCACACACACATGCTCCTATTTTGAGATTTGCATGTTACCTATGTAACATTTGTATAAGCTTATATATTCCTTATTACACAAATTTAGTATAGAGTGCTCTTTATTGACTTGATTCTAATCTCAGATATCAAGTTTTTCAGAAAAGTGTTTAAAGACACAGTGAAGGCAGGGTGCATATATAGTTTTGACCTATAAGTACCTGGTGCCAACAACTGTCTAAGCCCATGGGTGTATTAATATACCTGGTAAGCTCATCAAATTATCTTATTTTGCTGATAAGATCTCCATTTTTTTAAAAAGAAATGTTATATTTAATGCTACTAGACAATCATAAAAAGAGAAAGGAGTACTGTTATTGAAACCTGGGAACTCATTTTTTTGGATAAAAGAAAAGTTTAAAGAAAATATTTTCTCTCAGAATTTCATTCTGGAATGCCACCCAAGCCTCTCAATCCAGCTTTGAACTTGAGTCTAAAGAAAACATTTGATCTTTGTCTTTCAACTTGATAAAATGTCCTTCTTCTTTGAAATCCCCTTTTTGTTTTATGTGTGCTTCTCAGTGTATTTTAGAAATGAAAAGTTCTTAAGGGTAAGATATGAGGCTTTTTTGTTTAACCTTTTAACACCCTCCTAAGGGTCTACTCCAAGTTGCCATTCCAAAAATATTGCTCATTAAAATTTTATTCTTCCCATGGTGGTTTGGAAGGAATAGTAGGGGGTGTCACATTTAGCTTCTTCACATGAAAACTTTAAAAACTAAAAATACCTTTGGGTAACATTTCATTCCATTCAATAAATATTTCTTGAGGTCTTTCTTCATGGCAATAACTAATGTTCATTAAAAGATTAACTGAGATAGCCATTATGATCAAGTTTTGTGTTGTTTGATACATAAGAAACTTAAAAGTGATTTGTGATATAAAAGAAACATATGCTCTTATGGGGATGAGAAAACGTAACTTGTTACCAAATGATGTAACTTAGTCTAATGACCAAGAAAACCAGATTCCAGCCCCTGTAGCTCTCTCTCATTGAATGAAGGAGACAGAGAAGACAGGATCATGCTTTGTTATCAGGTGGTGATTTTGCTTTAATCCTTGGTAGAACCCTATTTACCTAGGCTGAACGCCATGAAGAATTCTTTCACTACCAGCCTGAAATGTCCACTCAGTGTCTCTCTTCCTTGAAAGTATAGTTTGTACGTGGGGATGAAGAAAAGCCAAAATACAGACCAAAAGATAATGAAAGAGAACAACACAGGAGGGAAAATATAAGTTATTAAAATATGTCCATACATAGAAAAACATAGAAAAACAGGATACATAGAATACATACATAGAAAAACAGGATAGCCCAATCCTTGTTCTAAATGATCTTTTCCAATTCAGGGGACAACTTTTAGTAGGAGGCCTCTGCTGGTGCTTCCTACTAAAATATTTAATTTTTGTTGAACTAAAATATAGAAGTAAGGATATTCTGATTTTAGATTAAATGACTTAATCTATCAGCTTTCTGCTTGGCAGGAAGCCCATTCCAACTGAACCCTCACCATTAGGAAGAATGTATTAGCTGCTAAAATAGCCATTAGTAAAGGAGAATATAATCTTAGCTCAAATAAATTCATTTACATAACACTTTAGACTACATCTTAAATAATAAGGCATTCAATGATGAAATCAGACAATTCGCCGCCACCCCCTGCCTTAGGCATTGTCATTTTCTCTTCATTTTAAAAAGGCACTTATTTTGGCTGACTGTCAGAGGGTGAAGAAGTCAGAGGGTGCCTGACTCCTTGGCATGCTGATGTCTTCTAATAACAGTGCAAAATTGCAGAGACTTTCATTTATATTCCAGACATGTGCTAAATCTAGAAATAGACATCATAGCACCCATTGGGCTTACTGCTGCATTAGCCAACTGTATCATAGAGACACAATTTTTAAGGATAACTAAAGAGAGTATTGTTCTTAACAGATAAGGGAAAATAAGGAAAGCGAACAAGAGAGTGAGGAGGGCTTACCCACAGGTAAGGTAGACCTGGATCCCACAGGGCTCCCTGGTCCAGGAGGAGGGCTGCTGGGTGAACCCTGAGGCCTTTGACAGAAATGTCTGGTGGAGCTACAGCCACACATGCAGCTTTTGGGAACAGGGGCCAATACCTGAAAAAGGGTTTGCATCTGTGATGTCACCCCTCATCCATTCTTAAGCCACGCCAGCTTCCACCTTATTCTACTGCCCACTTCTCAGAGTCAGTGATGACCATAAGCCACATCCAAGATCACTCCCTATTCTCCTAGGCTATTCTCATTATTTTACTCAGATGGCTATGTGTTTCCCCTCTAATACTCTTCCTTCAGTTTCCACCACATCACACCCTTCTGATTATCCTTTGGCCTCACTGGCCATTCCTTCTTAGTCTCTTTTGCTGGCTTTCTCCACTCTGTAGGTGTGTATCTAAATATTGTTAACTAAATGTGTCACTGTACATCTTCTACCTACATGATCTTATCTAGTCCCAAGGCTTTATTTTATCTTCCAAATGTAAAATGATGTCACACATAAAGTGTTTTTAAGTTTTTCAGTGAGAAGACCAAAATAAAAAGTGTTTAAAATTTTATTTTAGTAACTGAAATATATACACTTTTAGGGATATAGATAAACTAGCTAAATATATGCTTACTTATTACCTTGGTCGCACATCTTAACAATCACATATGATATAAAATAATACATTAATGTAGAGATATTAATTTTTCCATTCTCATATTTCATGAAATAATCCTATGCAAAATGCTCCCTTGTCTTCAACATCAGTCTCTGTTCTCATCAGAGCCACTTTCAAGTCATCGAATATAGTTTTCCTGAATACATCCATCTTCACTTCCATTTAAGATTTTTAAGACTTAGCTCTTTTGGAATTTTGCATGATATTATCAGTGGGAATTTTATCCTATTAGAGATATTTGTACAACATTAGGACAGCTAGTTTTTTCATTTGTCGTATAGGTGCATATTGGTAGTCTCCACAATGTAATCGCTTGTCTTTCTTTAAGTAATTTCATAGGTTTGATTATGATGACACCTAACACAGTTGTGAGGTCTTAACTTTCATAATAATAGTTAAGTCTGTGTTTCATTTCTTTGCCTCCCTTTTATGGAAGGTAGCTTCCATCAGCATCTAAAACTAGAATTAATTGAAGTCCTTTGTACCTCTGCTTTCCCCAAATATTACTTTGATTTTTAAATAAAATTATCTGCAGTCTGAGTTTTTGATGGCCTTGAGATGTGTTTATTGCCTTTTGCATGGAAATAGTATTGATTTCCAGTAATATTTAATATATTTAGTTATCATATTATAATACCTTTTGTTCCTTAAAGTTCAAGTTATAAATTTTTACATTCCACTTATGAAGATAGTAAATGTTAACAATTTCTTTTAAGGGGCTTTTGAAAAATGTTTCTGTTAATAAGTTTAGTTAATAAAACATCTTTAAGTATTTTACATTATGCTTATAAATTTAACCCATTTGATTTCATTTTGAACTGTTTCAATTACCTGGCTTTAAAAGATAAACATTTCCAACCACTAAAAATTTTGCATAAATGTAACAGATAAACTTATACAAATAGTGAAACTCAAGTTATTGTAAATGTTCCAATACTATGATATAGTAAGAGGTACATTAGAAATCCCAAAGCCCAAAGTCATGGATTTTAAAGTGTCACTCCAATAGGCCAAATTCTCTTAATCATTGTAACCACATATATCACCAAGTATGCCCAGATCCCTTCTTAACACAAAAATAGTAATACTCTGGTCTTGAGTCGCTAATCTTCTTAAACTTAATTTTATGTCTTACTGGGTTTGGAAAATAGGTGTTTATTTAGGAAGACAGTTACTGAGGTTATTTTAATATGCATTCTTACCTGGGATTTTGAATTGGCCAGAAACAATTTGTTATTTTAGGTAAATATTTATTGCTACTTACATTTAATAAATAGGTGAAAGTTAGCTCCTCTCCATAGCCAGGAAAGAATGCTAACGGGTGTTGAGGTAGATTCTGCCAGCCACACTATTGCCTTTTAGTGACAGCCATGCCACATGATCTGTGAGTCTGTTGAAGTCATGGCTATCTGTTCTTTTTGGCACTCAGCAGCCTCCTTATGAAAAGCTCACCTTTGGCAAAGTCAGCGCTATTCTTATTCCAGGCTCTGGCAGACCATCTAATGGAGACAGTCAACCTAGAGTTCTCAGAGCCAGCAGTGGCCGTGTGACCATTTAGACATCCAGTCAAGGATCCCTATACCTACATGTATAGATTACATGGCTCTAGTTTTTTTCATTCATCCAAATGTAGGGGAATGTTGCTCTAAGATTTTAAACGGTTTAAACAATATTTCAAATAACTCTAAACTTACCCTGAATACCACTAGTTTTTGCCAACAAGAAGCCCATTTTTTGCATGCATTATGTGAATCATCAAAGCCCCAGTTATTGCTCAGAGTTAAACATAGTTGAAGTACATTTATTGGCCACCCAAAGAACATGAACTTTCAGTTAAATGCTAGCTGACTACATCTGAAACGTAAAGTCCTCATTCAGACAACTGGCCTCCCCTAGATGCAGACTGAGGCTGGCATGCATTTAGATCCCACTGGTTATTTAAACAACTTTAACTAAATTACAGATACAAATACAGTGGTGCATTAATACAGGTTGCATTAAGGAAGACAATTACTACCCTAGTTAACTGAGTTTACATATAACCAGAGATGTGAGCCATGCAGCTGATTGAGTTCTTGTCAGTCACTATGATGGAATACATCAGGATTTATTTAAAATTGTGATGTCAATGGCTATAAATTGAAGAAGACACATAGCCTTGTTCTTTGAATTCACACTACATACTCTACATTACTGTTTTTTTGGGCTCAGAGAAAGACGTTTGCACGTCCTATTTAGCTTGATCACTTGACTGAATTTTTCATTTCTTTGGCTCTTTGGGATCATAAAGAGTACAAATATCTTTCCTTTTTAACTTTAAATATCTTTGAATTTGATAGAGTCCTTTGTTCTTACACATAATATATCAGGAACCTCAAACTCTATCATAGATGTGTCTGTTAATCAAATTCTACACATTTCCCATGACTTTGACTTTTGGTAACAACTCACAAGGTCAGTCTGCTTATGTAATCATTAAGCCGCATCCTGTGAACAGTTCAAGTATAGGAACTCCTCTTCTGAGTGATCATCTTCAGGAAGAAAACAGACCATGGTATACATAGGTATATGTGGTATAAACCAATAGCTTTCCAAACTTTATGTCTGACCTTAATCACTTTCCTGGATTCTAGACTTGTATTTCCAACTCTCTACTAGGTATTTCCACTTAACCAATGTCTCAAGCAGTCATGGCAGAATCAAACTACTGATTTTTTCTCCCCACCTCTTCCATTTCTCCCTCCCCAGACCTTTCTTGTATTAGTACAGCAGCACCAATATTCATCGATATCCTCAGGCTAAAAATCTGCCGGTTATTTCTGATTCCTCTCTTTTTCTTTTCCATTCTTCCTTCCCCACCCACCCCCATCATTAGGTTCTGTTGCCTCTACCCATAAACTCACCTCTGCCCGAGTCATCAGGAGCAGCAGGACGATTTCAGTATCCTGTAACTGGTCCTGCTGCTCTGTTCTTGCTCCTCTAATCATCCATTCTTCACGCAGTGATTTTGTTAAGATTGAAATTGGATCTTTCTCCTCTGCCCAAAACTCTCTAAAATTTCCTTACCACACTTAAAATAAAATCCAAACCCCCTACCGTCTCTTACAAGATAAAACCTTGGCAGATTCTCTGACCTCATCTCCCAGCCTTTACCTTACACATTAGACGCCAGCCAGAGAGCTCTTCATTTCCTCAGTGTCACTGAGTTGACTTCTGCCACAGGGCCTTTGCTCTAACCCTTTCCACTGAACAGAACACCCGTTCCTCTTATTGTAGGTAGATCTATTCTTTTTGGATGATTATAATTTCAATGTAAAAGTTACCTCCTTAGATAAATAAATCCTGCTTACCTAAGTTCCTAGTAACTGTCTTACCATTTCACACTATTTTAATTCTGTCCATTGTAACATATCAACACATATATATTTCATGTTCATCACTTTTCTTCAATAATATAAGAAGATCATATTTACTTTATTCATTACTGTATTGCTAGGGTAGATGGGATGTGATAAGCACTCAATGAATATCATTAGAAGAATTAACACTCAGAATATAATCCAAGTCACAAAACGTCTATTGCCAATCTTTGTCTACATATCCCGTAGCCACCTCAACATTTAACTCCATAGTTGTTTTTACTCTTGTAGCCCCTGTTACTGAATAGTGTGAATTTTTTTTTCTGATGCAGTCATGGGTGGTTTAGGGGCCCAGAAAAGATCATTCGGAGGCTTTAATCTTTTAAATATTATTTCAATATTGTTACTTTAATATTCTTTACTATTTTACTTTTGGTCTAGCCTACAAATTTAATTATTATATTTATTAATATGGCAATTTTAATCATTGATGTTTGTTTTAACCATTTACTTACATTTCCTTAAACATTCTAAGCTATACTTAAATATCTGTATTAGATTTCTTTCAAAAGTACTTAATTTGATTAACAAAACCTCCTCAAGTGTTTAATCATTTCTTATAAATCTAGTAAATTAAACTTATACATATGCCAAATCTTACAATCTCTGATTTGTTCCAGTACTGTTCATAAACCTAGTAAAACTGCAATTTAAAACACTAATTCTAAGTCAACTATCATTATGCAGTTTACATTAGAATTATAATATAAACCAAAGGAAAAAAATTCTCTTAAACCTAAAATATTTAATATTCACAGATTTTTTTACTCTTCACTCAAAAATATTGCTATTATAGGTTTTATTTACTTCATAATTTTGACACTTAATTCAGCTCCTCTTGGGGTTGAGAATACATTGATGTCATCTCACACAATTCTGCGGTTACCACCCTAAGTAATTTGTAGGGTTCACTTCTCAACTGACCGAAGTTGCATATCAGTAGGCTGTTTGGGCTGGAAGTGAGGTCGTACACTGGAAATATGCAAGGTCGACTTCTTAGTTTTTATACCACCACCTGTCCGCCTAAGCTTTCAAGTTGTGATGTTAATGTCCTCCGGATGGGATGGGCCTGAAGTTTGTTCCCTGGATTCCAGTTACACATTAACTAGTTCTCTCATCTGATGCATCTGCAAACGCCTCACCAGATTTGCAGTTAATTTTCTTCTCTGCAGAAACTGGATATTTTCTTTCTTTACCTTCTAAGATATTTAATTGTCATCTGGTTGGATTCTGCATATATTTTAAATATTTCTCTCACTCTTTTTACAATTTCAAGATCATGTTAATGACATCACCCCAAGGCAGAAACCTGAAAATAAATCTGCCTTGCTAATCAAACTTCCTCATAGCAAAATTGTCAACTATCTTGGTTGTATCATTCATCTCAAATTCACTCCATCTTCCTCATTCTCACTGCCATTGTCTTAGTTCAGGTTGTGATTTTTTTCTCACGTGGTCTCTTGTTCTTCCCCACAACTGTCCAAATCCCACTCTGCATTCCGCACATTTGTCGAAGCGATTTTTATTAAATGAAAATCTGCTCATATCATTCTGCTTAAATCTTTTCAGAGTTGTAAATAACCTTCAGGATCAAGTTTAAACTATTTTGCATTCTCATCCCTCCATTTGTAATCTGTTCATTCCCCCCATCAAACAAATAGCTCCTACTCACTCCTTAGAATTGCATTACTTCTCTCCTATTTCTATCTATAAAATCTTATTTATTTAAAATTTTTTCCACTCCCCTAGTCTCCCCACCACCCAGTCTATAAATGGCCTGTGGTAGGCTGACCTACACATAGTTCCTCAAATATGCTGTGGTCTCTCATATCTTGGTTTTGCTCCAGAATTCTTTCTGTCTGGAATTTCTTTCCTTTCTCTGCCACTGGACTACCTGGTAGTCATTTCAAAGTTTAACTCAAGCACCACATTCTCTAAAATGTTTTCTGTAATCTGATTCCTCATTGGGGTTTAGTTACCACTTTTCTATGCTTTCATACACCTTTACACATACATATTTTAGAACTAATTACAGTGTTGTAATTCATGATTTTGTTGTCCATCTCTTTAAACTGATTGAGTTTTTATCTCTGTATCTCCACTGCATAGAACAAATCAGTCACTTAAATTTGTTTTAAATAGGTGAATGAATGAATGAATGAATAAAAGATGCCCATCTTTCAGACTGTGTTTGGTCACTGAGCCACACCTAGGGATTATCTCTGTAGCCTGACAGTTCAAAAAACTCATCTTCTGCTAAGGTGTCAGGCTGGGTCTAAACCCTCATTTGAACAAGCAACATGTAGTCTGCAAAACCCTGATGGAAACTTGTATATCTTGGGGGTACTAATACAATTTAAAGTAAAGGTGGGAGACTACTTCCTTCTTTATCATTCTCACCTATTTTGAGAGGTCATATTTACATTAAAACTTTTTAATTTAAAAATAAAACATAGATTCAGAAAATCACACAAATCAAATATGTGGATTATTAGATTATAACAAATGAAAAACCCTAACAGGAAGAATTTTTCTCGTCACCCTAGGAAACCCTTCCATACATCCCATCCTAATCACAACTTGCCCCCGCCCCCAAAAGTAGGTTACCATTTGTTTCTAAAAGCAATTTTCTCATCACCATATACATACCTAGACACTGTATTTGAACTTTGCCTACTTTTCAGATAATTTTGATATATCTTATAAATGCCTTTTAACCTGTAGGTTCCTCTTCTATCCCTTTCCTTTGCTGATAACTTCCCTGCTGAAGAATTCAGGCCATGTGACATGCAGAGTTTCATACAGTCTGGATTTTTCTAACTTCATACTCTCAGTGAACCTCCATATACTTTTGTGTCCTTGACATTTCCTGAAACCGGCCGCTGGCTCCAAAGTCTCAACCAAACTCATATTTGATTCCTTTGGCAAGACTGTAAGTGTCTCTCTGGTCCCTCACCAGGACAGATGTGCTGCCTGGTTGTCTCCTTGTGCAGATGTCAAGAGCCATCGACCCACGTGGCCTACGTCCATTAATTCACTAGAAGCTGAAGTTCTTTGTCTTTTATTTACTGGGATAGTTTCATAAAGAGACACTTCCTTCCTCTGCTATAGGTTATACTGTGGTACAGTTCATGGAAGAAATGATTACAGAGGCTCGGTTCTTTCCCTTCATTTTCTAGTTTTCAAAACAAACAGTTGATACCCTGTTATCTTTTGAAACTCATCGATTAGCTTAATTTCTTTTTTAAAAAAATCATTCAGACATGGATTCAAACATGTTACAGGTTTTAATCGAATGCAGTACTTATTCTTATTGAAGCTCAAAGTAACCCATCTTCAGCCAGTGGGAACCTCTTCAGTCTGGCTCCTGAGAGCTCTAAGCATGATTCTAATTCTCTCTGACAGTTGTCTTGCTCTGTGGAATGATAAGAGGTTCCAGGCTTATCTAGCACATTCCCTGCCCAGCATCTAAAATATCCTGGCCTCTTCTAGTGAGAAATAATATTTCAAAACCACAATTTAGGTGTTAGAGATGCTTTTTCTTACTAGAGTGATCACTGTTTTCTGGCCAAAAAGCCTTCTTTCTTTCTTTCTTTATTTGTACAGGCTTTTATTTAGAAATAAAGTGAAAGGACAGAGCTCCCGGCTCACACCAGGAGGGGACAAGAGAGCTCCCCTTCTTTATTTTTTTAAAAGCCCAGTCCTAAGGGTATGCAATTTGTTACCCTCAAGTGGACAGGGTTAGAAAAATTAGGATAAACTTTTTTCCTCTGCCCTAAACCCCTTTAGTTAATTGGGAATGGGTAGAAAATTAACACACTTAAATTTTGTCTACTTTTAAAATATGAATGTATTTAGCAACACCATGCCCCAGAGACATCTATCTCCATCACCAACCTGAGCAGGTCAGAGGCTATCAAGTGCAGTGGGAGTCTAATGAATAACGTAGCCCAGGGTTATCTGGGAGGCTGTCTTGAAACGTGCAGAGCTGTGGTCCAGAGGGAACTTTTTCTGGAAGCCTCTGGTCATTGTTTCCTCAACAAGAACCCTAACATAAATTTGAATTAAGCACACATAGACAGCTCAAAAGAGAACAAGTGTTGGCTTTATCACTGTGTGAATACAAGCAAAAATGACAGAATTAACAAAACTTTTCACAATTATTTCCCTTTTATATGGTTCTTACTAAATAAATTTGTTTTAAAGAAATCAAAATTCTCCCTTGAAAGAAATTTAACTCCTTATTTTGTACACTACTCTGTTCTTAGGGAAAATTTAAATATACAGATGAGAATCCCTCCTTAGTAGCAGTCTGCACATTGACTAGAGTCATACTGACTCTCAGTTAGGTGTTTGTTGAATGATTTATTATTAAGTTCCTACTTACCGCTGGGTATTTTATACATGTTTTGATTTCTGTTATTCTCACAGTAACCCTGAAGTGCATGTAGTAATATCTCCCTTTTAGAAATTAGGAAATGGAGGACTACGTATTTGGAGAAACATAACTAGTAATCTTGGATCAGAGAATTCAACCTAGGGCTTTCTGACTTCAGAGCCCATGTTTTCATTCACTTTACCACAGAGCTGGCCAGGCCTCGACTACAAGAAGAAAAGAAAGTGCATCTCCTTTCACCAGTAGAACATGAATGGTCTTTGTAGACCATTGTCATTAATGTCTCTTCGACCTTTTTGGTTTTATCCATTGGAATGAAAAATAGGTGTAACAATTTGTAACTATGAGAGGGACAGACCTTAACAGTCCAAGTGGCCAGTCACTTTAAATTAAAAACAGTTAATAAACATCCTCAGGTAATTGTGTATCTATGTATCTACTAAATACTTTGAAAGCTATAAAACGAAAAAGGTATGACGCCTGCTCTTTAAAAACATTATCACTTATATATGTACATAAATAACATAAGAGTGTTTCCTTGCCACCAGGAATTTCACGCAAAAATTGTGGGCTGAGGTTGTAGAAGACTGTTTACCTAGATGGAAGGGATGTTTGTATTGGTGTTTGTGGGAGGGGAAGGGGTGGATGGCCTGGGAAGGATCTTGGCTGAATGGACCAGGTAACTTGAGGCTAGAATTGTGAATGAAGGAGCAAGGTTTCTCCCACTGGAAGGAATGAACCATTCAGAGAGTTCAGACAGGTGCCTGGGTTTAAGAACTGTGCCAGGAAGGAAAAGTGTCACAATTATAGGTGCTGGAACTTGCGCCATTCCCGTACTTATTTCCTCAAGTTTTGGACTGCCTTCCATCTCACTCTGAATAGATAAGTTTGTCCCTGCTTAAAGGAGAAAAAGCAGTCTTAGATTTTAATATGAAACATACAAACCTACTTACTTATATATGTACCCATCTGCTCCTCCTTTCTTTAATGGAAATAGAAGAGTTTTCTACTCTACCTGCTTTAAATCCAATTTCCTCCCCTCCCCTCCCCCAACCCTTACATGAATCCGTTTTTTCTCTTTTCCTTCCAACCTCGCTCTCTTGGGCAGCCTCAGTGACTCACTTCTAAAGAGAATGTAGTGAAATGCAGGTTAAAGTACAGCGTAAGAAATAGAGTGAATAATATTGCCAAGTCTTTGAATATTGATGGATGGCAACTACACTTGCTGTCTAATCACTGGGCTGCACACCTGAAATATTGTATAGAGATTCCATGTCAATTAAAAACAATAAAAGAATCTAGAGGAGGTGCTGCCACAGGCCTTCTAGCAGCGGGTCAGGAAAAGAGGACTCAGCTTTGCCTTGTGTTTTCTTGGATCGGCCTGCCTAGGACACGACACTCTAAGGAAGCCAAGCACCCTCCCGGGAAGGCCTGGGGAGGCGTCCCAGGGGAGGGCGTGCATCTTTAGAGGCGAGTTCCTGAGGCTGCCCACCGCACCCTTTGGGTTGACCCCTTAGCAGCTTGATGCAGTAACTCTGCTTCCATATGAAATGGTCTTTTTCCTTCCTTTTATAATGCCACATTCCCCTAGCTTTACTTCTATATTTCTGATCTTTACACAAAACTCTAAATCCATGATAGGATCTGGCCCCACATACTTCTCCACTTTTCTCTTGAATCATGTTCTTCTTGATTTTTCTGCTCCAGCCACATGCACTGTTTTTAGTCTCATATCCAGACAGCCCCTCACATATTAGCACCTCTGCACAGGCCATTTTCTCTTCCTGGAATGCTCTTTTCTTAGCTCTTGTCTTTCTTCTTTAGATAGTTTTTCTTTACCTTCTAAATCAATTCAAACCTACCTATTGTATCCTCTAATAGAAGCGTATGTATCCTCCTTCAAAGCATTCCTATCAATTCTCAATCTTGTTTATTTCTTATTCATTGTCTGTCTTCATCTACAATATAAGCTCAATGAAAGGGGTCTGTTGTTCTTATAAATTATACTAACTACCCATAACAGTGCTTGACACATAATAAATATTTGTTGAATAATGAATGAATGTTGAAAAATGGATATATCTCTCAGCCTAGGAATCTTGGGTAGCAAGAAATATAGTCCATCATTTATCAACAGCTCTCAAGTTTAGAAGTGTGTGTGTGTGTGTAGGGTCCTGACGTCCTGACACTTACTCTGCAGGGCCAGACGGGCTTGCCATCCTGCAATGAACAGAACAAGCCTGTGCAGTAACGTGTCACCCACATACCAGCAGAGCCCCTCTCCTGCTTTGAGAAATCATATGTCAATATCAATGGTTTAACTCACCTTCTTAGCTGATCTTTGTATTAGAGTAAATGTTAAAGTCCAGCAGTGACGAAGGGAAGTGCTGTAGCATTTGCTCTCTCCACCCCCATCTTCTCCACTCTGTGGAATGCCAGTTTCCTGGGTCTCCACTTAAGAGTATGGGTATGTCAGGGAGTTGTGGCTACTCAGTTTGCAGATTGTGGAGACCTGTACATCGCCAGCATGCAAGCCCACCAGGCATCTGAAATCTGATAGAATTGCCAGAGGCGCTGGCAAGGGGACACGCTCACTGGCACTAGTACTTCACCTCGGAGGGTAACAAAGGGTGAGCAGCCCCCTGCATCAGATGAGCTTTTTAAAATTTGGGTTTTATTGCCAGGATATCATCTGTAAACTCAGTGTAAGAAGACAAGTAACCATCGTTTCCTATCGATTGGATGTTTGTTGAGCTTGAGCCCTGCTTTGCTATTACCAGACACTGTGAAAAAATATATGGGGAGGGCAGGTAGCTCCAGGAGGCTGAAAGGGAAAGAGCGCCCTCTTGAGTTCCTTGCTCCAAGAGTAAGAGACAACAGGTAGTTGGGCACGAAGGCCCTGAGGCGAGGAGTCGGAGAGCATAGACGGACCGGGAGCTGCCGGTTGCTGACGTGGCACAAGTGTGCAGGAGCCTGAAGTTGTAATCAAGTCTCCTGAGGGCCTTCCCGTACCTAGGAAAGCTAACTGAGATTAGGCCAGGTCCAAACTATGGATTGAAATTTCAAAATGGAAAGGGACATTTTTGTGACCCAAATGAGATTGCCTTAATTACAAAAAAGGAGTTAGAAATTATGGAATTGCACGGAGAGGCCTATATGGTAAGCCTGCTGAGTGTGGTGCCCACAGGCTGACTTGGTATGAGCTCCTGGCACATTACAATACTTTTGTGTATGCCCCTCAATAAATTGAGACACTTCAACCAAGCGAGTCATAGAACTACGCTCTTCAGCACCGAATAACATCATGTCAGTGAACGTAATGATAACCATCCAATTAGCCTGGTGTCAGATGCTAAATTTCCCATGTTAATGAACAATATTAGGTCTCAGTTGTGCTGTGTCTCTGTTGACCAGAGCTGTGAGTTCTAGGTAAATTATAGGGCTGTGTGTGCAGCCCCCGGATCACGGCAATGATTACAAAGCATGGAGCACCATAGTGGGCTTCTAATGACTGTTATCATCCTGGTTAAATCAGGAAGGAAGTGGAGGAAAATGAACATCTAATGTGGCTTGTCGAAAAGAAATTGTGTGTTGTGTTGTGGCAAAAGATGTGCCAAAGACCCATGACAAGTTGAAGAATAGGAGGAAGTGAGGTTTCATTTGAATCCCCATTGGGGTTATTTGTTTTAAAAAAGTCAGATGTTCCCGTATATGGAATTGAGAGAGCTTTCTCAGAATTTAACAACCAACCTATTTCTGTTATTCTTTTATAATTGCTATGACACTTAAATTTTTTCTGTGGTTTCTCCCATGAAACAGAACCTTTAACATCATATGTTTGGCTTTTAATGATGAATTGCAAACAAATAATTCATCAGAGCTTGCATATTTTTGCAAATATTAAAAAATGTGGGTGATTTTCTGATATTATTTAGATTTTGATAACCCCTCTACATTTCAGCCTATGAATATTTATCCAAACTTAAATAATGTATGAGCCAAAGCAGTCTGAGCCATATTTTTTAGTATATTATCTTGTACAAAGTCCCAGGGCAAAGGCTGGGGTCCTGACATGGTGAGAGGTGGCAGAGGGTACATGACCCGGGCTTTTGCAGTCAGAGAACTTAATTCAGGTTTAAATCTTTGATTCAGTCTCACGCTAGCTGTGTGAACTTGGCAAGTTATGATACTCTTTGAAGATACAGTTCCCCATCTACAAAATGAGGTGCAACCCTTCACGCTTATGTGGGATTCCTGGTTATATGTGAAATATCAAATTTGTCTCTTCCCATTACACACTTTGAAAGTCTGTATAAAGAATGAAAATATCAAAATTTAAATGCTTGAAACTTCTATATATAAAGTTTCATATATTACTCTGTATATGAAAGAGTGTCCTTTTTTCTTTACTGTAGGTTCTTGCAAATTAATACACCATTGTTTATTGAGGTACATTTGACATACAACATTATATTAGTTTCAGATGTACAACATAATGGTTCAATATTTGTATATGTTGTGAAATGATCACCAAAATATGTTTAGTTAACAACTGTCACCACATACAGTTCCAGATAATTTTTTTTCTTATGATAAGAACTTTCAAGATCTACTCTCTTAGCAACTTTCAAATATGCAATACAGTATCATTAATTGGGGTCACCAATACATCCCCATGACTTATTTACTTTATAACTCTAAGTCTGTACCTTTTGCTCCCTTCACTCATTTTGCTAACCTTTCACGCTCTGGCAACACAAATATGTTCTCTAATACATCATTATTTCTAAATTTAAGTAGTACATCACTTTTTATTAAGATAAGTATATTCTGGAAAGAAACTATACCTAAGGGCTTAATATGTCAAGCATATGAAACATGTAAGGGACAGCATATAAACAAATATGAACATAAAAGAGTGATTGTAATTAAAATCAGTTACAAATACAAATACAATTAATTCAACAACACATCTTTTGAAACTCTGTTGAGTATGTGACACTGTCCTTAGCAGATAAAGTGCTGAATAAAATATACACAATATTTATTCCCATGAAATTTACATCTTATAAATAGGAACTCATAAGTTTCATGAAAACTGAAGCTGGAATTTTAAAAATTCTAAAATCTATTTAGATGGGAACAGTAGAATGGGATTCTAGCACCCAACACCTACATATGTGAAACAAATACTAACAGAATTAAAAGGAGAAATAGAATGCAATGAATTCATTCTAGGAGACTTCAACACACCGCTCACTCTGAAGTACAAATCAACCAGACAGAAAATAAGTAAGGAGACAGAGGCACTGAACCACACATTGGAACACATGGAACAGACATCTACAGAATTCTACACCCAAATGCAGAATAATACACATTCTTCTCAAGTGCACATGGAACACTTTCAAGAATAGATCATATACTAGGCCACAAAAAGAGCCTCGTTAAATTCAGAAGGATTGAAATTGTACCAACCAGTTTCTCAGACCACAAAGGTATGAAACTAGAAATGAATTATGCAAAGAAAATGAAAAATCCCACAAACACATGGAGGCTTCACAACATGCTCCTAAATAACCAATGGATCAATGATCAAGTAAAAACAGAGATCAAGCACTATATGGAGACAAATGACAACACTAATTCAACATGGCAAAGTCTGTGCAATTCAGCGAAGACTGTGCTAGGAGGGAAGTATATTGTAATACAGGCCTATCTTAGGAAAGAACAACAATCCCATATGAGCAGTCTAAACTCACAATTAATGAAACTAGAAAAAGAACAATGAGGCCTAAAGTCAGTAGAAGGAGGGACTTAATAGAGATTAGAGCATAAATAAATAAAATTGAGAAGAATAAAACAATAGAAAGAATCAATGAAAGCAAGAGCTAGTTCTTTGAGAAAATAAACAAAATAGATAAACCCCTAGCCAGACTTATCAAGAAAAAAAGAGAGTCTACACACATAAACAGAATCAGAAATGAGAAAGGAAAAATCACTATGGACACCACAGAAATACAAAGAACTATTAGAGAATACTATGAAAAATTATATGCTAACAAACTGGATAACTTAGAAGAAATGGACAACTTTCTAGAAAAATACTTTCAAGGCTGACCCAGAAAGAAACAGAAAATCTGAACAGACCAATTACCAGCAATGAAATTGAACTGGTAATCAAAAATCTATCTAAGAACAAAACACCTGGACCAGATGGCTTCACTGCTGAATTTTATCAAACATTTAGTGAAGACCTAACACCCATTCTCCTTAAAGTTTTCCAAAGAGTATAGGAAGAGGGAATACTTCCAAACTCGTTCTATGAGGCCAGCATCACTCTAATACCAAAACCAGGCAAAGACACTACAAAAAAAGAAAATTACAGACCAAAATCCCTGATGAACATAGATGCAAAAATACTCAACAAAATACTAACAAACCAAATTAAAAAATACATCAAAAAGATCATCCATCATGATCAAGTAGGATTTATTCTAGGGATGCAAGGATGGTACAACACTCAAAAATCCATCAACATCATCCAACACATCAACTAAAAGAAGGACAAAAACCACATGATCATCTCCATAGATGCTAAAAAAGCATTTGACAAAATTCAACATTCATTCATGATAAAACTTTCAACAAAATGGGTATAGAGAGCAAGTACCTCAACATAATAAAGGCCATATATAAAAAACCCACAGCCAACATTATACTTAACAGCGAGAAGCTGAAAGCTTTTCCTTTAAGATCGGGAACAAGACAAGGATGCCCACTCTCCCTACTTCTATTCAACATAGTACTGGAGGTCCTAGCTATGGCAATCAGACAACACAAAGGAATAAAAGACATCCAGATTGGCAAGGAAGAAGTTAAACTGTCCCTGTTTGCAGGTGACATGATACTGTACATAAAAAACCCTAAAGAATCCACTCCAAAACTACTAGATCTAATATCTGAATTCAGCAAAGTTGCAGGATACACAATTAATATGCAGAAATCTGCTGCATTCCTATACACTAAAAATGAACTAGCAGAGAGAGAAATCAGGAAAACAATTCCATTCACAGTTGCATCAAAAACAATAAAATACCTAAGAATAAACCTAACCAAGGAAATGAAAGACCTATAGTCTGAGAACTACAAAACAATCATGAGAGAAATTAAAGAAGATACCAATAAATGGAAACACATCCCGTGCTCATGGATAGGAAGAATTAATATTGTCAAAATGGCCATCCTGCCTAAAGCAATCTCCAGATTCAATGCAATTCCTATCAAAATACCAACAACATTCTTCAACGAACTAGAGAAAATCATTGTAAAATTCATATGGAACCACAAAAGACCCTGAATAGCCAAAGAAATCCTGAGAAGGAAGAATAAAACAGGGGATATCTCGCTTCCCAACTTAAAGCTCTACTATAAAGCCACAGTAATCAAGACAATTTGGTACTGGCACAAAAACAGACCCATAGACCAGTGGAACAGGATAGAGAGTCCAGATATTAACCCAAGCATATATGGTCAATTAATATATGATAAAGGAGCCATGGATATACAATGGGGAAATGACAGCCTCTTCAACAGCTGGTGTTGGCAAAACTGGACAGTTACATGCAAGAGAATGAAACTGGATTATTGTTTAACCCCATACACAAAGGTAACCTCGAAATGGATCAAGGACCTGAATGTAAGTCATGAAACCATAAAACTCTTAGAAGACAACATAGGCAAAAATCTCCTGAATATAAGCATGAGAACTTCTTCCTGAATGCATCTCCTCCAGCAAGGGAAACAAAAGCAAAAATGAACTCATGGGACTACATCAAACTGAAAAGTTTTTGGACAGCAAAGGACACCATCAACAGAACAAAAAGGCATCCTACAGTATGGGAGAATATATTTGTAAATGACATATTCGACAAGGGGTTAACATCCAAAATATATAAAGAACTCACATGCCTCAACACCCAAAAAGCAAATAACCTGATTAAAAAATGGGCAGAGGATATGAAGAGACAGTTCTCCAAAGAAGAAATTCAGATGGCCAATAGACACATGAAAAGATGCTCCACATCACTAATCATCAGGGAAATGAAAATTAAAACCACAATGAGATATCACCTTATACCAGTAAGGACAGTCAGCATCCAAAAGACTAAGAACAACAAATGCTGTCAAGGATGCGGAGAAAGGGGAGCCCTACTACACTGCTGGTGGGAATGTAAATAGTTCAACCATTGTGGAAAGCAATATGGAGGTTCCTCAAAAAACTAAAAATAGAAATACCATTTGACCTGGGAATCCCACTCCTTGGAATTTACCCAAAGAATACAACTTCTCAGATTCAAAAAGACATAGGCACCCCTATGTTTATCGCAGCACTTTTTACAATAGCCTAGATATGGAAACAACCTAAGTGTCCATCAGTAGATGAATGGATAAAGAAGAAGTGGTACATATGCACAATGGAATACTATTCAGCCATAAGAAAGAAACAAATCCTACCATTTGCAACAACATGGATGGAGCTGGAAGATATTATGCTCAGTGAAATAAGCCAGGTGGAGAAAGTTAATGCCAAATGATTTTCCTTATTTGTGGATAACAATGAAGCAAAACTGAAGGAACAAAAGAACAAAATAGCAGCAGACTCAGAGACTCCAAGAAGGAACTAGTGGTTACCAAAGGGAGGGCAGGTGGGGAGGGAAGGAGAAGGGGATTGAGGGGTATTATGTCATGGTATGGGGGATCACAGGGAAAACAGTGTAGCACAGAGAAGGCAAATAGTGAATCTGTGGCATCTTACTACACTGATGGACAGTGACTGCATTGGAGTATGGGTGGGGACTTGATAATATGACTAAATGTAGTAACCACAGTGTTTTTTATGTGGAAACTTCATAAGAGTGTATATCAATAATACCTTAATAAAAATAAATTTTAAAAAAAGAATGGGATTCTATTCTGAAGGAAGTACTCAGTCTGCTTCTTGGAGAAATACAGTGTAAAGTTAAGAAAAAGAGAATTACAGTAGAACCAGTTAACTCCTACATTACTACATCTCCACTGGCACAGTCTTAGGCTATGCTGAGAGTTCATTTCAGAAGATGCTATCTATTAAACACTTGGCAGTGCTAAGCATGGGGAGGAAAAGCAAAATACACTGGTTTTCTCCAGAAAATGTTTTAGGGGGTACAATAATAACTGAACATAATATATTATATATTTCATAAAAGAAGGGCACAAAAATGAACAATAGAACAACAGTAAAACAACAAACCACTTATGAAAGTTTAAAAGGAGGGCGAGTTCCAGTTTGATTTAACTAGGAAAGTCTTGCTGAGGGGGTAGCCAAATGCAAAGGATGGTAGGGTTTATTCACGTAGAGAGGTGGGAAGAGCATTCTAACAGAAGACTGAGGAATAGTAATCCAGGGTTCAGTTCGAGAACAGAAGTAGCTTCACTGAGTTCTTCACTGAGTTGGGGAGCATATGTATGAAATGTTCTGATGAGCTTAACTGTCCACTTTAACTATCAACATATTTGGGACTTCACATTTTAAAAGGAATATGAATAAAATAGAAACCATTCCAAAGATGATGAGGGAACCTAAAAATTCATTTGAGGAAGGGTTGGAAGAGCTGTAAACATCCTGAAAAAAGAAGCCTAGAGGATACAGTGGAAACAGAATTTAAACAGGCAGAGGGTTGTCTTGCAGAATGGGGTAGAGTTAGAGGGCACAGGTGGATGCAGTTTACAGCTGTCAACTTTTAACTGTCTTTCGAGTTGCTCAAACAAGTCTGGATGACCTTCGACTAGGAAAATTGTTCCTCATTGGATTGGCAGGTGGATTAGATAAAGCCCAAGGCCCTTCCAGTAACAATGTTCTAACGTCCTATTTACAATGGTAAATCCATTGCTTAAAGATATATTTGGAGTTATTTTCAGAAAGATGAGCAGAGTAGCCTCATTTTTATGTGGGGGAAGACTCTTTTTAAGTGGCTACCTCTTGTTTTGCTTGCCAGCACACATTCACTGTACGTACCCACCACTTCAGAATCCATGTGGTGCAGTGAAGGTGACCTCACTCCAGTTCGAGAGGTGGTGAACATGACCCAGGTTTAGGCAACTGGACTATCCTACCTAACTGCCCTGGCCACCATGATTGCCTCAGGGATGGGTGCATGACTCTTTCAAGCCAAAACTATGCAACAAGGTTTTCAGTAGGATTTCTGGGAAGGGTCACCTCTCTTCCAAGCTGGAGCAATATAAAATATAAGACCTGGAGCTGCCACCATTATCTACCATGTGAAGCTCAAGAGAGAAGCCACACATGGGAGGTAAGAAACAAGTGATAGAAGCTAAGTCCCAATGACATCACATAACCCTCAAGCTCATCATGCTGAAGCCAAGTAGGAGGCAATTCTGGACTTCTCAGATTATATAAATTAAGAGATTTTGTTTCTATAAACCTTTTTGCAAAAGGTTGTCTATCACTGGCAACCCTGGGCTCCAAACTGATGCAGAGTTAATGGTGCAACAATTGGGGAATGGATAAATAAAGTTTGGCATATATACTTGATAGCTTGTAGGTAGTCACTAAAAGTCATATATATTAAGACCACATTAAAGGGTGAAAGAGACAGGATACAGAATACAGTTGATTCTCATTATTTGTGG
The DNA here is from genome assembly GCA_029783875.1 of Phataginus tricuspis. Taxonomy (NCBI): domain Eukaryota; kingdom Metazoa; phylum Chordata; class Mammalia; order Pholidota; family Manidae; genus Phataginus; species Phataginus tricuspis. The sequence continues at coordinate 13,105,292 of JAQQAC010006877.1, read as the reverse complement.
ATTCTGTATTTGTGGATTTGCTTACCTGCTGTAATTTATTTGTAACACCAAAATCAAAACCTCCTGCTCTTTTATGGTCATGCACGGCTATGCACAGAGTGGAGAACAATCTTACATGCCTGACACATACATTCCCAGTTGATGCTAAACAAGATGACTCTTTGCCTCCTTGTTTCAGTTCTCATAGTATAAACAATGACCTATCTTTTAGCAGTCTATTTAGTGACATGGTTTCCACATTTTTGCACTTTGTGTTGGTGATTTCACTGTTTCAAATGGTACCCAAGCATGTTGCTGAGGGGCTGTGTTCCTAAGTGCAAGAAGCCTGTGATATGCATTATGGAGAAAATAAATGTGTTAGATCAACATGGTTCAGGCATGAGTTACAGTGCTGTTGACTGTTGAGTTCAACGTTAATGAATCAATATTTAAGTAAGGTATCTTTAAACAGTAGCACATATAAAACAAGGTTGTTTTATATATATGGTTTTTACATATAATTGCTTTCACACATATTATGCATGATTGGTTGATGAAAATGTAATGACCAGAGGCTCACAGGAACCTAACCCTGTATTTCCATTGGGAGCAATGGTTTAGTATTTGCTAATTCAGTGTTTGCTGCAACTTTATAGTTACTTTCAATAACTAGAATCAACTATGTGTAAAAAAGACTGGGAAAAAGATGAATCAAAATAATAGTGGTTGTGCTAGAGTAATGGGGATGTGAATTTTTCATCTTTTCACCAATTTTCAAGTGTTTAAAAATAAGATTATAGCACCATAGTGAAAAACATATTTTACCTTTAAAAAAAACACACAAATCAAGAAAACCAACAAAACGACCCCCAAAACTCTGTGGGCATTCTATTCAGAATTATTTTTAAGGAATATATTAAAATTAGTTCATTACTTTATGGTCTCACTCCATGTACACACACACATGTACACACATAAACAAACACACCTTTGTTTTAATACAACTCAAGTTGCTTGTCCACTTGAATCACCAAGTCTCACTCTTTATGATTTTCCCCCAAATCAGATTGATATCTAAGAAATATGCCAAAGCCCTAAATGTACAGGTAGTAATAATCAGAGCTTTGGAAAAGATCCTGGGGTCTATTTCATCTCACTGCCCATTTAATATAAATATTCTCTTTACATTATCCCTACAAGAAAAGTTCTAATTAAATGTCCTCTACATAGAGGAAGCTTACTATGAAATAATGCCTATGGTCAGTTATACCTGTTCTGAATATTTTTTATATTTATTCATATTCCCATCATGATCTTTTACAACTATTAAATCAAATTTCTTTATACAAGACAGCTTGGCAAATATTGTAAGAGAACCATCATATTATTCCTGTAGCTTTTCTTTCCTAGGTTAAATATCCCCATGTACTTTACCTGTTTTCTTAGAGTATTTCTCTAAATCCTTTGTTGTTCCGCTTACCCTCCTCTCCTTGAGTTTATCAGTGCCCTTCTTAGTATTATGAAATATGAAGGAAAACAGGATTTGCAGCACAGGAAAACCCTGCCTCCACCGTTGCATTTGACATTTCAACAGAAGAAATCCAAAGCGGGGCTGAGAGATGGTGCTCCTGGAGTGAGCACACTGTCTCTCAAGGTGACCCCTGCAAAGGGGCAACACGCCTGTGATGCAGGATTAGGGCTTCTATTAAAATGAGAATCAGCGTAGAGGCACAGCTCATGTTTTTTGTACTTTGAGTTTTTCATCTGTATTTTCTACTTCTTTCACTAATTTTCACTGATGATAAATTCAAACAAATTATTCCATTTGGTCCCATTCAGTATTTTATTTTAGGTTCTGTTCTGCCCACTTTTATGGAAGTTACAGATTTCTTGCTATGCTGTTTACATAAGCTATGATTAAAACTTTTCAAATTCTTAGAAGTATTTTGTCATCGTACCCAGTGAATATTTTTTGTTTTGAATGTGTTACACTTTGTTTTTGCATCATAATTTTATTTCGCACATATATTGCCAATGTTTTCATTTGTTAAACCTGCTAATGACATAGTGCAATTTTTAAGTCCCCTAAGACTACTCACTGCATAATAAAAGCAATCAACTGTAGGGTATGGTTAGAATATGTAAATGATACAGAGGACTATGTAAAGACTGTTGTTAATTATGCTTTAAAATATCTTGTGCATCCATCTAGCCCTAGTGGTAAAATTTTTTATTTTTAGATTTTTCTTGCAAATGATCTTATCATTGAATAAGGCATCTGTCTTAATAAATGTAAAAAATTGAGTTATATATTTTATCAAAATCATAATAATTTTGCATTCAGGAATAGAAGCATAAAAAATTGTTTTACATATTAATTTCCATATACTTTTCAACTCAATCATTTTTTAATTCACTTTAATAAATGAGGATAATTTTACCTATCAGAATGAATTCAAAACAAATCATTCTTAATTTCTTTTTCCATATCTGCCTCGATAGTAAGTATAAAATAATCCTAACTATCTTTTATGGAAATATCCCTCCCACCATTATCAATTTACCTATCTGCTCCATTCATATTTCCATGACAATTTATATTCCATAACTCCACATAAATTTATTGGTAACGAGCAGCTTTAGTACCGAGTAAACAGGGGAATGTGTAGCTTGGCATCTAGAAGGGAAATGTGACTCACTTGATTTTCCACGGTGTGTAAGATACGGGTTTCTCACCAGTGTTTCTGGTTCTACTCTTCCCATGCACATGAGGTTAGGGTGCAGGGGTGGGAAAGAGATCGTATTTCCATGCCAGCTTGAGGTTTGATGTGACTAAGTGACACCTTCCACCAGTAAAATGTGAGTAGAGGTGCCAGGTGATGCTGTGGTGCCACAGTACTTAATACCCATATGAGACTGCCTGGTGTCTCGAATTTATCCTCGATGAAAATTTATCACGGATGAAAATTAGAGAAAGAGCTGGAAAAGAGACAAAAAAACTTAAAATACATGAAATATGAGCTGTGTCTCTAATAAATTTAGTCTCATTCTAATCCCTGCTTTGTGATCTTGGGTGCCACGAACGTTGTTTTGCAAACTGGCACCCTTATGCAGACAGAGGGCAGGGAGAGACCGCAGAAAGGGGCAGGCCACTCCAGACTGGTAGGTGGCTGGTTTAGTGTTCAGGGGAACTTACCGACCAGGCTTGTCTTGGGCGGCTACAAGATGAGTAGATCTCCACACTCACCTGCTGGAATCTTAAGAGTTTATGTAGAGATTTAACATGATTCATTCCACGTTATGGTCCAGGTGGTCTCAACATGTTTCTCAAGGCTGTGTCCTTGAAAATGACTCCCACTGTGGGAAAGGTGGGAAAAGCATACATTCCAAGGACATGGGAGGGAATGTGGAGCTTCCAATTCCCCAGGTCCAGCTAGAGGGTCAAGCTGCGGTCATGAACTCTGACCTCCCCCACTAATGAGATCGAGGCAGCCTGCAACGCCCAGACGGTGCCTCCATTACGGATAGCAGAGGACTTCAGGTGAGTGAGAAACACTTTCGTTGTGTTAAGCCCTTGATATTTTGGCGTTTTATTATCACAGCCTAAGCTAGCCCGTCCTGACTGAGACACATGGATACCATTATCACTTCTAATTAGATTGTACCTTAACGGGGGACTTTAATTTTCTTCTCATACCTGTCTTTGACTGAGTTTTGATAACCAGTTGTCTTTTTTCTTAAGGACTGTGAAGCTTTGGAGCCTTTCTGAGTTTTCACTTATACTTTCTCAGATGAAATGCACTAGACATAGTATTTGGGTAAAATACTTCCTAATACATTCTTGCCAGCTCCCACAAGAGAATTTTTGAAGCGTCAGGAGGACATTTTCCCATTTGTTTGATTTTACGGGTAAACACGGTACACTACAGAAGCAGTGAATGGGATGTCAGCTAGGTAGCAGAAAAGGACTTTGGAACTGCTGAAAAAACTGAAAGCCATTAGGAAACAACATGCTTGTCTAGCTTTGATAAAAATAACTGAGGATTTGACATTCTCTTTTCTCCAGAATTTCTTGTTCTTGAATAAATAAGAGGAGTGAAGAAGTACTCATTTTGATGTGGAGACTTTCTTAAAATTCTCTTTCTCTTGGCCTGTATTTTTTGCCATTATAATCTCTGTACTAACGTGGCCTCTGGAAGAGAGAATTCAAGATAGTTTATGGAGGACACGGTGGTTCATTTAACTTAAATTCTCATCAGGCCTTTGGCAGTCTTTGTATGGTATTCCCCAGCCAAGGAAAGGATAATTTCTGATGGAGAATCAGGACATCCGAGAAACCTTAAAAAAAAAAAATCCGTTTATAAAATACATTTAATCCATTTATAAAATACACTCATCCAGAGCACATTTATTTATAGTCTAAATGAAGCTTGGATTGATCTAGCAAAAAATGTCCTTGCAGGTCCAGGCCTCAAGTGCAGAGCACTGGGCACTTCTTTATTCTGCGGTGGTGTCATTCTATGTTGCAGTCGCCAGGGTGGCACCTGCTCATTAGGAACTCACTGAGTACTCCTGTGACTATAATACACTTCCATTTTAATTCCGAAACAGCCTAGCGCTGAGGACTTAAAAGTCATTTGATCAGTCTTGTGTGGAGCTCTTATTTTCACTCCAGGCAAATTAATGTGAAGATCATTGTAACATATTAAACAGATTTAATTGTTCATTGATCGAGCAGTAATTTTGTAATTTTGAAATGCACATACTTTAAGATACTTTAAGATGCAATAGTTCCTCAAATTTTGAAGGTGTGAAAAAATGTTATTTTCCTACTTAGATTGACAAAGATAGAGGAAGAGGAACATTGAAATATATGTAAAGTTAAACTTTTTTTTTTTTTAGCAAGAGGTTACTTTGATTTAGGAATATGGATGGTATATTATGTATGTGTGGTTTGCTCATAAAATCACAGTTTCTTGTACATTAATCCAAACAGTGCTGGATTTACAGATTGGTTTTTTTGTTTTACTCTATTTCAGTGGATTTTAAGTGATTCTAAAAGGTGCTACAAGATGTTGAACTTGGAAATTCAATATTTCTTCACATATTTGCCAAGCTGTGTGAAGCCATCAAGTCTTGAGAATAGACAGTATCTTCAGAGTAATAGTAAAACAGCAGAGATGGTGATGGGAAGTGGGCTTTTATAAAGTCTACCATGTTATTCAGTAGAGAAAGCACTTATTTTCAGAAAAAAGGTTGAAGGCGAGAAGAGAGGAGAAATTGCTCCTCTTTCAGACTTACTGTATGCAAATGTTGCCACATGGAACTTCTAAAGAAGTTCTTGTTTTCTGAATGGTTGTTATCAATAGATTCTGCTTCATCATAGTAGCATTTTTAATAATTCCAAAATCCAGAGGTTTTTCTCAGATTAAGAAAAGCCCGTCTACTCTTTCTTTCTTGCATTTATGTATTTATAAAGTAAATAAGTAGATTTTCATATTTTATAGAAGAATCCAGACAAGGTGAGAATGTGAATCAAAGGCAGTTTTATTCAAAAACAGGCCAGTCAACATTATACAAAGGGCTGAGGACTGGAGATATTTCTGACTGTGATATTGGAACAAACATCTGAAACTCCTAAGTGTGGAATTGCGGCCCCTTGGAAGAGATCGTTGTGATCATCTAGTGCAACCCCCTCATCTTGCAGTGAGGAAATGGAAACATAGTTATCAAATTAAAACCTTTTTTTTTACCATCAAGATTGTAGAGAAAGAAGAGCACGTAGGAATGATTAATAGACACCACGTAACAGTTTGACTACTCACCTGATAGTATAATGGCAAACATTCCAACAGAACCATTTTAAACTCTTAACATGATTTTAGGTCTTCTTATACTTAGTTTGCATGGTTATCCTAAAGGTAACCAGATTGCTGAGTTAACTTATTGTTGAGGATTTAAACAAGCTTACATCACTCACTCATTTCTTAAACATGATCTTTTCAGAATAAATGGAGTACTAGGTACTGTTCAAGATGCTTGGAATGTATCCATGCTTACATAAATAGTTTTGCCTTTGTAGGAGTAGACAGACAATAAATGATAGACACTATAAAGAAGTTGGAGTCTAGGAGGATGACTGTGCCATATGAAAAAAGAGAGCAGAGTAAGGGGAATTAGAAGTACTGGGTGTAGTTAGCGTGAAGCCAGTTGTATCTTTAAATGTGGTGGTCAAGGTGGTCCTGGAAGAACGTAACATTTCAAGAAAGGTCAGAAGGCAGGGAGGGAGTTAGCCAAGCAGAAGTACAGTGGAAGAGCATTCCAGGCAGGGGGAACAGCTAGGGCAAAGTTCTGAGGGAAGACTGTGCTTGGCGTATTAGAGAAATAGCAGGGAAGTCAATGTGGAGTGGAGTGCAAAATGGGGATTGAAGGAAAAGTGATTGCCAGAGGTACAGACCATGTGGGACCATGTAAAGAACTGGGCTCACTGTGAGCAAGATAAGGAACCATTGGACAGATGCTCATGGAAGAGGGCCATAATCTGCTATGTGGTTTTTAAAGGATCATTTTGGCTGGGTTGATGGGAACCTCATCTTTATGTGGAGTTTTATTTTCATACATGGGCTTCTTCCAAACCTTTTTTCTTCGAGCTCTTTCATTATCTTCTTCCTCTGGAACCAGTACTTTCCCTTGATGAGAAAATATTTTATGACTCTTAAAATGCCTCCTACTCCCAGGCCCGCAAAGTCTTTGGCGATTATGCTCTGCACCTGGCTTTTCTGGCTTCGCTCATGATGGGTGGGTCTCTCTAGTTTCTTTTTCCATGTGGCATATTGTTTTTAACCATTCAAGGCATCACCAGCTCTAAGAGTAACTACTATGTCTTTGAGATTCCCACACATGTACCCGTGGCTTTGGGAAAATTAAAACCAAAATCAGCTGCCATCTTCTTTTCGTAGTTGTTCTCAGTCACATCATTATAAAAGTTCATTTTTTTTCACTTTTGGGAGACTCTTCAGTTTCATAGGGAAATGTCTCCATTGGTATCTCCTCTAATATGCACATGTTCCATTCCACCATGTGGGTCTTTTCTCAAGATATTTTTGTGAACCCTCAGGAGGGAGATACACCGTGTATGACACAGCAAAACATCTTGAAAATTCCCTTTTCTCCAAAGTTCTACTCATTATAGTAGTTGCTTAGTACTCATGTCTGTATTTCCTCTTTTCCCTCTTTTCTCTCTGTCTTCCACTCTCTCTCCCTGTGTCTCTCAGGATCATATATTTTTTCTCCTATGGTTGGTAGTATGTAGGGTCTACATAGAGAATTCCAACCCTCTCTTATGTCTCCTATTTGTCCTCACTCCTACCTCTGTGCGGCAAAGTGAAGCATGTTTCTCAGTATCTATTCTCCTTAGGAGGTGGGAGGAGGACGGGATGATAAATATTTGCAGTTTGTTTTGTGGGGGTTCCATAATTTTCATTTTCTAATTATAAAAGCAGCATGTTTTCAAGTAAAACATTAGAAAACAGAGATATACAAAAAGCCAAAGGAAAGGTATTCTTTGTCCTGCCACCCAGAAATAAGTTCAACACTGTTTTTGTGTTTTTCCGGAACTTATGTGTATTTGTGAATCTTCTTTAACAAAAATGGATACCTCCTACGCCTAGATTTGTAATCTTATTTCATTGAATATATCATAACTGAATCCATGTCAATAAACATTTCTTTATAACAATGTTTAATGACTTAACAGTATTCCATTACATGAATGTATTATGGTTTACTTAATCATCGTCATATACTTAGATATTTAGGTGATACCATAGATAATGTTGCCCCATATCTTTAGCTTTTCTTTAGAGTAAATGTCTAAAATTGGTATTTTGGGTTAAAAGATGCGCACTTTTTTATATTTTTTGAGATGCTTATTGCTATATTGTCCTGGGAATGATATCAATTCTTCTATTCTCACCAGTACTTGCTCAGTCTGCTTCCACTACTCCCAAGCCCTCACCAATTTCAGGATATTATGTTTCAAAAAATATCATTGCAATTTGTATATGATTATTATTTTACTTCCTATTGCTTTGATCCTTAATGTCAATAAATGTGTGTTACCACCCTGCAGATTTTAACTTGGACATCCTTCTTTCTCCTGGGAAGAGCTTCTGACCCTCCATTCTGGGTCAGCTCCCTCCCATATCTTCCATTAGAACTCTACTTTGAGTGCTACATTCTAATCACCAATTTGATTCTTTTTCTGCTTCACGACACTTTAAGATCCATGAGGGCAGGGTCCTCTTTTGTTGCTCATCACATGCCAGTGACTGGCACATCATAACAAGTAGTTGTTTTTAAAATCTGGAAATAGTGATTTTTAATAATCATTGGTTAGTTTCTTTCCCCCTTTGTTAATGAAAATATATTTTACTTAACCATTTTCACAGCTAAACAGTGACCACCTTTTTCCCTTATTTCCAGAGATTAGAAACAAATATGCTTACCCTGGTGAATGAATGAAGGAATGGACGTGTGAATGGAAGCTCTGTCCTTGGTCTTTTCTATTTCTAGTCCCTTGAAATCACTTAGCTAGCTGAGAACTTGCCCACAAGCTTTAGACTGAAAGCTGACTTAAAAACAAACTGAAAGAAAACAAAAACACAGCAGAAGAGGAAACTAAATAAAGGCTGTTTGATGCTTCAAAATGGATCATATTCTACTTTATCAACTAATTCAAACTTGGAGTTCTACCCATAACTGGGTTTCCAGCTAATCCTTGTTTTTTTAAGTTATCTACATATTGCCTGTGGTCTGGATGTCCATTACCTAAATAATGGGTAAAGGGATGTTTGTTCTGAAAACTTCAGATCTTTACATTTTTCCATTACATATACTGGGAGTTTCCAACTGAATTTCGACCAAAATCTATTCTAGGCCTCAAATGATTATTTTATTAACATACATTTCAAACTAATTTTTATAAACCAGATATTATTTGTCTTAGCTAAATTAATAAAATTTATTGATATTCAAACATTAATAGAGAGTTAAATGATGTTAGTAATTTTATTATAACTATTGAGAAAGCAGAAAAGTGGTCTTGGTAGAAGCCAATTGGAAATGAGTTTTGATTATTTAGTACATCTAAGTTCAACTAATGCAAACATAGTAGGAAGAGGACAGATTTAGAAAAAGACTTATGGTTATCTCTTAATTATAGTAAAGCTACCAGAAAAGGACATTTGGTTTTGTAAAAACAATACAACCTTTCATTAAGTATTTTTTTAAATAATGAAGGTATCTTGGAGACTGTGAATTGAATGCAAAATACTAAGGAGAAGAGCTGGAAATAACTTAAAAATAATGTTTTTATTTATTGATACTGTTTCTGAGTCCAAGCTCTCCACTCACCACACAACATGGCAATAAACTGAGAGACAAAGTGTTGGAGCAAACAAAGAGGCTTTAATTGGAAAACTAGCAGACTGAGGAGCTTGGAGACTAATGTCCTAAAGAACCATCTTAGGGTTGATTTCAAGCTTCTTTTATATTAGGGAAGGAGGAGGGCAGCCAGGGTCTGAGGAGAGCAGCGTGACTCCTTGACCTTGGTCGGTTGACTCCAGTCATTTCATTGACATGGGTCTGTCCATGATGTTCCTGTAAGTCCTTGACAATCCAGTCATCATTTGTATAGATACTTCCTTAACTCTTTGGGGAAGTGAATTCTGGAGAACAGGCTGGTTGCATCAATCTTAAGTCATGAGCAAAATTCCTCTTGATGATTAACAAGCCTATGTGCAGGGCTGCAGGGCTGAGCAGAGGCTTTTGACCCAAAGATTAAAATAGCAAAGGAGACAGATACAATGTGAAGGCAGAGATGCCAAGCTTTTTCACCGTTATACTACTTCCAGTTGTCAGGCTGGACAATAGCAAGGTCTCATACCTATACCTAGAGTGGGTATAAATAGCACAATTGCATGTTGAGTGGATTGTTAAAAAGAAAGAGCTCTGTTCTCTTGGATATCTATCTGTTTATTTTTCAAGCAAGAAGGAATGAAAGGCCTTTTCTGATATTTTTGCTTAGGGGACTCGATTAAAAAGTATGCCATTTATGTTTGGTACATTTAATTAAATGTTTGGCTTGAGCTTATAAGGAACTTCTATTTATTTTAGTCAGTTGAGATTGCAGTAGATCATTAAAAATTCCATTAGAGAATATTGTTGACATTATAATAAAAAAAAGTTTATCTAACAGGCTAAAGCCTCTCTGTTACCAAATTTTAGACTCTTCTTATATATATTTCTTATTTGGTGGATGTTTCAATCTCATCATTTCTTATAGTTTCTTGTGTAGTTTATGATACAGATAATATGATTTAATCAGTGGGTCTAGTAAACCTAAGCTCGTGCTCACTAAAATCTTAGCATAAAGAGACTTGAATTAATGCATGATCTTGCTAGCACATTGCTTTTTTTGTGCAATTGGTCACATAGCTATTGCCCATTTTATGTTGTAAGCTTTGGGAAGATGAGAAACATGTCTGTGTAACTGGATCTGAATAGTTTTTAATGACATATGAAGCCAGGTTCAACTGAATAATAACAACAATAATGATACTTACAAAACTTTTAACATTTAACTACAAAAACCTATTTATTTCATACTCTAAACCTGGCACCGTGCTAAGAATTATGTATGCATTTCTTTGCAAGATAGGCATTATTATCTCCATCTTATACATGAGTCATCTGAGGTTCCAGAAGGTTAAATAATTTGCTGAAAATTCAGAATTATTAAATGCTAGAAATAAAAAGCAGCCTGCTTTACTCCAAAGATCATAATATTCTATTACACATGTTGTTACTGATACTTGGATGACATTTATACCATTCGGTGTGTTGTATTTTACTGAATTCCTGTCATTAGAGAACAGTGCTTCTCAGACTTTACTGTCTGAGGATCTAGTGAAAATGGGTCTGATTCTGATTTGATGGGTTTGGGGAGGGACCTGAGATCCTGCATTTCTAACAAGCTCCCAGCTGATGTCACTGTTTCCGGCCTATAGCCACCACTTTGGGTATGAAGTTCTAGAACAGAGATGCCTGACATGATGGGGAAGGAATGTTGGGAAGCCTGCTTGTGGGAGCTTTATTGGAAGTGTGCAGAAGGAGTTTTCAGCCTTTCCTGGAAGATTCTCATATGCTCCTATCAGTGCTGAAGAGAACTACAAACATTAATGGAGTGCTTGCCACATCACCCACATGCTTTGGGGCAGAAAGGGGTTGAAAACAACTGATCCAGTGAGTTCCAAAGCTTTAGAATAGTAAAATCCAGTTTGGAGCCTGGGTGGTGGTGTCAGTGTCAAGGCGGAGGAGAAAGGAAACATGAGAGAGGAACTGAGTCAAGGAAGAAGAGAGATGAGGAAGTGGAGGAAAGTAATCAATTGCATATGGCTGTGAGCACTGCAGGAAGGGCCAATTTCATATCATACAGAGCATAATTTGAGGAAGCTCCTCAGCTCAAAAACGTCACTTTACTCATTTTGATATGAGGCCTCAGTTTTGATTCAGAGCAACCTCTATGATGGCACTCTGTGTCGGTTAGTCTCTCCTATCCACTAGCAATATCAGGGTGAATCTTTTGAGCTGGGCAGAAAATAATTATTCACCTTCACTTTAAGCTTTGATGTAACTCTTCTAGAGCTAACCGGTCTTTGTCTTCTGGCTAATGTGTTTATGTGGCTGGAGAGAGAGAGAGAGGAAAAGGAGTAGTCAAATTCCATTAATAACTTTGTTCCTGAGAAGTGTGTATGTGCACGTGTGTGAATGCGGACCCACACCCACACCGCCTCTCATTCCATGTGAGTGGACTGTTGAAAAATGACGGCAACTTTTTTCAGTCGTGTATTAAACAAATACAGACACTGTTTTTATAATTCCTTGTTTGAAAGATAATTAGGTGAAAATGCCTTAAGCCAGCCAGATTGTGGACATAGTTGCCAGATGGAAATATTATAAAGGGCACCAAGTAGCTTGTGAAACACTAACGTTTTATTGTAAGTTTATTATTGCTTCTCCAAATGTTCTGGTAAAATAAAACCTTGCAGGAAGTCCTTGTAATAGAAATAGTAACAAGGGCAAATTTTGGGTCAGAGACTTCATTACTTAAACATAATAATGAGGACATGAATCCAGATTTTTATGGCCATTAGAGAACTTCTCATTTCCAAATGCAGTGGGCCAACAGCAACTGCCCCCAATTTTTTTATCCCTGCCTTCTTAAATTATCTCCTGGTAATGTGCTGTCTTATGTACATTTGATTAAAGCAGTGAAACTCATTAAAACAATCAACGAAGGTTTTATGCCACTGTATCTCTGATGGAAGTTCACTGATCTTTACAAATGTGTTTACTCTCATCAATTCCTTGGTATGTATGGTTCCATCTGGATGGAATCTGTATGATCTATCTCAAAATTTTAAAGAGCTTTCCTAGATTACTGATTCATAGTTTTTCTGTGTTTTCAACCTACATTTTCTGCCAGTTTTTTCTTGGAGAAATTGCAAGTATGTGTTTTTTAGCCTGGTCGTTCACATGAGAAGTTTATAGGACTTCAGTCACTGTTATTTCACGATGGATCATTGTTCTGCACCTTATCACTTAGTTAGTGGGGAAAACTAGCAGCAGTGACATAAGATTTTTGCGGCATATGTATTGATATTTATAGAGGCTTTGGTTTTGTGGACAGCAGACACAGGGTCTAAGCTGCCTGAACTTCTGTTTAAACCTGAGATGCTAATGCTTCTCCAGAAGCTACATCTCCATAACATTAGCCAGTTGGGATCAGGCCTGAGCCTCTCATGAAGGACCAGAGATGGATTTAGTAGCCTTTTCTTACAACGCTGATTCTAAATGACTTGCTTTGGGATCAGCTGGATGCATGCACTCCTATACAAAATTAAAATATAGGTGCTTTATTGCCTTCTATATATGACATTGTTTGATATATCCCAAACCATAAAGGACTTAAAATTCAAATAGTCTTTCTTTTGCACTATAGTGTCTGGAAAAATGTATTTGAGATAAATTATTTAAGAGTTTGAACCATGATTTTTGGTATATGTGTCCATAATATATTTTGTTTTTAAATACCAGCTCTATATTGCAGGTCAGTTTATGACGTCCATCCATTCCGTTGCTTTCTCTGTCACGAGAAAATTTACTGACCAGGTTTATTACTTGACTGAAATTTAAAATTTTTTCCTAATGGATTTAATTATCCTAATTTTAAACTGTTTTGGTTTTTACTCTCTCATTCTATCCTTAAGTGATAAAACATAATCAATTCTGGTTTAGTAAGAGTCCATTTAACACATATAAAAATTAGGGTGAAATTAGCCTATTACTATTAGATAATAGTCTAAATTACTGACTGGTTGGGGCTATTCCTGATTTTATTCATGGTTTCTGCCTTATTAGAGATAACATTTTATTTAAAATTCTCTAATTTGAAAACCCAGATTGGGATATTTTGTGTTACTTTTTTCCCTCATTTTTCTAGTGAATGTTTGTGAAAAGAAATACAGGAGCTTATATTTCTCCACTAATTTTGTTCCCAGCCAAAGTTTTCCATTTAAATAGTAATTAATTTTTTCTTTCTGCCCCAATATGAAAATTGGAGAGTAGTCCTTTTTCTTTGATTAACTAAGGGCAATTTAATTCTTAAGCAAATGGCAAAAATTCCTATGTATGTGGAGAACTTTGCTTCGTTGAATTCCACTACTGGTTAGTAAAATTATAAGAATAAGAGACACAAGCCAATGAATCCCCATTATAAATAGCTAAGTCTGAATTAGATCTTCATAAAACATTTATGACTTTTTCCCACTTCTTAAAAAAAATCTTCTATGCTTATCTATAATTACCTCAAAGATATGTATACATTCAAAATAAAGGCATATGGAATCAGTCATAACTTTTAAATCTTGAACTGAAATAAAAATGTATTATCTTTTAAAATAAATATCATAATGCCAATGTAGACCGTTAAAGAATCCTCTTTGAATTTTAAAGAAGTAAGTTGGGAATGGTACCTTAGCTTCTCAAGTAAAGTACCATGAAGGGACAAGTAATTTTCCTACATTCTTTACAACCCCCAAGCCAGCTTTGATCCATGCAGCTTGCCGAGGCACAAAGCTCTCTTCCATTTCCCCTCTGAGCTCAGTTCTGTCCCAGGTGCATGAGAATAAAGTATAAAACACAGTCCCAGTTGCAGAGGAGTTTCCAACTTCAGTGACAAGTTGAGATCAACACACACACAAGTATTGTATATACCCTTATGGAAAAAAAATAAAAAACTACAAATACCAAATTGGGAACAAACTTGAATACTCAGATAAATTATCAGAATCTTGGAGATTTAGATGTTTTCTTCTGAGAACTTCCCAAGCAATTTATCAGAATTGCTTCTGTAGAAACGCTTCCTGAGTGTGGTGGGCCTTTCCCTGCCCTTCTGGAACATTCCGCAGCGCCAGGGACGCCCCCTGTGCCAGTGAGGAGCTCCAGGTTCAGTTTCGTGGTTTCCCAGTGCATTTGCCTTTGGTACGTCTGGTTTAATTCACCACTAAGAAAACAGTAAAAGACACTAGGAATGTGTTAAACATTCAAAAAACATCACATTTGGAATTCTTTCTGTATTTGTCTTTTTTAAAGTGGAAGAGTGAGGGTGCAGAAGGAAGAGTTTGGACAACTTTTCTTCTTTACCATGTCTATCAGTTGGGTCACCCGGACAATGAGGTGATTCAGAACAGGAGTAAGGTCATGTGCATAGTGATTTCTGAAGCTAAGAATAAGCATCCCCTTCTTTTTTAAAATGATGACCCCGTTGGGCATCCAAGAATGTAGTAGACCTACCCAAAATGAAGGATAGACCTTTCCCTTCACATATAAATTTGGACTGTCCAAATAGATGCCAATGGTTTCTACCTGTATCTCATCCTCACAATCCCGAGTGAAATCTTTATATTCATTTGTGAGACATTTATTGAGTATCTTTTATACACCACATACTACTCTAGCTTCTGAGACTGAGTATCAGACAACAGGTGAAGCCACTGCTCTCACCGGGACACAATTAAAATACTATGTGTCATGTGCTGAGTACTACAAAAGAAAAACGGAGGGCGAAAGATGACAAGGCCTAGGGGAACCAGAAGAGCCTCTCTTTAAGTTGACAATGAGATGAAAGCATGAGCAGAAGAGTGTTTGGTGAAAGAGTGTTCCCGTCAGATGAATAGAAAGTGCAGAGGCCCTGAGGTGGCCTCCCCCAGTATGTGAGAAGTGCATCAAAGAGGTCACTGTGGCTGCAGTAGAGAAGGACAAGGGAAGAGGTGGTGTGGTCAGAGAGGTAGCCAGGAACAGGTGATGTAGGGCCTTGTTGGTCATGGCCAAGAACTGGGAGGGGGCTGAGCACGGGGGTAACATGATATGACTTAGGCTTCAGAAGGGTCATTTTGACCATTGGGAGGAGCAGGGAGACCAGCGAGGAGACTAGTACCAGCATCCCGGTGAGAGACAGTGGAAGCTTAGAGTTTTGGTAATTTGGGATGTTAAGAATTGGTTGGATTTTGTGTTCTCCAACACAAGGTCTGGATCCCAGCTCCAAGGACACTTAGAAATTTTTCAAGGAGGTTAACTGAAGGCACCCTACTTTCTGTTGTATTTATCCAAGTGCAACGTGCGCCTGCTGCGTCAGACCCTTCTGCAGCTCCTGGCCTGGCTCCAGACCTCCACTGAACCTCTGGCAGAGGAGGCTCAGGCACATGAGGTTTTAACAACTCCTCATGTGATTTCTATGCAGGATACATTTTGTACCACTGCCTATTCCTCACTAAAGAGAGAGAGAGAGTTGAGCTCTTGCAAGGCTTGTGTTTTGTAAGACACTTCAAGCCCACACTTGGAGTCCCTGGAGACCAGAATTGAGAACATATTGTGAGCTTAATAATGAGAATTGTACACGCTCACTTTTTTGCCTGAACTCTCAATAGGGATGCCTCCTGCAAACTGTCATATTTCAGCCCTATCACGTTTCATGGAACTTTCTGTCATTTTTCAGACTGACTTTCATATTACCGAGCCTTCTGGGTAAACTTGATTTTAACCTTAGGAGAGAGATTATAAATACTAACAAATGGACTTAGAATTATCTTAAGCTTGTGTCTATATGCACCAAAAGTGTGAAGCTGTATGTTTAAGACACAAAAAGGAGATTTGGCACAGCCTTCTAAGGATAATTTACTTTCTTATGTGACTAAGTGAATGCATTCTATTAACAAACTATTAATGTAATAAAATAGATGTCCTTGGCTTCCAAAATAGGAAATATTCTTTGACATGAGGCAGTAAGAAATGAAGCATGAAATAATAGCTAATAGTTTTTTTCTGTCTTGCTTACTTTCCTTTTACCTTTCTTCATTGCTTCATACTTAATCTTTTTTATCGCTAAGAGTGAATGCTAAACTCTATTTACTCTAAAATCTTTGCTGTAATATGCACTCACACAGCCCAAGTATGAACATCATTTTGCATTCTGTGTTTTTCTACATTGTTATACACTTAGGACATGTATTATGGTTGCCTTTGAAATTATAATTCTTAATGGCTTTAGTAAAGCACTGAAATTGCTGTTCTTCAGATAACCATTTCTTCCTTTACTGTTTGCCACTTGTATGTGAGTGTTTACAATTTTAAACCATGAAAACCTGACACAGAAACTGCTCTAAACATCTTTCATGAATTATTTTTATTTGTGTTAGTTGTCTTAGGATATGGTCCCAAATGTAAGATTACTGGGCTAACATATAATAAGAGACTTTTTAAAGAAATTACAACTTCTTGCTAGATTGTTTCTCAGAAAACGTGAAACTGACTGACATTACATGCCATGCCAACAGTAATGTTTCCTTTTCATCATAGCAATATAAAATGTAAGCACTTTAATTTCCTCCCCCCCCCAATTTAATAGATGGGGCATTGTGGGTAAAGTGAAGGTTCCTGTGGCCAGCATTCTCACCTGGCCCTGGTTGGCTAGCTCACTATACATGTATGGGCAATACATTGCTATTGACTCTATATAAAGAGCCCTGCCCAGTGCTCTGGGTGTGACACGGTGGCATGGCTGCAAGGCTGCAGAAGAGCAGAGCAGAGGCTGGAGTGGTAGCAGCGGTGCTGAGGACAGGGACTGAGATGGCTGTGCAGGCAGAGGGGCCCAGAGGCAGACACCAGCTTGCTGCATGCAGACTTGCTCTGAGTAGATGGGATTTTAGTGACTGACCTGCCACCATGGAAATAAAGTTGGGTATAAACCTTTTCACCCCAGGAATGTTGTCTTGCCAATGGGATTCAGCCCCCAGCAAGTTCGCTATGTATTCAATGTGACCAAAGAAATGACAGTAAAACGTTCTTTGGTTGAAAGGGTTATACCCAACCTTATTTCCATAGTGGCAGGTCAATCACGAGAATCCATTCAGAGCGAGTCTGCATGCGGCAAGCCGGTCTCTGCCTCTGGGCCTCTCTGCACAGTTGTCCCGCACAGCTATCCTCTGGGCCTCTGTCCTCGGCGCTGCCACCACTCCAGCCTCTGCTCTGCTCTCCTGCAGCCTTGCAGCCGTGCCACCATGTCATGCCCAGAGCACTGGGCAGGGCTCTTTATATAGAGTCAATAGCAATGTATTGCCCACACATGTGTAGTGAGCTAGTCAACCAGGTCCAGATGAGAATCCTGGCCACAGGAACTTTCATTTCATCCACAGCGTTCTACTGTCATTTCTTTGGTCACACTGAATCCATAGTAAACTTGCCTGGGGCTGAAATCCATTGACAAGACAATTGGCAACGACAACAGGGTTCATTGGTGACCAAGGAAAAAGAACAGGTTCTCCTCATGGGAGGAGTGTTTCAGCAGGCTGCACCTATGGATGGGGAGACTTTCGAGTGTCCCCCTGTGGACATGTGGTACTGTGAAGGGGTGGAGGACTGGGGTGCACCCCAAGAGAAAGAAAATTTGTTGCTGACTGGGATGGTGTCACTACAAAGTGCTGTAGAAATTGTAAAGGCCCGAGAGGAGGCAGCAAGAGAGGGAGCAGAGGCCTGAGAAGCAGCAGCATGCAGGCTTCCAGGTGCTGTGGGGCAAGTGAAGGATGTAGTGGGGCCGTCAGCCCCAGAAATGAAGGAGCGGAAACAGGTGGGGGTGGAGGCCCTGCCGGTGCCAGAGGCATCGGGCCCTCCTTTGTTGAGACCTCACCTGGTTGAAAACTGGTGGAGAGCTCGAAGGACTCGGCAATTGTGGGTTCTTCCAGGAGAGGTTCGTCCCCCTCCTCAGGTGTGGAGCACTCCATGCTCTGCTTCTACCTCAAGCACAAAAGGAAATACAGTCTGCTTCTTGAAGGAAGACTTTTAAGGACCCTGTGAAGGTCACAATGTGGGTTGGTTTGAAAAGGCAAGAGCAGATGGAAAGAAATTGGATGACTGGAGCTGTGGCAGCAATTGGAAATGGAGTGGTATGGTAGTTCCAGCTGCTGAGGAGGAAGCAAAAGGCAGAGATAAAGCAACAGGATCAGCCTGTGTGTCTGCAAGACTTTCTGCTGGAGAGGCTGGAGAAGGTGGGTATTGTTAGGCCCACCAACAGTTCCTTTGGTTAACTCATTTGAGTAGAACTGGTTTGAATAAAGCCAGGATGACCAATTGGTATCAATGGAGCGCCTTAGGCTTGAGGGTTATTATAATTTGTCATAATTTTTGTTATTTGTATGTTGTATTACGTTATTATGGAATTTTGTGACAATGCTCCAGTTTCCTCGCACAGAGACCATTGCAGAGGATTGAGGGCACATAGATTGAGGGGTGAGAATCCTGGAGGGGTGGAGTGTGGATAAAATGAAGGTTCCTGTGGCCAGGATTCTCACCTGACCCTGGTTGGCTAGCTCACTACACACGTGTGGGCAATGGGCCATTATTGACTCTATAAAGAACCCTGCCCAGTGCTCTGGGTGACATGGTGGCAAGGCTACAAGGCTACCGGGGAGCAGAGCAGAGGCCGGAGTGGTGGCAGTGCTGAGGAGAGAGGCCCAAAGGATGGCTGTGTGGGACGGCTGCACAGAGAGGCCCAGAGGCAGAGACCGGCTTGCTGCATGCAAACTCGCTCAGAGTGAACAGGATTCTCGTGATTGACCTGCCACCATGGAAATAAATTTGTGTATAACCTTTCCACCCTAAGAAGGTTCTACTGTCATTTCTTTGGTCACATTGAATCTGTAGTGAACTTGCCCAGGGTTGAAATCCATTGGCAAGATAGACATATTCTATTATTCAGATCTTTTCATTATCTTTCCTGTGGTTAAAATATGATACTTTCAAAATTGGGACATGAATTTAGGACAGAGTCAAAGTGACAGCTTCCCTACAAATGGCTCGCTGGCTTGTGTTATTTTTCATTCTCTTTGGCCCACTTTGTGAGACACATCCAGACCAAAAGAGAGCTTGTTACTCCATGAGATTGTTACTTTGTAGAGAATTCTGCTGCTGGGCAGAAGAGGGCACTGGTTGTCTGTACCAAGGCAGGACAAGTCTGACCCATTAAGGAAGAGCAATTCTGCCAGAGAAAGCCCTTCACCTTCAGGTCTGATGACTGCTGTGGTGGCAGCCACAGCTCCATCCATGCCTCACTAAATTTGTTAAGCATTCGATTTGCTATTATTCTCTGAGCTCTATGGAGTTCCAGCTGCCTAGATAGGGATGCTGAAGTCATTTACATTGCAGACACCAAGGACTGGGCACCGTAGCAGGTGCCTGCAGCAAGGCAAGGTGCTGGTTTGTCCCAGGAGACACAAGCTGGCATTCATGTCTGCAAGGCTCCAGGAAACCAAGGGGCTAATTATGGTCTGATGATCAGAGAAGGACAGGAATTCAGAGGCTGGAAGAGCAACCAGATTGGAAATGTAAGGACATTTTAATTAAAAATGGGAAGAGTTACCCAAGATTTTCTGGCCAAACATATACTGCATTTCTCCTTTCTTTCCCCTTTAAAGAAGTCACACAGGAAATGTACAAATGAACTATTATTGTGAAAGTTTAAATCAGCACAGAAAGCTGAGCAATCCTTAAAGTTCTCTTTCCTCCTTGTCCCACTCATGCTCCCATCCTGAAAGACCACCACTGAGAAGAGTTGGATGACCTTTGTGGGCTTTTACTTGCATAGGTTCATATTTACATGCATCTTTTTTCTCCAAAAGTGAGTTCCTACCTGTGGGGAAGTTGGGGTTCCTATGGCCAGGATCCTCACTGAACTTAAACCACCTGATGATGTAACTGGCCTGTTGCTCGGCTACCGCTTCCACATCTTTAGGCAATAAGCTATTATTGTGCTATACAGAGAGCTTGGTCCAGTGCTCTGGGTGGAGGCAGAGACACTAGTGCTCGACCTACCCCTGGGAGAACAAGTCGGGTAATAAACCCTATCACCCCAAAGAACGTTTTGCTGTCAATTTCTTTGGTCACATTGAATCCATAGTGAACTTGCCCGGGGCTGAAAACCCACTGGCAAGACAATTAGCGAAAGTCGGCAGGTTCATTGTTGACCAAGGAAAAAGACAGGCTGCCCTTATGGGAGGGGTGCTTCAGTGGGCTGCCCCTGTGAATGGGGAGACAGTGGATTGTCCCCCAATGGATATGTGGTCTGAGGTGGCTTGCCTTCTAGAGGACTGGGCCCCACCCCAGGACTGGAGGCAAGTGGAGGTGACATCTGAGGCAGTAGGGAGGCCCTTGGTATAATAAGTAAATCCTTTGAGAAACAGAATGCCCGTGAGGCGGCGGGGACTGTGGGTTGGCTGCTTCTCACTGTATTAAAAAGTTCTACAGAAGATACCCAAGAAATGGCAGCATGAGAACGTGAGCTGCAAAGTTCTGTGGATTCCCTGAAAAAGGAAATGGCATTAATGTGAGAGGCGGCATGAGAATGCACGCTGCAAACTTCTGTGGATTCCCTGAAGAGAGAAATGGCATTGATGAGAGAGGAGATGGCACAAGAACGCTGGCAGCAAGGTGCCATTGGAGAGGTAAACAATTCTTTACAGAATGAGACGGCAGCCCTGCCAGGTGTTCTGAAAGAGGAAGAGGCCATCAAGGAAAAAGATGAACTCTTGAGGGAAGCATAGGCGGAGGTGGCATGAGAACGTCAGCTGCGAAGCATTGAGGTGAAGATAAGAGAGCTTCTGAAGACTGAGGTAGCATTGCTGCAAGGCACAGTAGAAAAGATAAAGGTTGTAGCAGAGGAGGCACTCGGGGGAGGGGAGAGAAAGGTGTCATCAGCTCCAGAAATGGAGGAGCCGGGAAGGATGAAGGGGTGGTGCCAGAGGCACTGGCCCCTCCTGTATTGAAAGCACACCCAGTGGTTGTAAAGAAAATAAAGACCCAGGAGCTGAAAGTTCCCCAAGGAGAGGAGCAGCCCCCTCCCCAGGTCGTGGAGCACTCTATGGTCCGCCCCTATACTCAGGCTGAGCTGGTGGATTTGGGCTCCTGGTTTAGGCAGAAGCCCTTGGAGTCAATATCAGCTTGGCTCCTGTGTCTGTGGGACTTAGGGGTGGATGGAATTCTTCTGTCAGGATCAGAGGTGGGAAAGCTGCTTTCCCTTGAGGCAGCGATTACAAAATACACATCAGACCCCAGAGAGTCACACCCTCCTCGATTGGCTTATGGCTAGACTTCGTGCTGTGTGGCCCAATCCGGGTGATCTACCATCCTCTCCTCTTAGATGGCAGACATATGTGGAGCTCCAATAGATGTTATAAGAGCTAGGCATGAGAAATGCCATCTATAGTCCAGAGAATTATAGCCCAGATGAAAAGATTTTCACTACTGGGATGAGAAGTATTGTACTTCAAATGGCTCCTACATCACTCTTTGGGTCTCTAGTGGCCATTCTTTCCCCTCACTTAGGGCATCCCATAGTGAGGTGACGTGTACAGTAGCAGACTTAGGAGAGGCTGAAGTAATGAGAACTTGGAAAGAAATAAGACCTGTCACTCACAAGAAGAACTTACAGGGTGCCATGAAGGTTACAAGGACCCAGATGTGAGTTGATTTAATATGGGCAGGAAAAAATGGAAGGAAATTAGATGGGAAGTCAAATAGGATCTTACTAGAGCTATGGCAACAGCTGAAACCAGAGCAGCAGTTCCAGCCATTAAGACCAAAGAGGCAGAGGTCAGAGACAGAGCCACGAGTCCAGCCTGTGTGTTTGCAAGACTTCCTGTTGGAGAGCAAGCCAACCTCACTTGAGCCCACACAGGAAGGTGATTGGCGAACATAGTTTGACTGAAGGGAAGGTCAAGGTATCTTCCCTGAGGGATCAGAGGGGGACCAGAGACCACATGTTGAAATAGCTATCCATTGGTCCCCAGTGAACATACAATGTGTCCTGGCTCTGGTGGACACTGGGGCTTAATGTTCACTGAATCATGGTAACCATGAGCAGTTCCCCGGGACCCCCACTATCACAGCTGGAAATCGGGGTAAGGCTATCAGAGTGAAAAAAGCCCAAATCCCTTTGAGAATAGGGCATCTACTGCAAAAAGAGTATACTGTGTATATACCTCCTATCCCTGAGAATATTTTGGGGATTGATATCCTGCAGGGTCTATGGTTGAAGACCACTGCAGGTGAGTTCAGACTGAGTACTTGTGGTGAAGGCAGTTCTGAGGGGACATGCTAGGCACCCGCCCATAGCTTGGCCTGTACCTCGGTGGGTGACTAATACCAAACAATACAAACAGCCTGGAGGGCATAAAGAGATTGGAGAAACTCTCCAGGAGCTGGAAAAGGTGGGTTTTATAAAGCCCATCCATAGTCCTTTCAATTCTCCAGTGTGGCCAGTAAAAAAGCCAGATGGCTCCTGGCGTATGACTGTGGATTACAGAGAACTGAGTAAGGTCATACCCCCTATGCATGCTGCTGTCCCCTCTATTGCAGGCCTGATGGATACCTTCAGCCATGAACTAGGAACATATCATTATGTGGTAGATCTTGCTAATGCCTTCTTTTCCACTGACATTGAGCAGGAAAGTCAGGAACAGTTTGCCTTCACATTGGAAGGATGGCAATGGACTTTCACCATCCTCCCGCAGGGATACCTCCACAGCCCCACCATCTGTCATGGACTTGTAGCCCAGGACTTGGCTACATGGGAGAAACTGCCAAAGGTGCAGCTGTACCATTATATTGATGATGTCATGCTTATGTCCCGTTCTCTTTCAGATCTAGAAGGTGCAGCACCTAGACTGCTGCAACATTTACAGGAGAAAGGATGGGCTGTGAACAGCACCAAGGTTCAGGGACCTGGTTTGTCTGTCAAATTCTTGGGGGTTGTCTGGTCGGGTAAGACCAAAGTGATACCAGAAGCAGTTATAGATAAAGTCCAGGCCTTTCCTACCCCCACCACTGTAGCATTGCTACAGGAGTTTCTGGGTCTTCTAGGCTACTGGAGAGGGTTGATCCTGCACTTCTCACAAATTCTGAAGCCCTTATACTGGTTGGTATGAAAGGGTGTCAGGTGGGACTGGGATGAGACGTGTGCATCTGCCTTTACTACAGCAAAATGGGCAGTCAAGGCCGTGCAGGCCCTGAGTGTGATAGACCCATCAAGGCCCTGTGAGTTGGACGTTCATGTGACTGAAGACGGTTATGGCTGGGGTCTCTGGCAGCGGCTTGAACGAACTCACTAACCTGTTGGATTCTGGTCACAACTCTGAAAGGGGCAGAGGTATGATACACTTTGATAGAAAAACAACTGGCTGTTGTGTATCATGCCTTGTTGGCTACAGAACCCATCACTGGAATGGCCCCGATAAAGGTAATAACCACCTATTCCATCTTGGGGTGGGTACGAGACTGGACCCAAAAGCCAAGGAGTGGTGTGGCACAAACATCCACACTAGCCAAGTGGGTTGTTTACCTACAGCAGCATAGTGCCCTCTCTAGTAGCCTCTTGAGTGAAGAAGTCCAACACTTGTTGGGGCTGGTGACATACACTAGTGAAAAGCAGGAAGAACTTGCTGTTGAATCATTAGTAGCAGAGAGTCCCTTTCGGGATGGAAGAGCCCCTATACCCGAAGATGCATGGTACACAGATGGCTTCAGCCATGGGCAGCCCCCAAAACGCAGGGCCATAGCTTTCCACCCTAAGACTTAGACAATATGGATGGAAAATGGTGAGGGGAAGAGCAGCCAATGGGCAGAGTTGCTGGCTGTGTGGCTTGTGATCAGCCAGGAGCCCTCCCCTATAGTTGTCTGCACTGACAGCTGGGCTGTCTATCGGGGCTTGACCCTGTGGCTACCAGCCTTGTACCATGCCAACTGGCTGGTTGGTCACCGAACCCTTTGGGGGAAGAATTGTGGCAAGATTTAGGGGCCTGTGGTCAGACTAAAATAATTACAGCATACCATGTGACACGTCATTTGCCACTGGCATCCCCAGGAAATGATGAAGCAGATAAATTGGCCCAGATACATTGGTTAGAAGGAAAGCCTGCCTCTGATGGCTACATCAGCGTTTGTTGCATGCAGGGAAAAGACAATGTGGGCTGTAGCCCATCGGTGGAGCTTGCATCTTTGACCTTCGAAGAAGTTAGTAGAGCCCGGCAGGAATGTGTTGTGTGCTCCAAAAGGGACTTACACTGAGTTCCACAGCAACATGGGACAATAGCTAAGGGGCCTATATCCCACGTAAGGTGGCAGATAGACTATACTGGGCCTCTACCTGTGTCAGAAGGATATCAGTATGCAATGACTTGTGTGGGCACAGCTACTGGACTTCTGGTTGCTTTTCCTACCTGTTGTGCAGACCAGAAGATGACCAAAAGAGGCTTGGAGTGTCTCTTTGCTGCCTATGGCTGACCACAGGTAATTGAGAGTGATCAGGAACCCATTTTACTGGACATACACTGCAGGAATGGGTGCAACATCTGGGAATCAAATGGAAGTTTCATGTGCCATACAATCCTACTGCAGCAGGCATGATAGAGAGGCACAAAGGCTTGGTAAGATCCGGACTAAAGTCAGATACCAATAGTCTGCAGGGATGGTCAGCCCATTTATGGACTGTGCTACGGCATTTGAATGAGAGACCCTGAAAGGGAGCCCTGAGCCCCGTAGACATGTTAACACAAATGACTGCCTCCCCTATACAACTGCAAGTACAAACCAAGGAAGAATCACTGAAGCTGAGGTTCAGCCACCAGAATAACGTCTTGCTGCCAGCCCCAACTGCACTGAACCCCGGAGACTCCATTGAGTGGACGTGGCCTTGGACCTTTCAACACATGGACCAATGATGGCTGGCTCTCCTGGTACCTTGGGGACAAGGCCTGGAAGCTGGCCTCCTGTATATTCCTGGAGTAATAGCAGAGTGGCCGCCAAAGGTCACAGTAGTATATCCTGAATACTCAGAAGGTAGGAGCCAGAACCAGGGAATTTTGTTTTATCATTATGGCCAGAGCATGGACCTCCAGTAACACTATATGTAGACCCTTCAGTAACCCCCATGAGGAGAGGAGTAAAAGTATGGCATAGTAGACGTGGAAGGGACCCCCTTCCTGCTACAGTCCTATCACAGGACCACTCTCTTGCATGCATCCTACCTGATGGACAAGATTTGCCTATGTTGGTGGCATTAAAACATGTGTCTTATCACCCCTAAAGTCTTTGTGGATTGGGAACTTCCTCTGGCTTGAGGATTATTATAATTTTTGTTACCTGTACAAAAATCTTGCTGTATCTTAAATTTTATTATCTCTAAGTTGTTTTTATCCTCTGTTGCTACTGTGGAATCTGGTTAAAGTTCTCCAGCTTTCTCTCACAGGAACCATTGCGGAAGATTTAAAGTGTGTAGATTGTAAGGTGAGAATCCTGGAGGGGTGGAGTGCGGGGAAGTTGGGATTCCTATGGCCAGGATCCTCCCTGAACTTAAACCACCTGATGATGTAACTGGCCTGTTGCTAGGCTACCAGTTCCACCCCTTTAGGCATATAAGCTATTATTGTGCTATATAGAGAGCTCGGACCAGTGCTCTGGGTGGAGGCAGAGATGCTAGTGCTCCACCTACCGCCAGGAGAGCAAGCCAGGTGATAAACCCTTTCACCCCAAAGAATGTTTTGCTGTCAATTTCTTTGGTCACATTAAATCTATAGTGAACTTGTCCAGAGCTGAAAACCCATTGGCAAAACACTACCATATATACTATCCTGAAGCTTATTATTCTTTCAGTTAATCATAAAACTTATTACTGTTGCCCTAAGGGGTCAGATAGGTCCACCTTATTCTGTGTAATGGCCTGTAATATGAATTACCATGAATTAATTAACAATTACACTAATGACAGACAACAATATTTCCAGTTTTCACTATTACAAATAATTGCAAATGTCTTGTGTAGATAACGGGGCACAGACATAGGTGGTGTTTCTGTAGAACAAATGCTAGATGTAAATTGTGGGGTCACATTTTATATACATTTAATTTTTAATAGATGTGGTCAAGTTGCCCTCTAAAAAGGAGAATATAACCTCTTAAAGCTATTGATATGTACAGTCTTCAGAACTTCAGAACAGAAAGAAGTCTTGAAAGAACTTTGTGGGCCAAAACTTGAGTGGGCTGATAGAGTTTTAAAATTTTTTTGCACAGTTGCATTTGTTTCACTTCAAGTAAATCATTATGAACTCTATCTTAAATGAGATTCCTGGGGCTTGCCAGAAGACTTTGTACGCTGTGCTGGGCCTCTGTCACATTTTTCTCAGGCCCGGGTAGAGGGTTAGGATGAGGGAAGGGGCCAAGCATCTTCACCTGTAGGAAACATGGGGGCAAATGCTCTCTCCACTCAGGTGGGCCATGAGTGCATATCTTACAGCTTGTAATTGATTCAGCTCCCAATCTTGCACCTGTTCCCCTACCATCCACTCTGCTTTAGCACATAGGTTAGGTCATGTTCCTCCTCTGCTTAAAGCTTTCCAGTGGGTCCCCCATGCAATTGGAATAAAATACAAAGACTCCACTTTGGCTCAGTAAACCCTTCTGTACTCTGACCTCTGCTCCCATGACCTCATCTCTTCTGCCCTCTTGGTCCTCTGCTCAACTCACACTGGCCTCATCCTGGCCACAAACACACTGAGCTGAGGGGAGCCTCAGTAGACACCCTAGAGAGCTTGGAAATGTGCTCTCTGCCTTATGTGACATGGTGGATGTAAGGAAAGTTGCCGTGAATCTGACTGAGGCCTAGTATTTGAAACAACACTGAAAGGGCTGTCTAAATAAATGCTTATGTGATCGGGCCTGGAGAGCACCCTGCAGGAGATGTGCCAGCATTGCCCTGGACCATATTTTGGTTGGAGGAGAGAGATTTCCTCTTGGAACTTACACAGAAGGGAGGAAATCTCAGATGAAAGAGGCCGAGGTGTGGACAGGAAAACTTTAGGACTGAGGTGTCCCAAGATGGAGGTCTCTGAGGCCATAAAGGAGCTCATTTAGTAAAGACATGGCTCAACATCTGGGACCCAGCAGGGACTTCACTTTAACTACCTGCTGGGCCCCCAAAGCCCCAGGAAACCTCCCAGCCAAATCAGAGACCCTAGTTGTTCATCTCGTTGCCTGCACCTCCTTCCACCTCCTGCCCTACCTTTGTGCAAGCAGAGATAAGTGTGGGAGCCAGTGAGCAGAGAGAGGAAGAGCGGGAAGACTGGACCCACCGGCCACCCCTCACTGGCCCCAGCCATGTGAGCTGGGGAAGGGAGACCATTAAATGCCGAGATAAATAGAGACATTCCAATGCTTGATATCTATAAGACATCAGAGAGTCAAATCACTGGATTGGGACTTTGGTGGTTTACACACAAGTGAGCAAAAGGCCCGGGATCCAAGAGCTGCCGGGAACTCAGGGGCATCCCCCAGCCCTCCCTCCATCACAGAGCGCCCCTCTGCACAGCGTCCAGGGATGCCTTCCCGATCTTGACCGCACATCAGTGTCACCAGGGCAGCTTTCAAAAACCCCAAGGCCCACACCATGCCCCAGATAGAGCAAATTAGAATATTTGAGGGCAGGGCCCGGGCATCAGAATCTCTAAAGCTCCCCATGTGATTTCAACGTGTAACCAAACATGAGAGACAAAAACGAAGCAACATTTTGATCCTAATGAAGAGACTGTTCCCTGTGCTGGAAACACTTTCATGTGTAAATTCCCAGGCTTTATAATCTTGAATTTCTTCAAGAGCTGATGTACATATCACGGATTTAAGAGTAAATTTTAACCTTTAAAAATACTTATGTCATCTGTTACCTACCTCTACAAAGGATATGTTTTTGTTAATATAAGGATAAAAGCTTTTTGTAGACAAGGATGTAAACTGTGTAATTGTTAAAATTGAAAAATATATGAGGACTTCATAAATATGCTGTCCATGAATATTTATGGGGTTCTCCATGAATGTTTATGATGGGACATACTCTAGTTTGCCAATATATATCCAGTTTAATAAAGACTTGAATACCGCTGGGCTTCATGGCGTTGCAGACAGTTTTGGTTGGGTTTGACTGTCCTGCTACAATACTAAAAGGGAGAACCATGGAGAAAATTGCAGGTTGGCAGAAATGCCAGAGGCTTACTTGGGATTTTTTCTTTCATACAAAT
Organism: Phataginus tricuspis; assembly: GCA_029783875.1. NCBI lineage: Eukaryota > Metazoa > Chordata > Mammalia > Pholidota > Manidae > Phataginus > Phataginus tricuspis. The sequence goes on along the minus strand of JAQQAC010006877.1, from coordinate 13,076,583 downwards.
CTTTCTTATGGTGTTTATTGATGCCAAAAAGCCATATATTTGAACTGACTGAATCAGAATCATTTTAGGAGTCTGTTAAAATGACCTATTTGCTGGTCCAAACCAGACTTTCAGAACCTTTCTGGGGATGAAGCATAGGTGGCAATCTTTTAACACGGGCTCCCAAGTGGCTCTGATGCCCGGCCTAGTCTGGGCAGGACTGGCAAATGCCAGCTGATAATGACCCATGTCACTCTTGGTCCTCTTATGATCAATTACAGCCAGAGTGATCCTGTTCATTGTAACTCAGATTATGTCACTTCTTCTTTTTTTCTTTCTTTTCCTTTCGTATCATTAATGTACAATTACATGAGCAACATTATGGTAACTAGATTCCCCCCACTATCAAGTCCCCACCACATACCCCATCACAGTCACTGTCCATAAGCATAGTAAGATGCTATAGAGTCACTACTTGTGTGTGACTATAGAGTCCTCTCTGTGCTATACTGCCTCCCAGTGCCCCCCTCTACATTATGTGTGCTAATCATAATGCCCCTTTTCCCCCCTTATCCCTCCCTTCCCACCCATCTTCCCCGCTCCCTTTCCCTTTGGTAACTGTTAGTCCATTCTTGGGTTCTGTGAGTCTGCTGCTGTTTTGTTCCTTCAGTTTTTTCTTTGTTCTTATACTCCACAGATGAGTGAAATCATGTGATACTTGTCTTTCTCTGCCTGACTTATTTCACTGAGCATAATACCCTCTAGCTCCATCCATGTTGCTGCAAATGGTAGGATTTGTTTTCTTCTTTTGGGTGAATAATATTCCATGTATATATGTACCACATCTTCTTTATCCGTTCATCTACTGATGGACACTTAGGTTGCTTCCATTTCTTGGCTATTGTAAATAGTACTGCGATAAACAGATGGGTGCATATGTCTTTTTCAAACTGGGCTCCGGCATTCTTAGGGTAAATTCCTAGGAGTGGAATTCCAGGGTCAAATGGTATTTCTATATTCAGTTTTTGGGGAACCTCCATACTGCTTTCCCCAGTGGTTGTACTCATTTACATTCCCACCAGCAGTGTAGGAAGGTTCCCCTTTCTCCACAGTATTGCCAACATTTCTTGTTGTTTGTCTTTTGGATGATGGCCATCCTAACTGGTGTGTGGTAATATCTCATTGTGGTTTTAATTTGCATTTCTCTGATGATTAGCTATGTGGAGCATCTTTCATGTGCTTGTTGGCCATCTGAATTTCTTCTTTGGAGAAGTGTCTATTCATGTCCTCTGCCCATTTCTTAATTGGATTATTTGCCTTTTGTTTGTTGAGGTGTGTGAGCTCTTTATATATTTTGGATGTCAACCCTTTATTGGATGTCATTTATGAATATATTCTCCCATATTTTAGGATGCCTTTTTGTTCTATTGATGGTGTTCTTTGTTGTACAGAAGCTTTTCAGCTTGATATAGTCCCACTTGTTCATTTTTGTTGTTGTTTCCCTTGCCTGGGGAGATATGTTCATGAAGAAGTTGCTCATGTTTATGTCCAAGAGATTTTTGCCTATGTTTTTTTCAGAGTTTTATGGTTTCATGACTTACATTCAGGTCTTTGATCCATTTCGAGTTTACTTTTGTGTATGTGGTTAGACAATGATCCAGTTTCATTCTCTTACATTTAGCTGTCCATTTTTGCCAATACCAGCTGTTGAAGAGGCTGTCATTTCCCCATAGGTACATCCATTGCTCCTTTATTGAATATTAATTGGCCATATATGTTTGGGTTAATATCTGGACTCTCTATTCTGTTTCACTGGTCTGTGGGTCTGTTCATGTGCCACTACCAAATTTTCTTGATTACTCTGGCTTTGTAGTAGAGCTTAAAGTTGGGAAGTGAGATTCTCCCTGATTTATTCTTTCTTCTCAGGATTGCTTTGGCTATTTGGGGTCTTTTGTGGTTCCATATGAATTTTAGAATGATTTGTTCTAGTTCATTGAAGAATGCTTTCAGTATTTTGATAGGAATTGCATTGAATCTATAGATTGCTGTAGGCAGGATGGCCATTTTGACAGTACTAATTCTTCCTACCCAAGAGCATGGGGTGAATTTCCATTTGTTAGTGTCCTCTTTAATTTCTCTTAAGAGTGTCTTGTAGTTTTCAGGGTATATTTCCACTTCCTTGGTTAGGTTTATTACTAGGTATTTTATTCTTTTTGATGCAGTTATGAATAGAATTGTTTTCCTGATTTCCCTTTCTGCTAGTTCATCATTAGTGTGTAGGAGTGCAACAAATTTCTGTGTATTAATTTTGTATCTTGCAACTTTGCTGAATTCAGGTATTAGTTCTAGTAGTTTTGGAGTGGATTCTTTAGGGTTTTTTATGTACAATATCATGTCATTTGCGTATATTGACAGTTTGAATTTTTTTTTGCTATCATTAATCTACAATTACATGTGCAACATTATGGTTACTAAACTCCCCACTTCATCAAGTCCTCTCCACATACCCCATTACAGTCACCGTCCATCAGTGTACTGGGATACTATAGAATCTACTTGTCTTCTCTGACTTGTACAGCCTTCCTCATGCCCCCCGACCCTACATTATGTCTACTAATTGTAATGCCCCCTTTTTCCCTTTGTGCCTCCCTTGTCACCCATCCTCCCCAGTCCCTTTCCCTTTGGTAACTGTTACTCCATTCTTGAATTCTGTGAGTCTGCTGCTGTTTTATTCCTTCAGTTTTTTTCTTTGTTCTTATACTCCACATATGAGTGCAATCATTTGATACTTGTCTTTCTCTGCCTGGCTTATTTCACTGAACATAATACCCTCTAGCTCCATCCATGTTGTTGCAAATGGTTGGATTTGTTTTCTTCTTATGGCTGAATAATATTCCATTGTGTATATGTAACACATCTTCTTCATCCATACACCTACTGATGGACACTTAGGTTGTTTCCATTTCTTGGCTATTGTAAATAGTACTGTGATAAACATAGGGGTGCATATGTCTTTTTGAAACTGGGCTGCTCATTCTAAGGTAAATTCCTAGGAGTGGGATTCCTGGGTGAAATGATATTTCTATTTTGAATTTTTGAGGAACCTCCATACTGCTTTCCACAATGGTTGTACTAATTTACTTTCCCACCAGCAGTGTAGGAGGGTTCCCCTTTCTCCACACCCTCGCCAACAATTTGTTGTTGTTTGTGTTTTGGATGTTGGCCATCCTCACTGGTGTGAGGTGATATCTCATTGTGGTTTTAATTTGCATTTCTCTGATGAAGAAGTTGCTCATGTTTATGTCCAAAAGATTTTAATCTGTTCTGATAACTTTTAACAGTTATCTAATCCAGAAAAGTATCAGACACATACCAGTTCCTCAGTATATTTGCTGAATGAATGAATACATGAATGAATGAGTCCAAGTATGAACTGAGACTTACTGAGCAAAGTGTCAACAGTGGGACAGAGTTAGAAACTTTATAACTGATAAAGTTTCCTATTAACCTTTTTTCTCTACTAAGAATTATGTGAAACTAAAGGATCCTCATGGCTTCTCCTGCTGGCTAGTCCAATTTTTCCTCTTCTGCTGGGCTCAGGGCCCTTTCCTAATGTCATTAGTCTATGTGTTATTCATGTTCTGATATGAGAAGTGGCAGGGAGGTAATAGGAAGTGATGTTATCATTATTGTTTTTTTGTAGAAACTCTGATCTGCTTCTTTAAGTAAGCATAGACTGTAACCCTCCTGGAAGCATTTCTATAGTCTGTACTGCCGCCCCTCTTTGTCATGCAAATGTGAGATGGGTAGGTACTTCTGAACTGGGAAAAGGTGTATAATTCTTTTTGTAATGCTTATGCATGGCAAAATCTCTGTTTTCCCTAGGTCTGCAGAATTCTCAGAATGGGAGTGTTGGACTAACTTGGTTAAGGAGCCATTTGAAAGGGAGAAGACAGAGTCTCTAGTGTAGAGGTCAGCAAACATTTTCTGTAAAGGGCCAGATAGTAAATATTTTAGACTGGCAGGCCATATGGTCTCTGTCACAATAACTCAAGAAGGAAGTTTGCTGGTGTAGCACCAAAGCAGCTATAAACAATACTTAAGTGAATAAGCATGGCCATATTCCAGTGAAACTTCATTTATAGACACTGAAATTTTAAATTCACATAATTTTCCCATGTCACAAAATATTTGTCTTCTTTTGGTGTTTTTTAATCATTTAAAAATGTAAAAATCAGTTTTTTTTGCACATGGGTCATGCTGAAGTAGACAGTAAGCTAGTATTAGCTCACCAAACTGTAGTTTGTCAACTTTTGCTCTTATTCTTGATTCCCAAGATAGAAGAAAGGCCAGAGGTTCCACTGACTGAGGGAAGGACTTGCTCCAGCATACAGGAAGTAGTGATGCGCTTTGAGAAACGTTGGCCAATGTTCATGTGTAAAAGAGAACCGTGACCTTGGGTTCTAGGTGTGGGGCAACCTTATGGGCTATGCAGGGTTTGGCGGTATTGGCAAGGTCACCCTCTGGGTTGTATAGGTCCCGTGATCTGTAGGCATTGGTGGCCTGATCAGGCAACCCAGTGTCTCTCTATGCTGGGCATTTGGGAGATGGACCAACCCCTTTTGAAATTAGTGAGGCTGTAGGATCTTAATATAATTTGGAATGGGGCTGGGGAGAATTCTTCAGAGGGAGTTACAGGGCTTTGTGTTAATGTGGTTTCATAGGGTCAAACCAACCCTATTTGTAAGCTACACTGGTGAGGCGGGTCATACCTGTTATACATGTTTCTCTCTAGTCCCCAGCGTTCCACGTAGAGCATCCTGAAAACTCAGTAAGTGTTTAGTGAATTGAAGTTTATAGAAACATAGACTACTGCCCAATGCATTTGGTCAATGTCTTTAAAACAATTTCCAAGATTAAGAGGAGAGGGACTGATGTGTATTGAGCTACCATGTTTGGCCATGGTGCTCTGGGCCCCACATTTATTATCTATTTTCTCCCTCCCCAAGAAGGTAGATACCTTTATTAACTTATAGGTGATGTTACCTGTTCAATGTCTTACAGCTAAATGGTGGTGGAATTCACTTTTGAACCCAAGTCACTCTGGCTCTGTCCTCCACTGCATTTAAGTAGGTGAGTGTCACACATTCTTTGCATAATGCAGGAAGAAAAGAGTATTTGATGTATTGACATAGATCATGTTCAAGCCTCCTCACTGTCATTAAAACTCAAATCAAAATTCATCCCCCTTATTTATATCCATCCCTGATTATCTTTCTACTCATACCAACTACATACTTAGTCTGTGATATATTACTTTATAGGCTTTGATAAGATACTTTAAGGCATAATGTATATGCTGTTAATGAGGGTTAGCCCTGTCTTCCTAGCAGGTCTGGAATTTCTCGCAGAGCATCACAAACTCCTGGGTCTGGAATGCGCTTGGAGGACTCCCACCTCCAGTGTCGCTTAAACACCTTTCCTTAAAGTCTGAACTTCAGGAAAGCATATAATGCCTCTCATTCATGTCCCTCTTCATAAGCAAGTCGTGGATGGCCTTCGCGTGCTGCTCACGGGTCACACTGACACCTGTGGAGCCCTCCGGTGTCCCTCTCCCTTTTTCTCCCTGCTTCATTGTCCCATCTTTTCACGGCGTCTCGGGCAGGGGGAAGGAGCACATAATGTGGTAAAGTGGCCATGAAATTACTGATGTGCTATTGTTTCTGCTCTTATGAACTAGAAAGAAGGCACTGTCTAGACAGAGTAGCTGGCTTCTGCCCTTTTCCTTGGGTGCAGTGATGTAATTAAAGTGCGGCACACCTGTGAATATGCGCACTCATAGCTGACAAACTACAAAGGAAACACTGGTTGAGATATCAGTTTCTGTTTCCTCTACACTAAGGAACCAGCAATAACACCCCCTTCACCAGTATGGCTAAGAATCTGCCCTTTTGCTGGTGTGAACCCTTGCAGCATTTCACATTGTTGTTGTTGCCTGTGATAGCGTTTTAGTTTAGCTAAAACTGATCATGGATAGTTTTGAGTTTCTCATTGTTCACTTCATCCTTTCTCTTGTATCTGCTTTCACTTTCCAGGAGTCTTTTGAACTAGAGAATCTTTTGATCTTTTGTACTCTAAGGCCCGGGGAGGTTTGAAAGCATTTTTGGCAAGCCAGGAGTAGAAATAGAAAATAGACTTCCCATTTGCACAGCCACGTGATGCTTCCTATGAACTGCCACTATGGCTCGCAGGGCTGCAGGGGTTCAGAGCTATGCGGCTCACAGAAAACACTGAGCAGAGGACCTGACCCTTGGTTAGCTCAACTGGTTACATTTAACCCTCATCAGGTGTTCCACAGCACTCTGGGAAAGCACAGACAAAGCGTGTGAGTCTGCACACAGGGACTGTGCATGTGCATATGGGAGGGTCCCCCCTTGAAGGGGCCTTGCTGCAATTGCCACATACAGCTTGCAGGCTACTGATCTGAACTGGTCCATGCTGGATGCCTGAACAATCAGAAACTTAAGACTATCATGTTCAGTTATAATGTCTCTAAAGGAAAGTTCCCTATGCATGTTCAGGTAGCCAGTCTTCCCCACCTACCCAGAGGTCAGTATAAGGAAACAGAAAAAAGTGGAATATATCTCAAGAAATGGTCAGATTGTAATGAAAAAACAGTTAAAGCAGACAGATGGCCAACACACTCTTCTAACTTTGTTTAGAATATTTAGAGGAGTTATTTTTGTAGCATGTGAAGACAATGCTTGACAACAGGTGTTAGTCACCATCATTTAGAGTGTGTCTAATAGAGCCTTAGGTATGGAAGCGAGGATACTGACATTTTATTTTGTCATTTTCGTATTAAGATGTCAAATATACTTTTTAACAGCGTTTTTAATGATTTCAATGAACAGTTTATCAGCTCTCATCTCAGAATAGAACATCCTTTCCATGTCTTTATAAGCCAAGTGTTTCAAGGAAAGAATATCAGAGATGTTATTCTTTCCAAAGTATAATATTTAAGTGAAATACAGTCTCTTGTTTGCTGTTTATTACAAGCAATAGGATTAAGGTTAAATCAGCCCCTTGCAAATTGGGGCTCCAAAGATCTACTCCCAGTTGTACAACTGCAATAGCAGCAAGAGCCAGGTCAGGTCACTTTAGGTTTCTTGGAATATTATTTTCCCATTGGAAAAGAGTGTCCTTGGGAAAAAGAATTTAAACAGTGAGGGAAAAAAGGACACTGGTGGAAGAAAATTATGGAAGAACTTTCTTAAATTCTGACAATCTTACCAATTAATTCTATAACCCTTTATGTTATTGAGTACCAAACTGAAGACCTGCAGAAAGAAAGTTTATGTAAAGAATAAAGAAATGAATGGGATGAAGAGTAGGAAAGTGTTAGAGATATAATTAGAGGAGTTTTAAGACAGGATTATTTGCCGAAATACAAACAGTCAAAATGTATAAAACAACTTAAGAGAAGAGTTGTGTCAGACTCACTGAGAAAAAGAGGATGAAATCAAATAGGTTTAATTCAGGTTCAAAAATCCCAAGGATAAGTCCTTGGGGATAAATTAGTAAGTATCCACTTAAGATTTATGAGTTTGGAGAGGTGATTGCAAAATGAATTGTAAAACTCAAACAATATTTTTGTGTGCCTTTTTCTACTTATGAAGGAACTTTAGGGATAGAAAGTAGTTATAAAATAAATTTCTGGAAGGAAATATAAGGCTCTATTTGGCTGTTTTTTCTAACAACTCTAAACAATTTAATTTGTACTTATGTGTATAACTGAGAAATGAAATTCCTGCTGAAAAAAAGTAATCCTTATTTAAGGAGGTATTGCAAAGTTTTAATTTAAACATTGATGGAGAATAAAATAAGCTGCAACCATTTACAAATTATATACTGTGTACAAAATCACATCTTTCTGATAAAACATTGGTAATGATTTTAAATTTAATAAACATTCACGAGCACCTACTATGAGTATAAATTTGAGTACCAAGAACAGTATTCAAAATATTTACTGAAGTAAAGCACTGAAAATTTTAGGAATATTTCCATAAATATTCTCCATCACCCATTATTATGGTATATCACAGGCCATTCTTTTATAAGCCTAAGATATCCTCAATGTCATCCTAATTTTAGAATCACAGAGATTTTTCTCCTTTACCATCACACATTCATGTTGCCACCTACTTTTTTTGGTCTTTCTTCTCTTTAGACATCTTACTGAGGAACATTTGAGCAATTTATTGCTGTACTGTCATGTAGAAGAGAAAATAGAATGTAGAGTTAAAGACTTGTATGTAAAATTCATCTATAGCAATGGTGACCTCTTCATTATGGTTAGGCCGCCACTACTGAATAATATTTGTGGACGATGAACACATTAGTAATCAGAGGATGTTAGAGTTGGAAGGAGCTATGGAACTCATTTATATTAAATACATTATTTTACAGATTCAGTTATACTCAATAAGAACTGACTGATGCTGGTGAGTTTACCAGTTGCTGGGATCCAAATATGGAAAATGTAGGCTTGAGCAGGTTCAGTGATGTATTCAAGGGCATGCACATTTTGTGCTAGATACCTCCTCTTTGATCCACTCTCCGCGTTCTCCACTCTGCTGTGTATCCCTGGATGCTGGCCTTAAGGAACATTATATCATTCTAGTCTTCTGGCTTATAGGGGGGAACACTTCCTGGAGATCAGAGACTCAGGAGGAGAAAGAGGTCAGGGTGTTCACCCTCCTGGTGCTTCCCTTTGTGGTCATGGTGACACATTGCGTCCTTGGCATGTCAGGGAGCCCTCGTCTCTGGGTTCTGATAACTGCTCCCCATTGTTGCTCCTCAGGCTACAAGTGCTAGAGGTACTTCATGGTTACTAATCCCTGGTTCTACATTATCCCTTACTTCATGGTTACTAATCCCTGGTTCTACATTGTCTCTTACTTCATGGTTACTAATCCCTGGTTCTACATTGTCCCTTGTGGGTTACCCTATACCCTGTTCACATTCTTGTAAACAGTTTTGATTAAATTCTCCTTAAATTGCCCAGTTACAGTGTGCCATCTGTTTTCTGTTGGGGCCATGATGGACACACAACTTAGAGAATGGTTTTCAACTTACTTGATTTGTAATGTCCCTCGGGGTGTGCACAAACCAATTTTTATTAAAATTTAGAAAATTCTGATTGTTGACAAACCTTAGCTATTTTTAAGCCATTGACAGATGAGGGGATTTCAGTTGACACAAGTTGGCAGAGTCAATATGGTGACACTGGAAGCTTACATTCAATTGCCTTGAGTTGGTATTTAAGTAATTTGCTCAATCACATTCCCTGATTCTCAATTCTATCAAGTAAATGTCTATCTGGGGATACCTCTTCTGTCCCTCCTCTCTCAAAGTTACAGTGAAGGGAAATGATTGTGGTGTGACTGAATTATCGCCAAGTCTGATTGTCCAAGATTAAGGTGGAAGCAGTGCTGGCCTAGAGCTGGGAGGCAGGGGCGCCGTCAGGGGGCTCATCCCCGAGCCCTGCCATCTGCCATTCCTCCCATCAGCCCTTTAGAACTCTACTAGCCACTGGCTTGTGGTTAAAATCCTCCCAATAGCAGAGCCCATTCTTGAGCTTAAGACTTTGATGCCTGTTCAACTTTTCTTCTTGAGAGTAAGAACACTTTAAAGTACTGGTGATTAAAAGTGACCTCAGGCAGACGTGTCTGCGCGATTTCTGAGAAGGTGCGGGTTTGGGAACAGATTGCGATCAGCAGGAGAGAGAGGTCAGGATCTTTCCGCTGCTGCTGCTTCCCTTTGTGGCTGCGCTGACGTGGTGCCTCCCTCTTTGGCTTGGATGCTCGCGTTGGCAGGTAAGAGAGAGGAGCATGGGGTGGGGGGAAGAGAAGGGGGAAGGAGAAGGCACTTTCGTGTGGGGAAAAATATATATCATGAATTTGCCAGACTTGGAAATAAAATATAGTTTAAGAAGACACTGAGAAAACTCTTTCTCAGTTACAGGACTGGGTACAAGGGATGCCAACTGGGAAAGGCATGAAAAGCACTTTGAGTGAACTCCCCTGTTTTATTTGTCCCAGCCTTTGGCATTAGACTTTATACCTTAGAGTCGTGCTGAGTAGGATTCAGTGAAGAAGTAAGGCTAGTATTTACTGACTACCACATGCTAGGCAGTGTTCCAAGTATTTTACATTTATTAACTTATTTGATCCTCATAACAACTTCATGGGGAAGGTGCTATTACTGGCCCCTGTGTTAGTTCTAAGGCTGTCATAACAAAGTACCACCAACTGGGTGGCTTCAACAGCAGAAGTTTAGTGTCTGACAGTATGGTGGCTAGAGGTCCAAAGCCAGGTATTATTAGGGTTGTTCCTTCTGAGGATTATGAAGGAAAATCTGTTCTGGGCTTCTCCGCAGTTCTGGTAGCCATAGTAGATGGCATTCAACCAACGTCACCCTGTCTTCCCTCTGTACTTGTCTAACTCTGTGTCCCAGTTCTCCACTTTTATAAAGACACCAGTCACACTGGACGAGGCTCACCTCATCTTACCTTGACCATCTGTGAAGAAGGCCTATTTCCAAGTAAGGTCACATTCCCAGTTACTGGAGGCTAGGACTTCAGCATCTATTTGGGGGCCATAATTCAATCCGTAACAGTCTGTGAGCACAGAGAAGACCCCTAAATTTCCCACTGTCACTGAGAAAGTAAGAGGTGGTGACAGCATCCGTGCTCCTGACCGCGGTGGCATACTGGCTCTCACAAGGGAAGCCCAGAGGCAGGCAGGCTGGATCACAGTCCAGTGAAATGATTGCTGGGGTTATATGGGTGGAGAAGTTTTGCTCTCTCCCGTTCTGAAGCAGCAGTGGGTGTGATCTAAGCCTTAGAAAATAATTCTAAACTGAGATTTACATCAGCACTGTCCAAAGATATGTCAGTTTGAGGAAATTGGTTAACTAGCACTGGAAAAGACCATTACAATTCCGTTCACTAGATAATCTGCTCTTTAAATCGAAAGTTCTGATGAAAACAAAATGAGAGAAAATCGTTTTTTTCATGCCTACTGTTTTTTTCCTGTAACATACTTTTCAGATAGTAAAATGTTCATGTCCTAAGTGTATAATTTGATGTGTATTGATAAATGCATATACCTGTATGTTAGCTATGGGATCGAAGGTCTTTCATATTATTTTGCATTCTAACCAGCAGTGGAAGTCCTCAGTTAAAAATAATTTTGAACCCTTGTCTGATTGTACTGTTTTATAGAAGGGTTGAGATGAAGTAGTGCATAGATCACTCCTAGTTTTATTTTTGTTTCCATTATCTAAAGGTGTTTTTCTCCCTATTTCCTGCATTGTTTGGTTCACTCTCATCAATCATCCTGATATTTTTATCCATTTTGTTGGAGTGTGGCCCTAACTGGAGATGATTCCTGAGGCCCCTGCCTTGCTGCATTCAATAAACGGCCTGAGGAGGGTGTTTGAAGGTTTATAATGACTGATATTTTCTGCCACCGATATAAAAGCAGCAGGTTTGGAAAGCTGGAGAGGAGTTTGAAGCAGAGTGGAGGAAGGAATATCTAACAGTGGCAATTTGTGGAGCAGACTGGCAACACCTGTGCCAGGCAACAAGGAGGTGTTTTGCCTGGCACTTTTCTCCTGTCTTATGTCATAACTCGGTGCAGGGGGAGAGACACATGCCACTGATCTTGCCTGCACCTTCCTGACCTCTGAGAACAGCGTGAAGCTGTCCCTAATGGGTGTGGCATCAGGGCTACTGGTTGAGGTGCGGTGTAAACTTAGTCACTTCAACTTTCTTTGCCCTGGTCAGCATTCCTACAAGAATAGTGGAATTCCAGAAAGCTATGGCTTTGAGAAACATTTGAGACCATGTAGAACCTCTGGAAAGACAATTGAATTAATTGCTGCTTAAAGTTGCTTCCAACGCTAGGATTCTCGAATTCATTTTTCAGATAAAGAAGTTGAGTCCCTGAGAAGTGACCTGAAAGGTGACATACTGATAGTACAGAGCAGGACAGCATGACTTGTGATGCATACTTGGCATGTCCATTGTCAAATTCAGAAGTCACTGCTCTTTAGTAAGAATCTGTATTCCCTCTGCCTCTCTTTTAGGCTTTTGTTTTCAGAGTCACAATCTATGTCCTTTCAAGCTCTTGCTAAAAGGCTCATTAACCAGCTGAGGGTTAAATATGTCAAGAGTGGAGGTGAATGTAGCAACACACAGCACACTTCTCCTCTTCCATGGACCTGACCACTGCAATCCCAGTGAAAAAATGGCTCGTGAGACCTGCATCCTACCCACATCACCACCCGATACATCTCAAAATGCTAACGTGGGAAAGAACTTTCCGGCTGTTAAGTTTGCTGTTGTGGCTATAAATTGGGAACAAGAAGAGAAACAGTATTTAATTAAAAACCTCAGCTTCGTCTTCAGTACCAAGCCAAGTACTGTGGCTTCTCAGATTTTTACAAGCGCTCTGTCAATCACAGAGACATGTGTGCAATTTGCATCCCCTTGTCCCGAGGGGTAGATTGTGATTGGACAGGCAAATCCCCCTCCCCGTTTCTGTTCCTCCTCCAGAGCGGAGCTAGCAGCACAGAGCTCTGAAACGATGCATGATCATAGTGTGCACGCAGTTCCCCGATCAGAATTTATATTTACCAAAACAAGAGAATACCCTGTACTAAATGGAAGTCTCATGAAGGGTATGACAAAGAAAGAAAGGGAGCACTGTGAAGTACACCTGGGGCACCACGGGCTCCACCTGAGGGGCAGCGTAATTGCCAGCAGCCGTTCCCTGAGGTCAAGGACCCCTATGTGGCCCAGGTCTTTTCTTCCTTCCATAGCACCTGATAGAAAGCTCTGCACCTCCTCGTTCCTCCTAGTCCCTCTGCAAACACTGCTGCTAACTGTCTTGCCTTCCTGGCCTGCCCCTGCCATGTCACAAGACGGTAGCAGCAAGAGAAGGAGCAGTTCTCCTCTCAGCTTCCCTGCCAAGCCCTCAGATTTTGGTTCAGCTGCTCCTACAGCTAGATCAAAGAGGAGACAGTGCATTTAATCAATTTCTGACCTTTCTCCTCTGAGGATGTGTAGATACATGGTAACTAGTAACGATTTATCCTAATACATCGTCCTCTGGATTCCAGAACATTTTCTAAGCACTGTTCCATCAATCCTCCAAGCAGCTTTTAACCTGGATGGGAAAATGAGAATGATTTCTATGACTCCTAAACAATATGGATGCACTTAATAGATCGAATTTTATAGAGAGAGTGATGATAATTCTTCAACCCCAGCAAAGTCAGAGAAATGAGTTCATGTTGGGGCAAGCACTGGCTGCCTCAAAAGGTGAATGCAAATATAAGAATATCCATGGATCTGTCTGATAGCTGGTGCCTCATAAACATTAAATGCATGCTGAATAATGTACAGTTCTACTGAAAAAACTCCCTCCTTATATTTAAAAAGAAATCTTTCTTATTCTTTATAGGATAAGAGCAGTACATATAATTGTACATTTAAAATGTACACAGGTATTGTACAAGAAATTATGAAAGTCATTCTCATTATGACCATCCTAACTTCTTGGTACTAATAACTTAATAATTTGCATATTCTTACAAACACTTTTCCTAGCCATATAGGTCTATTTAGAAAATACAAAGGTTTATATATTATTTTGCAACTCATTTTATTACTTAGTAATACATTTTTGGTATTATAAAATATATAAATCTAAGTCATGCTTTTAAATTGTCACATACTTGTTCAGCCTAAAAGATTTTTAACCCATCCCCTATTGATGATCATTTATATAGTTTCCAATTATTTTCGTGCTGAAAACAATGCTACAGTAAATCTTCTTGTGAGCAGAAAGGCTACGACAAATATTCCTGTAGCACTGTTTGCAATAAGAAAGGAATTGTTACAATTCTTCATCGAGTTAGTGTGTCTTTAATATAAATTCCTAAAGGAAGAATTACTTCCAAAGGGTAATTCCATCTATCAGTTCAGTTTTTTTATAGCAGTCTTAGACTATTATTTATTACTATTTACAAGATGACATGTTGGCTTAATGGTTCTTCTTGGCTACATTGAGTCACATGTCTACAGCTGATTTTGGTGGGGCTCTCCCTCACGTTGGGGTGTTAACCAGCTGTTGTCTGGACCACAGAGCCTCGGAATTTCTCCTAGAAGCCTTTCCTCAGCATGTTCTCATGGCAAGGCAGAGATCAATGACAGCTAGTAGAGGCATGCAACCATTTCTTCAAGTCTCTTGTGTCAAGTTTGCTACTATACTATTGGCCAAAGTGAGGAACATGGCCAAGTCCAGAGTATGTGTGGGAGGGCATTAGCAGAAGCGTGAAAAATTAGCATCATTTTTGTTATCAGTTTCTACACATATTTAAAAGATATTGCCAAATTGCCCTCTCATAAGATTTAACTGATTTTCACCACTCTGAGTGGTGTGTAAGAGAATTTTGGCTACAAAGTTCATTCTCCCAGTGTTAGGGAGATTAGGAGCACAGCACAATTTTATTTCCATGACCTTTGTTTCTTCCTTTTGATTTCTGCTGTTATGTTCTAGGACTGCTGACCAAGTTCATTATGGTTATTGTTTTTTCTGTTGTATAGTTTTCTTAAGAATTTATGACATTTACATTCCTTTTTTATAACTAATTAAAACAAGATTAATAATTCTTTGTTTTGCCTTAGCCACAGTTAAAGAGGAATTAATGTTTACTCTGCTAGTCTTTTCATAAAGCAGCTTCCACATTCCTAAACATTTATATTTTGAACTATGTCTTAGTTGGATGAAATTTTATTATTAGGGGGTTTGCAAAACATGGTCATGGGTGCTGTATTTTCTGAGAGCATTGACATCTAATAATCCCTTTTTGTTGCTTTTATGCATGAATGACCTTCGGGTAAACCACTGGGTCACATACTTCTTGCTTGTCTCTAATCTTCTGGAATTCAATGCTCCCACAGAAAGCTTTGTGAATGATGATTTTTTTAACTCATTCATTCACTTAACAAATATTTATTGAGCTTTTTCAATGTGATAGGCCCTATTTCACATACTTAGAATATAGAAATAAACAACACACACACAAATATATTTGCTCTCCTTGAGCTTAAATTCAAGTGGGAAGACAAAGACAATACATAAAATGACTAAGTAAACAATTATCTATATTATATAGATGAATAAGCAAATATGAGTCAAACAAGAAAAGGGGGGGATATGGAGTGCCATGGTGAGGGTCATCTCTAAATGGGGAGTAGTTAGGAAAAGTCCATGAGAAGGTGACATTTGAAGAAGAATGAACAAGACTTACCAATATTTGGGTCAAGAACATTCTAAGCAGGATGAACAGCAAGTGCAAAAGCCCTGAGGTGAGCATGTCTGGCATGTTTGAGTAATAACAAAGAGGCCTGTTTAACTGGAACAGAGGAAGTGAGGTGAAGAACAGAAAAGATGAGGTCAGAACGCTAACTGAGATTAAGATCAGGTTGGGTCTTTTTTTATTTATTTATTTATTTATTTTTTATTTTGGTATCATTAATGCACAATTACATGAGCAACAGTATGGTTACTAGACTCCCCCTATTATCAAGTCCCCACCACATACCCCATTACAGTCACTGTCCATCAGCATAGTAAGATGCTATAGAGTCACTACTTGTCTTCTCTGTACTATACTGCCTTCCCGGTGCCCCACTCCCCTCCCCCACATTATGTTTGCCAATGGTAATGCCCCTTCTTCCCCCTTATCCCTCCCTTCCAACCCATTCTCCCCAGTCCCTTTCCCTTTGGTAACCGTTAGTCCATTCTTGGGTTCTGTGAGTCTGCTGCTGTTTGGTTCCTTCAGTTTTTTCTTTGTTTTTATATTCCACAGATGAGTGAAATCATTTGATACTTGTCTTTCTCTGCCTGGCTTATTTCACTGAGCATAATACCCACTAGCTCCATCCATGTTGTTGCAAATGGTAGGATTTGCTTTCTTTTATTGCTGAATTATATTCCATTGTGTATATGTACCACCTCTTCTTTAACCATTCATCTACTGATGGACACTTAGGTTGTTTCCATTTCTTGGCTATTGTAAATAGTGCTGCGATAAACATAGGGGTGCATATGTCTTTTTCAAACTGGGCTCCTGCATTCTTAGGGTAAATTTCTAGGAGTGGAATTTCTGGGTCTAATGGTATTTCTATTTTGAGTTTTTTGAGAAACCTCCATACTGCTTTCCACAAAGGTTGAACTAATTTACATTCCTACCACCAGTGTAGGAGGGTTCCCCTTTCTCCACATCCTTGCCAACATCTGTTGTTGTTTGTGTTTTGGATGGTGGCGATCCTTACTGGTGTGAGGTGATATTCATTGTGGTTTTAATTTGCATTTCTCTGATGATTAGCGATGTGGAGCATCTTTTCACGTGCCTGTTGGCCATCTGAATTTCTTCTTTGGAGAAGTGTCTGTTCAGCTCCTATGCCCACTTTTAATTGGATTATTTGCCTTTTGTTTTGTTGTGTGTGAGCTCTTTATATATTTTGGATGTCAACCCCTTATCAGATATGTTATTTATGAATATATTCTCCCATACTGTAGGATGTCTTTTTGTTCTCCTGATGATGTCCTTTGCTGTACAGAGGCTTTTTAGTTTGATATAGTCCCACTTATTAATTTTTGCTGTTGTTTCCCTTGCCTGGGGAGATATGTTCATGAAGAAGTTGCTCATGTTTATGTCCAAGAGATTTTTGCCTATGTTTTTTTCTAAGAGTTTTATGGTTTTTTGGTTTTATGACATATTCAGATCTTTGATCCATTTTGAGTTTACTTTCGTGTATGGGATTAACAGTAATCCAGTTTCATTCTCCTACATGTAGCTGTCCAATTTTGCCAAGACCAGGTGTTGAAGAGGCTGTCATTTCCCCATGGGTATATCCATGGCTCATTTATTAAATATTAATTGACCATTTATGCTTGCATTAATATCTGGACTATCTATTCTGTTCCACTGGTCTGTGGATCTGTTCTTGTGCCAGTACCAAATTGTCTTGATTACTGTGGCTTTGTAGTAGAGCTTGAAGTTGGGAAGTGAGATCCCCTCTGCTTTATTCTTCCTTCTCAGGATTGTTTTGGCTATTTGGGGTCTTTTGTGGTTCCATATGAATTTTAGAACTATTTGTTCCATTTTGTTGAAGAATGCTTTTGGTATTTTGATAGGGAATGCATTGAATCTGTAGATTGCTTTAGGCAGGATGGCCATTTTGACAATATTAATTCTTCCTACCCAAGAGCATGGGATGAATTTCCATTATTTAGTGTCCTCTTAAATCTCTCTTTTAAGAGTGCCTTGTAGTTTTCAGGGTATAGGTCTTTCACTTCTTTGGTTACGTTTATTCCTACATATTTTATTCTTTTTGATGCAATTGTGAATGGAATTGTTTTCCTTATTTCTCTTTCTGCTAGTTCATAGTATATAGGAATGCAACAGATTTCTGTGTATTAATTTTGTATCCTGTAACTTTGCTGAATTCAATTATTAGTTCTAGTAGTTTTGGAATGGATTCTTTAGGGTTTTTTATGTACAATATCATGTCATCTGCAAACAGATGTGACAGTTTAACTTCTTCCTTACCAATCTGGATTCCATTTATTTCTTTGTGTTGTCTGATTGCTGTGGCTAGGACCTCCAGTACTATGTTGAATAAAAGTGGGAATCTTTGTTTTGTTCCCGATCTTAGAGGAAAAGCTTTCAGGTTCTTGCTGTTAAGTATGATGTTGGCTGTGGGTTTGTCATATATGGCCTTTATTATGTTGAGGTATTTGTCCTCCATACCCATTTTGTTGATAGTTTATATCATGAATGGATGTTGAATTTTGTCAAATGCTTTTTCAGCATCTATGGAGATGATCATGTGGTTTTTGTCCTTCTTTTTGTGGATGTGGTGGATGATGTTGATGGATTTTTGAATGTTGTACCTTCCTTGCATCCCTGAGATGAATCCCACTTAGTCATGGTGTATGATCCTCTTGATGTATTTTTGAATTCGGTTTGCTAATATTTTGTTGAGTATTTTTGCATCTATGTTCATCAGGGATATTGGTCTGTAGATTTCTTTTTTGGGGTGTCTCTGCCTGGTTTTGGTACTGGAGTGATGCTGGTTTCATAGAATGACTTTGGGAGTACTCCCTCCTGTTGTATTTTTTGGAAAACTTTAAGGATAATGGGTATTACATCTTCTGTAAATGTCTGATAAAATTCAGTGGTGAATACATCTGGAGCAGGAGTTTTGTTCTTTGGTAGTAGTTTTGATTACTGATTCAATTTTATTGCTGGTAATTGGTCCATTTAGATTTTCTGTTTCTTCCTTGGTCAGTCTTGGAAGATTTTATTTTTCTAGAAAGTTGTCCATTTCTTCTAGGTTATCCAGTTTGTTAGCATATATATTTTCATAGTATTCTATAATAATTCTTTGTATTTCTGTGGTGTCCATAGTGATTTTTTCTTCCTCATATCTGATTCTGTTTATGTGTGTAGATTCTCTTTTTCTCTTAATAAGTCTGGCTAGGGGTTTATCTATTTTGTTTATTTTCTCAAAGAACCAGCTCTTGGTTTCATTAATTTTTTCTATTGTTTTATTCTTCTCAATTTTATTTATTTCTTCTCTGATCTTTATTATGTCCCTCTTTCTGCTGACTTTGGGCCTCATTTGTTCTTCTTTTTCCAGTTTCAATAACTGTGAATTTAGACTATTGTTTGGAATTGTTCTTCCTTCTTTAAATAGGCTCAGATTGCAATATACTTTCCTCTTAGAACTGCCTTCACAGCGTCCCACAGAAGTTGGTGGGTTGTGCTGTGGTTTTCATTTGTCTCCACATATTGCTTGATCTCTGTTTTAATTTGGTCCATTGATCCATTGATTATTTAGGAGCATGTTGTTAAGCCTCCATGTATTTGTGAGCCTTTTTGTTCTCTTTGTACAATTTATTTCTAGTTTTATACTTTTATAATCTGAGAAGTTGGCTGGTAGAATTTCAATCTTTTTGAATTCACTGAGGCTCTTTTTGTGGCCTAGAATGTGGTCTATTCTGGAAAATGTTCCATGTGCACTTGAGAAGGATGTGTATCCTGTTGCTTTTGGGTGTAGAGTTCTGTAGATGTCTGTTAGGTCCATCTGTTCTAATGTGTTGTTCAGTGCCTCTGTGTCCTTACTTATTTTTTATCTGGTTGATCTGTCCTTTGGAATGAGTGGTGTGTTGAAGTCTCCTAAAATGAATGCATTGCATTCTATTTCCACCTTTAATTCTTTTAGTATTTGTTTCACATATGTAGGTGCTCCTGTGTTGGGTGCATAGATATTTATAATGGCTATATCCTCTTGTTGGACTGACAACTTTATCATTATGTAATGTCCTTCTTTATCTCTTGTTACTTTCTTTGTTTTGAAGTCTATTTTGTCTGATTCAAGTACTGCCACACCTACTTTTTTCTCCCTATTGTTTGCATGAAATATCTTTTTCCATCCCTTCTCTTTTAGTCTGTGTATATCTTTGGGTTTGAGGTGAGTCTCTTGTAAGCAGCATATAGATGGGTCTTGCTTTTTTATTTGTTCTATTACTCTGTGTCTTTTGATTGGTGCATTCAGTCCATTTATATTTAGGTTGATTATCAATAGATATGCACTTACTGTCATTGCAGGCTTTGGATTCATGGTTATCAAAGGTTCAAGGGTGGCTTCTTACTATCTAACTGTCTAACTTATCTCATTTATTACATGATAATAAACACAGTCTGATGATTCTTTATTTCGCTCCCCTCTTTTTCTTCCTCCTTCACTCTGTATATGTTAGGTGTTTTATTCTGTTCTCTTTTGTGTTTCCCTTGACTGATTTTGTGAATAGCTGACTTTATTTTGCTTTTAGTTAGTATTTGATTGTTCTACTTTCTTTGCTGTGGTTTTATTTTCTCTGGTGACATCTGTTTAGCCTTAGGAGCACTTCCATCTAGAGCAGTCCCTTTAAAATACACTGTAGAGATGGTTTGTGGGAGGTAAATTCCCTCAAGTTTTGCTTATCTGGTTATAGTTTATTCCCTCCTTCAAATTTAAGTGATAATCTTGCTGGATACAGTATTCTTGGTTAGAGGCCCTTCTGTTTCATTGCATTGAATATATCATGCCATTCTCTTCTGGCTTGTAAAGTTTTTGCTGAGAAATGTGATGATTGCCTCATGGGTTTTCTCTCTGGCTGCTTTTAATACTCTGTCTTTGTCTTTGATCTTTGCCACTTTAATTATTATATGTCTTGGTGTTGTCCTCCTTGTGTCCCTTCTGTTGGGAGATCTGTGGGCTCCCATGGTCTGAGAGGCTATTTCCTTCCCCAGCTTTGGGAAGTTTTCAGAAATTATTTCTTCAAAACCACTTTATATCCCTTTTTCTCTCTCTTCTTCTTCTGGTACCCCTATAATGTGAATGTTGTCCTGTTTGCATTGGTCACACAGATCTCTTAATATTCTTTCATTCCTAGAGATCCTTTTATCTCTCTCTGCCTCAGCCTCTCTGTATTCCTGTTCTCTGAGTTTTATTCCATAAACAGTCTCTTCTACCTCATTCAGCCTGCTCTTAAATCCTTCCTCTGTTTGTTTCATTTCTGTTATCTCCCTCTGGAATTCATCCCTTAGCTCTTGCATATTTCTCTATACATCTATCGACATGCTTATGACTTTTATTTGGAATTCTTTTTCAGGAAGATTGGTGATTTCTGTCTCACCAGGCCTTCTCTCTGGGGTTTGAGGGATTTTGGACTGAACAAGGTTATTCTGTCTTTTCATGGTGATGAAAATGATTGCCGGCGAGTGGTGTTTGTGTCAGCTGGGAGATCAAAGTCCCTTCCTGCTTGATGGTCATCTTGCCCATCTCCGCTGCCTGTGCCCATCAGTCACACACAGGAGTCAGCCTCTGGGTTAATCCCCTGAGCTGCTGTGGGCTGGGCCACCATCAGGATGGCCTAGGGCACTGGCGGGGGTTGCAGGCAGTGGCGTGTGTTCTCCTGTGAGAACGTCGCCCCTTCATACTTTTGGGACTCTGTACCTGTCTCTGCTGCCTGTGCCGGGCAACTGCACCTAGAGAGCAGCCTCTGCGTTGATCCCCTGACATGCCATGGACGGGACGGCCCTCAGGATGGCCTTAGGTATTGGTGATGGTTGCAGGTCATCACGTGTGTTCGCAGCGAGAACAGAGCTCCTACGTGCTTTCCAGGCTCTGCGCCAGCTTCCTTGCCTGTGCCAGTGACCCACGTGCAGGGGGCAGCCTCTGGGTTGAGCCCCTGAGCTGCTGTGGGCAGGGCGGTCTTTGGGATGGCCTAGAGCGCTGGCAAAGGTTGCACGGGAGCAGCGCGTGTTCTCCGCGAGAATAAAGCCCCTTTGTGCTTTCCGGACTCCGCACCAGTCTCCTCTGTCTGTGTCAGTTGACTGCAGGCAGGGGGCAGCCTCTGGGTCTGGCCCTGTTAGCTGCAGGCTGGGGAAGCCTACGTGCAGTTGCTGTGGGCGGGGCTGCTCCCCGGTTGCTCCGCAGCAATGGCAGATCAGCCGGTTCGCTTGCAGTGCTGTCTGGGGGGCAATAAACCGCAGGCTGCTTACCACTGTCAGGGGCTTCGGTGCTCCATTGACACCCAGGGGGTTAGGGCGCCTGAAGTTCTGGTTATTTAGCAGTCCTGTACTTCTACTCTCTCCCCACTCTGATTCTTTTCCTTCTGCCAGTGAGCCGGGGTGAGGGGAGTGCTCGGGTCCCACCGGGCCACGGCTTTGTATCTTACCCTTTTCGTGAGATGTTTAGTTCTCGCAGATGTAGATATAGCCTGGCTGGTGTACTGTATCTTCTGCTCACTCTTTTAGGGATAGTTGTATTCACTGTATTTTCAAAGTATATATGGTTTGGGGAGGAGATTTCCACCACCCTACCTGTGCCGCCATCTTGAACCAGGTTGGGTATTGTAAATCATTTTAGGAATTTGGTCTATATCAGAATTAGTTGTAAAAACACTAAATGGGTTTGAACAGAGAAGTGATGAGATTTTACTTAGTGATATAACAAAAATAATAATGATGACTTTTAATTTGTTTGTTGTCGCCTAATGGATTCTCAAAGAAAACTTCAAGTTTTTTTTTTATATCTTGAAGTATAAAATCTTTCTCAGTATATGCATATTAGTTGTCATGACTTTATAGTAATATTTCCTATAACGAATTGCATCTTTTTGACTCACAAATTTGGTTCTTCAGTTTAGGAAATATTTCTTCTGTAATATCACTTAATGTCTTTTCCATTTCATTTATGCTGCTTCATATTTCAGGGTCACCATTTATCTGTTTCTTAAAATGCCTGTATTTGCCCTCTGCCATCATTTTTGTTTTAAATACCTTTCATGTCTGCTTCCTCTATATTTGGCATTATTTCCTTGAAACTGTTCTCACATCACAGTTATTTCTCTCTCAATTTCATTCCTTTTTTTAAGATTTATTTATTGATTTTTAATTGTATGTGGCCCTCAACTTTTTTCATTAATCCTCCCTTTAACATTTTTGTTCTATTATTTTCTCATTCTATGTTGCTGTGTTCTGTTTTTATCTGGGCTCTCTTTATACCCTCATTTCATGATGTGGATTTATGGCAAGGTGTTGATGGTTTAATGTTCTCTTTGGTTTATGAGAGGGTGGGTGGTTGCTGGAAAGAAAACTCACCTACAAGGGACCTCAATCATGTTTCTGCTTTTTTCTCCATAGTTGTATTAAAGGAAATTTCTGGGGGCATTCCTGCTCTGCTGAAGGCTGCTTTTAGGTTTCAGATTGTTCCTCCATCTCAGGGGCACTGCTTATATTGAGTGAGTTCGGTGATTCTTCTGGCTTCTGGGAAGCACTCTTTAATCTGTGGTAGCATGGACTATCTAGATCATTCCACATTTCCACTCCCTACACTGTCAAGCTGACTTGGTTCCAAGTTGGGGGTATCGGTGAGGGTTTTCTGAGTTTCCCTTTCCCCGCTATGCTTCCCTCTTTTCCAGGAGTCAGAAGTCATCACCCTGTTAGTTCTGGGAGCTCATTTTCTGTCCTAATTGCTCTGTTTCTGAATGAAACTTTTAAAAGGTTGCTTGAGGTAAGCCTACTTTACTTGATTCAGTAGTGATGATATGTTCTTTTTTCATTCTTTTCTTTTTATTTTGGGGGATAGTGTTATATGAGTCTATGCCTTTTTGCTATCTGTCTCTTTGATGTATTGAACACCCTTAAAAAGTTCTCATAACACTTGCTTTTGTGGCTAGGTTAAAAACCCATCCCTATTCCAGTCTTCCTTACATCTGTCCTAACCATCTGACACCTATCATATGCATCAGAGGAAGTGGGGTTGCATATAGCCACAGTTAGGATCTCCCAGGCAGTGGAATTCTCTAGGCAGTTTTGTATCATTTCTTTTAAAAATGTTTTCATCTTTGACCCAAAAATGTATTGAAAAGTAATTTGATAGAGGATTTAGTTTTTCTGTTCCTAAACTCTTTCCATTTCAAAATCCACCTTCGTATATGTGTGTGTGTATGTAATAAAAACAAGGAAACTGGCTGGGAAAACAGTGTCCTGAGGTACATGTATTTGTTGTCTAGGGCTGCTGTAACAAATTCCCTCAAGCCAAGTAGTTTGAAACAATAGAAATTTATTTTCAAAGTTCTGGAGATTACAAGTCAAACATCAAGGTGTCAGCAGGGCCATCCTTGCTCAGGGAAGAATCCTTCTGTGCTTCCTCCTAGCTCCGGGGGGAGGCTGGCACCCTCGGCGGGCAGCTGCTCCATTCAATCTCATCATCAAGTGGTCTTCTTCCCAGGATATCCATACCTATTAGTCCACCCTCACTGGGTATGCCTTCCTCTTTACTTAACCAACTGCATCTGCAGAGACCCTATGTCCAAATAAGGTCACATTCTGAGGTTCTGAGTGGGCATGAATTTTGGGGTGGGGGACTATTCAGCCTTGATTGGGGTACAGCCGGGATTGCAGAAGTTAATGTGCCCTTGAGTGGTGCATTGGTGAAGGAAGGTTATAAATCAGGATCTATCTTTTCTGTACAATCAAGTACCCAGTGTAATTTCAAGTCTTGATCTGGGGGTGCTTCAGATATGGGGTATAATAAGAGGTCAATGAGAGAAGCATTGTAGAAGAAAAGACATTCAGAGTCCCAGTGAGCCCCTTTGTTTCTTAAGATGTAAAAGTGAAAGGTTAGATCCCAGCCCAGAAGAGGGTTTGCAAAGTGGGAGCTGTCATTTTGTGTGTCATGGCTAGATATTGGTTTGAATGATGCCTTTCCAAATATTCTGGTTGAGGAAACTTCTCTCCATCCATAGCTCCAGGGCAAGAACTGTATTTTTGTTTCTTCTGGAAGAGGAAGCCTGGTCTCCAGCTCTTACGTGGACCTGAATTGGGAGGAGGTGGGGTAATGAGGTAGGAGAGAAGCTGTGGTGAGAGAAGAGGGACACCAGGCCTTCCCATTCTGTCTCCAGAAAAGGGGACATTCAGGGCTGTACATGAGCCACCATCCTGCCATCCTGATGTCCTCTAAACAGGCATGCCAATGTATAAAAGGAGATGAAATTCTATGATTTTGCTTGAACTTAGAGTTTTTCAAAGCTCCAGTGTTGCTGAGAAAAGTCTATCTAGCCTAGGAGAAAACATTTACTCCATTGTCTCATTTATATTGATAAGTTGATTAGATTTGAAAAACATGTTGTTGGCTAGTTAAGTGTAAGAACCTCTTAGTCGCTTGAATTTCAGAAGCCTCTTGAGGAAAGGATAATTCAGGCATTAAAAACTACTTTCTCTATTTCAGTGAACTTTTATTATTTGCCTGAGACTTGAGTATGAAGATACAGTATCAATCTAATAAAGTGAAGGGTTATGCCCAGGCACCAAATGGGTTATTTCAGTGACTTGAGACAGAGAACCAAGCGCCAGGTGGTCGGACTTCCTCCTTGTATGCACTTTCTAAGTAGAAAGAAAAGTGACAGCTCAAGCAAACCCTCACAGTTGCCAAGGAAATACAGAATTTTCTGTTAAATGAAGGAGAAACATGTGAATTTTCCAATCTTGTTGATGCACTGCAAGTCAGTACTAATGATCTTGAATAAACGGGTTGTCAAACAACAGGGCCTTGTCTTTTGCATAGATGGGAATTTTACACACAGTAAAAACCCAGTACTGATTATTTCTTTGACAGCATGGCAGTATTTCTTTGAGATAGTGCATCACTGTCTCCTTTGACATAACCAAGTGGTTTTACTCTCTATATGTCCTTCACTGCTTAAGTGAACACCTACAGGGCACAACATGGATGGGTAAGACTAGTGCAATTCAAAATGACACAATTTGACTCTTATTCTTGTAGGTTCTGAGCAGCTAGTAGTTTAAAGACATGGTTACAACTGAGGCCCCTGTAGATGTGCCTTTCCTAACTAATTGGCTTCACACAATCTCCAAAGATAGGGCTGCTTGCTATTTCCATGTGAGAAGAAGACGCCCCTTGGTTGTGTGAACAGTAGAAGTAAACAAGAAGAGCTCCAGCTATCTTTGAGAAGCACCTAATCTAAGCATCAGAAATACAGCTTGCACTGAGCATGGACATCCTAGAAACATCACACTGCTCCTCAAATACAGAGCATTATGAAGCCTCTGCTGAGGGAAAGATGTTCGCACTCTGACTGTATTTCATCAAGCTTTGATTTGACAACACATGATTAGGGCAGAGCAGTTAGAGGACACTGCGAACTTGTAAAACACTGAGATCTTTCTTTAAATAATGAAAAAAAGCCTTCAAGAAGTATGCAAAATGCTTTCTTTATTGTTTATCGGGCCTCTGTATAATGCTGAGTACATGTTAGACACTCAATAATTATTCAATGATTGATTGCCTCTGTGACTATTACACTGTAGAAGGTCATTAGGAATGAATAGTTATTGAGAAAGGAGATAAAAATTAAAGGAAGAACGAAAATAATTAAAAGAAAAATGAGGTCTATGTTTAAATGAATCAATATGGAAATTCTTGTCCATATCCTTAAAAAATTCTGTGATATTTTCAAATGCTCAAGATTCCAAATTACTTTCATGGATATGAGTGGCTAGAACTTTTGTCACCCTTTTGATCATCAGGATTGATTTGGTTCATTTCCCTGGGTAGTCCTTTTTTTCATCATTGATCTAAATACCCTCTGGAAGCTGAGCTCACAAGTGAAAAATGAGTCCTTACCAGACAGAGAAGGATATTCCGGGGTCCAGGGTCCCCTTTCTTGGATCACTTAGTGTCTCCTGACACTAGGGGATAGATAGGGAGGAAGTGCATGATGACTGAAAAAATTGGGGTGCAGCATTTGTCCAGGTCAACATGAGTTTCATTTTACAGCTTTTTCATTATATGGTTTTAGCTACCCACCTCCTTACTGCTTTTCTGAACTAGCCAGTTTACAGGATGCCCAGAGACCATATTACCTAGTTCTTACATTGAATGTTTCAAATAAATATTTGACTATCAATCTACAATGATATTAAATTGTAATAAAAGGCAAACCTAACATCTACTGGTTTTTAATATTATACTGACAGGATTGCCAATATTTAAGTTCAAACTAGAGGTGATCTTGTTTATTATATAGGTACTCACGGAGGACATAAAACATCTGCTTGGAAGTGGGAAGGGAAATTTCACTCTGCTGAATTCAACTGGAAAATCGGTAATGATTATAATCCTGTTTTTCTTTTTTTGTCTTACCTTCTATAATTTCAAAGTATAGTAGCATTTTAGATAGTGTACTATAAAATACATTTGGCTAATATATTTAATTTGTCTAAAATCTAAAAAAGGATGGATGTACTATCAGGTACCATGGCTGTTACATGAGTGAGAGTATCAGCTGAGGTTGTGGGCCTGACCCAGGAAAGGCAAAGAGAATTAACATGTGTCTAGTACTTCTCTATTCCACATTCCATGCAGGTGCTTTAAAGAGATTATAGCATTTAATACTTAGAACAACTCCTTTAAGTTTCCAGTTAACATTATTATGAGGTTGAACCAAATGAAACTGCCATTTTTGTAGGTAAAAAAATGATTGCACATTGGCGATTTCAAATGGTTCAACCTAGTATCTTCTTTTTATAGAGTGAAAAAGCTGATATGCAGAAAGGTTATATAATAGTCTCTAAGTTTTGAGCTCAGGTTTTATGACTCTCATATCTGTTCTTATTCCACTGTACTGGGCTGCCTTCCAAAGGAGTTGTGTCATTATTTCTTTGCTGATAGTGGAGAAACCTTTAGTGTCTGCGCAATGGCTTTCATTCCTCCAATAATCCATTATTACCACCCACCTACTTCATAGAGTTGTAATTGGGATCAGATGAACTTCTTTGTGAAACTGGGGAGTATGTCCTGGAAACTTGTCACATGTCTGTTTTTTTTTTTTTAGTCCAGGAATATGGCCAAAAGATGCAAAATCAATCAAAATGGAAAACATAATTTTCCTTAATATAAACTGTATTTTTATAGTCTTTCCCCCAAAATCTATTAAACTTCTTATAATTGGGAAAAATTATCTTTTACTATGGAAAAAGAATTTCATAGCTTAAAAGTATTTTGCATCTAGCAGCTGAAAAGATTAAAACTGTGTAAACATTATTGTCTGAGTTCTTAGGGGTAGTTTAATGTGTTTACTCAGAGAAAAGAGAAACTTTACTGGAATGTTCAGGCAGTTTACTAACTCAGGCATCCACACCACCTAATACAGCTTTTCTTACACATAGTAGATATTCAATAAATATTAAATGAATAATAGAATACAGAGAGGAGAAAGAGGATGACAGATTAAAAAAACTCTCAACCATAAATTCTACAGAATTACTAATAGCAGAATGCCTTTCTAAACCTGTGAATTTCTGAAGATTATCTGAAGAGTATAATAATAGTAATGGTAGGAATAAATAAGGTGACTTGTTTTACTTGAAGGTATGTGTGTGTGGTCCAGATGAATCCTTCTCCTCTAGAGTGTGTTGTGCCAGGAACTGTCCTAGAGCTAATGAAACAAGTGGCAATAAAACAGACACGTTGTCGCCCTTCTCCAGCTCACTGTATATTCTGGCATTCTAGAGTCTCTGCCTGCTAAATTTGATTTCATGCAAAGTTGAGTAGGTTTTCTGAGCACAGTTTAAAGAGTATGAAAGGAAGACTGTTGCCATTTGGGTTATAATGAAGGATCTTTTACAGGAACAGGAAATGGTTTGGATGTTTTAAGGACATCATTAAAAAAAAACAGAATAAAGGCGCATGGTTTAAATCTAGATTTCAAATACAATAACTTTAATGATTTATCTCCAACATTCCCTCATGAGTGTACATGTCCCTCAAAATAGTACTCTTAAAAAATGTGTAACTGAGGTTTATGAAGACTTGATTCATTTAGCCTGACTTGTTTTGCCTAGGCAGAGGTTGGTAGTAGACTGTTGTATAAAGTAACTCTTCAGTGGAGGCTGCCCCACAGAGGGGAGGGTTTCAATGGGAACTTACTGTTCAAGCCAAGAAGAGAAGTTAGGGTGGAAATAGCATGAATGTCAGGGGTGCTAATTTGTCCATGCAGAACTCTCAAAGTGATACACCCTTTCATCCCCCATGGTCCTATTCATCTTCTTCATAACGAAAGTTCTCATACAGCAATCCACAAGTCAGAGTAAAACATTTTTGCTATCTGAGCCTGAGCTCGCTCAGATTCTAGTTCTGCTCTTCCTCTGGGTGTGACTTGGACCAGTATGACTGAGCAGAGCTGGGAAGTGTCTGTGGCAGTAGAGATATCGGTTTGTTTATGATTGCCAGATTTAAAGTGCAGGATGGCCAATTCAGTTAGAACTTCAGAGAAACAATGAAAATTTTGCTCAGTATGAGTATGCCCCAAATATTGCACTAAAAAAATAAAAGAAAAATACTTGTTACTTATCCACACTTCAAGTTTTCCTGGGCCCCCTGTGTTTAACCCTATCTAGATAGAACTTAGTGGAGGGCACTACCACTTAAAGGCTGCAGAGTTTTGCTATTGATGTTTGCTGATGCTATGTTTTTGCGCAGTGATATTTGACTGGATCCCTTGAGGTAATCACCTGTAAAGGAAAAGGGTGTATGAACTTAGAACTCTTAGCACAGAGTTTCACCAGTATTTTTTGGTGGCTTGTCAATGGCCACACCTGGCAAGAGCACCATGGTGTGCTGAGAAGGCAGCAGGATAGGAAGTGGGCATGTTTGCATTGACCTAGGAGTCTCCTAAGAGGAAAGGAATTAAGATTCTCCGATGTCTAGCATACCCACTTAAGTAAAGCATGCGTCGTGGGTTAAGATGGTCCAGTTCCTACATTCTTGCAGCAAAAGATACCTAGGATCTCCAAAGGAAACTATCATAAGGGCAGGGGAGGCAAAGCTAATGGCCTTGATCAACTGCAGAAATTGTGCCCAGGGTGGGCCACACGCTGGAAACCCCCTTATCTAGTGTTCCTGGCAAAGGGGGTGCTATGGCAAGAACACTAAATATGTGGGGAGCAAACTTAGGAGGCCGAAGTGTTGGATTCTTTGTGAATGCCACACCAGCGAGAGTAAAACCACTGTGGATACAAGCACTCCTGTGGCTGGGACACAGCCTTGGGTCCACGGCACTAACCTCACAAGAATGGACGCAGATGCAGAGTCGGCAGAACCGTGTTCTGGTTGGGTGGGCTCAGGTTTCAAATGTCACCCCCCACACAGCTTCCCACTCGCTTCTCCTCCTTCTGCACCCACTCCGCATCTCTCTATCTCTTTTTTTGTTTTGCCAGATTTCTTTTTCTCTTGAGTATTCATTCTTCCAGAAGTCTGGTTCCCCTTGCAGCTCGGTTGCTAGTGACTTTCTTTGGCCTCACTTGAAGAGAAAAACGTGTTGGAATGCTTTACTAATTATTTTCCCTGGAGGCTACTCGGTCCTAGAATACAAATAAAACCTAGGGAGGGTATGTGGTGGAGGGAGGGACCCGATCTTAATGAGAACTGTCTGGCATACTGACATAGTCAGTAAAAATGAGTTCTCTTTCACCTGTCTGTCAGCAGCGGTGCTAGCACCAGCGAGCTAGCTTTATATCCACCCAGAGAGGGCCGATTCGGTAGAAAGACGTGGTAGAGGGTATTTTCTTTTCTTTGCATCTGAGGGAACTGTCAGTGTCCAGGCAGGAAGGGTAGGATCTGTCAGGCAGGTGTGATATTGGAGTGTGAACTGCTAACTGTCTGGGGACTTTGGTCAAATTTTAAAAATTCTGAGGACTTTGCTTTTCCCTTCAACAAGATAGGAAATTCAGACTAAATCAGTGATTTGCCATCCTGGGTGCGCATCAAGGTCACTGGGCAAATGGCCAAACAGCACAGTGCTCATGCCAGGATGACTCTATAGTTTATCAAGCAAACAAGGATCCTTAAAGCTTAAAAGGGGGAGCCGGACATAATTAACAGGCACTAGTTATTCCATAAAACATGTCAAATGGGACTTTTCCCAGGGACTCTGGAATGTATTTTTCTCTCTACACATTTCTGGAAATCACAACTTAATTGATTTAGGGTGTGTCTTCAAAAGAGTACCAGGTGATTTCCAATGAGCAACTTGCTTGTGAAGCCCTGGAATCTTCTTGAAGTCCCTCTGCACGGCGTCTGGCAGACCTCACGTCCTTTATACCCTGGAGCCAAGAGTTGACTGTGGGTGAGTACCCAGCAACCTAAATGCTGGGTATTTGCGTTTCGCCCTTACTTGGCATTATTAGCTTTGTGAGTCCTCTTGCCAACACTTCTCTTTCCCCTGCAGGCTAGAAGGGGGCAGGAATAAGAGAAATATTCCTGAGGCCCCTTTTGCTTTAAATCTAAAGCAGTCTCTCCGGAAGCTGCCACAGAGACAGTAGATGAAAAAGGTGATTGTGCCCTCTGGGGAGAATGTGTTTATTCACTCTTGAATTCAGGTCATGTTAGCCAACAAAGATTAATGGCACATCCAATTAAGGTGGGCACTAGGAAGCGCCTGGGAAGCGCTGCTCTGACAATTACTGACCACCGCGTTTTACCCTCTCTGGCTGGCCCAGGGAAGGCACTGCACAGTCAGCTCTTTCAAATGAGAGAAAATCACATTTATTACTTAAATGGACTCAGTGTGGTAACACAGATATACTTTATATTGCTTTTTATTGTCCTCTTAGAAGAAACTGAATGAATTAAAAAAACTCTGAAAATGAAGTGCCGGTCAGCGTCCCCACCCCATGCCTTCGGCCTCTGAAGCGGCGCTCATGGGCCGTCCACGCGTCGCACCATGCAGTGCCACCTCCCTGCTTGGAGGTTGTTGGATAAGGGTAGGCAGTGCCCACATCCAGAACAACCCCGAGCAGCCTTACCCACAACAGAAGAGGTGGCATGAGCCGGCACCGTGTTCCTTGAGACCATCAGCTGAGAGAGGGAGGGCAGGTAACAGGCAGGGTAGGAGCTGAAGTGTAAGAAGGGGTGAGGAGGCTTTGATGGCCCACTTGCGGTGCAGTGATAGGAAGGACCAGAAACTAAGAGAAAGCAGACGCGCGCTGTGAGACTGTGGTACGGACATCGGCGTGGGTCTGGGTCTGTGCGCTGTTATTTACCACGATGTGATGAGCAAAGAGAAAGAGAGGAAGCTAAACTTTAGACTATAAAGCAATGTGGCATTACAGTGACATCCAAATGTACGATTTTGTGTCTTATACGAGTGTTGGTCTATGATGGACCGGGGAGTGGTGGAGGGGAAGCACTGCTTGGCCGCAGGTAATTTGAGAAGCGGTGGATGAGAAGCAGTGGGGCATGGTGGAGGCAGAAGGAGCCACCTGGCCATCTGTGCGGAGTCGTCATAGCAACGGCTGGATTCTAATGAAGATTCCTGAGTCGCTGTTGCTGAAGCCCTTAGAGCCAGCTTGAGTTCAGGACCATCCCACCATCCTATCCTATTTTTCTTGGGGTCTGATTTATGGCCCTCTGAAATTTGAGTGATTTTCTGTTCCTTGCAAATACAGAAGCAAAGAACATAAAGAAAGCAGAAGGAACATAGAGGAGACAGCTACAGAATTGTGTTGGGTGTTCTAACTTACTATAAATAGGATTAAAGAATGTCTTTAGATTTTTCTTTTTGCATATTTTGTCATATGATTTTAAAGTAGAATATGCAGGATTTAACAATTTACTGATTTAATGATATAAGTGTTATATAGATCTGTGGGCCCAAGAGGAAGCCTTCTAGACAGAAGGGAGGAGCTGTATGTCCCATGAGAGAGAAAAATAAATCATCATAAGAAAAGACTTGCACAGTCATTCAGGTAATAGCATGAATTTGTACTTGATTCTACCATGCCACTGACCTCTGGAGTGCCGTGTTCCCTGGATAGTGTACTGAACAAAACACATTATCCAACAGTTCTGCTGAGAATTCCTTCTTCTCTGTCTGCCAGTGAAAGGTGGGGTGTGAGTAGGGCTAGGAATTTTTCTCCTGATTAGGGACACAAATGCAGCAGACACGGAGGAGCTCCAGGGAGTGATAATGGAGAGACCTGAGCCACAGTGTTATTGATGGTCAAGAGAAGGTCAGTCCCAAGTGTGGGGAGCTTGCCCAGGAAATGGGCTGTGGTTTGACCAGCAATGTGGTGGGGTAGTCTGGAAAGGTTCGCCATGGTGGGGAACAGTGATCACGGAGGTCAGTGTAGAAGGACAAAATGCAGCATCTGAAGCTTGGGGATGCCAGAGATGCAGGTAGAAGCACAGATTATAGGTGAGGCAATTCTACACTCTTCCCACCTATTTGGGCCAAAAAACTGGGGACGCCCATAAAGACCCAAGTAGGAAGAAGGGCTGACATTCTGCTGCTTTGCAGGCAGTGCTCTTGACATATTAGACCTGCAAAGTGTTGTTTTAGATTAATTTGGTCTGAATTAATGTGTAATTATATCTTACTCAAGTGTGAAAGAATTTAGGAATACAGAGAATAATATAGAACTGTGGGAATAAGATATAAACATTCTAATAGTCTTCCAACCCATCTGGGAAGCAATTCTAGAGGAGGAAGAATTCAAGGAGTTATTTCCATAGTGGGAGAAGCAACGTACTTGTAGGCTTGAGCCCTGGGCTCCTACATAGTGGAGTAAACAGCTTAATGGGGGCTATGGTAAGGCAGGGCATGAACTTGAAAGTTGAGTCAGGTATTTGAGGTCTCTTTTAAAGAAGGGCAGATGTGGCAATCTCCTATAAGGTATAATGTTAAGGATGATGGGAGACCTGCTTTCTAAAACTTCGTCCCTACGGAGAGGTGTTGCTATCTGCAATTCCAAAATGAGAGGTAACTTCTTTAAATTTCTTATTTTCCAAGGCTAATAGAAGTAATTATAGATGGTACAATAAACTTCCAACAAGTGTTTGTGAGTTATTAGGTGTTTTGTTTCAATTCACAGAAAAGTGGGTAAAGTACCTTGAAAGGCAAGGACACCTAGAAGGAGGGAAATGCCCTGCCTGGGGGGAAGACGTCCACCAGCAATGTGACCAGTTTAGTTCGAACCTTTGATGACAAATATTTTCCCTATCAGAGTTTCAACTCTTCCTGATTTTCATGCAAAACTAGCATCTCAGTCACATGACTTACACTAAACTGGTGAGGTGAAGTTTAAGTGTTACAGATTTCCTTCATCTGTATGTGATCTAAATCTTTCATACTGCATATAATCATACCAGCTTCATTAGAATTGTGACCTGAACAGGAAAAACCTGAAATAGTTAGTTGGTCTTGAATTGGCTCTGAATGTGCCCAGGTAATACAGAATCATAACCTACTGCCTTTCAGATTCAAAACCTTTGCTCCTCTTGGGTGAAAACTGATCTTGAGTGATTTAATCCTCCATGTGAGGGAATTACTTAAGGGATTCATTCTTGTCATAAAATAGCATTTTTTTTTCTAAGTGTAATAGTAATACACACTTATTGTCAAAAATTTAAAAAATATAGGACAAGAAAAGAAATAAAGATGTACTTTGCATCCAGAGGTAACAACTGTTAACATTTCCTTTTCATGATATTGCATGTGTGTGTACCCAAAGGACACCATGGTGTCAGACGTTTGATTTAAATTGACAAGAGAATTAGTAATTTCTCCCTGAATGTTCCAAGATTACAAACATATAAGTCAACAATTTTGGTTCCAAATAGTCAGCAACCTGGGCTAAAAACCAAATAAGCAAAACCTTAACTGTTTAAGATATGAAATGACTGAATCTTCTAATGGAAGCACGCTGGGAAATCTGCCCATACACTAATGGAGACACTTCCCAATGATTTCTTCAGATGTGATCAAGGAAGATCATGGGAAAGGAAGGACACCCAGAGTAGAGTCAAAAGCCAAAGAGAAAAATGGACAGTGGGCTTATGAGCTATTCTTAGGGGGCAGAGCTGAAACCTAAAAATCCACCAGCTGTAGAGGGTGGTGCCCTCACAACAGAGGCCCACACGGGTGTCAGAGTCACTACGGACCAATGCTTGCTGCCTTCTTCGCACTGTTCTCCTTCTCACGTGGAAACATTCATGCCCATTACTTGGGGTGAATTCCACTCAATGCATATTGACTACGTGTAGGTTGAGTAACTTACTACTTAGTTCCTAGGCTTCCAGATCAAGAGAAGCCACCTCTGCACACATGTGGACAAGTCCATGAGATTCTAGACTTTTACCTTGTTTCTTTCTTTAGAGATGAGATGAATGTATTTGACATATGGAAGCAGGGAAATATACATTGAGACCAAAAGGGAGAACTATGGTAGACTGTATTATTGTCCTCAAATATTCATTGCTTCCTTGTGGGAGGATTTTGTCTTTCCATTCACTGTACATCAGCTTTGGCCACTTTACTTGCTTTGGACAAGAAAATATGAGTAGAAATGAGAAGCCATACATAATTCTAATTCTGTCCCTCCATCTCAGAAAATGGTTTTTCCATCAGTTGATGTCCCAGAACAAAATATACCTGTAATAGATTGGATCATGAGTTGGGTAGGAGAGATAAGAAATAAAACCTTTCCTCTTGTATGGTCCTAAGACTGTGGGTTCATTTCTTATTGCTGTATAACTTAGCTAAGTTAATTTATTCTCTTTCTTTCTCTCTGTATTTTGATTTTGAAAAGCAAAATTTTGATCATATTGCATATATAGTTTTCTATCCTGTATTTTTTTCTAACTTCATTTTAAAACATTAAAAAATATTTATCAGTGGTCTTCAAAACATAAAAATGAATAGTTTTCCTATTTCTAAAGTCAGCTGAAAGGTCAGATGCATGAGAATACATGGACAATGGTTCTCTGAACAAGATGTTGATGGTCATTTGGGTATTTTCTCCTCACTTTTACAAGGTGATATCTTAGATGGTTTAATTTACATTATAGCTTCATGAATTAATTGAACTAAATCTAATTTAAAAGTATAGTAAAACCCTGGCTGGTTTTCAAAG
The DNA here is from genome assembly GCA_029783875.1 of Phataginus tricuspis. Lineage (NCBI taxonomy): Eukaryota > Metazoa > Chordata > Mammalia > Pholidota > Manidae > Phataginus > Phataginus tricuspis. The sequence continues at coordinate 13,040,973 of JAQQAC010006877.1, read as the reverse complement.
AACCCTGACCTCTGACATGTTTTTATCACTTTTCTCATAATTAAGTTTTTACAACCCAGAATGGTGGGCAACACAGGGAGCTTGAACAGTCCTTTGTCTGTTTCTTGTTATTTCTGTTTCTTTTTCTCTTTAAGTTAGAGAGAATCTACTCTATTGACTTAAAGAGAATAAGGAACAAATACATTGAGTGAAATAGATGAAGCATATATGCCTTAAAAGAAAATATGCTACACAGTTTGCAATTGTTTTTTATATTTATTTATTTTAACTTTACATTAAAGAAGTTGACTTTCCCATGGCCTTGGAATCAGGCCCTGGCTTTCCAGGAAAAGTAATTCAAGCAGAGCTATTTAATGGCAATTAGATGGCTTAGAGAAAAGCTTTTAACAACTCAGAGCCTGTCAAACAAGAAGACATTATCTAAATGTCTTTGAAAGGAATATTTAAATTTCATTATTACTTCTTATCCACTTGGGAAAATAAAGCTCATGGGTGAAATTCCATTATTGTATGTATTAACATTTTAAATTTGCACAAACATTTCTTCTCTAAGTCCCTTCAAGTCAAAGGTTGAGAACTGAGAATTATTACTTAAAGAAGAATCAATCAGAAAAATACCTGAATTGTATTTCTTTGGAATATAATTCAATTAATTGCTCATTTGATAATTTACTTATTTACTTTTAGTGTTTATATACTTGTATCAAATAGAGCATTATGGATGAATACAGTACAAACCAAAATATAGTATGAATAGAAACAGTTCAATGTAAATCAGTTTCCTTCCAGTAATTTTAGTGCAAATAAGTGAATTTTGGTATTTTTGTTATAGTTACTCTGCATTCCAAACTATTGGTGATTCTAGTTCTCTCTTGACTTGCTCCAAAAGGCATATTATTTTGCTTGTGATTTAATTTTACCAAGGGATGTATCGTAGCTTCATCATAACCTGAACATTTCCAAGAGAATCAATCAAAAAGGATAGCAGATGTCCATGTTTCAGTTCCTAAAAATTCCTTTAGATGTCTCTGTTGGGTATATCATCAGAATCAATATAGCAGGACACTGGGGAAGACAATGCCTGAAGCTGACCTTCCTAACAAGTCAAATTTGTCCTTGAAGGTCAAACAGGGCTCTTTGAAAACAGAATTTGACAAAGTTAATGGAAGAAAAGCATGGATGATGGCATGCTTGCAGATACATCATTACTACTTCACAATATTTATAAGTAAAAAATCATCTATCTTTTCCACTTAGTTTGAAGGCAATTCTATTGCATCATACAATTTTAATACTATTGGCTTTTTAGTACAATCTGTGTTTTCATTAGAGGCTATCCATTCAAGATGAAATGACAAAAATTAGATCTACATATTTCTTTATTTTATGATTAGTCTTTTTAAAGGATATAAAATATTGAGATGACTGTTTCATTATATATGTGTGCACATATCTCCTAGAAATTGAAACATGCTAGGATATAGTGATATGCTCAGGAAGGAAAAAAAGCATCTGAAAATGTTATAAGACTTATAGTAAAATGTGGTGGATTAAAAGTACACACTTTACCTTCCCTTTTACCAAATCCCCAATAAAATGATACTAAAAGAATTTTAAAATGCATGATCCAAAGGGCAAAGAAAACATGAGAAGAATAATTTTTAAAAGTCACCAACATTTGTGGCAGATGGAAGAGCAGAGTGGAAAATGCTAAAAGGCAAATGCCTGCAAATGAAGGCTACAAAAAGCAGGCCACAGAGTTCCAGAAGGCACCAATTACCTCTCACAGATAAAAAGAGCGGGGGAAATAAAATTAAGAGGCTTGATGGAAGGTTTGTATAAGGAGCATTTCATTCCTTGAAATATTGCCCACAGTGTTGGTGAGCCTATCAGCCACTCCTTCCTCCAGACCCTGTAGAAGATAGGAGGTTTGCTTCCCAGAAAAATCCAGCCTAAGAAAGGTTGGATTTGGGGACATCAGAAATAGTAGATTAAAAGATGAGATGATGTATTGATAAAAGAAGATTATATACCAATAAACCCTGTAGTCCTCTTTCCCTCTCAACATGAAGGATGTGGGCAGTGGTGGCTCAGATCCAGCAGGGCAGATGTCTTTCTAGAGTACCTGATTGGCTAGAGAGAAAGAACCTATGTTTTCTGAGATTTCTGGGTGCTGAGGCCCACTGCCTGGGGATATTCTGCTCCCCAAGAGTTCTTCATGTGACTAGATATCCAAGGACCACTTATATGTGAGGAAAGCATCTCATGGAAGCCAGAGGGGAGAACAAGATGAAAGGAGGTCAGAAGAAAAAAAGGCAATATGCAGCAGAAATAAAAATGACAAAATGAAAATTCATTAATACTCGTAGGGACTAAGGCAATAGATTTTACTCTTGAAGCAAGGTCAAGAAGCTATAAAAAATTAAGAGAATTAACAAAGTCCTAAGAATTAATAATATTTAATGTATGAAAGATATGAAGCATGAACGATAAAGTGAGGATCCCTTCAAAAAATTAGAACTAAAAATAAAGGACAAAGCGAATAGGAAAGAAAATATTAAAAAAAAATAGTGGACCAGTCAAGGGCAAAACTTTCAACTATTTGGTCTTTGAGAAAGAGAACAAAAGGCAAAGGATGGGAGGGAAAAACCTGAGAGAAATAATGTGAGAAAACTTCCAAGTATTGAAAGCTATGAATTTCTAAGTTCATAAAAGTCCCCTGAATGCTCAGAAAGGAATGATACAAAAATCAGTGTCAGTGTATGACATTATAACATTTCAGAACCCTAAAGATCCAAAGAAGATATTAAACAAGACCAGACAGAAATAACAGGTCCCATTGGAAAGGTGGTAATCAGATAATAAAGGAGTCTCCTTCAAAATCCTGAGGACAAATGAATTGCAACTGAATTCCATATTCAGCCAACTTATCCATCAACTGTGAATGTCGACTAATATTTTCAGATATGCAGGATCTCAAAATATGGATCTTCTGTGCATTCTCTGAGAATACTACTAGAGATGTACACCACCAAAAGTGGGATCAGACAGAAAGGGAGTAAAAGGGGCTGCCAAACAGGGCTGAGATGAAGGGCCCTTCTGCATGATGGTGAAGGGCAGTCCCAGGATGAGGTGGATGACAAATCAAGAACAATTAGCCCAGATTAGAAATATTAGCCCCTTAGGCCTTCAAGAGGTATGTTTCCAAAGTAAAAATGCAACTGATATATTACCCGGTGTTGTGCGTTTGACAGCTGAACTTTACGCTTCTAGCAAGTTCAAGACAGGATGTAATCAAAACTCTTCTAGTTTTGTCTTCCATGTTCCTTTTACCCTTTTTGAGTGGTTGATTTTCCCCCCTTTCCTCTGGATAAATATTCCAGAAGTCCACATAGCTAATTGGCTCACTCTTGGAAAATAAAAAACTCTGGAGGTACCAACAGGCTAGCTGAATTGGACATATCACCAAGTCTGTTTCTACTTCCTCTGCACAAAGATAGATTGCACTGCCGAGCCTCTCTTGCAGTCAGATGTGGCCCTAGGACTGAATGTAGCCACATGATTGGGTTCTGACCAGTGGAACATAACAGGACATGATTTATGATACTTTGGGGCCTGACTTATAACATTCTGATACAAGATGCTTCGTGTTGTTTTCCCTTCTATGAGTCCCTTCTATCAGTACATCGAAGCTACGGTGGAGTGATGATGGTGAAGCTATAAATGGAAGGAGATTGGGTCTTTTGAGTCACTGCTTGATGCTTTGAGCATAGCAATTTACCAAGCAAGGAGAGATACTTCATGTGCTCAAAAAATATATTTCTTTCATTATGTCATAGCAAAACATTTAGAAAAACTGCCCTCTGGAGACTTGGAAGGCAGACCATAGTTTTACTCAGTTTATAGCTTTGGGGAAGGGTTTGGAAAATGTCGGTGATAGGCATTTCCACCTGCTTTCGGCAGTCTTACTAGAAAGAGAGGAGTTCAGAAAAGAATTGGTGAATTGAAAGCAGAAATGAAAGCAGACAGAGAATACCAGAAATTTAAGCCCTTGAATTTGACTTTCAATCTCAGATATGTTCTCAGTATGTAAATTAGAACATCTGGTCCCAGACTATAACTAAAATCATGCATTCGGTTTAACATCCAGTCTCCACCTTGCAGACCCATTGCTTTCAGTGGGAAAGGGACAGTGTTTTTTCTATCCTTGCCTACTTACCTGCAATTGCAAGCTGTTATTACTGATACTAGTGGTTATTCATCCTAGTCTTGATTCTGCAGTAAGAGGCAGATGCTGAGAGCTGCTTTTCCTCTGGGTCGCTTTGGTGGGTCCACAGAGGCGCCCCCTCCTGGGATCATCTGTCTGTTACACCTGCAGTGCCAGCATGCCTCTAGCTGTCCACTCAGCACCAGGTTTAAGGAATCACTTTCTACTCTCTGTTTCTGTTAGAGGTTCAGTACTCCTTCCAGAGAGTCCCCTTGGGCATGGAAAAAATGGCTCCCGGCTAGCTCTCTCTGTGAGATCCTCATCTCCTCCACCAGAATACTTAACTTGCCCAAACAACTCACCAATGCTCCTCCTGCCTTCCATTAAACCTGTCAGGTCCCAGTCCTTTTGGCTCTCACACTCCAGCAAATGCATGTCAAACTCTCCAAGTTGTCCCAGTGAAGTTTTTGTTTGCGAAGGGTAGCACCCAGCCTTTCCCCTTGGAGAAGGTGGAACCCAGGCTAGCAGCATTTGCGCATGCTCACACACACCTCCTCGCAAATCGTATCTTTTTTTCCAGCCTCTTGACCCTTTCATATAGTCCTGTGGTTTTGGAGCTGCCTGACTGCTTCTCTGATATTTCCTTTAAAAATCTGCATTTTGGTTTGACACTTCCCTTTGGAATTTCATATTTAATATATTGCAGTGGTTTAGATGGCTTTTCCAATTTCATATCCTGTTACACTGTATTAGAAAGTTTTATACCGCTGTCGGAGGATTAGGGAGAGAGTTAGTTATAGGCACAAAGAAACCAATTACATAATAGGAATGTCGACAACTGAGCAGTTTTCAATTTCACATAAAACAAAATGTTGTTTAATAAAGGAAACTAACTGCCTTCTTTCCACCGCACCTCCCAGCCTCACCAAGGCAAGCTATTCCTTAGCATCTGAGGAATGCATGTAATGGGCATGGCTCATTTTATTCCTAAATATTCTTTGCAGAATCAGTTTCCTCTACCATAAAGAAGCATGGAGGGATGGACTTGAAAGGTGGCTTTTTCCACATCAGTTTGCACATTCCAAAATATTACAAAGAGCTAAACAGTATGCATTTCTTTGTGCCATTCAGTATTTTTCTTTCAAGAAAATTTAGGTAAGGTTAATGGACTCTCTGTCCATCCAATTTCTGAAATTAGAAACCTCGACTTCAACCCTTCTTTTGGGCTTACTTTTCCCGACCTGTAAACATTCCCCGCATAGAGTTAATCCTATGCTCTTTCCGTGGCTGACATCCCAGCCCACTGAAATTAGGAATGGTGTGGCCAGATTGTCACCTTAATCCCGAAATATAGTGTTACTGTCTGTGAGAAGAAAATGAGCACATTCACAAATAAGAAAGTCTATAGCTATAAAGATTTCCTTGTCATCTGCAGAAAGTACTTATTTTGCAGTTCGGGGTTTTCTGTCAGTCGGAGTAAAGGATCACTGTTACAGATTTTCTTGGTTCCTACAGGCAGTCATTTGCCCCATTTTCTGTGACTATGCTCCTATTAATAGCACGTCCCATGCTGTAATGTAATTGGTGTGTTAAATGACATCTTTCTAATCGTAGTATAACTCCTTAAGGTTAAGGATTTTATTCATTCGAGAGTCTCCATGTCTCAGAGCAATGCTTGGAACAAAGGACTCAATAAATGTGTGAATAAATAAGTGATTGAATGAATAAATGAAAATTAGGATGAACTCACATATGATTTACTTTTGCAACATTTTAAATCTTATTGCAATTGTTTATATGTGTCTGCCTTCTCCTCTTGGCTGTAAGTCCTAACGCGTAAGAATCTTGTCTTACTTATTCCATTAGCTTCAGCAGTTAGCACTGTGCCTAGTGCCTAAAATGTAGTTGTTGCTCAGTTAATGTTTGTTAAACGAAAATGAATGCATTACTCTATGAGATGTGCAAGAATAAGCACCTGCATAGTCTGTGTCTCATGTTTTTGTTACGCCAGCTCTTGTCCTCTTTTTTAGGGATTCAGAACTGCAGTGGAAATAAAAAAAAATGGTTTTGGAAATTACTTCTTCTCTCTAGTACCTCCTTCACCACCTTTTCAAATACTAATTTTGTTTTTAAGATAATAATGTTTGCTTTCTCTTCTCTGATCTCCTCTCCTCTCCTCTCTTCTTGTAACCCAGATCTTGAATGAAGACTTTGTTTATAGTGCAGTCAGGATGGAACTTTTGCAGAACTGATACTCTGGTTTATAAGCCCCAGATTATTTGTCCACTCAGTGCTGTTGGGATTGGATGATTTAGTGAAAATGCCTGAGGTTTACAGATACAAGGACTTTAGAGTGAGGCTATTACAAGGGCTTCCTGCCTGAATAATACTGATTGCAGAATTTGTCCCCTAAGTAACAATAGATAAAATATTAGCATCTTCAAAGCCCTAATTTTATATTCACAGATGTGCCCTACTCTTGTTTTAATCCTGGCTTAGCACAGAAGTATAACCAATCTCCATTTTGCGGCAAAAAAAAAGCACAAATTACTCTTCTTTCTTTGCAAGGCAGACAGAGCACCCAAAGGCTGGTTCTCTGCTGCAGACTCTGAGACCATCCTTAGGCCCATGGTCGGCTTCTCTGCAAAAGACAAAGATCACTAGGAGATGAATTTTTAAGATCAGACTGTTACAGGTGAAAATTTAGTTTGCCCCCAGCTGGAGGAAAAAGCCTGCAAAGCAGGAGAAAAGGAAAAATGTTAACACATCGAAGTGGACTAAATCTGTCGTGCTCAATTTTGTAACAAAGCAAAATGAGATGAGCATCTTAGTGACAACTGGGAAAAATGGCTTCTCAAATTCAGTTCTTTATGAGAGTAATTTAGGCAGTGTAGTATAAGAGTCATTAAGCACAAACTACCATAAATGTCAATGTGAGTCGTATTCTGCTTTTGTTTGGCTCGCTGAGTGACACAGCATACCTTAAATCTGACGAAGAAACTCTTTCAGAGGCTGTAAAGGGAGTGGCATTAAAGCCAAGTCTCTGAACAGCCTCGGGTTCTCAGGGAGAGGGGTCCCTAAAACAACATGTGCCATCTTGTTGAGGACGTGCTCAGAGATGAGAGGAAGCCTTTGCTTCCAACCTGTGAGTGGAGGAATACCGAGGGGAGCCCCCTTGTGAGCCAGCCACCCACTTCCCATTGGAAAAACAAGAGGACTGTGAACAGAAGCAGAGAGCTTGTGGGCGATGACTTCACTTGAGGAGGCAGGAGCGGGGAAGGAGGCTTGAATCAGCGGCTGCGAGAGAAGGAGCGTGAGAGCAAACGCAGCTGTTGGCTCCAGGATTCCTGCAGGATCACATCAGTTACTGTGTTGAGATGGAATGAAAATGGGAGAGGGTCTCCCTCCCCCTTGCCTCTGCTAGCCTCAAAAGTTATGGAGTGTGAAGAATGATCTCTTGTAAATACTGGGTTGAAGGTTTCACCAACGCTGGAGTTTAAAAACCAGGAAAATGCACTGTATATCTAAGACCTCAAGGGGAAAATACATTTTTATGAGTCCCTGTTATTCGAATATTTGCTGAGCCCAGTACAGAATGATCAATTTACCCTCTATCCACATACTTCCTGTTTTTGACAGGCTTAACTTCACTTCAGATTGATCATGTCTTGCCTTCAGAATAAAGCCTCAACCCTTCATCCTTGTTGCACACCAGCATTCTCCTCTTTCTTTACCAATATTTCTCCAATGCTGTACAAAAATATAGGGCTCTATTATCTAATCTAATGTTATCACAGCCCTTTTATAGAGATTTTCTTTTGTGACAACTTAGTTCCTCTGAAAATTGGCCACAGGTGCCTCCCTCCAAGCCTTTGCTTCTTGAAGTGTCTTTATCTAGACTTCCAGCTGTGCTCAAGATTCAGCCACATTGAGCTGGGCCTCTGAAGTTTGGGTCCAGACACTCTTCTCCAGACTCCCAGCTCTCCAGCTCACGTGGATGACCCCACTCTCAAAGTCTGTGGCCTCCATGCTGCCCTCTGAGATGGCCACATCTGCCTTCCCCAGTTAGTAGAGGTTTTCTCAAATATATTCTGGTATTGGCTGAGATTCCATTGTATCTCCCAGAGTTTTGCTTGTTTTTATGGAATTTTTATGTGTTTGTGGCAACATCTGGTGTGTGTGTGTGTGTGTGTGTGTGGAAGACACGCGCACTGGAAGAGGGAAGGGAAGATTTCTTTTTTCCTTTCTATCATCTCAAAGCACACTTGTTTATTCACCCTTGGCAAAAACATCAGTGAATGGCCAGTACTAAACCCCTTGCCACATCTGGGACTAAAACAGGCGCCGATACCCTCCAGTCTGGCCCCATTTCCCTGTGTTGCTCTTCTGCTTGCACGACCTTGGCTCAGAATGGGATGAACACAGCTGGCTCAATGGTCGTACTGGGTCAGCAGAATGGCCTACGTACTCAGTCAGTGTTGCATCCTAAGATGGGCTGGCGCACAGAAAGAATTTCCAGTTAGGAAAGCATAACATGATAATTTACCATTCTTCTGTATTTAATTAGAATCTATTTAAACATCATATCATCCGGTGTGTGGTGGTGTTGTCATTTATTCATTTGTTCATTCAGTTATTAATTTATTATTCATCTATCACACATAAAGATTATTCTGTGTGAATGAATTTAGTAGGGAGGCATAACAGTTATCTATTGCAGTAATAATGCTGCATAGCAACATTAACCAGAAAACCTCGGTAGCGCGCAAGACACATTATTTATTTCATGAGTCAGTGAGTCAAATGAGTGGTTTTCCTTGACTGAGCTGGGTCTGCTCACTTGTCTGTCGTCAGCCGGGGACAGGGGCTAGCAGGTCCAGGAGGGCTTTGGCCGGCCTGATGAGGCAGCTTGGATCTCTTTCATGCGGGCTCTCATCCTCCAGCAGCCCAGCCTGGTCTTGATCACGTGACGGTGAGGTTCCAAGGCATGAATGGAGCAAACCAGACATAGCCTCTTGAGCCATAAGTTAGGGATGGGGGGTAATGGGGAATGAACTCCACCTCTTTACGGAGGAGCTGCACGACACGGGTTCAGGCAGGCCGTGTGAGCCATTCGTGTAGTCATTTTACCAACAAGGAGACATGCAGGTGAACCCAAGGCAGAACATAATGTGGTGAGGAGAACAAATGGAGCGTGTGCACACTGGGGAGACATGTTTCACAATGTTCTTCTACCTTCATCGAACTGTTCTTAAAGGAACAAGAGGGAGAAGGATGTAGGAAAGAGGCCAATGGTCAATTTCTGCTCTATTTTTTCTCCCCTTTCCCCCAACACCCACAGTGATACGTACTGTGGGAGGTCTCTGTGGTGCTCACGACTTGCTGGGGTAACCCCCCCCAAACCGTGGTGCTGAGCAGTTCAGAAGTCAGACCCTATCCACAAAGGTTGGGTGAATCTGTGTACATTTCTCCAGCACAGAAGATGCTTTTTGGAAACTAAGCTCTTATTGAAAACTTGAGATGGTTTCCTGGGTCTGCAGGGAAGGCTTCTCTGGGTTACTTTTTGTTTCTGAAGTGAGAGATGGACAGTAAGCTTCGTTTCGGTTTCTCATCCTGTATTTGTTGCTTGGTCTCATTAGATTTCTGAGTCTGACTTGTATGTCTGATTTAGACTGCTGTCAACTCCCAAGGAAGAGATGGCTGCCTGCTATATTTCACAGACCTGAGTAAATGCTAGCAATGGGTTTAAATCGATGAATTTTACACTTTCTCATCTTGCAACTCAGAACTTTCAGTGTCATACTAATAATTTCCCAAAAAGTGAGTTGCTATTTACCTTTGGGTGTTGTTAAAGGAAGAGAGCCAGTTAGTGCTTCTCACCTGCAGCCCCCTGGGACAGCACCACAGCCCTTAGCAATGGAAAACGAAGTGAAACTGCCGCATGGCTGGAGAAACTGGCTGATCCCATGAGGTGTTCTGGACTTTTGAGTTAAATCTGCTTGTCCTGTTTGAACTGTCAAGAGTATCTTGTTTTCAGAAGAAATAACTTAAATTGAAAAAGATTAGAACTTCCTGGCTTTAGTAAGGGTACTGTTACCGAAATGGTGTTGCAGCAATATTTTCTTTAGAAATATTAAAGAATAAAGTAGACAAATTCATGTTTGCTAGATGAGATGAGTTCTGTGACAACAGAAAACATTTTTTGAGAGGATCAAATTTCCTTACTTCTTTGCTTTTGACACAGTCATTTTGATCTAAATCCACTTTCTTTGCAAAGGGTGCGCACAAATTTGTGTACGCACATGCACATGACACTCAGATTAAGAAATAAAAGCTAAAATGTATATTCAGGAAACCTTCAGTCCAAACCCTTTATTTTATAGGTAGGTGGGCAATGAATCAGACAATGAAAAGCCATTTTGCACAATATTTAGCCAGGTGCTAGTTGTATGGTGTCCTGACTCTAATGCGTTCAAGTTGCACAATTTATAGAAACCAGCTTTTACACAAGGAATAGCTTAGAAATGGTGCAGGCACCATCCAGAAACTTGTACTGTAGTTTGTTGGAAGTAATACTATGTACTAGCCAAGTGAGGAGAGGCATGTGATACAGAGGCAGAGCCACCTGAAGGGGGGGTACAGCACATGCTTCCCACATGACATAATTTAGACCATAAGTAGCTCCTCCCAGTCCAAAAATTAATCCCTGCTTTTACTAGAGGGCCCATGCTTTCCAGTCTGCCTGGATAGTACTGCTGAATCCCTGTTGCTCTGGCATGATCAACCTCCACTTTTAAAAGGGTCCCTGTTTGGTGCGGGGGCACGGGGAAGGCAGTGTAGCACAGGGAAGACAAGTAGTGACTCTTTAGCATATTATTATGCTGATGGAGGACAGTGACTGCAGTGGGTATGTGGTGGGGACTTGATGATGGGGGGAATCTAGTAACCACAGTGTTGCTCATGTGATTATATATTAATGATACCTAAATTAAAAAAAAAGAGTCCCTGTTTAGACAAAACGTTATTTAGTCACTCTAGCTATCAGCATGGCTGGAGTGACAACATTTCTCTATGTTATACAGAGTGTTCAGTTTCCAAAATTCCTTATATTTACTCAATAGAAGTTTTATTTGGAGATCTAAAACCTCAAAAATCCTTATCCATTGAAAACAATTAGCAAGTCACTATTTGATGTGTGAGAGGGATATGGAGGAGAGAGCCTTTGAAAGAGAAATTGTGAGGACACCACAGACAAAGTTCTCCCCCACCACGGTGCCAGAGCCAGTGTCCCGTGTGAAGACTGGTCACCTTGCAGGGGTACAAGACCCACAAAACGTGTATTGCTCAACTGCTTTCATAAAGAGACAAATACCTTCTTGTTCTCTGAGTTAAAGAACCAATACTAGTTTAAAAGTACTTCCAAGTCCTCAGGAACTTATTTTTTTCCTTAGAAAGAAAAAATTCCATCAATGCTTGATTTGTTTTATGTCTTGCCCTTTTAAAGTAATTTAATATGTATTCAAAATTCTTCTCCATCCTAATCTTTTCTTTCTTTATTATCTACCTCTTTACAGAACAGTTTGCTGAACCCTGGCTTAATGCATTCATTGATGGTTTCAAAATGGCAATAATCCAATTCTCTGTATGTGTGTGTGTATTCTTTTAAAATACAAAATACCTCCAGCATTTTTACTGATACTTTAAAATCTAATATAGGATTACAGAATTTTTACTTACACTCTTCTAAGTTTTTACATTCTTTCTTAAATATCAAGAACCCTGGTTTACGAAAACAGAGATGATTGAATTTTTTTCATTGAAGTTGCCTCTTTCTTTTCTTTATTGAGGCATAATTGATATACAATTATATTAGTTTCAGATATAGAATAGAGTGATTTGATTTTTGTATATATTGGTCAAATGATCACTACAAGGACTCTAATTACATCATCACCATGCATAGTTATAGAATCTTATTTTCTCATAGTGAGAACTTTTAAGATGTACTCTCTTAGCAACTTTCAAATATATACTTCAGTATTATTAACTACAGTCACCATGCTGTGTATCTCATCCCCAATGGTTTATTTATTTTAAAACTGGAAGTTTGGAAGCTTGTACCTTTTGACTCTCTTTACCCTTTTCTCCCACACCCCCATCTCCTGCCTCTAACCACCCCCAATCTGTTCTCTGTGTCTATGAGTTTGGTTTATTTATTTGAGGATAATTTTTGAGGGATGATTAAATGCTATTATTCCATAATTACTCATCTGTTTAATTCCATCTGACACAGTAAAAGTCTAGTAGTAACAAATTAAACCTTATTAGTAATATACTAGCTATATATAAATATTGTATATTACATATTATACAAGTAATATATAATTTATAAATATAATAATATTAAAAATAATTAATAGTGACTTAAATCTGTCACTACCAAATATGATTACAAAAACAAATTGTTTTTTCAGATGGTATCCTCATTCTTGTAACCTACTGTATTCTCTTTTTTTTGAGTTCAAATATGTCTCTTGATTTTCTGCCTGCTGCATCAGCCCATTTCTGATAAAGGGTGTTGAAGTCTCCAACTGTAATAGTAGTTTCATCTGTTTCTCCTTGCAGTTCTAACAGTTTTTCCCCATGCTTTTTGACATTCTGTTGTTTGGTGTATGTACATTAAAGATTGTTATGTCTTTTTGGAGAGTTAATCCCTCCAGCACTATGTAATGCCTCTTTTTATCTCTGATAACCTTGTTTTCTCTGAAGGCTGCACCATCTGAAATTAATGTAGCCATTCCTACTTTCTTTCAATTAGTGCTGGCATGATACAACTCTCTCTACCTGTTCACTTTTAACTTATATGAAAGTTTATATTTAAAATGATTTCCTATGTGCAACATGCAGTTGGGTCTTATTTTTAATCTACTCTGACAATCTCTGTCTTTCAGTTGGTGTATTTAGACCACTGACATTTAAAGTGGTTCCTACATTAGATAGCTGGATTCATATCTGCAGTATTTGTTACCATTTTCTATGAGTTGCACTTGTTCATTGTCCCCATTTTTTGTCTTCTACTCTTTGTCTGACTTTTTTGGTTTTAACTGGGCATTTTATATGATTCCACTTTTTTTCACCTTGCCCGGCATTATCAGTTATACTTCCTTTTTTAATTTTCTAGCACTTGCCCTAGCATTTGCAGTACCCTGGTCTCCCCTTATCCATAGTTTTGCTTTCTGCAGTTTCAGTTACCCGTAGTCAATCTGGTCTGAAAGCAGGTGATCCTCCTTCTGACATGCTGTCAGGGAAGAGTTAGCCTAATGCTTCATCACAATCCCTACATTAATCACCTCACTGCATCTCAGCATGTAGGCACTTTTTAAAATGTCACATAATCACATGAAGAAGAAGGGTGAGTATAGTACAATACATATTTTGAGAGAGAAAGAGAGAGAGAGGGAGACCAGATTCACAAAACCTCTATTACAGTTTATTGTTATAATTGTTTTATTTTATTATTAGTTATTAAATTTTATCACAAGTATATGTGTATAGGAGAAAACAGTATATGTAAGTTTGTTACTATCTGTGGTTTCAGGCATCTGTGGGAGCCTTGGAACATATCCCCCCTGGGTAAGGAGGAACTACTCTATCCATTTACAGCCAGTACAAGTCTACTTTCAAGTGACACTATACTGCTTAATGGATAGTGCAACTACTTTATAATTACAAAAAATAATACTGATTTCTCCCATCTCTTGTATCATTGCTGTCATTCATTTCACATATATGTAAGTGTATATATATATATGAAATTTTCAAATATATATATATATTTTGCTATCCCTATTTTTGACAAAGTGTTATCTGTTAAATCAGTTGAGGGTGAGAAAAATAAAAGTCTTTATTCTACCTTCACTCTTCCTTCCCCTATGTTCTTCCTTTTTATGTAAGTCTGAATTTCTGCTCTGTATCATTCTCCTCTCAAAGAACACCTTTTAAAATTTATTTCAAAGACAATCTATTGGCAATAAATTATGTCAATTTTTGTTTCTCTGAGAAAGTCTTTTTTTCTTCTTTTGAAGGATAATTTCACAGGGCACAGAATTCTAGGGTGGTATTCTTTATTCTCTTAAAACAACACACTTCACTCTCTTCCTGTTTGTTGTTTGGCTTCTTCCTTGCAAGATAATTTCTATCTTTGCTCTTCTATAGGTAAGGTTTGTCCTTTGGCTTCTTTCATGATTATTTCTCCATCTTTGATTTTTCTGTGGTTCAAGTATGACATACCTAGGCATGGTTTTGTTTGTTTGTTTGTTTTGAGATTTCTCCTGCTTGGAGTTCTCAGAGTTTCCTGAGGTCTACGTTTTGGTGTCTGACAATAATTTGGGGAAATTGTCAGTCATTATTGTTTCAAATATTGCATTTGTTCCTTTCTCTCTTTCCTTTCCTTTTGGTACCCCCATTATACATATGTTACACCTTTTGTAATTCTCCCACTATTCTTGGATATTTTGTCTCCTTTTTTTTTTTTTTTTGGTCTCTTTTCTTTTCCATTTGGAAATGTCTATTGATAGATTCTCAGGCTCAAAGATTCTTTCCTCTGCCACCTCCAGTCTGCTAACAAGCCTATCAAAGGCATTCCTCATTTATATTATAGTGTCTTTGATCTTTATCATTTCTTATTGATTCTTTCTCAGAATTTCCATCTCTTTGCTTACATGGTATGTTAGGTCTTGCATTTGCCCAGCTATGAAAGTCCTAGATTACATCTTCTTCTAATAGAAATCTTTTTAATATACATTGAAAATCTGTTTTTTAATGGAGCCATGCTCATTAATGATCTCAGCGAGATCCTCTGAATAACTTGCTGTAGCTTCTACATCAGCACCTGCTGCTTCACCTTCCACTTTTATGTTATGGATATGACTTCTTTCCTTAACCTCATAATCCAACCCCTACTAGCTTCCAACTTTTCTTCTGCAGCTTCTTCACTTCTCTCAACTTCCGTAGAATTGAGAAGAGTTAGGGCTTCGTTCTGCATTAGGCTTTGGCTTATGGGAATGTTGTGGCTGGTTTGATCTTATATCCAGACCACTAAAACTTTATCCATATCAGCAGTAAGGCTATTTCACTCTCTTATCATTCATATGTTCACTGGAATAACACTTTTAAATCAAGAAATTTTCCTTTGCATTCACAATTTAGCTAACAGTTTGGTATAAGAGGCTTAGCTTTTGCCCTGTCTTGGCTTTTGGCATGCCATCCTTACTAAGTTTAATCATTTCTAGCTTTTGATTTAAAGTGAGAGACATGCAACTCTTTCTTTTACTTGAACACTTAGAGGGCATCATAAGGTTATTAACTGACCTAATTTCTATACTGTAGTGTCTCAGGTAATAGGGAAGCCTGAGGAGAGGGGACGGATGATGGAATGGCCATTTGGTGGAGCAGTCAGAATACACACATTTATTGATTAACTTCGCCAACTTATATGGGCTCAATTCATGGTACCCTACTACAATCACACTGGTAACATCAAAGATCACTGATCATAGATCACTATAACAAATATAATAATAATTAAAAAACTTAAAGTATTGTGAGAATTACCAAAATGTGACACAGAAACACAAAGTGAGCAAATGCTGTGATAAAAATGATGCTGATAGACTTGTTTGTTGCAGGGTGACCATAAGTCTTGAATTTGTAAAAAATGCAAATATGTGAAGTGAAATGAAGCAAAGTGCAATAAAATGAGGTATGCCTGTATATTAGGCAAGAACAGAACTGTGTGGAGATAGTGCTAGGTGATAAGGAATGACCTGGAAGTCTCTAGTGACTGGTGGAAATTGATGAGATCAGTTCTGATTGTCCCTTAGACACATTATGGGGCTGGGGGGAGGTTGTGAAGGTTAGGCAAGGCTTTATGGAGAGGTCCCTCGCCACTCATTGAGATCTCTGATTCAAGTTAAATCTCTTACATCTTCCGTGGACTAACACAACTATGTCTTTTGTAGAACTGGAGAAATTTTCGGACTTAAAGAGATCATCTTTTTAATCCTTTTTTGCTGTTCAAGTTAGGAAACAGACTGTGGGACATTGTTTTTGCAGTTTCACTGAATAAGTTATGATAAGAACCAAATAAAATAACCAAAGTCTAATTCTCTTTCCTCTGTGTACAAAAATAAATAGATAAACTGGAGAGTCATACATGCAGAAGGAATGAAGGATATTTATTGCCTCATGGGTAGTAAAGTAAACATTCTCTAACAAGGTGACAGAAGTAAAATCATCTCCTTTTCTCTGGCCTACTAAGGGGCTGACACTAGCCTTCATGGGCACAGAAGAGATGAGAGAGATTGACTTGGGCAACTGGGCAAATGGGATGAAAGGATAGAAGCTCAGGAAAAATCTGAGCAGAGAGACAGAGAAAGGACATGGACGCCTGATGCCTCACCCCCAAGGCCGTTGCCCTCTCATGTAGTAGTACATATACTTTATACAATATGGACACAATAGCTGTTACAAATACTATATATATATAAATCATATTCAATTTTATCTTTTAATGTTGCTTGGCAAAGCTTTGTGGGGGAGCAGTATTCATTGATATAACCCACTGAAGACATGATAAAGATTAGAGGTGGGGAGACATTGATCAAAGGGTACAAACTTTCTGTTATAAGAAGAATAAGTTCTGAGAATCTAATACACAGCATGGTAACTTTAGTTAATAATACGGTAGTGTATAATGAGAGATGCTGTGAGTAAATCAAATGGACTCTTGCCACTTGTGCACACACACACACACACACACACACACACACACACAAAGAGTTAATTCTGTGAGATGATGGCTGTGTTAATTATCCTGATCTCGGTAATTATTCCACAGTGTGACACATATATCAAATCATCACGTTGTACACTTTAAATATATAAAATTAAAATTGTCAATTATTCCTCAATAAAATTGGGGAAAAAAGGAGTAACCTACCATTGGCATGTGCATTTCTTATACCAGTTAAATAGATGATTTGAGACACAAATTTTAATTTATGTATGTAAATTTGTTTCATCGTTCTGAAAGAGCAAATGATGTCTGTATGAACCATGTCAACTTATTTCTGAGAAATGAGTGCCACTTATTACGACTTCACACAAATACTAGATTTGTATACACCAGTAGTCTTTGCTTTGTACAGTGGTGTGGGACCACAAAAATGACTGCAAACTGAAATTATACAAAATGATCTTAATAATCAATGGGGAATTGTTTTTTTCTTATGGCTGAATAATATTCCATTGTGTATATGTGGAGCTGGAGGGTATTATGCTCAGTGAAATAAGCCAGGCTGAAAAAGGCAAGTACCAAATGATCTCACTCATATGTGGAATATAAGAACAAAGAACAACAACAACAATAACAAAACAAAACAAAAAGCTGAAGGAACAAAACAGCAGCAGACTCACAGAACCCAAGAATGGACTAACAGTTACCAAAGGGAAAGGGACTGGGGAAGAAGGGCAGGAAGGGAGGGATAAGAGGGTAAAAGGGGCATTACAATTGGCAGACATAAGGTGGGGGGGCACGGGGGGGACTGTACAGCTCAGAGAAGACAAGTAGTGACTCTCATCTCACTACACTGATGGACAGTGACTGTAATAGGGTTGGTGGGGGGGACCGGATGAAGGGGGTAGTTTAATCATCACAATATTGCTCATGTAATTGTAGGTTAATGATACTAAAATAAAATAAATTGTAAAAAAAAATAATAATAATCAATGGGGAAAACTATGATTATTCCATGATCTTTAAACATTTGTGTCAAAACATTAAGAATGCTCTTACTGGAGCTTATAAATGTATAGGGAAATGAGAAATGTACTAATACCAATTTTTTATTTAACACACTGTACTTATGTAAAACACTGTAATTTAAAACATTGAGAACTAAGCATTGCATTTCCTTGCAAAGACTTATCAAGAGTAGTTTGAACAATGCTTGCCTTTTCCTCCTCATCCTTTGACTTCCCATGCGGAGCAAGCATCTTTTCTATGCCTAGGGACCTGTCCTGGTCCTTTTTAAGTATGAATCAGCTTCTAATATTTTGTTTTCTGTGCTTTCAATGTTATAAAATATCCCCTAGAGTTCTTTTAGTGGGAAGTTTCCCATCTGCACTGCTTCTGATGGGACATCTTTTTGCCACAACCACTTTCCTCATTAATGCCCCTAAGGTCACCTCCACTAAGTTTTGCTGTATATCCAGAGCCTCTGGAACAGTGGAGGTGTCAGCACTCCCTGGGTCAGCTCTCTTCTCATCACAGCCAAGTTTATTTCGTTGTCAGCACTTTTTGCCTTCTCATCTGTTGGCCAGTTCCCTCTTTTGATTACCTAGTTTTGTAAAATGTCACATGGATTTATCACTGGGAGACAAGGGGGCAACACACCCACATGCTTTGCTGTCTTTGCATGAACTGAATAACAGGTGTGCAGGAGCCAGTCACTGACAGGTCTTGGGAGGGATGATGAGGCTGGTCACTGATCAATATATGCATTTACATAGTGCTTTGTGGACTAAAGAGCTACCACCAAAGTTTTTACTTTATGCAATTGTTCGCATTTAATAAATCATGGTGCTTAAAGTTTAAACTGTGTTGTTGCAGGACTGCTATTATTTAATGAAACTATGGTAATTAAAATCCATGTGTATCAGAACTTTAAAGTGAGGACTGCCTGTATTAAGCAAGCAGAACCATTAAAAATTGTAGAAGTAACTGTATAATACGTGGGAACACAAATTTTCATAATACATAAGATACATACATACATATATATATATAACATCAATACAAATTCACATCTTGAAAAATAAGGAGATGAAGTAGATCCTCAGAATTCTATTATATGTGTATATGTGTTGTATTTTGTTTTATTTTTGTCTGATTATTCAAACTCAAGCTTGAGGCATACACAAACATGCACCTTCTGTGGATTTTCATTCCCACTGGCAGATACCAAGCTGTTCAGGCAGGGGCCGGTGCTTTGCTTTACAAGTCTAAGGATAGGAGATATTTTTTCAGATAAACTGATGAGATGTGGTTCGGTAATTAGCTTCATCACTTTGCCTGTACTTTCGTATTCTAAGAACAGTGCTCAGATTAGTCGTCAACCTAATTCACTCTGTTAATTCCAAAGGATGTGTGTCTGGTTTCAAAACAGCCTGACTTCTGGCCTTGTCCTTCCTCATTCTAGCCTTGTTTTCCAACAAACCCATTATATTTGGCCCTAGTCCACTATGGTGTAGCAAATATAGTTGAGCCAAGTATCGAGTTACGTTTTGTGGAAGGATTTTCCAAGCACTGTGTGCTTTTACTCTGCTTTCACTGAGGATGGGGAATGCAGATAGGGGAGATGGAAACAGTACAGGCTCTGGAAGCCAGATAAAAATTTGGATGGGAACTCCAGTTTGGTCACCCGCTGACTGCAGTCTTGGACAACTTGATACAGAGCATTTGTGTCCGCTGTCTAAGGCTCAGTTCTCAGTCCTGGTTATATACAGCCTTTCTGTTTCAACCCCTCTCACTGACTCCATTCAGAATGAAGTGTCAGTGGACTGGGGCGTAGCCAGAGCACCCACTCTTGGAGGAAAAGCCTGAGGCTAAGTCTGTGCTCATTGCACGTGTTCTTCCATCACTTCCACTTATTTGTGGTAGCTTTGGAAAAGAGAATGGTGACAGCCCTCTTGTATACTTTTGAATCCCTGACTAGATTCTACACTAATATCTAAAATCAGAATTTTAACTATTCTGAAATTAGTTAAAATTCTCATGGAAGAAAGTCAGATGGATCAGCAAATGGATTGTTTCCTTCTGCCACTGTATTCCTGGTACAATCAACTGTGGCTGGTTGGGGGCTGGGAGGGTCCTGAGCAGATACAGTTGCCCCTTCTACAGAACATCTTATCCGTCTGTAGGAGTTCATTCAGGTGTGTGGAGCAGATAGTGAAACACATCTAGCACTTCTTAGTTTGTAGCTTCCACTGTGATTTTCTTGAGATGACAGTAGTTACTTGTGTGTGAGCCACTTGATATGTTTGTTAAAATCAGACGATACACACTCATAGCTTGAAGAACAAAATTATATTCATGCTCTTCCATAGACCCACTGAAATAGTGCACAGTTCTAATTTAAAATGCGTAATCCTGCCCAGGACTGCTTGTTTTTTGTTCAGGAAAAATTAAACTCTAATGAATATTCTTGCTGGTCCTTGCTAAGTCACTTTAAAACTAAAGCCCCATTCATTACGATTAGCAGACGTAATGTTGGGGGGGGCACGGGGAGGGTTGTACAACTCAGAGAAGACAAGTAGTGATTCTATAGCATCTCACTACGCTGATGGACAGTGACTGTAATGTGGTTGTTTGAGGGGACCTGATGAAGTGGGTAGTTTAATAACCATAATATTGCACATATTATTGTAGATTAATGACACCAAAATAAATTATAAGTTAAAAAAGAAAACTAAAGGCCCATTATTGGGAGAAGGGAAAGTGACAAGAATTACAAAAAGGCAAGTTATTTACATTTTGCTTTTTTCCAAAATTTTTCTAGGATTACTCTTACCTCCTGGAGACATGGAATGTTCACTAAAACTGAACAATTTACTAGTTAAGATCCAGGTACTAGAGGAGGAGGTGGGCAGAGGTGCTGTGCACGTGGGGCAGATGTTCTGGTGCATGCCATCCTCCTTCGCCAGTATACTCTTCTCTCTCTCTCCCAGCCTCTCTCCACTTTTCCTTCTTTCTTCTTTCTGGTCCTTACAGTTGTCATTTTGGATTTGCCCCTCATCCCTCTTCTCATTCTTTTTTCACTTATTTTTAAATGTGTGGCCAGGCATGTGTTGCCTGGGTGGCTGTGAATGTGCTCTGGCTCACCTCTGAGAAACTCAGCAAAAGGCAGCTCTCTGCAGCTCAAGTGTGTGATTTCTCTGGTATTTATGACAACTGTCATGATGCAGAGGGCTTTTCCCACCTCATCACCAAGCTTCCATTCTCTCGTCCTGAATACCAATGATAGGCTATTCCTTTTTCATGTCTCTCCACCATGTATCCCAGGGTTCAAATGCATATTTATGCTCTGACACCACAGAGGACTTGGCACGAGCCCAAAGGAGCCTTGCCTTGCATTGCTGGATTCCTCTGCACAGACCGAAGCCACTAAACATCCCCTCTGAGACCCGTCCGGCATCACTGCCTCCTCAGCTATTGCCATTTCTCTCTAGACCCTTTCTTGTGTTCAAAGTCTAATGTCCTCCGTGATGCTTTGAACCAGCCCCTGTGGCCTTGTTTTGGTTTCTGGACAATCCATGTTCTTTCTGTTTTAAATTCTAGGTTATCCCTCTTTTGGCATCTGATTAAAATGCATTTTCTTTTCTTTCCTATTGTTTTGTTTTCTAGTGTCTTTCTTCAGCATCTTTGCTGAAGTCTGCCTGGTCTCTGACTGATTCTTCTGTTTTTTTTCTCTGCCAATTTTCCTTCAAACCACTATTCCCACAAAAAACTTAAAGTCTGCTGAGCTCCAGATTAAGACATCCTGGAGTGTTTGGTTCTGATCTCAGTGCCTTTTAGTAGAATTTGCCTCCAGTTCTGGGTCTTTGCATAAACACGCTTTGATTTTTAACAGCACTTATTTTTTAATCCCTTCCTCCTGCCTCCCTTCCCTGCTATTGTTTGTCAGTTTTGTCATTTAGAGTCTCTATTTTTCTGTCTGGCCTCTTAAGAATTCATTGGTGGCCATTACCACTGGCTCATAGTACCAGGCTGATTGGGGGAAAGGCAGATTCTGTGCATGCCTGACCTTTGCTTTATAATTTCTAGAAAAGATATGATTAGTAATAGGTTTCTGGTTGGCATTGGTTCATTCCTATATATTTAGAAAGACATTCTATCTGTTTAGTCTTTGGTGGTTGAAATTCTTCATAAATACTTTTTAATCTTACCATTTTATTAATGATCTAGACCACGTAAGTCATGAACCAATGCTAATAATGTTCAGATTGACATTTGTAATCTTTTTTACAAAGTAAATATTTATTTCCTTCACTTGAGAACTGTTGGGTTCCATGTGTTTATAACTAGTAAAATAAGTAACATACCATATATTTTGTTCACTTTTCAATTCTGAAGCAAACTTTCTTTTGAAGGTATGGATTTAGTGAGAGTCAATATCTTATGAGATAATTATATATGCATCTTTCACTCCATTGTGTATTTATTTTAGGGCATGGGTCACTTTTACTCATCCGTCTTACTCACAAAGTGCCTGAAATAAATTTACTCCTCATTAAATACTAGAAAATTGAAGACATCAGTGGAAAAATTTTAAGGTTAAAACTTGGAATTAATACACTACTCCTACTAAACATTCTTATCTTTTTAAGTTCTGGTGTAGCTCCAGGAGGAGGGGGTTCCCACCTGGGGCAAATTCTCTATGAATTTGATGCAACCAAATAAGGGCAAGGGCAAAAACTTGGCGACTAAAGGGGGTTACCATGTTCATTCTCATGGCTGTCACAGCTTGTTGCATGCAGCTGGCCAGCTTCAAGGTCGAGCTTAATCCTCTGGAGCACTGCTCTCTCCCTATTCTCTCTGCATCAGCTACTTCCCAACCCCTAGTGCCGGGAAGAATTCTGTGGGCGGGTCTTTGATGACTGACATATGCCTCACCAATTACTTACCAGGAACAGAGAATAGGTGAGAGTGGGTGTTTCCTCTCCACCCTTCCCCCCGGCCAGGTACTCCCATGACTGAATAGCAGCTCTGTTGTGGGTAAGCATCCCATAAATATGCAAAAAGACTCTTATTATATACACATTGGGTGTTAGTAAGGCTGAAGGGAATCCTGGTCAGAAAGTTCCATTTTCCCCACATCTGGTAAGATTATTTGAAGTGATACATCACATTTTCCTCAGTAAACCATGACCTAGAAGAAGGAACAGTAGATTTGGATTCAGAAAGCATGAGATAAAATCTTAGTCTTGCTGCTTCCTCAAACTTTCTGAACTTCAGTTCTTCAAACTTTAAATAGGGATATAATACATTTCACAGTGTTAGTGGGGAAAAAAAATGAGAAGACAAGAAAATGTTTTGCACTGTGTGGTAGGCAGATAAATGTTTTTTTAAAAACCACTAGAAGCTTCTTTCTCTAGTATTCATTATCCATTTTTTAAGATGTAAGAATGAAGGGTTACAGATATTTAATTCTTCTCAGGAAAATTATTTAATTCTGACTTTAAAAGTCTGTTTATCTTTTGGCTTTTGAAGACCAGTGCAGTGGAAGGATTTTTTTTTTCATAGCATCAAATGATATAGGGAAATTTTGCTTCTGGGAATGACTGACCACGAGGTTAGTGGATGACTCTGTTGCAGAAAACAATTATGAAACTTGGATTTAGTACAAAGCAATTATTTGGAGAATAAACAAAAGCATTCTTATGTACGCACTCAAAGGAGGAAACTCTGGGGCTTTTAGTAGTAAATTCCTATTTTTTTTCATTTTTAGCCTAGGACTAAATACAGTTTGCACAGCTTCTGCAGTGGAGGCAGGGAAAATAGTGAGTAAATATACTAGCTTTCTGGCCAAGGCAACCAGAAAACTGGAGCAGGAGAAATGTGGCTGCTGAAGGGAGTAGGGAAATCTGAGAAAGAAAAGGGCCAGAGAAGGGATCCAAAAATTCTGCCTGTCTACATACTGACTGATTTCTGGTGCACGCATGCATTGAACAGACTCAGAGCAGCGCATTGAACAGACTCAGAGCAGCTCAGCTAAAGAGAAAGTCTGAAGAGACGCTGGTGCCACTGCCCCCAAATCAAATTTCTCTATAAGCCCAACCAAAACAATTGCTTGCTAAAATAGAAGAAACAACATGTGTTGGAGAAAAGATAACAATGTTAAGAATCTCCATGATATAACACTCAAGAATCCAGCTTCAAGTCTAAAGTTACCTGTCATATGAAAAAAACAAGAAAATGGAACATATTTTCAGGAGAAAAGAAAAAATCAAGTATGTCCAACCCCTGAGGTGAACCAGATCTTAGAATAAGCAGACAAGGATTTCTAAGCAGCTATTAAAACCATCCTTAATGAGGTAAATATAAAATATGCTCATAGGGAGTTAAAAAATGTGAAATCTCAGCATAGAAATAGCAATGTTAAAATAAAGCTAGATGGAAGTCCTAGGACTGAAAATTCTAGACTTATCGCACCACCAATAAATCTCACCAATTTGTCATGAAGACTAAATGTAAATCTGGTAACTCACCGAGCTCAGTGCCTGGTGTAGGTTTCCTCTACTTCCCTCTTCCCTCAGACATCCCGCCATAGTGGTGATATGATGGTCATTATTTTGGCTCTGACTTAGCCTTCAAGGTCAGTTTCTTTAATTGGTGCCCAAGCTCCTGGATGGAGCAGATATTGTTAGCATTACTATTTTGGTGGCTTAATCAGTAAATATTTATTACTTTATAGTATGAAAGTCAGAAATCTGACCTGAGGTACAATCAAGGTGTTGGCAGGGCTGCATTTCTTTCTGCAAGTTCTAGGGGAGAATCCCTTTTCCTGCTTTTTCCAGATTCTGGAGGCCACCTGCACTTCAGCTCATACGGTCTTCCTCCCTCAGTAAAGCCAGCAGTAACTGAGTCCTACACACACTGCCATCTCTTCCAGCAGTAACTGAGTCCTTTGCACCTTGTCATCTCTTCTGTCCTCTGCAGCCTGGGCAGGTTTTATGCTAAGGATTCTGTGATTAGTTCAGTCCTACCTGGATGATCAGGATAACCTCTTCACCTTGAAGTCATTAACCTTAATCACCTCCAGAAAATCCTTCTGTCATGTAAGGTAATCTATTCACAGGTTTTGGGGATTATGATGTGGACATTTTTTTGGGGGGAGATCTATCTGTCCTCCATTTTCTCCACTCTCTCTTCTTGAGATCTTCATGGGAAGATATTGCTTTTCTAGATCCCTTGACTTTTCTGTTCTGTTTTCCTTCTCTTTGACCGTTTGATTATTTTATGCCTTATCCAATTTTTAACAATAAATTTTTATTCTTGAGAAAGTTAAGATTTGTAGCAAAGTTTTGAAGATAGCATGAGTTCCTTATACCCTGTACCCAGTTTCCCCTATTATTAACATCTTACATTAGTATGGTACGTTTGTTAAAATTGATGAGCCAACATTGATATCTTATCATTAACTAAAGTCTGTACTTTATTTGGGTTTCCATGATGTCTCACTAATACCTTTATTGTTGCCGTTCCGGGACCCCATCCAGGACCCCGAGGACCCTTAATCATCATGCTTCTCTAAGCTCCTCTTGGTGGTGACAGTTTCTTAGACTTTCCTTGTTTTTGATGACCTTGAGAGTTTTAAAAAGTAATAGATATTTTGTATAATGTCCCTTAATATGCCATACATTTTTTTCTCACGATTAGATGAGGATTATAGGTTTTGTGGAGGAAGGCCACACAGGTAAATTGCCACTGTCATCACATCGTATCAGGAGCTCTGCCACCAGCGTGACTTCTCAATGGTGATGGGAACCTCTCATCCGGTGCAGGTGGTCTTTGCCAGGTTCTCCAGCATAAAGTTCCCCTTTTCTCTCTCTTTCCATCCTGTCTACTTTGGAAGGGGGTCACTACGTGCAGCCCATACTTAAGGAGTGGAGAGTTCCGCTCCATCTCCCTGGGGGTGAACTGTCTGTATAAATTATTTGGGATTCTTCCGTAGGGGTCATTTGTTTCTTATCCCCCATTTATTTATTCCATTGCTTAATTACATCTGTATGGATGCATGGGATTTTATTTCATATTTTGTGTTACAATGCAATATTGCCTTACTTTTCTCTGCAACCTTTCCTACCTTTGGCCATTGGGAGCACTTTCAGTCAGCTCGCGTTCTCGTGGCAAACCCTCATCTTCGCACGTGCTGTTTGTCTGCTGTTTGCTTTGGATTATTTCCTTATTCTCGGCACTACATCCCGCATACTTCCTGCTCTGGTTCTAGAATCAGTCATTTCTCCAGGGAGCCTTGGTTCCTTCTACTGGAGAATGATATGGGAAAGCAAGATCTTTGCACTAAGTGTCCTTGTTACTAATGGTGCGTTTTAGCTTCTAGGCCCCCCCTAGCCGACAGAACAGAGAAATATATGGCCTATGCTAATGTCTGTATATACACATACCTATAAATACTTCTGTAGGTGATCATCTGTATTTATATTAGCAACAGATGAGTTTATACCGATATCGCCAACTCTACTCCATCACCACATGGATCATTCTAGCATAGTCCCCTTTCTTATTTGTAACTCCCAACTCCAACAGTGAGAAACCTGACTCCTACCAATACCAATTTTTTGTTTTACTAGACAGCATCTATACTTCCTTTCATTGGTAACTGTATCTATAATTTCCTCTGTAAACCACCCTGTTTGCATTCCAGTCCATATAGTTTAGTGGAGTTGATCTTACTCATTGGAGTAACAAGCTACATACATTTACCTGGCCCTGCCTAATTAGCACAACCATTCTCCTTGGCTATGCGTACTGGGTCAGTGAGAGATATATGGCCCAGGTTTGTCCAAATTTCAGGACTAGTGCTGGCGTCAGTGGAAAAGAGAAATTTTCTTTCTGCTGACCTTAGAGCTCTGCTGATGCAGTTCTAATCCAGGGGAAAGTCTGCCTGAGATAGATGTGACTTAAAGGAGGGAGTGACCGCAGGTGAGGAGTGCCGCCTTCCCCTTGTGAGTCCCTGAGCCCCTGAGCCAGCCACACCTCCCATGCCTGTTCCCACTGTGAACCAGTGACTTCCCTATTTTGCTTAAGCCTATTTGAATGGATTTATGCCGTGTATAGCCAGAATCTCTGTGTCCTTTATGCACCTATGTTGACCTGGATTTTTATTAAATGTATGATCCTGAGGCAGTGGGATGCAGCCCACCTTAAGGATAGTATCCTTTAATCCCACAGATTTCAGTGAGCCAAGGTTGACCTTTAATCTTATAAGAGTTATATACTGACACTTGCATTTCTTTTGTGTGAAAACTAAGTGGAAATTTTATGTTGACAGGACAATTTTAAATGTGGGCCACTAGGAAATAAAGTGCCCTATCTGTCTTTAACAATAGACTGGAGCAGACTGAAAATCATTGAACTTTTGCCTCCCCCTGCTCCCTTACGCATATTTTCTTTTCTTAAACTGCCATTTGTTAGAGAACATGTAGGCTCTACAATGAATTATTTCCTTCTCATAGTCCTTTTCATTCTGATGTCATTATTAAATCTGCACTTGCAAAGAAAAAGTGGTGGTTAGTCCGAGTTCTTGGTGTTGTTGGGATCTTTCTTTAGCTGCACCAAAATGTTTCTAACGCTGGAACATTTGCTCTTAGACTATTTAACAAATATTTTATAGGACCGTTACAGTTTTCATTATCCTATTAGCTCTGAACCATGTGTGAAATTTTTGACATCATTTAAAAGTTTTGTTTGTTTCCTTTTTTGAATGTTTGAGCTAGTTCTCTACTAGACACAATGTTTGAAGTAATTCTCAAACTTCAGGACACTCACAACAGTGTGAGACAATGTATCAGTTATTTGGTTCTTTTGACGGAACAGTTTGGAAATTTAGTGTTAGGGGGAAACATTTATTCATCTCCCTGATGCTTCCCTCCAGATGCACAGATATCCATTGGTGTAAGAGCTCTGGCCTCGTCTCACACCCCCCCTCACTCCAGCCCTGAGATCCACCTGACTCTGAGTGTGGGAAGTGGAAGGACGCCCATCACTCTTCCTTTTCCTCTGCTCTTCGCCCAATCCAACGCCCCCGGGAAGCAGGTGCCCTGTATTATCTCAGCCACAGCATCCAGAATGCTAGCCGTAAAGTCCCTGCTCGCTAAGGAACACAGCCTCGCCTTCACTATGGTAATGATCACCTCTCTTCACAAGCCTCAGATAGCTCTTTCAGTCCTCAAACTATTTAAAATTGTTTCTGATCTTACTAAGAGTGTGCTTATCAACTATCAGATCTTTTAAAAGAAACACATCCTTTTCGGACATACTATTTATGACGCTAGGGAATACCTAAAACAGCTCCAACAATAGCAAATTTCGTGACCTAATCAATGGCAGTAAAGTTTAGTGAAACCTCATCTTCTAATCTCTTTTCCCCCATTTACTCCCTGTTCAGGGCTGTATCTGCAAAGATATGGTGGTGGTCGCCTTAGACCAGCTGACTCATCTCCCGCTGGGCTGGGATAACATCTTAGAGCCCCTCCCTTTATCCTAAGGAAAGGGAGCTGGTGATGCTGATTGTCCATGAGTCCAGCCATGAGAGATGAGTGGGAAGCATTTTATGAGCAGAGTCGGTTTGGATCTTGCAGATAAAGCGTTAAAGAAGTTTGCATTGAAGAAAGAAAGAGTAGAGAGGGTGGGAGCCGATGGACTCAAGGAGTCGTGAGTAAATGAGGTTGATTATTTAGAGATGATAGAAGAAATGCTGTAGCACACTTGTATTTTCTTTGCTGCAATAGACTTTAATCTTTGGGGTAAAGGGACCCACTCTCAAACTGCAATTGCACTCTATTAACTAAAGTAGAATTAAAGCATACAGCTGACACTGAGGTTTTTCCTATTTTTATTCTATTGCCTTTGCAATGTTATTATGTTAGGTGCTTTGGGCCAAAATAGAATTGTATGTATAAAGCAGCCAAATGAGTCAAGCAAATTTTCCTATGTAGCAGTCAGTATTAGAAAGGGTAATTAAGCATTGCTATAATCAGCCCCCTCCCCTTTTAAAATGGAGGCAGAAAGTAGGTCATGTGAAAACACTTGAGAAGCAAGTCTAGACTTTCTGTAGACTACAAAAAGTGCATGTTTACCATTCGTTCCCCATGTTGCTGAGGCTTTCCCAATAGCCTTCTCTAGACCTCTTGGCAAAGAGTAAGGAGTTGAATCTCTGGAAAGGGTTTCCCTTCAGGTGTAATGGATGCGCCAAGCCTCAAAATACCTAGCAAACCCACTGCCCATTTTTGAACAAAACTCTCCTGCCTATCAACCCTGATGGAAAGACAGCCGTGTGACTAGGAATTGTAACCCTCCTTGTAATGGGACAAAGCTAGATTTAGGGAGAGTAACTGACCCAAAGTCAGTCTGCCTGAGACTAGACAGAATGTTGTTATGTGTGTGCTTTGCTTATAAGGGGATAGAAAAGAGCGCGCGAGCACCAATCCAATCCTCTGCTTCAAGAATCTGAGCAAAGTTTTAGTTGGCAGTGTGGTCTGAGGTTGGAAGTTGGGACACATGGACATGATGGACAACTGACTGTGAGTACTCCAAAGAGGTATACTGGCAGAAATGGAATGGATATGCAGAGAAGTGGAGAAAGGCACCCACTCTTGGCACTTTGAGGAAGACACCATAAGAAGCAGAAGAGACGAAGGAGTGTGCAGTCCCTTGAGTCACTCAGCTGCTGAGGACATCCTAGCGATGTGCCTATTCCGGCCCACGGGTCTCCTTTCCTTGAGGTTAATTGCATAGGTCTCCGTTTCGTGAATCCAAAACACCAAAATATATTCTCAATGCATAATGAAATAACCCGTGTTTATTGCTAAATGTTCCCTCAGACATGCCCAGCTTAGGTTTAGTGGCAAAATCTGTTTCCTTTTATGTATAAATGAGCAAGGACAGAACAATTATGTTCTTATTCAACAACATTTCTTCAGTATTTTAAAATAGAAATATCTCAGCTATTGCAGGCTGTTAAGGAAGTTTCTGTTGGAATGTGCTGTTAGGCAATGTTATAGCAAAGCACATATCATATTTTCCTTGACCACAACACCTAATATGGTAAATTTGAAAAAATTATTTTTCATAATTTTCTGTAATTTAATTTCATCTGAGCTCTCACTATATCTACTGTCAGAGAACAGAAAAGTCAGTTCTGTAAATTTACTCGCTTCAGTATTTTCTTAGTCATTCCAGGCTCCCCACCACGTGGTATTTATAGCTTTATGGTGTATGGATTCCCTGCCGTGCAATACATCCTGTGTGGACTTTGGTCATTGATATCCCTTTTTATTCCCATTGAGATGTCCCTGGACCTATTTTAGTCTCCTTATGAATAGCATAGGCTAGTGCTTCTCAAACTGTTTGTAGTTTCGAAGGATAATATTCCCCTGTATTTTTGGTTAAGCAATCCTAGCATGCAGCTCATATGACATGAAACTCAGCCCAAAAATTTGAAGTTACAAATTGGTCTATACCTTCTTCAAAAGGGGATTCCACTGATCATACATTTGGATGTTGTGATAATGTCAAATTGCTATAAAAGTTTCTAAGCACTCACTCTCCATTTCTGTATTTATTTCATCAGAAATAACAACAACCAGTTTGTGGACCACCATCCATCCGTAGACCACACTTTGAGAAGCAGTGAATGAGGTCACTTCTTTTCTGTGTATTTCCCTGGTTGAAACCTTGAGACACCATTTAAGTCATCAATTCACTCAGTTACCTTGTGTACCCTTTTTTTTTTGAGAGCATGGGAAACTTCAGGATATTCTCTTGCATCATTCCTGTAAGAGACTTGGTGTTCTTAGGCCCTCTCTGCCTAGGCGCTCCCCAGCACTGTGGTGGTGGCTCTGGAAATACTGCTCTTGGGGCTTGTCACATTCCTGAACTTCATCCGGAAGGACGACACAGGTCCTCATTCCCCAGCTTCTCTGCTCTTATAGATCTTACCTTACCTTTGAGATAATACTCACCTGATTTGAGTTCTGAGGGGAGTGAGGACACCCAGCCCTTCTCAGGGGCTTACTAGCTACCTAATCTCTCTTTATTTCCTCCTTTCTTGAGTTCTTTCCTATCCCAGATTAGGCAACATTTATCAATATTGGGATTAGAGGTAGAGAATAAACTGGTGCCTAATCTCTTATGTTCAGTCCTTAATTTATAGAACATACTTTATATCCTTACTTCTTTAAGGCTCAATTTTGTGAAACTAAAAGACAAAAAATATTTTCTTTTACTCCCATCAATCTCCTCTTTGAAAATCCTTTTCCTTGCTGTAAATTCAAGTGTCTATTTTAAAACCCTGAAGTCAAGACTTTCCTTTCTATTTCTCAGATTGCTGACCCTTGAATAAAGTAATAGAGTCACTTGAATAGGGGGTGGTAAGAAACTTCAGGTAATTTCACAAAAGTAACCTCACTACATGAGTATATAGGCAGCCTTGAAACTTTACTCATAATCGAATAGAAATCTGCCTTTAGCTGTGATTTCCTATTTCTCACTTCTCAAATATCTAAACTATGTAACCAGAATTTCCAGGAAGGCGTGGCAGCTAGAGGACCTCGCTCAGATCATCCTTTCAAGCACACGCTGCAAGGGGCATCAGGGACTGACAGTCTCAGCTGCCACATCTTTGGATCCGCACATTGATGGCCCAGCATGCTTCCCTGAGGCTGCTCCCAGCTAATGATAAGCAGCATGGAAGGCACTAGGATGAAGAATTACTGCAGTAGCAGGACAACTCTAGGGCTCAGTTTTGCCCTGGAGAGTTTCCATTAGCCTGGCTGAGACTGACTTACAACTGTGCTGTGGCCAGAGGCTCTACCTACTGAATCCTTCCTTCTCTCCTTTCTTTATCAGGTATGACTCCTGCCTTGATACCTGAATAGCCTCCCTGCCTATCCTGCTCTTTCCTCCTTTACCTCCCCCACAGGTTTTTCCATAGTAAATGTCACTTACATTTATAATCATGTATTGATGTAGATTTCTCAGAGGCACAACCTGACACAGTTGGTAACTTTCGCAGCCCTTGAAAATCACGGGTTTAAGGCACAGGACCCTGATCTTCAAATAAAAGGTCATGGTCATGGCAAAGGTCAAGATGTAAACCAAGGTATATGCTGTGCTTTCCTGATTGAAATGAGCCTGGGTTTCTCTGGGCTGGGTGGGTTCCAAGGTGGGTGCCATGGGGCTCAAAGACTCTGGGGGGGAGGTGGAAACCATGGACCCCACTCTGTTGGTACAGCTGGAGCTGGTGCATGAAGAAAGTGTGAAGGGAATCCATGCACTGTTTTTACCCCATCTTGAGCTATAACACGTTTGTCCTGTTCTCTGAAGGACTAAACAATTTGAATTCTGAGTGTCCTAATATGCCTATCACTGGGACATCAAATAGTGGCAGCTCTTGGGCAGAAGTGTATGTCTAAGACTAATCCTGAAATATCGCCTCCCTTCTCATGTGATAGACAAGGGGAAGTTGGTGTGACGTGGAATCCACATTATTGATGTATCAGCTAGTTTGCTTTTCAACTTCCTGGGACTATTGCAAATAAATTACAGAATGATTGGGATACTTGGTAGTCTCTCTACAGTAAGTATAATATCTTATGGGTCACACTACCCCATTCTTAAGGTCACAGAGGCTCGTTCCTGTAAGAAATAAGTTACTGACTTAATTTGACTTGGTTTAAGTTTCATGACTGGTAGAATGTTTATTTATCCAAGTGAAGACCTCTTCTCCCTTTTATTTTAAAATGTCCAAAGCTTGTTAGTCAGAATTATTCAAGACAAAAAGCTAGTTATTTTAGGCATCCTAGTGCTGAGGGCAGGGCCTCTACTGCCAGGATGGTCACTGACTGGGGTCAGCAGGCTCGCATATTATTTTGTCATGCCAGAAAGCAGCATTGAGAGAGCTGTGGACATTAAGAGACTGCTTGTAAATAATGAAAGCAGGTTTGTCTCAAGCATTGAATAGAGAAGGGAAGGTTATAGACCCAGGCTCCAAGTAAAGAGTTTATTCCACCAGAAGTCATAGACAAGAATGACTCTCAACTCGGGAGTATGTAACGGCACCTGTGAGAGCTGAGCTTGCAAACAGAAACTCATCCCTTCCCTCCATCCCTCCCTCTGCTCCTCCTCCTTTTCTCCTTTCCTTTCTGTTTTTTTGGGAAGGAACTAATGAGACAACCAGGGTTGGTATATAGCCTCTGGTGTTCGTGATTGACATGGTCCTGGACAAATGATGTGATCTGTATGGCTGAGAACCTTCTCCTTAGTGCAGATAATAAAACATGCTTGCAAGGTCAATGTGGGAATCTGTGTCTCTAGTGGGACACTGTGAACTTGGTCTACTGTAATTTATGTTTACAGAATACTACACAGCACTCTTCAGCGGCTGGGTTTGTAAAAATAAAGCTTGCTTTCAGTATGTTGTGGTCAGTGTGCTTCAAGCAAAGGGCTGGTGTAAGTCTAACAGACAACTCCAGGGAATTGATTTTCTGCAGAAGCCTTGAGCCCATGGAAGTTGGTTTCATAGTCCAAGGCAATTTCACTGCTTTGCTGGAATATTGCTAAAGTAGTAAACGGTCCATAAATTTATAAAAATCTAAGATGGTAGAATCAAGAGTCTCAAATGATTTAAGCTTTTCATTTGCAGAGTCCATTCCCTTTAGGGAATTACCTCTTACCACCCAGGCATTCCTGCCTTTATTCTTTTGTGTCATTGTTCTAAATTTCTTCTTCACACTGGCAAGGCTTTGACTTTTACATTGCAGGAACTGTGTAAAATGACTAGGTCTGAGGCACAAAGCTAGGTATTTTGACTTCAACCTCCCACTCACTTTTTCCTGTGACTTGGATTCTTTTAGAATGCTGGCAAGGAAACTGAGGCACAGCAGAGATCTTACAGCTCAGTAGCAGAAGCCCCCATGTGAGCCTGCCTCTACTAACTTAGACTTGGGTGATCTTCTCAGAGTACCTCCCCTGCTTTGTTACTTTGCCTTCTGATATTTGGTCTTCCAGGACTTTTTCTGTCTCCTTTTATACTGATATCTATTTTAATGCTCATTCTCATTCTTCAGGCATAATACCTGCTGGCCTTTAAGGCTGGCTTTAACTTCCCTGCTAAAATCCATCACCCTGTTATATCAAAATCTTCTATGCATCTGTAGCACTCCACCACCCAGCTGCCCATGTTCTAGGGCAAATTAGATTTGCAATTTGTGCAACATTTGGAAATCTTTTCTTTCAGATCCAGCTGAATTTCTTTTTGACAACACATCTCACTGTATAATCTTGATTAATATGAACATTTAAAAATTACCTCAAATTAACCTTTGCCACAAGTTTGAAATCAGAGAGAGTGTCAAAATCAAATAAAAGCAAGAAAGTCTAAAAAGAATTTGTATTTGACTTTCTGATAGAATATGAGTTAGTTCCCAAACAGATTTTGTTAGAGGGAAATTATCTGTATATTTGACAATATAAATTTATATTTACTTTGTTCTCTAGTGTTGTAAAATGTTCAGCAGCAGAGACATGGAGAGTTGAAAAAGAGTAAGTTGTATTAGAAAACATGGGCCAGTGGAAATACTGAAGGTGTAAGTGTTTTCTGGAAGCTGTCTGAAAATCTGAATAGAAGACTGATCAGATTACAAAAATTCTGTTCCTTTCCCAAAGTCAATTACTACCTTAAAAAAAGAAACCATGGAAAGCTGATCGTTCCCTTACGCTTTACATTAAAGAGGAATTAAACAAAACATTTCAAAGATGTCACAAAAATCCTTCAAAATAAAATATTGAATAGAATTTTAACAAAAGAATAAAATTTAGGCAAAATATGATTTGAACAGAAAAGGGAGAAAGAAATTCATTTTTATAAGATAAAGAAGGCCAAATGCTGATTTAAAATAATTAAAACTAAGTCTTCATCTGTTGCTTTACAGATTGCAATGATATTACAGGGTGTTCTGTTTCTTAATTGGAGTTATTTTTCTAACTCCATTTTCTACTCATTGTTTTCTGGCTATGAGCTGTCAAATCAAACCTGTTAATGGAATCCAGTGAGTTCAAAGGAAGTTGAAAGGTAGCTCTGAAAAATACAAACATTGTTAGAAAAATGCTGATTTTCATTTGTCCTTCTATGCAATTGGAAGAAAGCAGCAAGAATGATGCTTAGATTTTACTGTTTTGACATGCATCCAGCTTTTGTTCAGGTTTGTTCTGCTTTCTCCACGTGGGGGAGCTTCCACATACCGTAACCTCTGGCAGAGAGTGGCAGTCACCTCTCACCGAAAACTTCTTCAGTGTGGGAGGCAATAAGTCACTGGTCTACAAGGAAGGAGTTACAGGAAGATACCAGCTCTCTACCATCTACCCGGTGAACCATTTGCGTAAAGAGCTGAAGAGGAGGCAGAGGGGCAGGAGAAAGCTGCTCTCTTTGGCTGGCTTATCTTATGATGGAAATTGAAGTGGCTATGGAGGCACTTCTGAAAAACAGTTTTCCAAAACCCTTTGTTCCAACAATCATGTTTATATTCTGCTGCAGTGTCTAGATGTTATAACCAAGAAATTTTAAATGCATAAACAGTATACATTAATTACTGTTCAATATTCCATCCAGATCATGTAAAGTGTGCTTTTGTGCTTTTTAACCATGGATTCTCTGAGAAGCTTGGCTCATAAAAATGATTCCAGATTGTGGAAAATGGACATGATCATCTAAATTACTTGAAACAACTGAAAAGAAAACCCAAATAAGTTAATGAAGATTTTCATCCTCATGTGAACAAGAAAAGAGTTTTTTTCAGCCTAGGTTGGTAGGATATTCTATGCAAGTCATTAAAAAGGAAATGATTGCACAAAACTCTCAAAAGGAAACTGCTGGACCCTTTAGAGAGGTTTTAGCATTTGGAATGAGGCTAAAGGCTATCAGAAATTTACAAAACATTGTGCGGGCTGAAAGTGGGTGAAGAGTGGTAAAGTTAGAGCCTTTCCTAACTATATGGATCTTTTTCCTAAAGTGATGCTCAAAGTTTCTATCAAAACCGCCTATTCGTGGGACTAACAGTTACCAAAGGGAAAGGGACTGGGGAGATGGGTGGGAAGGGAGGGATAAGAGGGTAAAAGGGGCATTACGAT
>JAQQAC010006877.1:12923463-13004379 GCA_029783875.1 Phataginus tricuspis | reverse complement strand
GTATTGCTCATGTAATTGTAGGTTAATGATACTAAAAAAAAAAAAAACAAAAAAAAACCGCCTATTGTAATATAAATACATTTAAGTATACAACAAAGATCTCAGCTGCCCCAAACTAGGTGTCTCTGGTAAGATCTTTACCAGGTTTGCTGGGCAAGGTTAAAGTAATTCCCCCTGCTTTATTCTTCCTTCTCAGGATTGCTTTGGCTATTCGGGGTCTTTTGTGGTTCCATATGAATTTTAGAACTATTTACTCTAGTTCATTGAAGAATGCTGTTGGTATTTTGATAGGGATTGCATTGAATCTGTAGATTGCTTTAGGCAGGATGGCCGTTTTGACAATATTAATTCTTCCTATCCATGAGCAAGGGATGTTTCCATTTATTGGTATATTTTTAATTTCTCTCATGAGTGTCATGTAGTTTACAGAGTATAAGTTTTTCACTTCCTTGGTTAGGTTTGTTACTAGGTATTTTATTCTTTTTGATGTAATTGTGAATTAAATTGTTTTCCTGAATTCTCTTTCTGTTTGTTCATCGTTAGTGTATAGGAATGCAAAATATTTCTGTGTATTAATTTTGTATCCCACAACTTTGCAGAATTCAGATATTAGATCTAGTAGTTTTGGAGTGGATTCTTTAGGGTTTTTTATGTACAATATCATGTAATCTGCAAACAGGGACAGTTTGACTTCTTCCTTGCCAATCTGGATACCTTTTATTTCTTTGTATTGTCTGATTGCTGTGGCTAGGACCTCCAGTACTATGATGAATAAAAGTGGGGAGAGTGGGCATCCTTGTCTTGTTCTCGATCTTAAAGGAAAATCTTTCAGCTTCTTGCTGTTAAGTATAATGTTGGCTGTGGGTTTGTCGTATATAGCCTTTATTATGTTGAGGTACTTGCCCTCTATACCCATTTGGTTGAGAGTTTTTACCATGAATGGATGTTGAATTTTGTCAAATGCTTTTTCAGCATCTATGGAGATGATCATGTGGTGTTTTTCCTTCTTTTTGTTGATGTGGTGGATGATGTTGATGGATTTTCAAATGTTGTGCCATCCTTGCATCCCTGGGATGAATCCCACTTGATCATGATGGATGATCTTTTTGACGTATTTTTGATTTCAGTTTGCTAATATTTTGTTGAGCATTTTTGCATCTATGTTCATCAGGGATTTTGAAATGTAATTTTCTTTTTTTGTGGTGTCTTTACCTGGTTTTGGTATTAGAGTGATGTTGGCCTCATAGAATGAGTTTGGAAGTATTCCCTCCTCTTCTACTTTTTGGAAAACAAAGGAGGATTGGTATTAGGTCTTCACTAAATGTTTGATAAAATTCAGCAGTGAAACCATCTGGTCCAGGGTTTTGTTCTTAGGTAGATTTTTGATTACCAATTCAATTTCTTTGCTCATAATTGGTCTATTTAGATTTTCTGTTTCTTCCTAGGTCAGCCTTGGAAAGTTGTATTTTCCTAAAAATTGTTCATTTCTTCAAGGTTATCCAGTTTTTTAGCATATAATTTTTCATAGTATTCTCTCATAATTATTTGTATTTCTATGGTGTCCGTAGTGATTTTTCCTTTCTCATTTCTGATTCTGTTTATGTGTGTAGACTCTCTTTTTTTCTTGATAAGTCTGGCTAGGGGTTTATCTATTTGGTTTATTTTCTCGAAGAATCAGCTCCTGCTTTCATTGATTCTTTCTATTGTTTTACTCTTCTCAATTTTATTTATTTCTGCTTTAATCTTTATTATGTCCCTCCTTCTACTGACTCTGGCGTCATTTGCTCTTCCTTTCCTAGTTTCATTAATTGTGAGTTTAGACTGTTCATTTGGGATTGTTCTTCTTTCCGGAGGTAGACCTGTATTGCAATATATTTCCCTCTTAGCACGGCCTTCACTTCATCCCAAAGATTTTGTGGTGTTGAATTATTGTTGTCATTTGTCTCCATAAATTGCTTGATCTCTGTTTTTATTTGGTTATTGGTCCATTGATTATTTAGGAGGATGTTATTAAGCCTCCATGTGTTTGTGGGCTTTTTCATTTTCTTTTTTGTAATTTATTTCTAGTTACATACCTTTGTGATCTGAGAAGCTGGTTGGTATAATTTCAATCTTTTTGACTTTACTGAGGTTTTTTTGTGGCCTCGTATATGATCTATTCTTGAAAATGTTCCTTCCATGTGCACTTGAGAAGAATCTGTATCCTGTTGATTTTGGATGGAGTGTTTCGTAGATGTCCGTTAGGTCCATCTGTTGTAATATGTTGTTCAGTGCCTCTGTCTCTTTACTTATTTTCTGTCTGGTTGGTTTGTCCTTTGAAGTGAGTGGTGTGTTGAAGTCTCCTAAAATGAATGCATTGCATTCTATTTCCTCCTTTAATTCTGTTACAATTTATGTATGGGATCCTGTGTTGGGTTCATAGATATTTATAATAGTTATATCCTCTTGTTGAACTGACCCTTTTATCATTATGTAATGTCCTTCTTTGTCTCTTGTGACTCTCTTTGTTTTGAAGTCTATTTTGTCTGATACAAGTACTGCAACTCCTGCTTTTTTCTCACTATTAGTTGCATGAAATATCTTTTTCCATCCCTTTACATTCAGTCTGTATATGTCTTTGCGTTTGAAGTGAGTCTCTTGTAGGCAGCATATAGATGGGTCTTTTTTTTTATCCATTCAGTAACTCTATGTCTTTTGATTGGTGCATTCAGGCCATTTACATTTAGGGTGATTATTGATAGGCATGTACTTATTGCCATTGCAGGCTTTAGATTTGTGGTTACCAAAGGTTCAAGGGTAATTCCCTTACTATCTAACAGTCAAATTTAGCTCACTTCCTATGCTATTAGAAGCACAACATAAAGGTTCTTTTCTTTTTTACTTCCTCCTCCATTCTTTGTATGTTATGAATCATATTCTGTAGTCTTTGTCTGTCCCTTGGGTGACATCTATTTACCCTTAGGAATACTTCCATCTATACGAGTCCCTCCAAAATGCACTGTAGAGGTGATTTGTGGGAGATAAATTCTGTCAGCTTTTCCTTATCTGAAGATTGTTTAATCCCTCCTTCAAATTTAAATGATAAGCTTGCTGAGTAGAGTATTCTTGGTTCAAGCCCCTTCTGCTTCACTGCATTAAATGCATCATGTCACTCCCTTCTGGCCTGTAAGGTTTCTGTTGAGAAGTCTAATGATAGCCTGATGGGTTTTCCTTTGTATGTGATCTTTTTTCTCTCTCTAGCTGCTTTTACAAGTCTGTCTTTATCCTTGATCATTGCCATTTTAATTATTATATGTCTTGATGTTGTTTTCCTTAGGTCCCTTGTGTTGGGAGATCTGTGTACCTCCATGGCTTGAGAGACTATCTCCTCACTATATTGGGGAAGTTTTCAGCAATTACCTCCTCAATGACACTTTCTATCCCTTTTTCTCTCTCTTCTTCTTCTGGTACCACTATAATGTGAATATTATTCCGTTTGGATTGGACACACAGTTCTCTCAATATTCTTTCATTCTTAGAGATTCTTTTTTCTCTCTGTGCCTCAGCTTCTTTGTGTTCCTTTTCGCTAATTTCTATTTCATTTACCATCTCTTCTACTACATTTAATCTGCTTTTAAATCCCTCCATTGTATGTTTCACTTCAGATATGGAATTTCTTAATGATTGAATCTCCATCTTAAATTCGTTCCTGAGGTCTTGAATATTTTTCTGTACCTCCATAAGCATGTTTATGTGTGTAGACTCTCTTTTTTTCTTGATAAGTCTGGCTAGGGGCTTATCTATTTGGTTTATTTTCTCGAAGAACCAGCTCCCTCTGGCTGGCCTGGCTGGTTTGCGAGTCGGTGCTGTCAGGCCAGGAGGAAGGCTCAGCAGGGTGAGTGTCACAATGGGAGACCTCGGAGCTGAGTAGGCCGCCAGGGGGATGGAGCACCTGCAGCTCCTCAAAGTTCCCAACGTGCTGGGCAGAGTGCGCTCAGACAACCTTGTCCAGGTCTCCCTTCTCCCGCGCAGCAAGCTCCATGCAACCCCTGCCTCTTCAGCAGCCCTCTCGCTCCTAGGAAGCCTCTCAGACTGCCTGCCTTTCCTCTGTCATAGAGCGGCCAGGTGTGGATCCCCTCCTCCGCAAACGGCCGAAATGTCAGTCTCTCAGGCACTCCGCCTGTCCCAGCTCCCCAACCTCCAGAGTACCACACAGAATAGTTTTCTCCTTGCATAAAGCAGATGTCCAGGGCTCGGTGTTCAGCAGTCCCAGGCTTCCTCCCCCTCCCCGCTCCATTTCTCTTTCTCCTGCTGGTAAACTGGGGTGGGGGAAGGGCTTGGATCCCGCTGGATCAAGGCTTTTGTACGTTACCCTGTTTCGTGAGGTCTGCTCTGTTCATGAGGTCTGTATGCAGTCTGGTTCAGCCTTCTTTCCTGTTGCTCTTTTAGGGTTAGTTGTATGAATTAACTATATTTTCGTACTATTTGAGGTTTTGGGAGGAGTTTTCTTTCTCACCGCTCATGCCGCCATCTTGAATCCTCTAATCAGTGATGATCGATTATTCTTAAGATGCCCACCTAGTGGCTGAATGTTTTAAGAATACCATTACAGTGGTTAGAATAAAAATAGATGTACCTCGGACGTCCTAAGGAATGGTTTCTGTGCTCTTGGGCCTGAGCAGTTGATCGAAGATGGAAGATTTGAAGCTCCCATTTAGCCTGCACCTTATTTTATATTGCAGTTTAGCAGCATTCAAAAGACCATTGAATCATCAGCACGTGCAAACAAATAAGCAAACACTCATTCTTTTTCATGATTGAAGAAATAAACAAGAGTGGTATTAATTATCTGGCTAAAATAAATTATAATAAATGCAAATTCATTACTGTTGAAATTGATGCATGCATAGCAGAAGGTACATTTATTGAAGTCAAATGCTTAATTACATTGGAGTAATAAAGAGAGTGGGCATGATGTCCAATTTCTCTTGAGCCTAAACATTAATTTTGATCTAATTTTCTTTTCCTTGATGTTGAGAAAATGAAAAGGCAAATAAAATTAAGAGACCAACTTAATTTCATTAGCTTTGTTACCAAGGAATCATAAGCTGTTGCTACCACATGTATTCCATGTTGTGAACCAAGGAAAGGTCACTTGATTTTAAAGTCAGTAATGTTTTTATAAGAATAAAGGTAGCCACGTGGCCTTTATCATTCTGCAAGAGTACAGGAGACATTTATTGTAATGCTACAGAAGTCACAGTGGGAAGGACAGAAGTTACATAGAATTTGACACTGTGGAAAGAAAGTGTCTTAGCTCAGCTCAGGCTGCTATAACAGGATACCATTGACTGGGTGGCTTAAACAACAAATATTTATTTCTCATAGCTCTGGAGACTGAGAAGTCCAAAATCATGCTGCCAGTATATTTGGTTGCTGGTGAAGATCCATTCGTTTCCTGGCTTGTGGACAGCTGCTTTCTTGCTGCGTGCTCATGAAGCCGTTCCTTGGTGTGTGCTTATGGACAGAGGGAGACAGAGATCTTTTGTCTTCTTATAAGGACGCTGATCTCATCATGAAAGTCCAGCCCTCATGATATAATATAAACCGAATTATCTCCCCAAGGCCCCACTTCCAAATACCATCACATTCGAGGTTAAGACTTCAACACATAAATTTTGGGGGGACACAAATATTCAGTCCATAGCAAAGAGTTTATTTTTATGACATTTAAGCCTTTGTCCATGGACACTTTGCTCTTTTAAACCTCTTTATCTTATCCAAACTATGTCCAGACTTCCATTTACTTATTTATTTTTGCTTTATACTCCTAAATACTTGATGTCAACATTGAGGGTTTGTGATCTTGCTTAGCTGTTCAGGTGTGGCTGGCAACTAAAATGTGAAAACTCAGACTCAGACTTGTTCATAGCACCTAGCACAATATTGGAAAAATAGGTGTATTCTTGGATAAATAGCTGCTAGATGAGTAAATTAGGAAAAACCCCTGGTTTCCACTTTAACAGATGACTCTGACTGGAATGGTATTTTCCACCCTGAGAAGGAGAAAAGGGCCTGATCAGATAAATTTCCTGCTAATTGTTCTCCCCATACTGCTTGTCTGTTCTGATTGAGATGAGAATATTCATTTACAAGGACTCATCTAAAACTATAGCATCTCTTTGAATCACTGTATCTGGTCAGCATTCCCCATTCAGCTTCGTCCTTGAGTATATAAATGTTTAGCTTCAGAGAGAATATACTTTGTTGCTTTTCACTGGAAGAAATATTCAACTTTTTAATATTGTTTTATCCATCATAGTTATCTCATGGGTAATTATGGGGCTCAAGAAATAGGGGTGCTTTAGTATGCATTTCAGTGTGTCATCCAAATTTTAACACTTCTAGTCGGTAAAATAAGAATGGATAGGTAAGCCTGCAGAAAACAAATAAGGAATGCAGTCTCTAATTGAGCAACAGCAAAATGTTACATTGAAAAATATCAAAAAGTAAAGCTGAAAGTAGTATGTTTATCCAGTGCAAATACACCAGAAGGAAGCCATTGAAAAAGTCCTGTGGAAGTCCAACTGAGCCAGATGCTCTGCTGTGAACACATTCTGGCTTGACAGGGGCTGTCAAAAAGTAAGAAAAGAGACTGATCCTTCTTCATATAGAAAATGAAGAAATCAGACATTACACTCTCCAAGGTCTGATATTATATGGACTGAGTCGAAGAAATTAACATGCTGGGTGGTATTGGAGGTTTTTCTGCTCTATCTGTCTTTATACTGATTATTTATTACATAACTTCCTGTGAAGTTGGTAGTTTCCTGGTAGTTTTCTGCAGAAGTCTAAAGACATTTAAGTGAAGTCCAACTATTCTGTGGGGTTAGCCCAATCTTCTCAACTGGAGACACTTTTGCTCTGCAAACCCCAATGTTCAGAGACGTTTGACAGTGTCTACAGACACTGCTGGAACCCTATGAAAATAAGTTGCCCACCTAGTGCCCCTTCAGAGTCAAGTAGTTTGATGAGTATTTCCTAAAAACAAGGACTTTCTCTTATATAGGCACGCTACGATGATCAAAATCAGCAAATTAACATCAGTAAATTATGAGTCTAACTCATGGACTCCATTCAGAATTTGCCAATTGACCATTACTGTCTTTCGTATCAAAGAATCCAGGTCAGATTCACGCAATGCATTTAGGTGGTGTGCCTCTTTATTTTCCTTCAACCTGACAGTTTCACACTCAGTCTTTCTTTGATGTTATCACTTGGCACTTTTGAAGATCAAAGGCCCGTTTATTTTTTAGAATGTCTCTCAATGGAGGTTTGTCTGATATTCCCTCATGCTTAGGTTAGAGTCAGGCATCTCTGGCAGGAATATCACAGATGTGGTTCGGCATTCACTTCCCTAGCCTGCTTTCAGGTTGTACATTGTTTTGATTTGTCCCATCCCTGATGTTTGCTTTGTCACTTAAAAAGGTGATGCCTCCACAGTAAATTTACTCCCCTGGAGTATTTTGTGGGGAAGGACTTTGAAACTGTGATTCTCTCATTGTTGATCAAACTTTCAATTTATCCATTTAAATATATGTGGATTTAATGGTATCATATTTTATTCAGTGGGTTATAATCCCTTTTCATCATTATTTTTATGCTCAGCTTGTCCCTGATTGGCCACTGGGCTCACAGTCAGGCTGGCTTTTGCATTCTTTCAACATGTCCATTTTTCTTGGAGGACTTCTTGTTTCGTGGCACAGCATATTCTAGGCTTTTATGGGCTGGCTTGTGACTCTCCACAATTCCTGTATTGAAGTCCTAGTCCCCATTTGGTATTTGGAGGTAAGGCCTTTGGGAGGTAATTAAGTTTAGATGAGGTCATGAGGGTGGGGTCCTTATGGTAGGATTAGAGCCTTTTATAAGAAAAGACAAGAGAACTTTCTCTCTCTCTCTGTCAAAAACATAGCTGTCTGCAAAGCAAGGAAGAGGGTTCTTGCCAGAACTGGGATTGGCTGGCACTCAGATCCTGGGACTTCCCAGCTTCCTGTACTCTGAAAAATAGAATTCTATTATTCAAGCCCCCCAGTCTATGGGATTTTGTTATAGCTGCCTGAATGGACTAAGACACAAGCCTATGTTGCCTGTTTCCCCATGCCGGCCAGAGACCCAGTGACTGTCCCCTCACTGTACAGAACTCTGGCAATAACAGTGACCTTACTATTTCCCTGGAATTCACTTCCTGCCTTGGGCTTTTTGTCCCAAATATGAAAATCTATCTCATTCTCACAGGGTTCCTACTTCAGTACTCTAACTTAATATGAACAGAAACCCGCATGAACCTCATTAATGCCTTGTAATGCTCTAACAGTGTGCTTACTTTTCCACATAAATTTTCACCTGCTCCGTCTCTCTCTTGAGGCTCCGTGTTGCGACCATGAGTTTGGCTCGAGCTCTAGGTGGCGCACTTGTGTGGCAGACCGGCCGGCACGCAAGTCTCGGGACGGACTGCGGTCTTGGTCCCGCACGGTCCTGTGGAGTTAGGCAACCCAGGTGAGGGCGGGGCTGGCCCCGGCTTTTGCCACTGAAGGAGAACAAAAGGGCAGGCTTAGGAACATAGGCACCATGCCAGCTGAGGTCAGAAGCATCTGAGTCTAGTTCCTCATTTGCTCAGTGCTGTTTCTAATTAGCTATTTCATTGGACTCCAGTGTGAAATACCCTCGGGATGGTGGGATGAAGGCTG
This sequence comes from Phataginus tricuspis, assembly GCA_029783875.1. Classification (NCBI taxonomy): domain Eukaryota; kingdom Metazoa; phylum Chordata; class Mammalia; order Pholidota; family Manidae; genus Phataginus; species Phataginus tricuspis. The sequence goes on along the minus strand of JAQQAC010006877.1, from coordinate 12,995,653 downwards.
AATATCGTTTTCTGCTTTGGTACTCTTCCATACCGTTTTTGCTTCTGCATTTCCTCTTGATCAGCCTTGTCGCTTGCTGTGCTATGGGTCATTGGGAAATACAGTAGAAGCACTTTTAGTCAGGAAAGGGGATGTCAAAAACTATGAGGAACTTTACCCGTTAAGGATTTACTGCCATTCATCATCTATATGTATCTTTTCTTTGTTTTTATTTCCATAAATATGTGTTTTTCCAAATGCTTTAAGAGATCTGGGACAACCATGGGTAAGTTATTTTGGCCTTTGGGCTTTTAACAAAAATAATCCTAAAATCCTAAAAGCAATCCCCAAACCCACTAGAGAATCCCTTTATAAAATGTATTTGTAGTCAGGCAGAAATCACCCCCAAAAAAAGTTGGCGGTCAGGATTTATGGTGGGTTGTTCCATAGCACAACTCCTTCAGATGGATTTTCTTGCTGACTTAAATCTCTGAATTCAGAGTGAGAGGCAGTGGCAAAGTGACCCTAAAACATGTGAGATCTCCAAAGAGTGCTGCAAGTCCGGGGAGAGGAAATCCCTGGGCAAAATACCCCTAAAAACTGAAATCAGTCAAAGGGAGAAATAAAGTTTAGAACTCGTTTATTGCTTACAAAACTGCAGTCTGGCCCGGCTCTCTATCCCGCTCCAGCAGCGGCAAAACCAGCCCTGCCCCCTCACCTCTCAGGTACAGATAAGCCCTCCTTGCCCAGGTAATTACCCATTGACGTGGAGATGAACTTCTCTCCACCCCTGAGGAATGATGAAAATGCACTAAAGCCGTACTTCTTCCCAGCTCTGAATGCCTATTGATTTGCAGATGTACTAAAGCCAGGCGAGATAGTCTGGAAATGTTACAATTTTACCCACAGTGCCCAAGCCCACTTTACACAGAGCACGCCCAAGGCCTCCAGCTCTCTACCGTGAAGGCATGGGGTCCTGAAAACACTTGAAAGAGGCAAATATGTTCCCTGGGAGAATGGCTGGAGTAACCCATGTTTTATTATCAGGTATTATAATTATAATAGATTAGTTTTCTTAATTTCAGCAATGGAATTAGGAATGGGTAATGAGGGTAGAGGTGAGCGGGATTGTGATGCCGGGGTTCTTGTTCACGAAGCCGAAGAATGAGCTTAGCAAACACCCAAGTAGGAGAGCGAGGTACAGACTTTTATTTAGAAATAAAGCGAGAGGAAAGAGCTCCTGGCTCACGCCAAGAGGGGGCAAGAGAGCCCAGTGTGGTGCGTTGTTTAGGGGTTTTATAGGTAAAATGAGGATTTTTTGAGAACATGAAAAAAGCTTAGGGGTGTGGACTTGTTAAGTGGTGTCTGAATATCTAGAATTAACTTAACACAAGAAATTTCCTGCCCGACTTTTCTCTGGGACACCTGCGTCCTTGTCTAGGAGCGTATCAAAAGGCAGCCTGCCCAGCCCCAAGGTGGGCTGAGGTATTGTCTGTTTGCTAAAGAGTAAGTTAAAAATCTTACTTCTTAAACTTCCTGCGTGTTAATATGCAATCTTATCTTTAAGGTAGAATCTTTAGAATCTTTCTTGCCTTTTACTATGTTGTTTACAGCTGGGTCTGCATGCTAAATTAGTTGCCCCGTTTGCAAAACCAACCACTCCATCAGATCTGAAAGAGGAAAGACAGCACATAGGCCTGGGCCTTTTAGCATGCTAAAGTGAATCTTACAAATGATTAGCATAATAAAAACATGTGCCTGGGGAACATTAACTGATCTTACTGAAGAATGACCCCAAAGCTTAATGTTTAACACAGAGTTTTGGTAGGGGGTTTCCTTGCATTGTGCTGACTGCAAACCGGAGGCCCTTACCCTACTCTGACTACACCCACGGTGCCTGTCTCAATAGTACAGGGGAGCAGAGCAGGAAATTTTTTGCACAGGGTGGTGACCTGCTTAGGTGAGCATAAACTTGCCGAGTGCCTGAGTAGGGGATGGAATAGCATAGACACTGAGCACTAGTAGAGGAAGGTGGGAGCAGGGGATGCACTGGGGCACAGAGCCAAGGATTTCACATTCTTGAGGAGACAGATAACTTTAATGTAGCCACCATTCTCTAAGAGCCAAGGCTATTAGCAGTTTGTAGGGAGCACAGCATAGACCTGCAGTTGTGCTGCCTACAAAGCAGCCTTAAAAATTCTTTCTCCTATTAGCTGGTCACTTTTGTTTTATTTGTGTGATAATGAGACAGGGACCATGGTTGTAGTCAGAGTAGGGGGAGGGCCTCCGGAAAAAACAAGGCAGGATATTTGCAGTCAGAGCAATGTAACTACATGCAAGGAAACCCTCTACCAAAACTCTATGTTAAACATTAAGCTCCAGGGTCATTCTTCAGTGAGATCAGTTAATATTCCCCAGATAAAGAAGAGTAGCACATGTTTTTATTATGCTAATAATTTGTAAGATTCACTTTAGCATGCTAAAAGGCCCAGGCCTATGTGCTGTCTTTCCTCTTTCAGATCTGATGGGGTGGTTTTGCAAACTGGGCAACTAATTTAGCATGCAGACCCAGCTGTAAACAACATAGTAAAAGGCAGGAAAGATAACACCTTAAAGATAAGATTGCATTTTAACACCCAGGAAGTTTGAGAAGCAGGATTCTTAACTTACTCTTTAGCAAACAGACAATACCTCAGCCCACCTTGGGGCTGGGCAGGCTGCCTTTTGATATGCTCCTAGACCAAGACGCCAGTATCCCAGAGAGAAATCGGGGTGAGAAATTCCTTGTGTTAAGTTAATTCTGGGTGTTCAGACACCACTTAACAAGTCCACACCCTAAGCCTTTTTTCCATGTTCTTGAAAAATCCTCATCTGCCTATAAAACCTCTAGATAACGCACCACACCAGACTCTCTTGTCCCCTCCTGGCGTGAGCTGGGAGCTCTATCCTTTGTGTTATTTCTAAATAAAAGTCTGTACCTTGCTCTCCTACCTTGGGTGTTTGCTAAGCTCATTCTTCGGCTTTGTGAACAAGAACCCCGGCATCAATAATATAGCTACAATTTAATTAAATGCTATTTGCCAGGTACCATACAGATGCTATATATTATGTCATTTAATCCACTTGCTATTCCTATGAAATAGGTATTCTCACCTACATATCACCGTTTCATAGGTGAAGAATCTGATATTAGAAGGTGGAATGAAATGATTAATTAGCATAGCGAGCCAGGAATTGACCCAGGTCTGCCTGAATTCAAAGGCCTTTATTTCTTAGACAGTATTCAATAGTGCCTCCTCCTGTGTCCTTACCTTTTTTTTTAAGGTCAGAGACCATGGCTACAGAATGTTTGGCTCTTTAGAAAATCTGGAGTCTGACCCTACTTTTTAAACACTATGTTCTAACTAAGACAACAGTTGCTTTCTGGGTCAGTTAACTTTTCCTATGTATTAAATGATCCTAAAACTTGGTGGCTTAAAAAAATCACCCAAACGTTTATTTAGATCATGATCTGTGTGTTGGCAAGGCTTGCTGGGCAGTCCTTGTGATCAGGGCCGGGTTCAACTCTTGCTGGCTGGACTCTCTCAGGTGTCTGGGGTCTCAGCTTCAACTGGGGACGACCTCCGTCCACGGGTCCATCATCACTCAGTAGGCTAGTCGGAGCTCGTTCACACAGTGGCACGAGGGAGGAGAAGCCCAAATGTGAAATCACTTTTTTTCAGTCTCTATTTGTGTCACGTTCACAAATGTCCCACTGGTCAAAGGTAATCACGTGTCATCCCAGATTCACACTGGAGAAATAAACTCCTCTATCTAGAAGAATCTGCAGTGACGTTTTGAAAGAGCATCACATTTTAAGCATTACATTACAAAGTAGTGAATGCAGGGAGGAGAAAGATTTGTGACCATTTAAAAAAATCTATCAGACTTGCCTAATTCTGCCCAGTTCCTCTACAGATTTTTGGTACTTCCCATGGAGAAAAGCCAGATGAAAACTGGAATACGTCATAGAAGACATCCATTATTACTGAATATAGACTCACAAATATGAAGCCCTTTGATTGATCAAATAGTGAAAAATGCTCATCTGCCTTAAACAACTGAAAACAGTTGGACTGCCATGGTCATCACTCACGCTTCTTTATAAATTTCCTTTTTTAATCGGAAGGGGGATTCTAAGAATTGTTTAAAAATCATGTATGAATTTTCACAAATGACTGTTATAAAAGCATTCAGAATATGAAATACCTTTTGTTCCAACATGCTATAAAACTGAAGGAAGCCTGCTTATTTAAGCTTTCAATTTTCCACAGGAAGATTCAAAAGCAGATAATTATGTATATAATTTAGAAGAGCTCACAGAGGCCAACTTTTTAAAGGCAACAACAACTGAAATGTTATCCTTTAGGAAAAAAAGTTACCGTTAAATGTCATGGGGAAAACAAATTACTATGAACAGAAGAGAAATATCCTCTACCACATGAATAAAAAGGGACTTTCCTCAGGATTTTGCACCTCTGATACTTGTTTTGGTGGTCACATGGCAGAAATGTTTTGTTGCAGTGTTCCTTTCCCTTCATAGGGCTCTTCGCTGCTCCTGGCTCTGATTCTCTCCTCCTGAAAACACTAAACTATTTTATCTTGACAGAGGAACTAAGACCAATTCACGTTATGGCCAGAAAGGCTGCAGCAGAAGCTTTGTCATCTCTGCGGGTGGGGGCTTTGATATTCTGAGCCAGAGCTCACTCCCTTGGGGGTAATAAACTCCCTTACAATTAATCCTTGTCAAGAGGAGACACTTTATTATATGAAATAAAGTCCTGTACTGATTGTGTAGCTAGGTTGAGGTGTGAATGTGTGCTTACGTATTTGTCTATGGAAAGCCATAGAAAGGCATTGCAGACAGTGAAGCGGAAATTTTCTTGACCCCCAAATCAGCAAGGTGCTCCCACGAAATGATAATCATATATACCATCATAGTCTCTCTCAGACTTGGCTTTTCTAATAGTTTAAACAATTGAATATGTGCATTTTTTTTCCACCACGGCAAAAGATAGGCAGCTTCAGTTAGGTTCTGAGTATTCCTTCAGCGGACCTTGGCTTTGAGGGGTACGGCTCTTAAGTGAAGAATAAAATGACTAATCATGGCCTTTAGATGATGAATAACATATTTAATATTCTCTTGTGGCTTTTGTGAATCACATATAGTTGGCGGTGTGGTCCTTTGCCAAATCCCATTTGCTAAAGCAAATTTCCACAAGCTGATTTGCCAAACTCTATTCTCTGAATGGCGAATTTGTAGTGTAACCAATTTCCTCACCAAGCAGGATCCACGTTCCTGAGCCCATGCTCAACTCAGTTCCTGCTGTCATGGAGGTTTCGTTCATGGGCCCATTGGGCAATGACAGAAGGGGACACTCACTGATGTCCAAGAGAGGACATCCAGTCTGCCTGAGTATTGAAATCCTCCTCTGTTGAGGTCATCCTTTGGAAAGCATCATACAAGACACAAACATCCTCACATTATATGCCTGATCACAGAGATCTTTTCATAGGCCTCCTACCCAGACCTCCTTGTCATCAAGTTTCCCATTTTTGTTCCTTCCAAGCCCCTGACCTTTCAGTCAAGCCATGAGCCACAGAGCCCTTGGTTTGCCTTCTTCTGGGCAAAATGAATGACCATGTTCACTGCTCAAAATCCTGCTCACAGACAATGGCTTACCTTTCACCACAGCTCTACAGAGCTGCCCTGGAATGGGGCTAGGGGGTGAGGCTATCCTCTTTCAGGCCTTGTATCATGCAGCATCATCTATATATAGACTAAGTTTGGATTTGTATCTTTTTCAGTCTGCTGGTGATAGGGAACTTCATAGGAGCCATAGGTATGGCTGAATGGAGGAAGACAAGTACTTGGAAGAGGGCCTGTGTAATTTCCTTGTGGCTTCTGGATCTGCTCCAGCCCAATTTTGTCAACACCACTTTAATTTATGATGGAGTTCATGCTCAGCTCTAAATCTCGGTGGGGTGGATGCACTCAGTTCATGATTGGCAGCTCAGATCGCACAGTAGCCTGGTCATCCATGATCAGTCTCTTTTGAAGCCCAATCTGTTTCACAAACCAAAAAAATCTGTTTTTCAAAAGGAGAATAGTTCTATGCAAAGAATGGAGTGGTGTTGCTTTAATCCCTAAAAGTCTATTCTGTGTTTACTTAGAAGAGCCTGCTAAGGTCTCCATACAGCATCCTTACCTGCCAAGGACACTTGAAGCATCATCAGCTCTGCTGGGTCATATGACTCAAGTGGTAGAACAGCTTTATGAACCTGTTTCAGAGCCTTCTCTTATCAAGGGCCTCCTCCAAATGTGGGGTCTTTCAGGTCCCTCAGTAAACATGTCAGAACAGTATTTGCCCAAATGAAGTATATATGAACTCCATAATCCAAAGAAGTCCATTAGATATTGTACCTTTTTCTTAGTGTTAGGAGGGGTCAGATGCAGCAATGTGTTCTTCATCCTGGAAGGGATTTCAATGATGTGGCAGACCCCTGAGACCTTTTGGGATTTATTTCCTACTCTCTGGCACGCAAGCATCTTACTAATGTGTTTAAGAGTGATCACTACCTCCTGCTAAACAGGTCCAGTCAGCACAATTTCATCAGTGTAATAGCCCAGCATGATTCCACTAGAATGAAAAGGCAATCAAGTTCCCTGTGGACTGGATTATGACAAAGTGCTGAGAGTTGCCATAGTCCTGAGCTAAGAAAGTGAAAACATATCGCCAGTCACGCCAGCTGAAAATAAACTTCTGATGGTCTTTATTGGTATGTATACTTTGGTTGAAGGCATCTTAGAATGATCTGGGCTAGGTCTAAAAAGAGGACATCTTAAGCAGAAAAGGGGTGTGATTCAAATCACATATCTCAAGGAATTGTCTGCCAGCAGTGCTAGATGAATTAGAGTGGCATGAGACCAGAGTCAAAGTGATTACTTACACCAAATCAGGATGACAATGGTCCTAACAAAAGAAAACCGTGTCAGGATCTGGAAGTTACACATTCCCGATTCTGGGAAAGGGTATCATTTCCCTTTCCCTATATTCAGCCCCTGAAGTCACCCAGAGTTTAAATATCTCTTCTACCTGATTTCCCAGCCTGCTTCGGGATGCTCAGGGAAGTGGAGCAGGGACAGGGACAGGGACCAGCACAGCCTTCAGCCAAGCCATGGAGGCGGCAGGACTTGACTCAGCCCCGTTGCATTTCCATGTGAGAATTCCTGCCCTGACTTTGGGGCTCTTATTCTGTCCTTTTTTCTTACCTAACACATGATATAAGATGAACTATTACTTGATAGCTAAGGTATTAGCTGAGATACCTTCAGATCTCCCAGAGGATGAAACAAAAGACTTTAAAGGTCTTTCACTTGGTGTAGATATGGGCACATACAGTCTTGTCTCAGGATTTCTAAGTGATTTTCAATATCTTTAATGTTCATAAAAATAATATGAGGTGCTAATTCAAATGCATATGCTTGGAGCCAAACCCTCAGTTACTGAATTTTAAACTAGGTATGTGGGTAAGTCCTGTGTATGTTAAAGTTTGAAAACTGCTGGTCAGCTCAAGCCATCAGTTTCACCTGGAAGGCCCATTCCCTCTTCACCTGCATCAGATCCTTGGCCATTCCAAGTTGTTCACTATGTTTATGCCTGAACAAAAGAACACAAAATTTACAATCTCAGATACTATCAAATGTCACTAATGCTATTCTTTACATTTTGAGTGTATTACAATGTTAATTATATACATATACGTGCATGTATATAATATTTTGGTAGCTGATAATAACATTTCTTGATATACCAGGCACTTTACACACAGAAACAAGTTTAATCCTCAAAACAACCATTTAGGGTATTTGTCCACCTTCTTGCCAGCATTTGAACCCACTTCTTATGTTTGGAAAGTGTACTTTATATGGCAGAGCTTACCAGCTGCAGCCGAAGTTGAAAACGTCAGGCACCAGCTCTCCCCACCTCCCTTGCTGTTATAGTCCAGGCATATGATACTTAGTCCACTAGTCAGATATCCTGGCCCCAGAGTTTGAATCCAAAGCTTGTAACACAAAGGAGGGGCCTTTCGAGTACATTATGGTGGAGGTTGTGGAAATATACATCTATGATGCTGGATAAAAGCAACTCAATCAGTTTTGTACATTGCTTTTATATTAAGAAAATTAATAGTGAAAACTGTGTCGCAAGGGACAGGTGTCAGTTACCTTAGAGCTGTTCTCAGAACTTTAGTAGCTTCTTTTTACACAAATGTTTTGTGTCATGACCTGAGTGCCTCTTAGTTTAATAGATCTCCAACAACATGAAGATATTTGGTATGAATTCTAAATTATTCTGTACCCTCAAAAGAAAAAACATCAATTTCTTAATAAGATTTCCCTGATCTGACTTCTCACTGCTCTTGTCTGTCCCTCCCTTCCTTACAGTCTGGATGGTTGAGGGCGTGGTGACTACAGGAGAGGTTTCCTGAGACAGAGGGTCTCACCAGTGGGGCTGTCCTGGGTCAGCATTTTCTTTTACGGCCTCGTACGCATGCCTGTGGGCATGGAGGGGTTGGTAAACTGAAGACAGTTCCATCAGACATGTAAGAGACAAAAATGCATTCAAGCTCGGTCGATTTCTCCTGTTCTGATTAAAGTAGGGAAGAGGAGGAGTGAAGAGAAAGGATTGACACACAAAGCCCTTCAGATGAATATGCGTCACCCCCTAGTATTTTCGTTAAAGTAGGTATACGCCAAAGTCTTCTGAATTCTAAATCTCATAGCAAAAGCCCCCACCCACACACAATGGGCAGCAGATGCACAAAAGTGAAGATTTCTGTTGTAGATAACGTCTTTTGGGGGTGTCTGACGCTTGGAAGATGGGGACAGCATTCTCACTGACGGTGGTAAATTGGAGTCCCGTGGCAGTCAGACATCATCCAGGCTCAGCTGGACGTCCCGAAGGACGGCTGTGGCTAGTTATGGGGTAGGAAAGAAATGGCCGAAGAGACCTTGTGAGGCGGCCATGTCTCCAGGAAGTATAGGCCAAGTGCCAGAGTCCCAAGTACTAAAGACAGTGAGAGACTTTTGAAAGAAATTACTTACTTTGTATTCCTCAGTGCTTAGACCCTCTTTAGGGTGGAATATCAGCATTGTCCCTTTTGACTGAGGACACACTATGTAGTGGTAAACAAGGGCAGAGGCCTTAGAGCCAGTTAGTCCTGTTGCTTATATACTTGAGCCTGGCGCCATTCAGGTCCAAGCTGGTGTCCTTAGATGGGCCCAGGACTTCCAATCCATTGGTGGCTTCTCTCTTATCATGAAGAGTGGCCTTGAGAATCCACTTCCCTTTCATTCTGGAATAGTCTTTCTGCAAAGGCACCAGAACAAATTCTCCCTCTCTTTTCTGGAATGCTCTCAAAAGCCAGGAAATCCAACCTAGGGAGATCTCCCTCTCCCTCAAACTGGGAGAGGTTTCTTCACTGACAGTGAAAGAATTCATGAGCAGGTCAAGTAGGTACAAGCAAAGAGTTGTTTAAAAATGCAAAAGTGCACACTCAAGGAGGACGTGTGTGCCTGCTCCAGAGGTGAGCAGCACGGAGGGGGTCCGGTTGGGTGGTCTTGTAGCTGGGGTTTAAGCAGGGGATGGAGTATCAGGATAGTTGGGTTTTTCTCAGAATAGGGAGGGGATTTCCTGGAAATAGGGTGATGCCTTCTTTTTGTCCTTAGACCGTCTGCCTGGAACTGTCATGGCACCAAGGGGTGTGATTTTTAGTATGCTAATGGGCCTATAATGTATTGGGAGGTGAAGTCAGGGTCATTTCTCCTCTGTTTTGGAACCAGACAATTTTGGTAGGTGCGTTATCTATGCCCTCACTCCCCACATCCTGGGAAATGTTTACTTGGAATGTTAGAACACAAACAAACATCTAACTGAGTGTAGACATCAGCCAAAGTCTCCAACCCCCTCCCTGCTCAAGTCTGGCTATCTACCGACTATAACAGGTGGCTGTCACCATCAGGACTCACACGGTACCTGAAGCCTCTGAATGGTTTATACATTTTTATATGGAAGTCTGGAGGGCATTTGTTTACTGTGTATACCAGCCCAAAATTAATGTTAAATCTTCTATTTGTGTTGATTGAATTTCCTGACATAGCTCTGCTGTTAGAAAGCATGTCTGGCATTTCAGATACGCTAAGAAAGGGTGTAGGTAATATTTCAGTGTCAATATCCCAAGAATCATATTACTTAGGAAAATTTGTGGAAAAAGAACATACTGATGGCATATTTCATTAATACTTTAATCATTCTTACCTGCCGCCCCTTCCGCCTCCCCAGCACTCGAGGGGATGGGGACTAAAAGTTCCAGCCCTCTGATCACAGGGTTAGTCTCTCTGGCAACCAGCCTCCATCCTTAGGGACTTTCCAAAAGCCACCTCATTAACACAATAAAAGACACCTTTATTGTTCTTATTACTTTGGAAATTCGAAGGGTTTTAAGGAATTCTGTACCAGAAACTAGGACAAAGACCAAATGTATGTTTTGTATTATAAATTACAATATCACACTAAGTCAGAAAGTCAGGCTGTTACATCTAATACAAATCAGCTGATTGCATACAGATCTCTTTCTTATGCTTCCATTACCCAAATATCCAAACGCTTCCTAGACGTTTCCATTTGGTGCTGCACAGGCCATACCACTCAGTAAACACAAAACTGAGTTCCTTATGGGCCTTCAACTGCTCCAGAACGTATTTACTCTGTTGATAGGACTACCATCAACCAGATACTCAGGTCAGAAACCTAGAAATCATCCCTGAATCATTTCTCATCCTTTCCTCTCACCTTATCTCCAATCATACACAGCCAGGCCCTGAGTCCTCTTAGTCGTACACCCTAAATAACTCTAGCATCTGTCTGCTTGTATCTATTCTCCCTGCCATTGTCTTCCTTTAGGCTTGAATCGTTTCTCACTTGAGACACTGCAAAACTGTTTTTAACAGTCTCTTGCCCACGAGGCTTACCCTTTTGGTCTACTACCACTTGGGTGATCGTCCTACAACATAACCCTAATTAAATCATCCTCCTGCTTATAATTTTTCATTGTCTCCCATGACCTTCAGGATAAATTCCAAGTCTTTTTTCTATCTTATCTGGCCTTTGCCCATCTGTCCTGCACTTGTTTCTTATTGTTACCTAATGCATACTGTGCTCTAGCTTTGCCATGTGTGGATGGTTTTCCCAAAGTCCTGCCTTCCTAAGCCTCAGTGCCTTCTGTGTGCATTTTTTCTCATCCCAAATGCCAAGTCTGAGCTTTTTCACCTGGCTGAATCCTTTTCATCATATACAAAGTTCAACTTTAGGATCTCTTCTGAGAAGTCTTCCTCAACGCAACGCGAGGTAAAAGTTATTTTCACATGCTTCCAAGTACCTGCATGTCTCCGCACAGCAGGGAACTCACCGTGCATTATTCCAAGTATTTATTTATCTATTTTCTTCACTAAACTGATTATCTTCTTCTTTACTGTATTATTGATATAAGAAATAGTGCCTCATACCTTACAGCTATTAAAAAGAGATTTATTGCATGAATGGATGATAAATGAATGAGATAAAACACATAATGAAAAGTAATATAAAGGACTGAGTTGAAATTTAAAAGTAGATATGTATAATTTTTAATTGTTTCTTAAACAGAGCTTAGTTATGGGATGCTTTTGCTATGTAGTGAAGTAGAATTCTCAACTATCAGAGTTAAAATTCAGAGTTATAATTCTTTAGGGAGATTGGGAACTTTTTTTTTTAATGAAGGCAAATTTAAAAAATCTGATTCTTATTGCTCAGGAAGGCTTATATATATATATACATGTCATGAGGCCAAGGCAAGCCATCCCAGGAGGTCAGGTTTTGGAAAATCCTTAAAGTACAATAAGCACAAAAGCAAAATTTCATAATGAAATATTTAGTTCTCTTACATCTTCCTCACCCAAATTTTAAAACACTGGACACTGACTTTCATGGATGCCTGATTTCCTTGAACACGTCTCACCCTGGCAGAATGAGTTTTATTGTTTCAGAGTGAAGGGGTTCAGAGTCAGCCTCCCTGAAATGTGCCATTTTGCTATGTGGATTACTTTGACCTGAAGTCATCCAAGGATCAAAAGACTTGGCAAAAGCTTTTACTTCCGCCTTAACTGTCTAAAAGAACTTAGATAGAGGGTCTGGCCCAGAGGAGCACAATCACCAGCGATAACTACAAAGAACACGGGCCAGGGGCGTACATTGGGGGGAAGGTCCGCGGAGCCTGGAGGTCAAATCCCTCTCTGTGTCCCCTGCCTCTGTGTGGCATGGCCAACATCATGTACTCTTCCAGCTTCCTCTGAACTGTCTTTCTCCCCTTCTAAGTCCCAGCCCCCTGCCCACTTCTAGTTCGGAATGGCATATAAGCCTCAATTGCTTGACTGCCAGTGTGTCTTGGATTCTTATGGGGTTTCTGGAAGTATGGAATAAGCTTTGTTTTTCTCCTGTCAGTCTGTCTTGCGTCAATTTGATTCATAGGTCAGCCAAAGAAACTAGAAGGGTAGATGAAGAAGTTCTCCCCCCCCAGCAAAAGTAAACTCTGTTATCCTTTATAATGAACTCATGCTGTTTTCTACTTACACGTCAGTAATGAACACAGGGTGGTACTAATAAGTCCCGGATATGAGGGAAGCACATTAATAATATAGGAAGAACCTTGTTGCAACAGAGAGGGTTAGTGCTCGTTCTTACTTCTGCTTAGTCAGCTTATTTTTGTCTTATTTTTCTAGTTTGGTTATAAACTTAGGTAGTGTTTCGAGACTGTTAACTTCTAATGTGAGCACTTAATACTATAAATGCTTCCCAAAGCACTATTCTAACTGTACCCCACACATTTGGATGTATTTTGTTTTTATTTTTATTCACTTCAAAGTATTTTCTAATTCCTTTCAGACTTCTGCTTTTATGCATGAGTCATTTAGAAGTGTGTTTTAAAATATTTCCAAATCTTAGGGGACATGTTCTGAATATCTATTTTGGATATTTTATTTAGTTCCTTTTATTCCGCCAAACACATTTAAATACAAAGTGATGTACATTTTGTATCACTTAAGTTCTTTTAAATTTGTTAAGTTTTTGTTTATTTTTTTATAGTGCCAAATATGGTTAACATTGTTGACTATACAACTGCAAAAGTAATCAATGTGTATTTTGTTGTCATTGGAGAGAATGTTCTGCAGACGTCAAATAGGTCAAGTTGATTGACAGTGTTTTTCAGGTTTTCTATATCCTTGCTGATCTTTTGTCTACTTCTTCTGACAATTATAGAGAAAGAAGTGCTAATATCTCCTATTATAATTGTGGATTTTTCTTTTCTCATTTCTATTAGTTTTTACATCATGTATTTGGAAGCTCCATTGTTAGGTAGGTGCACACACATAAAGAACTATATGTCTCCATGATGAATTGACCCTTTTATCATTAGGCAATATCTCTCTTTATTCCTTTATTCTTGGTAATTGTCTTCTCTCTGAAACAAACTTTGATATTAATATGTGGATTAGTGTTTGTATTGTATATACTTTCCCTTCTTATATTTTAAACTCTATCATTATACTTATGTTTCTTGTAGTCAACACATACTTGGTCTTATATTTTTATCTAATCTGACTATCTCTGTTTTTAATTGGTATGTTTCTACCTTTTACATGTTTTATGATTATTGATAAAATAAAATTTAGTTTTAACATTTTATTTTTGTTTTCTTTTTACCTCCATTGTTTTATTTTTCTCTGTTCCCCCTTTCTTGCTTTTTTTTGGGATTTTTTTGAAATTTGCTGTATTGCTTTAGTTGATCTCTTGGATTTCTGGCTAAATCTCCTATTTGTTTTTAGAAGCTGTGCTTGGGTTTACATTAATCATACCTAACATTTCGCAGTTTAGTAAGAGTTAACAGTAGAAACCTTACATCACTTAGGTCCCTTTTCCTTTCTTACTTATGTTGTGCTTGTCACATATATTGAGTATTGGAACATTGAAAACCTAACCAGACAGTGCCATAAACCTTGTTTTCAACACTCATACATATTTAAAGTATTTAGGAAGATAAAAACAGTCTATTATATTTTGCATATATTTCCTATTTCTATTGATTTTTTTGTTCCCAAAGTTCCATGTTTCCCTCTGTTATGATTTTCCTTCAGCTTGAAGAACTTTCTTTAGCCTTTCTTTTAGAGCCGCCCTGCTAGCCCTTAATGCTCTTAATTTCCTTCATTTTCATTTTTTTTTCTGTTCTCCACATAAGACAACATTTCTATTGATCTGTAATGATGTTCACTCACTCTTTCCTCTGTTATTTTCATTTGGTTACTAAGCCCATCTGGTAAAAATTTTATTTCAGATATTGTGGTTTAGTTCTCAAATTTTCATTTGCTACTTTTTACAACTTATTTTTCTCTGAAGAAAGCTCCTGCTTCCCATTCATTTCAATAGTGTTCAACCTTTCTTCCATAAGCATGATTGTTTAGAAGTATTTGTCTGGTAATTCCAGTCATTTGTGTCATCCTGGTGTCGGCGTCTGTGAATTTCCATTTCCACTGAGAGCTAATCGCCGTTTCATGGTTCTTTGTATGTCAGATAATTTCTGGATTATACTCTGGACATTTTGAATATTATGTTGTGAGACTTTGGTCTGTTACAATCCTCTGAAGACTGTTGATCTTTTCTGTTAGTAGGCACCAACTTAAGTTCTATATCCCATTTTGTGGATGATGGTCTCAACATGTGTTTAGTTCTCAAAGTTTTTGTTATACTGGTTGAGTCTGAGCTACTCGGGACTAGTCTGGGATTTGGGAATTGGCATCAAAAGTTACAGTGTTCTTGACATTCATTTATGTTGTTGGCTGTTTTTTTGCTGGGTAGTATGATATTACAGGAATATACTACAGTTTGTTTTTCCATTCACATCTTGATATATCTATCAAGGGTTGTTTCCAGTTTGGGGCTATTAGGAATAAAATCTTATTCCTGATCACAGGGGAAAATATTTAGTTTTTCACCATTAAGTATGATATTAGCTGTTAAGTTTTTTGTAGATGTCCTTATCAGCTTGAGGAAGGTCCCCTTTATTTCTAGATTTTTTGGGGAGCTTTTATTATGAGTATCAGTTTGTTCTCAAGCATTTTCTACATCCCTTGAGATGATCATATATTTTTCTCCTTTAATTCTATGAGTGTGGTGTATCACATCAATTGATGTTCAGTGCCGACCTTATGTACATGGAATATAATCCACTTGGTCATAGTATAAATTCTCCTGGTATGTTTCTGAGTTTGTTTTGCTAGTATTTTGTTAAGACTGTTTATATTTCCATTCATATGTGATATTCTGTAGTTTTGTAATGTCTTTGCCTAACTTTGGTATCAGATAACACTTGGATTCTTAGAAAGAGTTCAGAAGTGTTTCCTGGTCTTTTATTTTCTGAAAGTGTTTGTAAAAAATGGGTATTATTTCTTTTTTCAATATTTGATGGAATTTATTAGCTAATTGATTCAGGCCTGCACTTTTCTTTTGAGGGATATTTTAATTGCTATTTTCAATATTTTATTTGTTATAAGTCTATTCAGATTTTCTATTTTTTCTGTAGTCAGTTTTGATAATCTGTTTCCTTTTGAGAAACTTCTCAGCTTCATCTAATTTGCCTTATTTATTGATATAGTATTTCATTGTACTCCTTTACAATTCTTTTTATTTGAGAAGGGTTGGTAGTGATGTTTTCTCTCACTTGATTTTGGAAATCTTTTTCTTCTGTTTTTATTATCAATCTATTGTCAATACTAAGGACTTTCTTTTAATCCCCTAAGTAAAAGCAATACATCCAACTTATCAACATTACATTTTTAAAAAGCATGTCAATTTAAAAGTAAGAATTCCATTGTTTAATTCATGTAGTTCAGTTACAAATGAAAGAATAAGGTAGACATAGGCAGTTTTTTCTTACAGACATTATATAGACATAATTGTAATATAAACAGTGTTGCATGCAAAAAGAGCTAAGGATTTAGAGTCTAAGAGACCTGCATCCTAGTCCTGGATATATACTACTAATGAGGTTCATTAGCTTGGTATAGTCATGTTATCTATGCTTCTTTATCTCTCTCTAATGGAGCCGAAAAACTACTCAGAATTGAGGAAAGACTAAAAATGAAATGAAGTTGGTGAATTCCCCTTGAAAACTGTACCCTTACATGAATAATAATCATCATTATAAATGTTCAACTTCTCAACAGTTTGCATCAACCTCTGGATCAAGTGCCAGCAGAGAATTCACATTATATGAGCAAATTTAAAAACATCATTATACAATGCATTTACTATTCATAGCAGCAGCACTTAAATAGTAAAACAGTACATTGCAGCAATTCTGATATAATTTCAAACTTAAAAATGGACTTCTGGTTGTAAATAATTTTAAGTCCAGTTTCCTATTAAACAGAGAGAAATTTTATCACTGTTTTTCCTCTAGCAACTTTTATGTCCATTCTTCTTTCTACTATTCCTTTCTTCCTTCTTCCCTTTTGATCTCCTTTTTTTTTTTTTAACCTTATACTTTTTCTCTTTCGGTTGTCTTCTCTTTTTCTCTTTCATTATTTCTCTCTTCTTTCCTCCCCTCTTCCTTTTCTCTTGCTTGCTTCTGCATGTACTCTCCCAACACACTTGCTTGATGGCAATTTTGTGTTGGATTATCTGATAGTCACTGTTCAAACAAAGAAAAACAGAATCCATGACGTCAGTGAACTTCCCTGTTACCTATCCCTACCCTAAGATGATACAGATGGGTTGTCACACATTTTACCAATTGACCCACATGCAAAGGTAGAAAATGATAGTCTGTAATCATGCCTTTTGGGTCAGGTTGCTGAACTACATCTTGGAAGAGGCTTAGTCCCAACTAATGTCTCTAGAACTGCAAGATACAATTGTCAGTGCCTTAGGTATTAAGCAGCACTTCTTTAACATGAAACAGAATGGTATATGACCAAAAATGTTTCATAACACTTAATGAGGGTAAATATTATTTCCTGAAGCTGTTGTTTTAGTTGTATTTCTTCCTATCTAATTTTATATACCTAACCACATTCAGAAATATGTATGCGTACTACTCATAGTGCAAAATGTATTTCTTCTAGACCATGCTTCAAATGTTTGAAAAATAATGACTTAACCTGCTAAGATCCAGGGCCATTCCATAGCTTCTGAAAAAGGAAAATAGACAGAGATAAGTAGTAATAGGAAGAGAAGTAATAGAAAGAGAATTCCTTTAGCATTCGTCTGAGCTAAAATTTTTTAGTCAGATTAGTTCTTATTGTAATAAGGAGAAAATTGTTCTTACATCTGTTTTCCAAGATGTTGATCTCATTGGAGTAGAATCTACTATACCATACCAGGCTCCCAGAATATCCCTTTCCCTCTATCCGGGCCCTTAGAATTAACGTACCTACTGAGAGGACAGATTCCTCCCCTTCCATCTTTAATATGCAATGTAACAAATACTGTGGTTATAAAATGGACAAATATTTATTGGAGTTAAAATTCTGGCAAGTGCTGAGAAGCCTAAAAATCAACAGTACTTTTAACTATGAGAAGAACAATAACTAGTGAGCCAAATGGCAGGTATACTGAGCTAAATGGGAAGCCTAAAGCCTCAGTGAGGCTTCTTGTTATATAAACTTCACTAAAGAGAAAAATATTCTTTGAAGAGAGTTATTTTTAAACATCACATTTGGAGACCTCAATATACCTAACATCCATTGTGATAAATTTCTAATAGGTCATTATATCTTCTGCAATACTTTCAAGGAATTTCACTATCTACCAACAATATTTCTTAAAGCCAAATATGCTTTATAAGCTGTTAGCAAAGGGAAAGAACCTCCATAAGTTTATGAACAAGATATTGACTTATTCTTTTGTTCTGTGTATAATAAACATAATAAAAATGTGATAAATAAATCCTGGGAAAATCCTACTCAAAAGCCAATTCATAGTACACTTTCTGCTAAGACAGCTCTGCCATAAATTGATAATTATGATACAAATTCTGTCATGTTTTTCTTTAGGAAAAAATTAAGTGATAGTACCATTGTAGAAATAGTTACCTCTACATAATTCATACCATTAGGGCATGTTTTAGTTGTCTATGCTGCCTAACAGATGACCACAAACTCCCTCGTTAAAATAATGATCATTATTTCACAATTTCCATGAGCCAGGAGTTTGAACACAGTTTAATTGGGTCCTTTGTAAGGCTGCAGTCAAGGCGTTGGCCAGGACTTGGTCCACACCCAGAAGAGTGCCTGGCAGTGGGTTTGCCTCCAAGCTCATTTGGGTGCTGGTGGGATTGATTTCCTCGTGGTTGTAAAATGAAGGGCCTTGACTTTTTGCTGCCTGTCAGCTAGAGGTTACTTTCAGGCAACTGCATCTTCTTGACAAGTGGCCCTCTCCCTACAGCCTCTCAGAACATGGTGGCTTCCTTCTCAAAGCCAGCATGACAGAAAGAGAGTAATTCAGCTGGCAAAATGGAGTTTCATATGACATAGTCATGGAGTATAATACAATCACATGGAATGACATCCCTTAATCTTTGCTATCTTCTATTGCTTGGAATCAAGGCATTTGCTGCCCACACATGAGAGGCAAGGATTACACAAAACCATAACCACCAGGAGGCAGGAACCATGGAGACTTCTTTAAAGTCTGTCTGCCACAGGGCAGGATTGCTTTTGTCCTAGTCACACTGGTATCCCAGGAAACTTGCAGTGTACCCAGCACAAAGGTGACAGCCAATGATGAATGAACACAGACTCAATTATCATATTTATTACAATTCATGTTAGTTATCAGTCTCCCTGTTTGATTTGACAAGATATTAGAACCTAAGTTTTATTTCAAAAAAATCTTCCATGATTAGTCTGATGCAACCATTTTTCCCCAAGCAATGGCTTTACATTTCATCTTGGGCTCCATGCTTTTAATTTAGCTAGTCAACCTCGAGATGAATGAGACACTGTGTGCGTTCTATTTAGCAAAGGGTTCAGCGGTCAGGTTGTAAGAGGTAGATAAGCATAATTGCATTAGTTGTGCTATTTCCTATGAAATATCTAGAAAAAATAATTACTACTATGGGCAATTACAATCATTAAAATTCATAGTTTTCGATTTAGAGCAGCATTCAAAGAAATAGATACACCACGTTACACTTATCTACTAATTCACTGAAAATTTATTAAGCATTTATATTCCAGGCGTTGTGGTAGCTTTTAAGAAAGGTTGGGAGACATACAAACCTACCTATTTGGAAGGAATGGTTCTTCGGTCTTGCCTGTTGGGATGAATCAGTGTGGACAACCCCAGATTCTTTTTATTTTTTTCCATGAAAGACATGCTGTAACATAGCCTGGAGAAATAGAAGTGTTACCCTGTGAGTAGCTCATAGCCAAGAGAGAAAGAAGCACAAAAGGAAGGAACTACATGCTGCTATTTCCTGCTTCCAACTTAACAGAGAATTCATTACATATGCTATGGGAGGAAAAAGTGAAGGAGAAGAGGAAGGTCAGTGATGTTATCTAATGAAGGTTTTTCTCCTCATGGAAAAATACAACAGAAATAGGGAAGAATGAAGAGGCATTCCCTCCAAAGTGGCAATATCATTATGTTTATCGTGCTACTTTAAAACTTGTTTTTATCTTTTATATAACTCATTTTCCATTCACTAAGTTTGGACAGATGAATCTCAGCTTGGCTTTTTAGTGATGTGGTCAGTCTCTGCAGTTTCTCTGTTAATTTTCTGCCAATATTATTTTCTACCAGTTAATATTTCTACCAGTTTTTACCCAGTATTGTTGATCTGAACCATCTCTCCTTTCTACCGAATATTTACCTTTACTCCAATTTTCACAAAGCCAAGGGAAGCCAACTACTTCTTTTTAACTTAGTAAGGCAAAATTATCTTGTATTTTTCTCCAAGTTTCCAAGGCCATATACTAATTTTACTTCAATAACACTCTGCTTTTGGTTTCTTTTTCCAAGTGGCAAAAGGCAAAAGAAAAATTAAAATGGTATTTTAGTTCATAAAGATTTCTGGATGTCTTTCCAATAATATATCTTCCTAGCAGCTAGCTTCAAAAGTTAATCCGGGAGGCAGTCCGCAATGGCGGCACAGCGTAGCAAGACCCTGCACCCAGACCCTGCTTCCACGGACACACCACAGCTATACATATGGAATAATTCTCACTGAAAAAGAACTGAAAACTCCTTCTGCAAAAAGGACCACATTGAGACAGGAAAAACACACCTTTGCTAATTCATGAACGATCAAATGGACAAAAAAAAAAACTAGACCAAATAACACAATTAATAATAAATGAAAACTTATCTAAGAGATTGATCTTTCAAAGTAAGAAAAAGAAATAAGAAAGCAGTTTTTAGCTAAATTAATCAGAGCTTAAAGAGCGATAGCAGGGATATAAAAAATAAATAAGGAAGAGGAAGTCACAGTTACTTAAATCCAATTATTCAGAGTCTATCTGGCATTTACATGAACTAATCTCTCAAGAGAATCTCTTGTTTGGGGCTTTTTGAAATAAATTAAAAAAATAAAAGAAAGAAATGACGGAAGGAAGGGAGGAAGAAATTGTTGACAACTATTGAACTTAGTAACACAAAATCAATGAAAAGATATTTGTGGGTTTTGCCGACAGTAGTTTCTAAGCTGAAATATATAAATACCTATTTGTTGAAGGAATAAACAATAAAATTCACTACATACAACAAAAGTTCTAAAGGTTATACCGTAGATGCTGATACCAATCTCCAGCTCCTTTTACTGGAAAAGCTGTTGACTACCCTTAACTGAGTTTCCAAGGGCGGTGTCAGAGTGAGCACACACGCCTGCCTCCGTCCCATGATGTCCTCATCGGTGATGGTTAAAGCAGGCACCTGGGTCTAGAGAATTAGAATTTCTAAAGTTGATGCCTGAGCAGTAAAAGAAAAAGGTTGCCAGAGTGACTTGTATGAGCAGAAAATTTGAGAATCATTGCTCTATTGAAATAGTTTTTGAAGTAATCATGGACTATTTCTGCTTCTCTGCCTTCCAGATAGTATAACTTCATGTCTTCGCCTTGTATGTTTAAGCTGGACCATGTCACAAGTTTAGCTAATACTGTGGTTCTTAACCAAGAAAAGTTGGTGCATATTTCTTTGCATCCCCATCCCAGGCACACTTGGGCCTCTCTGAAGACATTTGGTCCGCACACTGGGATGCGGGGAGCTGCTGCTTCCTTCTGATAGGTGGGCCATTAAGCATTCTGAAATACACAGGAAAGCAACTCACAATGAAAACTTATCTGGCCCAATGTCAGCAGTGCCAAGACTGAGAAGTCCTGGGTTACTGACTTGTGAGCTGAATTTATATGTATACATTTGGAGCCATGTATTAAACTCCTGGTGAGAAACCCTCCAGGCCAATCTTCCAGATGATAACATCGTATCATTTAAACAATTGCAATCTCTCTGTAGATGTAATTGCAGAGAATGAAAATCTACATTCTCTGGGCCAACACAGAAGCATAGCAGTGAGGTGAGACCTGTATGGCGACTGGACTCTGTAGGCAAATCCTTCTTGGTTTTGTGTGATCCTCCAATGGGCTCCTTGTCTGATCTCTATAGCCTCTACATTAAAGGAGAATTTAGATATTTTTCTCCATTTTAAAATCTTCTTTATTATCTTTGTGTAGCCTAATATTTTACTTATATTAAATGCTTTGGAATTACTCTTTGTTTGACCAAACTAGATTAGGCACTACTTTGCCGAGTAAGGGAAAGTCTCCAGATTTAGAAACCTTAGAGAAAGGCATATAGTATTTAAGTAAGCTGGTGGGAGGAGCCTGTGGTCCATCTACTTCTCTGCATATTAGTGAAAAAGTGCCTAGTCACCATGTTGGCCCCTTGGTGGTCTCAGGTGTGACTTACCTTTGCCGCTGGGAGATTCTAGGAACAAAAATGTCATGTCTGTAGTTTATAATTTGATTGATATTGAAAAATATTTGTACAATTTAATTATCATTATAAGAACATGACTATTTTAACTCAGTGATTTATGCTGAAAAATTAAACTCATTATAGATTGGCAGAAATTTGATACTCTAAATCCTGCAAAATAAAAGATGCACTTTTTTATTTGAGCTACCTCTATTTATTACTTTCAAAATTTAAATACTGTGGAGTGTAAAACCAATTTTTTTTTTTTGGTATCATTAATGTACATTCGTATGCTATTACAAACACAACCTAAAGGTTCCTTTTTTTTTTTCCTCCTTTTTCTTCCTCCTCCATTCTTTGTATGTTATGAATCATATTCTGTACTCTTTGTCTATCCCTTGGGTGACATCTATTTAGCCTTAGGAATACTTCCATATATAGGAGTCCCTCCAAAATGCACTGTAGAGTTGGTTTGTGGGAGGTAAATTCTCTCAGCTTTTGCTTATCTGAAAATTGCTTAATCCCTCCTTCAAATTTAAATGATAACCTTACCAGGTAGAGTATTCTTGGTTCAAGGCCCTTCTGCTTCATTGCATTAAATATATCATGCCACTCCCTTCTGGCCTGTAAATTTTCTGTTGAGAAGTCTGATAGCCTGATGGGTTTTCCTTTGTATGTGATCTTTTTTCTCTCTCTAGCTGCTTTTAAAAGTCTGTCTTTATCCTTGATCTTGGCCATTATAATTATTATATATCTTGGTGTTGTCTTCCTTGGGTCCCTTGTGTTGGGAGATCTGTGCACCTCCATGGCCTGAGAGACTATCTCCTTCCCCAGATTGGGGAAGTTTTCAGCAATTACCTCTTCAATGACACTTTCTATCCCTTTTTCTCTCTTTTCTTCTTCTGGTACCCCTATTATGCAAATATTTTTCCATTTGGGTTGGTCACACAGTTCTCTTAATATTCTTTCATTCTTAGAGATTCTTTTTTCTCTCTGTGCTTCAGCTTCTTTGTATTCCTTTTCTCTAATTTCGATTCCATTTACTGTCTCTTCTACTACATCTAATCTGCTTTTAAATCCCTCCATTGTATGTTTCATTTCAGATATGGAATTTCTTAATGATTGAATCTCTGACTTAAATTCATTCCTTAGTTCTTGAATATTTTTCTGTACCTCCATAAGCATGTTTATAATTTTTATTTTGAACTCTCTTTCAGGAATATTGTTGAGTTCAGTTTCATTTGGCCCTTTTTCTTGGGTTTGTGAGATTTTGGTCTGAACCATGTTCTTTTGATGTTTCATATTTCTGTGTGGTATTCACTAGTGTGCAGAAACTCCAGTCTCAGGCCCTAGAGTGAGGTTGGGGGTCATAGGGGAGTGGAATTGGTGCCTGGGGGAGGAAAGATCCGTTTCCTGATTCCTGTCTGCGGTGCCTCTCCAGTGTCTCAGCCAGTGGGTCAAACACACAGGTGTAAGTCTCTGTGTTTGGTGTCTCTAGCTGTTGTAGGTGGGGCCTCCCTCTGGCTGGCCTGACCCCAGCACAGTGACTGCTAGTTTGTTAACTGGTGCCGGCAGGCTAGGAGGAAGGTGCAGCAGGCTTAATGTCACAAGTGGAGGGCCTTTGAGCTGAGTAGGTAGCCAGGGGGATGGAGCACCTGAAGCCCCTCAAAGTTCCCAGCCAACTGGGCAGAGCGCACCCAGGCAACCTTGTACAGCTCTCGCTTCTCCTGTGCAGCAAGCTCTTTGCAAATCCTGCCCCTTCAGGAGCCGTTTTGCTGCTAGGAAGCCTCTCAGACCACCTGCATTTCCTCTGACACAGAGCGGCTGGATGTGGATCCCGTCCTCCACAAATGGCTGGAATATCAGTCTCCCAAGCACTCTGCCCATCCGAGCTCCCAACGTCCAGGGCACCACACAATATAGGCTTCCACTCACAAAGCAGATCTCCAGGGCTAGGTGCTCAGCAGTCCCAGGCTTCCACCCCCTCCCTGCTCCGTTTCTCTTCCTCCTGCTGGTGAGCTGGGGTGGGGGAAGGGCCAGGGTCCTGCCGGATTAAGGCTTTCCTGTGTTACCCTGTTTTGTGAGGTCTGCTCTGTTCGTGAGGTCTGTATGCAGTCTGGTTCAGCCTTATTTCTTGCTGTTTTAGGGTTAGTTGTATTAATTAACCATATTTTTGTACTCTTTGTGGTTTTGGGAGGAGTTCTTTGTGTCACCTCTCATGCCGCCATCTTGAATCTCCTGTAAAACCAATTTAATAATGCACAAATTAAATTAAACAAAGTTTAAAATTGGGAATGTTGCTTTACAATTGAATTTCAAAGAATGCATTTGTTCTATTTTTTAAGAGAACTTTGAACTCTAATTCTGACCTCAGTAAAATTCAGGCAGGTGAATTTAAGGCAAAAAGAATGGAGAGCTAATTTACCTCTTCTTGTGTGGGGAAAAAATGATGGGGGAGGACAGATTATCAGGATTATAGGTCAGAGGTCAGAAAGAAGTAACTTGCACACACACAAAAATTCTGACCATTTGTAATTTACATTCTCCCTTTCATCTGTCTTTTTATGTCCAATAGGACTTTTTTCATCCAATCTAGAATGCTTGCTGCCTCTGTCTGGGAACACAACAAGAAATTCAGAGCTTTTCCTATCTCCAGTCCTTGCTGCAAACCCTACCTTTAGGTTCTCCCAACAGAATAAATTCAAATCTGACCTGACTAGTTCTGTCCAATTTTAGCTCTCACTATCCCAATGTTAAACCATTTCTCTAGCTGGCTCCGGGCCCCCAACCCTATGAAGATGCTATTAGACACTCTTCAGCACTCCCAGCCTTCTTTATATGGATTTATCCAAATCTTCCCCATCTTAATCTCCTTCCTCTCTGAGCACTTTTGGCATTTTTGGCATATAACTACATATAACCTTACACTGGAATTCGTTTGTTGCTTAGTTAGTTTTTTCATTTCAATTTTTCCATGTAGAGGGAAAGGATCATGTTTCACATTTCTTGTCGTCATAGCGCTCAGCACAGCGTACTCACTCTGAGTCTGGGGTGGAGACCTGGACTTAGCTCTGGCACATCCTTATGGCTGCCTGGAAGCACTCCCAGAAGGCCCAGTAAGGCAGGGAGTTAGGAAGCCTGGGTTCCTTAGGCTTTATGCTCAGGGTTTATCAATTCCAAGAGCAGAGTTTTATGAACCTGGGAAAATTAACAGATGGAGATTTCAAGAGATACCATCTCAGTCTCCTCTAGTTCTAGGTGAGAGCTGCCTTAAATTCTTTTTGGAAAAGTCAGTAGAGATGAAGAATAAAGAAATGAGGGAAAGAAAGCAGAAGGAAGGCAGGAAAGAAGGCAGCAACGAAGCTGGCAAGGGAGATTCTACTTAGTATTCTGGAGGGTTGGCCAAGGGAGCCCCCCAGGGTTCTGTGGGAGTTTTCTCTTTACTAGGATTCCTTTAGATAAGCCTACAATCAATTCAAACTATGTATCTAGCAAGGGACTCTAGCTAAGCACATATCACCCCTTCTTATGTTGAAAATCCTATTAAAAAGATCACATTAACACTCATATTAGCCCTGTGAGAAGATGAATTAATTACTGTCATAATTTATATTCTGCCCTAAAGCACTGAAGGTATCTTCAAAAGATGTATTAAATATATAGTAAATTAACAAATTGGAATCAATTAGGAAACTATGTGAAGCAAAAAAAAAAAGAGTCAGGGACCTCTCGTTGCCAGAGTTCCTGTGTCTTAGGCTGAGCCTTTACCTGCTTGTAAACAGCCCTCGTTTCTCATCGTCTCTCTGTAGAGCATCCATACAACTGTGTAATGGCCAGGGATAGCTCCGACAGCCTGTGACCATGCCTCAAAGGACTGAAACACCATCCCTAAGAGGGCATTTTCCTCCCAATGGCATGTTTTCCAGGTTACAACCAGTGAAGCCTTCAACAACTGGGCCACCCCTTGTCTTAGGGACCACTAATGGCCAATATTATGCAGGAGAGAGCCTATCGCCAGGCCAGTCCTAAAAGTCCATTTTACTGCGTGTTTTCTCAACCAGTCCCAGTGCCACCTTTATCAGTTTTGTCCTCTGAGAAGCAAGTGCCCAAGACAGGATTAGTCACCCAGCAGATGTACTGGGGAAATGCCTCTGAAGGATGGGGGTTGGGAGGCAGGAGTAGGCAGGGAGAACCTCTAGACTGTAATGCAGGGTCTGACGCCTGCGGAAACAGGGGAAGAGAAGTTGTTTAGGTAGGAAGATTGCAGACCGTGGCACTGTTTTAAGAAAGTTTTGTCCATACTGAAGGGGAGGCCTAGAGCCAAAGCTGACCATTAGGGGAGTCCCCAATTTCCTGCAACCTGGACCTTTATCAGCACCCCCAACCCCAAGGCAGCCTGAGGGAGGCATGGCCTCAGCAGGAACGCAGTGGGGAGTCCAAAAGAATGGCAGTGGGAAATGCAAACCAACTGTGCTCCCACCATGGTGCATTTCCAAGGTGCCACCAGTGAGAAGGTCTGGCTTAGGGTATACCATCTCTGGCCTAAAGTCTTCTGGATTTGAATCTTTGGGGACAGTTGAACAGTCAAGATAGTGACTGACTGTTCATGTGTTGTTTTGGGTTCCCACAGATAGGTCAATGTTACGTTTTGTAGCTTGGATAATATATGATATTGAATATGATACTGAATGCTAATGTCAAGTATGTCTATGTATTGACTACAGATTATCTTGGATGGGACCTGAGCCATTTTAGAGCTCCGAGATCTTGAGCTTGGTGAGCAGCAGAACGGTGATATGCAAAGTCAGGATCTGGGAGCTTAGGATGAGGGAAAGTAAGCAGTGGCTGTTAAAGAACATTGGTAGAAATATTTATGTGAATGTATTTAAATATATAGACAAACATATATTAATATATTAATATTTATGTTATACGTACACCAGAAACAAAGAAAATGATAAAGACTTTTTAAAAGAGGAAATTATAGAAATGCAGTAAACGTATTAGACACCATTAAATTCATAAAACAATTTCTTTTTCTGTTTGGTTACATAAGAAATCATAAGGTTTCTGGGACATTAAAAAGTAGCCTACTTCTGCCTTTGAAATTCTGTATCTTCCTTATAATTTCATTAACTCCAATTTTAAATAAATTTACTGCCAAATTTAAAATGTACTAAAGGAATGTTCTTGAAATAGCCTCCCCCAAAATATTTACATACTTCCATGCTATGCTATTAGAACCAGTATTTCTGTAGAAATAGAAATTTGCTATGAATTATGATCTTTGTGCCACACAATGGAAACTCCCACTGGATTTTCATGATCAACAAAGACAATGCTCATGTTTCAAATTTTACTTTATTCTTGTGTCCATATTAAGTTGCACGGACATTTAGGGGATTTTGAAGACAGAAGAAGGAAACGTAAAATAATGGTAACTACTATAAAGCTGTGAATATAAAGACTCTGCATTATTAGATATTTTCTGATAGAAAAATAAGGCATTTTAATTTTAAGACCCATGTTTGAAGGTTGAAGAAGTTAAAGATTGGGAAATGAAAGGAGAGCTTCCCCCTTTCATTATTTTAAATGTGCTAAGAAATGAATTCGGGAGAATTAAAAAGAAAAGCAAGGTTTTCAAAAACTTCAGAAATAAGGAAGGTGAACTTGAATCTGTAGAAAAACATATCACCCGAATAACAGAATTGAGAAGATCGACACCTGCCTGACAGTCAGCACTGCTCCTCTACCCCAAAATGCTGAAATCAGAGAATCAGAAACACTAAACTGGTCCATATGAGAATCAAAAAAAAAAATCTAAGAGTGATTGCTTATTCAGATTGGGGTCAAGGTCGTCTGAAGCAATGATTATATGTCAGAAGTGTTGTGATTTCAGTTTTGCAAAGAAACCAAAGATGTTGATTAGTGGGTAAGAGCCCTGCTCTTCTTTCCTAGTAGTAGTGATTAGAGGAAGTAAGTCTGCCCATGTTCTATCTGCTGCCAGCCATGAGATGACCATACATGGTCAGATAGGGTGTTGAGGCTCTGGGACATAACTTAATTGTTTTGTGCAGGGAAGACTGAGCAATAGCTGGCATGTAGCTTCTTTGATGAAGTATCTAGCTGATTATAGATCCTTTGGGGAAGGCCATGTATATCCATCTTTTTCTCTCTCTCCCTTCTCTGGCTCCTAGATCAGTACTGTGTACAGAATAAATGATTGTTTAATATCTGTTTAATAAATATGAACCATAGTTGGGAGACTCATAGAGAAAAATCTAGTCTGATCTTACTTTTCAGATGAGGAAAATGAGTGGCTTGTTGTTGAGTAACGTGCCAGCCATCCCAGGGTTAGTCTCAGAAGCGTTAGCAAAGAACGGATTTCATTTCTAAGGAGAGAAAGTGGTAGCTTTGGTTGAAATAGAAAGGAGACCATTCGTTGTTGGGTGGTATATGTATTAAATATTCTGTGCCTACAGGACTTTAATAAGCAAATTAAACAGGTATTGACATGGAAGGGCTCATATCTGAAGCAAAAGAGAGATTTTTTCCCCCCATTTTAGCATTGTTTACCAATATTTCTTGAAAAGGTTCCTACCAAAGGGAAATATCATTGAATGAATAGTGAGAAACAAATAAAATTGCTAAAAATTCATTTTTTGGAAAATCAACTTAAGATGTAAAAACTTTATTAGACCTTATATTGTCTCCTTTCAACTTGTCTAGAATTAGACTGACATCCATGTGTTGTACTTTGTGTTTGTTAATTATTAGAACTCAATGAAATTCTTCTGAAATAATAGACTTCTCATTTTGAAGTATGGCATCTTCAGGCTTGCTTTATTTTTTATCTTTTTTTATTAAGCAAGACATGAACTAATCCTTCAAATAATTTCTTTCTGTGTATGGATATATACTTGTTGCTAAATTTTTTTCTTTAGACATGTTAGTATATATATATACACATACACATATATATACGTTGTGATAATTATAAATTCATATTAAACATTAGAAGATGAGTGACAAGGCCAGAAGCTGTCATTTATGTACACTAAGCATGTCTATGTGTACAATTATACATACTTTGTTCTGTTCTAGATTTTTTATATACCTACACGAATTTACTCTTTCAATGAACATTTTGGATGAGTGATTATGTCCATTTTATAGATGAAAAAACTGAGGCTGAGAGAAGTGAAGTAAGTTGTTTAGGATCACACCTCTAGAAAGTGACAGAGCCTTTGTTAAAAAAAAAAAAAGTCTTTCTGCTTACCTGGTCCATACCCCTTTCACTAGGCTAAACAACGTAGACAAGGGAAAAGAGCACAAGGAAACAAAGTTGAGTACTCTAAAAAACAGGTCCTGATAAGCAAAAAAAAAAAAAAAATCCCTTAAAACATCTTTCAACTTCTTTGGTCCCCATAGCTTTTTCTTCTCTTCCTATTTATTTCCTCTTCTCTGCAGCAATCTTAATTATCCTTTTCCCATCACCATGGGTTCATTAGAGCAGCTGATATAGACAAGACAAGAGATCACAGGATCTAAGGATAATTAAGTCCTCATCCATGAAAGACGAGTTCAGAGAGAAATAGGCCTGATGAAAATGAGTATCACACTTTATGGGGAAAGCTTAGCAACTGTCATAGTGGTAAAAGGGATGGCTGGGGTGGAGGTGGGGAGCTGGAAAATTATATTTATGAGTATATCCACACATATCACATGATTTACATTGTTGTTTTCTTTGGATCAGCCATTGAAAGAACTGAGCTTGGTTGTGCTTATCGATTTTGTTGCTAGATCAGATGAGATGTTATCACAAATGGGAAGATGAAGCCTCTACAAGGTCTATAGCTCCTTGTCAGTAACATGCTGATTTTTAATACATTCTCTTACAAGTGTATTATCATGGTTCAAAAAATGAGAGAAAATGAATGTCATCCTGTGAGAGTAAAGGCAGAAGGCTCCTATCAGTGAGTCTGAAAGCTGAAGGATAGAGTCAAACAGAATATTTGAGACGATAGAGGATGGTATGCTTTAGTTTGCAAGAATGTCAATGAATCATCTTCTAAATGTGGATGGGAGGGAGTGTGACATCATGAGTTGGGGTCTCTGCGGTCACTCTGCCAGCCACACTTAGCCCCATGCCAGTTGGGAGACCTTGGAAATGTTGCTTAACCTTTCTGGCCACAGTATCCTCAACTAAAATGGAGTTCATTTTAATTACTGTGATAATCAAATGAGCTAATGTATGTTAAGTCTTAGGATGATGTCAGGCATATAATAAATGTTTGGTAAATATTAGCCATTTTTATTAAGATCAGGAGGAAGTGGTCCAGGAGAAAACAGGCCTTTGCCATTCCCTGAGAAATTAATAGGAAGGCAAAGCCTTTCACTACACCTGCTGAATTTGTACTCAGTATATTAAGCCTATCAGTCCTTCAGAATATGTCCCCTTTAGTGGTTTACTTGAAAAAAAAATACTATAATGAAGTGAAGATAAATTGCAATCAAAGTAATATCTGCTTACTGTGATAGTAAAAACAAACCTTGTCACTTTGAGAGTATTTTAGTACTTACAGGTGGTTATTTAAACATATACACCCTCACACACACTACCACACTTACTCTTTTTATGGTGCCCTGTAGAGGGGTAATCAGATTCAACTGTAAATGTAAATTCTTCTCAGGGGAGATGTTGATACTTGGTCAGACCTTCCAATAAATATAGAAATTTATTTGTGTTCCCATGGTCATTATTTATGGGACTTTCAGCACTATAGAATTAATAAATCACTGTCCAAAGACCCACTTTGTCATTAAGAGCTACCGTCCATAAACAGTGCTCTTGGTTTATGCCGAGGAGGGAAAATATCTTCTAGTAAGTCTGGTAGGGAAATAAAAGGACAATTACCTGGCCTTTTGAAGGCATAAACAACCTCGATTCAATTTTAAGAAACTGGTGAGATCCATCTCTGAGGTCTGCTTGCTGCCTGGTTTTGCATCTGTCTACTCCAAGACAGTAAAAGGGTTACTCCACAAAAAACTTAGTTTTACTTGTTCACTGAGTGTTGTTCATGGCGCCCATTTTGATGTGAATCTTTTATGTGTGTGAAAATATTCTGTGCATTTAATATGAAAAACTCATGTGTGTGACAAGAAGGAAGGAAAAAAATTTGATGGGAGTTTCGAACCTGAGGGCTTCTGGCTTTCACTCCCCCCCCACCCCCCGGCTGGGGTTACTGGAAGGGTTGACACTAGGCCCCTTCTCCCCTTCACCCTCAGGCTTTATTCTCAGTACAGCTGCCTTTAAAGGTAGATGATGCCTCACACCTCCCAGGTAACTCAGAGTAAAACTCAAAGACTATTTATTGGGCTCCTGCAACCACTAAGGTGCTCCTGCAACGCTAAGGCCCACATCCCACCAACCTTTACCCTTCTATCCAGGGTTACATTTCTCCATAGTACCTGTAACCCCCAAGTCACAGTCTATATTCATTTGTTTATTTACTGCCCCTTCCAACTGGAATGTAAATTCTCTGTTGGCAAAGACTGTGCTTTATTCACTCTCCTATTCTCAGCAATTGGAGTTGTGCTTGGCCAGAAATAGACAATACATTTTTTTTTCAGTGAATGGATGAAGCTCACTTGTTCCTAATCCTGGGAAGTGGCGTGGAGTCAATTATTCCTTCTTGACTTAATTTCTCCTGGTAAAATGGAGCTAATTGCTATGCACTCTTGGTCATTAGAAGGGCCGTAGCGTCCAGAGGTATACAGTGCTTGGTCTGTCAGTGCTTTAGTTCGTGCAAGTTTCTGACCATGAAGGCTAATGTGATAGTACCTACTGACATTTTTTAATTGCTTATATTCTGTGACTCAGGATCTCCAATTCCTGGCACTGGGAAGCATGTGAAAGGATTTTCACTGCAGTATTGTTTGTCATGGTAATGACTACATGATAGAACTCCTGCATTACAGAGAACTACGCAACAGTTTGAAATAGATGAGGATGGTGTGTGTGTGTGTGTATATATATATATATATATATGCACTCAGAAATAGGTGGAAATAGCTTTATGTATGTATATGTGTACAAATCTGTCTTCCTTTAATATGTTTGCCTGCCTAATTCTAATATATTCCTTTTTTCCTCTCTCATTTTTCTCCCATTTCTTTTCATATGTTTAACTTCCTTTCTTTCTGTGTCTAAATGCACACCCCTCTCTTTCCTGGATCTCAATCAAAACTAGCTGTCTTTCCTGCTGTCGGTAAGCACCTCCTAGAAGAGGGAAGGATGGGGAAGGACGAGGCAGCAACACAGTTATTGAAAACATACATATTAGCTGTGCTAATTCAAAACAGGATGTTCAAAAGACAGGGATAAAAATCCATATTGTTTACTTGTTAACTCCATACCAGAGGTCATATTATTTCATTTATAAATAATATGAAAATGTCCTTCCCACCTCTCCATCATGAATGAAGGTAAATTGCTTCAATCAGAAATTCTTCCTCTAGTTCACTGAGCATACCAGAGCCTTGTAATCAAAGAAATCTTGATAGAAGGTGAGGAATTAAATTTATGCAGCCTTTAAGTTTCTTAAAATATTGTGTTCACACCCTCTTTAATTCCTCATGGATAATCGCATTCGCCACACCTCTCCTCTCCAGAAGTACTCGCTTGGGAGCCTGAAACAGCAACACGTTCTCCACGCATGGCCCCAACACCCAGTGCTGTTTTTCCTTTTTCCTGCTGTTTTTTGCTCCTTTTCTTTTCGCTTTTGCCTTCTTTATCTTTCTGTGTTTCTTCTTCTTTTTCCTTTTCATTCTAATAATTTCATTCTCTGAATTTTTTTTATTAAAAATATTAATTTTTCTTTTTATAATATTAGATTCTGTTTGCACAGTGGAAACCACTAAGGATTCATACACACACGTATATAAATTATATAAATGTTCTTTCAATATACAGAAACTATAGCATTAGTAAAAGTTATATTTGGAGGTATTTTAAAGATTAGATTATTAGGATCTCATTATGTATAACATTTAATAAATTATATGACATGATAAGTTCCTATGATATTGTATCTTGGTACATATTTGAATTTTAGCATATTTATTCACAGCTGAATTTCAGGGATTTTGGCTAACAATTTGGACATAATCAAATACATCTGTAACTAGGTTTTTTGTAATGATCATGTTTTTTATTTTCTCAACTATCCAGAAATCACTCTCTGTCAACTTACCAAATCAACTGCACCCATTCAGTGAGATACCAAATGGACTTCCATAAATGTTAGTTCTTACTCCTAATATTGCTATCAGTTCATAATCACATAACTAATATAATTATAACCTTTCTAGCACCCCAAGTCCCTTCTGTTGGTTACTTTTCTCCACAAAATTTAAGTTTGCATTTGACACAAAGGCTGGCATTTCTGACACCCTTGGAGATTTTGCATGAAGTAAAGGAATGGTCTAGGTGTAAAATGGTACTTATAAATTAGTGATATTTGTGACTGTGCTCTCTACTCTCTTTAATGTTATGGTTTTGTCTGTGAAAAGTGAGAAAGGAAGATTAGGAATCATCACTTCAAATGTGACAGCTTTACTGCAAACAGTACCTGTCTCACTCCCTCTGCTCGTGCGCCATCGTTTCCCTAGTGAGATCACGCTCTTACGTCTCGTCAGGATCTGTGCTTCTCCTTCCTTGCTCCTTTGCTCTCTCTCTCTTCCTTCTTTCCTGTCTTCCTTTAATTTTACTGTTCTAATTGTGCCTAATTTTGTTCTAAAGTTGGAAACCACTGTACTCCAAGTGAGTAAACACAAAACAAAACAACTCTTAGGGAACAGGTGGATTAAAATTTGTTTGACTATCTTGTACTATTTTGTTAAATCCCTTGAAGGTACTATGATTTAAAAATTACTCTAATTTTCTAAATTATTGATTTCGATTATATCTACATGTATTTAAAAACAGACGGCAAATTATTTATTTAGTCTAGAGACAATGTTTCATTTGAAGACTCTTTGTAACAGTCTGTGCTCAAAACTCACCTTTCCCGTCCACCAACACAGAGTTTATAAGCCACACATTACCTACCCAGGATCCAGGCCAGGGTCTAGCAAATGATAACCAGAGGGCCCAAAAACAGCTTGTCTTTGTACAGCCCACTAGATAAGAATGTATTTCTGACTGGAAAAAATAAAAAAGTAAATAAAAAGAAGAATCATATTTTGTGACATGAAAATTATATGACATTCAAATATCAGTGTACATAAATCAAACTTTTTGGAGCACAGCTCTGCCCATTTGTTAATGTAGTGTCTGTGGCTGCTTTACCCCTATAACAGCAAAGTTGAATAGTTGCAACACAGAAAGTGTAGTTCACAAGACCTAAATATTTGCTATCTAACCCTTTAAGGGAGAAGTTTGGCAATGCGGGATGAAGCCTACGAAGGCTTCACTGTAGTCATAAAAACCCACAGCATCTAAATAATCGGCAGTCGGTGTTTTCTATTGACTAGAAAATTCACTTATAGGAAGTTGGAATAAACTGCAGAATATTATGTGGGTTTTTTTTAAAGATATGGAAGACTTATATTAAAATAAAGAAGGAAATAAAATCACTTCTTCACTTGCGTAGGACACGAGCTTTGGAAGCACTCACGCGAGTGTGTAAGGACACTTACTCAGACACGTTCAGCTGGAAGCTACTACTGGGTGGTTCCTTTTCAAGGGCCTATGGTACATGACTGAGGGCTAAATGATATTCTAGAGAGCTGTGTCTAGTGTTTCTTGCCACTGGAAACTTTGGTAATCAGCACATTGTTGCAACATAATAATTTTTTCATTTTCTTGCTTGATTTCTCCATTTTCTTTCTCTCAATATATCATCAATTATTGTCTTATATTTGTATCTGTAAATTCTTTACATTGCAAACCATGAACATTTGGAAATTTTCTCTTTATTTTGGTATTCACTGTCTTGTAGTTCTTTAATGTAAAGATACTATTTTGGTTTGGAAAATGATTAGAAATCCATTCACTGACAGAACTTTTGACTGAACTGGAAAATGTGAAGGCAGAAGCCTATTGATAACAAATCAGTGTATTTTTCTCTTTTTAGAGATATAAGGCATTATTCTGAAATACACAAACTCATACAGATTATGTATACATATTCATGTCAGGCTTCAGGCAAGTAAGCTTGCCTATAGTAGTGGGAGGAAAGAGATTTTTTCATGGAAGCAACAATCAACTAACAAGTAACTACTGAACAAGCACAGGGAATGAACTAATGTGCTATTTAGTTGGCCAGAACTGCCACCAGCGAGCCAGCACAGGGACTGATTTTATGAGACTGTAAATTTGGGGGAACTGTTTGCAAAGCCAGCCGTTCAGCCAGAATGATTCAGATTAGCTGGATTTTGTTTAAGGGAAATTTTACTGAATGTAATCAAATATGAGAAGCTGAAATTAATACGGTAAAGTAGCTCCATTTTCCCTAGACTCAATCATGAGATTGCTTTTCACACAAAGAAAATGATAATGTTTGTGTGATCCACTGGGGTAAAATTGAAGGCGGTTCAAAGCTTAGAGTGGGCTGCCCCAGCCACATGCTGCTCTCACTTCCTCATGCTCTGCCCAGCTATCCTTAGGGAAGAGGGGATCAATACATCTACTAGGCGCACTGGCTGAGGCGCTCTGAGCCAGAGAAGTGACATTAAATGGAAAGTATCTTATCCCATACATGAAGCTTTCTCTGACCAGTTCTGTTTAGATTGAACCCACCTTTTTCTGAATCTCTATAATAAAGATTGTATCACACAACTGAGCAATAAAAATGATAAAGTCCTAGAATATTCTCTAGTTTTTTAACAAGTGTATTTCTTACCCGCCTTTTGACAATGAGACCTCCTGGAGAGCAGTGGTTATGTTTTTTTATGTCCCCCAAAGTACACAGCACATGCTAGGCAAAGAAAAAGGATTTATTTATTTCACTTATTGATAATTTGTACTCCCTGAAAAGATCTAAGCTGACTTATAATAGATGTAATAAGATCATTAATGATTTTAAAAAATAAAAAACAAGAGTCATAATGCATACTGAAGTTATTACATCATAAGCCGCAGGGTGTTTGACCACAGAATTTAGCCCTGAGCTTCCTAGTAGGCGGGCTCAGGAGAGCAAGCAGTGTCACTGGGTACTGCCTGGAACTCATGGGCACCATGAGGATCAGCAGGTCCCCTCTGGTCTCTGAATCCTGCGCAGGGGCACATGTGGTTCGGGTCTAGCTGGACACCTGTGGGGCTACGCTCCAGGCACGGAGCCTGGCTCATTATTGCCCCCTCTCTTTGTGACATGAATAGGACAACAGCTTTGTAGGTGGAGAAAAAGCAGTTTGCCATTAGCTAGCACCTGACAACCTTTTGGGCATTTGATTTGACTTTCTGGGGGGAAGGGAAGCCTCATGTCCATCCTGCTCACTTCTGCCATCAAAGTCATTCATCCTTCCGTCCCTCCAGAGGCTTGAATCAAACAGAGAAGTGTGAAGAATTATAGAGTCCTCGTCACACTAAATAAAAGTATGAGTTTTACCTGGAAGAACTAGGTTGTCTCTAATATTGCATGAAAGACTACTTCGTTACAAGCAGAAATGCAATCCATACTAAACCTGAATTCTATTGGAAATATGCAATTGCTCAGCATGGGACTAATGTCAGCATTTCAAACTGTAGTTCTGTAAGGAACCTCCATGAAGAAAAGAAGCTAAGTGATCAAGGAATGTAGCTTTCTGGTCTCTAACTTCTTATGTATGACAGCACGGGGAACCTGAGGAATAACACAATCCTGACATTACTCATTCCCATTACTAATTGCAGTTTCCAAGAGAATACAGGTTCTAAGTTAATTAAGTCAGTTTTATTTAGCTTTTAGCCCAGTATTCTTGCTAAGATTAAATAGGAGGCAATTCAGAAGTTTAGGTGCTGGGTGAACCCCCAAAGTGAAAATACTCACTTGGTATTATTCATTTAGATTGGGGTCAACAACCTTTTTTCTGTAAAAGATCAGGTAACAAATATTTTAGGCTTTGTGGGCCATAGTTTCTGTTGCAACTATTCAATTCTGCCGTTTTAGCCGAAGAGAAGTGTCGTGGGACAGCAGACGAGCCTGTCTCACATACATTATTTGTTTTGACTCTGATGGCAAACTAAGGAGATATATATATACATATATAGATGATATACCATTTTATGTATGTGGAAACTGAGCACAGGAAACTCCAGAGCAAAAAGAATTTAAACACTTCTATGGAACTCACTATAGTTGAATCTGACCGAATCAACTCTGTTTCCTTTGCTGAATATTTTTCCACATCAATTTTGAGATTAAAAATTGTGCTCCTCACTGTCCCAGAGGTCTGGCCAACAGTAGACTTATCAAAACCATTGTGTTGTCCCAAGAAAAGCTAGTGGTTTGATTCCTTTTTTATTATGAATAATTTAAGATTCGCTTAACCTATTTGAGATTATAAAGAACATTCTCTTATTAGCTCACTTAATTTCAAAATGAGTTTAAGTGCCTTTTATCATACTAATTCCATAAGTATCTCTGCCTTTGCAGGGTGAGTTTTATGTCTCACCTTCGCATCCCTGTTCTGGAATGCTCAGGTGCTCATTCATCCAGCAGGTGGCTTAGAGTCGTGGTGAATCATCTGTGAACTTTCAAGCCATGATCAGCCCCTTCTCACCCAGGCTCCCTCGGCACAGCAGCCTCCAGAATACTCAGTTCTCTCCAAGACGGCACTCCTGCTCTAGCCCCTGACCGCTTCCTTCTCTCTTGTTGAGCAGTTCCCTCTTCCTCCACAGAGCCACAGACAGGTTTGGGCAAGGGTTTATGCATCTGGGTCCCACCACAGTCACTTCCTCATTGTAACAAATATGAGCCGTAAAAATAATTGCTAAAGAAAAACCTGTCAGTTCATGAAGCAAAAGGAAAATAAAATGTTTTTTTTTTAACACACCCAAAGTCTAGGACAGGAACTCAGCATGTGGCAGTGAAAATAAAAGCAGACTTTCTGCCACGTTGGAAAAAAGGAGGAACAGACTTCCCATATGCAATGCTCTTCAGAACCAAATGCAACTCTCTGGTGGGAACACCTTCCTACCATAGCTTTGGGGATGATGACTTAGAAACAGAGAGGAAAGGTCTCAGATACTTGATCGTAACATGAGCTATTGGCTTATGATCTTCAAGGTTATTCTAATATTCTATTATTCATATATTATAGTTCATAGCCTCAAATATTAAAAATATGGTTAATGGGGACACCAAATAAAATACATTTTTATTAGATGTGTTGAAGTTATAAATTCATGGTGCCCTTGCATTTTATTTCATTTGGTTACTTCATTTATTTACGTGACCTTAGAATTTTTTTTTAAAGTATCCTGAGAACTGGCTAAGAAATTGGACAAGTTAGATGAGGCAGGAATTTGTGATAGAACATGTGTAGCTTTGCAAAGTCAATAATCTAGTCCAAGAGATTTGGTTGGAGATTTTTTTTCTGTTCAACACTTTGAGTATACCATGTCATTCCCTTCTGGTCTGTAGAGTTTCTGCAGAAAAATCAGCTGATTACCTTATATGGTTTCCTGTATATGTAATTTGTTGCTTTTCTCTTGATGCTTTTAAGATTCTCTGTCTTTGATATTTGACATGTTAATTATGATGTGTCTTGGTGTGGGCCTCCTTGGGTTCATCTTGTTTGTAGCTCTCTGTGCTTCCTGGACCTGGTAGACTGTTTAGAGAAGTTTTTGGCTATTATCTCTTCAAACAAATTTTCTACTCTCTGTGTTCTGGAAAGTTGCCTCAGTGGCACCAGCCCACAGATTTGTGCACACTGTCTGTGAGTGGGGGAACTTTCTGGTCCTGCTGATGAGGGCTGGGCTGGTGGAGGCAATAAGGTAGAACTGCTGTATTGTACTCAGACCCCATTCTCAGCTGCGCTAAGAAGTGCAGGAGGAGTGCAAACAATGGTGCCCGTAGGCGCGTCTGATCCCAGATCTCCTCCAGGGGTTTCCTTGCCAAGTGGTGGCTGTTTAATTCTGAAACTTAGGTTCTTTCACTTATAGTCTAGTTGCAGTTTAAATTTCAAGGCTATTTTCCTGCACCTCAGGGCAGGAAGTCCACTCCTGGCTCTCTCAGGAACATCCTCCCCTCTCCGCTCTGCTGGTGGCTATGCTGGATATGGGGTTCCTGATGTTATCTTGTCTCTGTCTTTCCTGCCACTTTTAAAAAATTTGATATTTCTGTTCCTCATTGCATAGAAGGTGGTTACTTTGATCTCCTTTCATCTTCAGGGTGGAATACTCTCTGTGTAGGTGTAGATTCAGTGTGTAGGTGGAAGAAGATGGATTCAGGCTCTTTCTACACCATCTTCCCAGAATTGTAGACCTTTTCAATAGACAGAGCTAGGACATATGCTTCTAAAAAGTATTTTAAGAAAAGATATCTTATGAAGATGAGTTTACAATTGAAATTTAGATACAAAGAGTTTTCTTTTTAAATATCTACTACCCCACATCTGTATTTTCTTTCTCCTACCTCAAGAATCTCATTTCCAATGACACTGGAAATGGTAGAATTAGATTTTCACAGAATTTATTCATTGGCTTCATCCTACTGCTTATGCAACCACACACACTTGTGGACATAGAAACACAATGGGCTCAGAGTAGTAATACCAAGACTGCAGCAAATAATATGATTTTAGGTTTGGCTTTTGAGATGGGTAATAAATAAAGTGACTTATTGAGAATTTATTCAGGAAAAAGGCAAGAGATTAAGAAAAACAGAACAATGTAGGGTAAGAAACTAGGCAAAGATACAGTTTCATGGGAGACTCTATAGAGTACTTTGCACCATGAATTTCACAGCAGAGGTTGTCTCAGATGAAGGCAAGGGGACTCAGCTACTGTTCTAGAGTCATTGACTATATACCTACCCTCGTGGAGGTGGGTGCATAAATTCCAAGGCATTTCTGGGCAAGGTGGCTCCCATTAGCTTAGGGAAATCCCCTGAAGAAAGCCAGAGGTACGAGCCATTAAAAGCCAACACTCACAGCAGCTGGAGAATGGCTACAGTACCTTGTAAACAGGATCTTGGCTGCATGCCAGCAGGATCTGTCGTGTCCACCCCTCACGCTGCTCAAGTATACTCACTTCCCCCATCAAGTCTTCTCAGTTTGCTGACAGCTTCTGTATGGGTTTTGTTAGCTTCAATTTTAGGGAAATTTCCAGAAGAAAATTAGTATGACAAATGCACTATCCACTTGTTGTTTTGCAACCTCGGGAGTTCCCTCGGTAAAATCTGAAACTGGCCCCCATACACAGAGGCCAAGGAGAGACTGAAGAAAGAGGCAGACTACTCTAGGTGGGTAGCTGTTTTAATAAGCAAGGAAACCTATATACAAGATTTTTTCTGAGCAGCTGTAGAATAAGTAGATCTTTGCACCTGCCCACCAAAGTCTCAAGAGTTTATGTAGAAGCCTCAATTGGGTTCAGTCGCAAATACAGTCCAGATGGTCTCAACAACACTTTTCTCTCTCAAGGCTGTGTGCTTGAAATGGCTCTTGTATGGGAAGAGTGGGCAAAATGTACACCCCAAAGACAGAGGAAGGGATGAGGAGTCTCTGAATCCCCGGGTCCAGGTCTAGGGTCAACAGGCAGGCATGTCTCCTTATGAAGGACTGTAATCTATTCTCACAAGATATTATCTCTAACTGGTGCTTCAGTTATGCCTTCATTCCAGTGGCCATCAGGCAAAAAGCTCTTGGACAATGTAGCATGTGGTAGGACGTAGTGGAAGCTTTGGTTGTGGTCCACAGCTGTCTATCTTTGGATAGAAAGCAGGCCTTTTGGTCCAAGGAATTGTATAGCAGAATCCCATGTCAGACTCACTTTATGTGTTCAAATGGCTGAGAAACTATGGAAAGAAGAAGCAAAACTATAACCACAGCACCTGTCAATCTTGGCCAGAATAAATTTTGTATTTCCAGGGAAGAGGTGGGATCTAATCAACTGCCATCAGGTGGTTGAGATTAACTGCTTGATTTCTTCAAGGGGTGATACCATATCAGGAGGCTTTAGCATTAGCCTTTGCTTCAGCAAATTGGACATTCTGTATCACTAGTAGCTAGATCAGACTCGATGAGACATGTAAGACTGAGAAACTGACTTTTTAATTGTATTTAATAAACTTAAATTTAAATTTGGTCATTGAGTTTGATAGCTACTGTTTCAGACAGCACAATTTTATATAGCACTCTGGTGTAGGCTCTACTATAAGCAAAAAGAACAAGATGGATAAAGGTGTGTTTTTATATATGCTACCATTACATATGATGATAAACCATAATATTAAAATTAAAAGTTTCATATAAATGGAGGGAGAAATTAGGTTGGAAGGGATAAAGGGTAGAAGTGATTTAGTCATACACTTTATTCTGTAAGTTTAGCTTTGTAAATATACAGATAAAATATAATTAAATTAAATTTTAAGAAGTGACATTTAAAAAATGGAATGTAATATAAGACAAATGAACATACTGGTGTATCCAGGTGATACAACAACCATAAGGATAAAAACTACTCCAAATGACCATAAATCACAATATTTTGATTGTATAATTGTGTTTTCAGTAATCATATTTTTGGTGGTAGCCACTAGCATTGCTATTCTCAAACTATTTGTGCATGATATAAGATAAACCAAACTTGATAAGACTTTGACTCTGTGTATTTGTCATGGAATAAAAAAAACATGCATATGAGATTGATGAAGATAAGCCAAACCATGTATTCTGAAATGTGAATATGAAGTATTGGTATGACTACACAATGATTTTTGTCTTAAGTATATACAAAATAATATATCTATAATAGATATGATTACACATGCACACACACACACACACACACATACACACATGTGCCATCACTGGAGAAATGGCTGCTTTTAGGTCTGGGGGTAGGAATATAGAAGATGTGTTCAGAATGTCTTATGCTAGAAAGCAAGGATACTAATCAAAGACCCCGAGAATTCTGTCCAAAGGGTGCAAAAACCAACCTGAACATACTTCCACTCACCAAAATTGAGACAATAAGGATAACGTGCAGTTGCTTTTGGGTAGAATGCTCTATATATGTCTGTTAAGTCCATTGGGTCTAATGTGTCATTCAGTGCCTCTATTTCCCTTTTTATTTTCTGTCTGGATGATCTCTCCACTGATGTAGCTTGAAATACATTAAATATATTTAAATCCATGAGTTCATGATACTTTAAAAATCTCTTTCATCATCATTGGAGATATTAGGAAGATATTTTTTAATTAGAAAACAGATAAATAGAAGGAACCAAGTATTTAATCATTGCTAATAAAACTATTACCTTGGTGTAGTTGATGAGGAGCAATTTCTATTTCTAAAAATAGTCCAACTAACAAGTAGATAATGGTAAAAATAGTAAATCACGCTTTCCCAACCCTTAAGGAACTAATTGATCCAGGCAAGGTTCATCAATAGCTGCTAAATTACAAAAAGAGAACCAGACAGTATATCAGTAAGTGTCTACTTTTGGAAATAGTAATACCATCTATGAAGTAATTTTGTTAAAAAAAAAGTAATAATCTGAAACATTCAAGCATCTAGATCTGTTAAATTAGAGGAAATGAAAGGGCCATGGGAACATATCAAATGATACTACAGGGAATGAAACCAGTAAAATGCACCGTGGGAAACTTAAAGGATACATGTAAATTATTGCAAGGGAACAATTGCAAGGAAAAACCCCAACATGAAATGGAGGTAGGAACCTATACATTAATATAAATGAGTTATTAACCAATCCAATGTATGGGCCTTGTTTTGATTTTAATTCAAATACACACAATGTTAAAACTCACATCACAATTTGGAAAATGTGAACATTGTCTCTTTTTTGTGTGTGTATGTATGTGTGTTTGATGAAAATATCACAATTTTTAAACTACCAATATTTATTTAAGTATTGAATGATTCATTGAAGTACAGCAAATTTTTGTAAGGGAAGATTTTGTCACTTAGAAATACATACTGAAATATTTATTTGAAACTGTTTGATGTCAGGAATTTGCTTAGAATGATCTGGGTAGAGAGGTAGGAGGTAAAGATACAGGAATGGCTAAGAGTTGATAATTACAACCTGAGTGAGGGGTACATGTGGTTTGTTTTATTATCCTTTTTTTATGTGTTTGAAATTTCCTATAACAGCAGGGTACAAATACTAAAGAGATACAATGTATCTTTTAAGAAAAAATATATTTTTTATCTTTCAGCATTTGCTTTAAAATGCAATTGGTAGAGTGAAGATGGATAGAGAAATCATAAGGATTTTTGTGTTTATTTTCGGCTTTCTCTTCAACAACTTGCAGATCCAGCATTCACTTTCTTTCTTCACACACTTAATAAGGACCTGACCTTATTTTCTTCAGTTTAAAATGCCCTCTGGCACTGCATGTCTTCAGGAAGTCATGCTTAAGTGGTTTCACTTCACATATCATTTGACCTCTAAAGAGAAAAATAAAGACAGGACTGACTTCTTAGACGAAATATGTTTTGAGGAAATGGGCATAAAAACCATCTTTTCCCCTTCTTTTTCTCTTTATCATTCCTTGCATTTCCCTTTTTCCTTATACCATGGGCTACTACTGTCTTGCCATTTTCTTAATCACTTATTTTCTGCCAAGACTCCTAAACAAGAAATGCCTTACTCTATTAAAGTGAAGTGAATAAATTCAACTTTGCTTTGATCATATGTGGCTTTATTAATTACTCCACCATCACATATTGTCCACAGCACTGAGAAATCCCAGAGACAATCTCTCTGGAGGATCATCATCAGGAAGATCTTAATACTTCCAGCTATCAAGGGATCCGT
Source organism: Phataginus tricuspis (assembly GCA_029783875.1). Lineage (NCBI taxonomy): Eukaryota > Metazoa > Chordata > Mammalia > Pholidota > Manidae > Phataginus > Phataginus tricuspis. The sequence goes on along the minus strand of JAQQAC010006877.1, from coordinate 12,951,576 downwards.
AGTTTAGCTGAAGAGAGATTGCTAATATGCTTACATACACACACAAAAGCAAATGCAAACAGTTTTATCCTAACCTGACTAGTAGTGACTTTAAAGCATAGCATAATGACAAGAATGGAGAAAACTGAAAATTTAATATGCTCATAGAAAACATAGTTCTTAAACTGGATTTTTAAACGAAATAGTATATATATACTTTTTCGGGAAAAGAGAGAAAAATAAGAACAAAGACACCTGGGTTGAAATGAACATGACAGAGATGTTTAATTGGTAAGGAAGTGAATTGGAGGACAGAGAGAAATTGGTCTGCAGAGATTTTAGAGGTCAGAGTGTGCCGTGTCAGTAAAAGCAGAAAGAGGCCATCATGTCAGTGATATGTAGAAGGCAGTTATGTAGTGAAACTGAAAGTGATCTATTCCTCTGTGGATGAACATTTGTGTTGTTGCTACATTTTAGCTAGTGGAATACTGCTGCACTAAACCTGGAATTGCAACTAAAATTGCTTTGAGATCCTAGTTTCAGTTCTTTTGGATAAATACCCAGAAGTGAAATTTGGAGTCTAAGGTAGTTCTATTTTTAATTTTTGAGGAACAGCCACACTATTTCATAGGGGTTGCATCATTGCTTCATTTCCACCAGTAGTGTGCAATGGTTCTCATTTCTCCACATCTTTGTCAACCCTTGCTATCTTTTGGTTTTTGATAATAGCCATTCTAACAGGTGTAAGGTGATGTCTCATGATGGTTTTGATTTGCATTTTCCTGATGATTAGTGTTGTTGAGTATCTTTTCATATACTTGGCCATTTTTATGTCTTCTTTGAAGAAATGGCCATTCAAATCCTATGCTCATTTTTTAATTGTCTTTTTGCTATTGAATTGTAGAAGTTCCTTATATATTTTGAATATTAACTCCTTACAGATACATGGCTTGCAAATAGTCCTCTCATTCCATAGCTTGCCTTTTCACTCTGTTGTTTCCTTTGCTGTGCAGAGTTTTTTAGCTTAACTCAGGTCCACTTGTCTATTTTTGCTTTTGTTACCTGTGCTTTTGGTGTCATATCCATGAAATCATTGCCAAAAACAATGTCATGAAGATTTATCCATATATTTTCTTCAAGAGTTTTATAGTTTCAGTTCTTAATGTTTAAATCTTTAAGTCATTTTGAATTGATATTTGTATATGGGGTAAGATAAGGGTCCAAGCTATGCTTTCACATGTGGAAATCAGTTTTTCTAACACCACATTGAAGAGACTATCCTCTCCTGACTGTCTATGCTTGAGACCCCTGTTGATGATCAGTAGCTCATATATGTGTGGGTTTATTTCTGGGCTCTTTGTTTTGTTTCATTGGTCTATTTGTCAGTCTTTATGCCAATACCATACTGTTTTAACTATTGTAGCTTCATAATATATTTTGAAATCAGAAAATGGAATGCCTCCATCTTTGGCCTTCTTTTTCAAGAAACCTTTGGTTATTTGTGGACTTTTGTTTCATACAAATTTTAGGATTTAAAAAAATATTTTTTTTAAATGCATTTGAAATTTTAATGGGAACTGCACTGAATCTGCATATTCTTTTTGGTAGAATAGGCATTTAAAAATATTAAGTGTTCCAATCCATGAACACAGAATGTCTTTCCAATTATTTGTGTCTTCTTTAATTTCTTTCATCAATATATTGTGTTTTGTATACAAATCTTTCACCTACTTGGTCAAGTTTATTCTTACATATTTTATTCTTTTGATATAATGGGGTTTTCATAATTCCTTTTCAGATAGGTCACTTCAGTGCATAGATATGCAAATGTTTTTTGTGCATTGATTTTATATCCTGCAACTTAACTTGTTTTATCAATTCAAACCATTTTTTTGTGTGGAATATTTAGGGTCTTCTATATATTAGATCATATCTACAGAGATGATTTTGCTTCCTCTTTTCCATTCTGGAGTCCTTTTGTTTGTTTATCTTACCTATTTGCTGTGGTTAAGACTTCCATTATTATACAATACTATTCAGCCTCAAAAAAGAAGGAAATCCTACCATTTGCAACAGTAAGGATAGCTCTGAAAGATATTAGGCTAAATGAAATAAGTCAGTCCCAGAAGGACAGATACAGAATATTTCCACTTATATAAGTTATCTAAAACATTCAAAATCATAGAAGCAGAGAATAAATGGTGGTTTCCAGGGTACTGGGAGGAAGGGGAATGGGAAGTTGTTACTCAGTGGGTATAAAATTGTAGTTTTGCAAGATGAATAATTCTAGAGATCTGCCATATAACAAGGTGCCTAAAGTTAAATAGTATGATGTTGTACAATTAAAAACTTAGGAGGGTAAATCTCATGCTAAGTATTCTTTCCATAAAAAGAGAAGAAAAAGAAAAAGAAGCAAATAAATAAATATGGGAGACAAGAAATCTCTTCATGATGGTTATGTTTATTACCTTGATTGTGGTAGTGGTATCATGGGTGCATGCATATGTCCAAACTCATCAAAATGTATATATTAAATATGTATAAAATGTTGTATATTAGGTATACCTCGATTAAGATGAAAAAATAATTGAAAGTGATAACATTGTAGCAATAGAGTACTTAGGGCCAAAAGATCAAAAGAACATATAGTTGGGAGATATAATGTTTTTTGTTTATACTATAAAATTCTGAGTGGTAAATTAACATCACCAGGAAATAATTATCATTCATATTTTCCTGCATGCTCTGGGTAAGACTATGTTCATAGCATCTATGAACATCATAGTGATGCATAGTAATGACCTGTGAAAGTCCTTGGAAGCCAGTATGCATGGGTGGCACAATGAAGGATGGAACACCTTGATTAATACATTAAATACACAGTACTAGGATGTTTAGAGGCCAGATCTCTATTGTTTCAATACAAACAGGTTCTGAAGAGCAATGATGTCATGAATAATAACAACACTACTAGCTTTTTCTCATGATGGGAGATATCAAATTAGTTAGGAAAATAAGGAAACTGAAAAGAGGTTTCCTGGACCTGAGCAGGAACAGAAGGTGCTTGGAAACATGAAGAATCGTCATGTGCACTGATCATAAAATAAAATATATAATTATCTCTTCTCTACTGATTATTCTAAATCATCACTGATAAATCATTATACCTCACATAGGGCCTTGAATTCTATATTTTTTAATCAACTGGTTTATATAGATAGGGATCCTGCAAAAAATATTTGCCCAGGATTCTGCACGTCCTCGGATGGCCATAGAGGGCGTGGTCAGTGAACAGGGTGAAGGGCTGTAGAAAGGAGGGCGGGCGCAGAGGCTGAACTAGTGATTCGAGAAGGGGGGGGTACAGCCTGGATGACTGAGGAGTGTGGGACGTACAGGCAGGGAGTGGGGCCGAGAGACATTTTAAAGAAAGAATACATAGAATTTGATGTAGATTGGTAAAGATGGAACAGAGGCTAAAATAAAGAGTACTTTAAGTCATCTATGTTTAAAGACTGGAAAAATATGATAGAATAGAGATAACTACTCAGAGTAGTGGAGAAAGACCTGTTTGGGATACAGATGTGTATTGGGATATGTGGCAAGTTTCCAACAAAAAGAATCATTCTATGGAGCAAAGGTCAGTTATGAAATGCTCCAAATATCCAAGAAAAATGTTAATGTGTGTGACCAGGCTTTGGAATCCACCATGTGGTATAATTTTTATATATTACATCAGAAATTGTGAGTTTAAATTACAATTCTCCCTTTGGGCAAATTATTTAATGTTTCTGGACCTTGGCTTTTTCCAGAGAAGCAGGTAAATGATGTCTCCTTTGCTGTGCTGTTTTGGGGCAAAAAATGGTAACATGTGCCAATGCCTAGCAAAGTGCCCAGCGCATTCAGACTCAATAAATGTTTGTTCAAGTGAAATGAAAAGGAATCTACTAAGCTCAAATTTCTCTGTAGTTCTACCAATCAGATAATCCTGTCCTCATTTCACACTGTGACGGCAGCATCTGTCACAAGACCCCCTTAGGCCTGAGACTCGGGTCTAGGACCACTATCTGTAAGAGTCGAGAATGGAATTTTTTCTTAACTGGAGCAAGGGAAGAATTAAAGGTGTTCACACTTTCAGGAAAAATGACTTATCCCTCTATAATCACCCACTTGCATTTTAGAAGTCTACTCCCAATACGGCTTAAGATATGGTAAGGTGATATCCTCTTGAAAATATAAATTAAAACAGCATTCAAAGACCCTTCGAAAAAGTCAATGGGAGGCAAGACAGAGATAATTTAAAATAGAATGATACCGCAGTGCTTTATTTGAATAACAATGCTCTTGGAGGGTGGATGCAAGACCTCTATTACTCTCTGACTGCCTGTGTTTATGGCCTTCAGGTTAGCATGGTTAAGTATCTGGTCTGTGCTTGGAGGCACGTAATGACCTTCATTTTTCCTCAGTGCCCAAGTCTGTTTCTGGCTATAGTTAGGATTTTGAGGAAAGGTATGCTAACTCCTTGCCCCATGGGGAAGCAGGGTCAGCTTATACTCCATGAACCTATGGGTGAGGGGACAGTAGCCTAAGGCCTTGTAAGAATGACTGTGTGTTTATAGGAAGAGATTTTACCGTTTTTGAGGTGGATTGGAGATGCTTCTTTTTCCAAGCATGAGAAAAAGATGCTCATGGTGACTTAACCAAATTGTGAAATAGTTCTTCTAGGGATGGGTGAAAATTAGATAATTCATGGAATTCAAAACTTGATTGGAAAAGGTCCTTGGAGAATTTGCTTCAGTAACTTGATACATGCTTAAAGCTTAGGAGAAAGGGATGCATCCTGGTGAAGAAGAAAGGCATAATGCAATCCTAGCAGACAGCTCAGGGTAATGCAGACCAGTCTGGGGCCAAGAGCAGTGGCTCAGTCTTCAGGTTCACGAGCAGGTCTGCAATCTGATTTGGTGATGGTGACCTCAAGTGGAGCAGGTAACCATTCCAGAAAGGTATATGCAAACAGGTTCAATGACTTTGTCTCCATCATTCACCAGGCAAACAAATATTTAGGAGAATATAGGATTCTGGGTCTGCAAGTTGGAAGATTAGTAGCTTTACTCTTTTTCATTGATGTTGTTTTATGTTTGTTGTTTTATTTTTCCCTAATGCTGAAGCAATTAGACACTCACAGTTACCCATTTACCTTATAATCAACTAGTATTTTTCTTTTCCGCTTTCTCTAAACAACACTGAACCCGTTCTTGCAATAGTCTGTGTGCATGTAGATTTCTTAATTCATTATACATTCTTGTTTTCTTCAATTTGAACACTTCTCTTTGTATAACGCACCCCAACCCAGAGTCAATATGTGAATCTTAAATTCCCAGACTTACTTGGGTTCTAATTTCAGCTCTTCAATTCACTACCCATTTAGACACAAGACCGATTGCTTATCCTCTTCAGTTCTCAGTTCTCTCAACGTCTTTGAGTTCTTTTAAGGATTAAATGAGATTCATTTGTTCAATCAACAATATTTATTGAGAACATTTGTGACATGATAAATAGTGTCCCAGTCCTGGGGACGCATGGCGAAAAGAGCAACAATGAAAACATGTCTCTTCTGACAGAGCTTACATATCACATAGAGAAATGGAGTAAAAAAAGTACAGAAATTCAAAAACAAAAGATTTGGAATGGTATTAGGTGATATATAGAAAGATGAATCAGGCCCAGGGGATAAAGGCATGGGGTGCTGGTTTAGAGGGTGACATGAAAACTTCTTAGGGAGGCAGAGGTCAGTGTCAGGTGCTGGAATAATCCATGTGAGTGTCTGAAAAGAGCATGCCAGGAAGAGAAAGGAAGAAGTGTGAAGATTCTGGGGTGGAAATATGCTTATCTCTCATATTTGAGAAACAGTAAGAAAAGATTGTAAGGTGAAATTTAGCTAAGGTCCTGATACACAGTAATTGATTAGTACATTGTAACTATTTTCAATACTATAGACAAAGAGGGTAAGTTTAATCTATTAATGGAAATGACTCTGCACACAGGTCTTCCTCTTGTATAATTTATATTGTCATGAAGTCATCTTAGCTTGTTATATTTTGCCTGGCTCATGTGATTTCTCAATTTCTCTTTCTCTTTTCAATTATCTTCTCTACAGTGGTAAAGATGAGCCTGAAGCTTGGGCTCAACATACAGTTTATATATCACCAACTCTAGGAAGCTTCCTCTGTGCCCCTTGAGCCCAGTGAAGATAGCCTTCAATGTGATACCAGGTGACCTGCATATGTTCTTGTTAGACCACTTAATACACTATAATCTAAGCTATGTTTGCCTCCTATTAATCTTTCTGTTTACCTTTCTCTATTTCTCACAAACCATAAACTTGAAAGGAAGTACTGTTTATGTTTCCACTGAATTCCCAACAGGGGAATTCAGCCAATGCTTTGCACATGGCAAACACATGGTAAATATTTGCTGAGAGATGGGGAAAGACTCAGATGTTTAATACACTGGGGAGAAAATTCAGGCAGGTGTAAAGCCTTTAAAGGCTTTCACACACAGCAGAGAGATTTGCACTCTATAGGTGAGAAACTGGTGTCTACTGACTTCCTGAGTAAATCTGCCTACGTGTGGGAAGCGGGCTGAGTGTGGTGTGTGGCGACCAGTCTCTGGATGAAGGCAGCAGGCCTAGTCCATAGGGGAAGTACCTGCGTGAGAGTGAGTGTTCGCCTGTGCTTATACAGGCGGGTTTCTCTTCAAATAGGCTCAACTTTCATTGGCATTTATTGTCTAGATCTAAAGTAGAATAGCATTATAAGTGTGATACCCACTTTCAAGAATTATGTTTTTCTCTCTATAATTCAGTTCTATAATTTCTGGCAACTGATAGTGATTTTTCATGTATGGTAATAATGCATTTCCATCTTTAATAAGTATACTTACAAATGTAAATGAGGTGTTTTAATATAGGAATTAAGAATAGAAATTATACATGGAAATACCTAATATTTTGAAGGTGGTAAGAAAATGACTAAAGTTTGAAAAATAAAACCTTGAGAAATCTTAAATATCTTCTATGAAAAACAAGCTAAGGACAATGTTTTTTCTTATTGTTATTAGAGTCTAGGAAAGAGGAAAATCAGCAGCAAAGAAAACAATTTCCTTTTTTTTATTTTTGAAAAAATACTATGATTTCTATTATTGCCAATTAAAAAGTATTGTTACTCTGGAAAACTTAGAGAGAGACTGAGATACACAAAGGGAGATCCTGTCATTTCTAGATGACATCATCCCTGTCATGATGACCCAACTTTGCCCTGAAATTTGAACAATTCTCTCCTGCAAATCTTGAATTTCAAAGAAATTTTGGTCAGTCCTGATGACCAAATAAATAAAAAGCTCTAGAATCTGAAATCAGACTAGAGAAACTGAAATGTCTTTTCACTTGCCAATCTGAACTACTCAGAGAAAAAGAAAATAATTTCTTGTTTTGATTACTTTCTGAATGGTTCATGTCAGTCAATCCTTAAGTCTGTCTTTAACTGAAAGCTTCATCTTTGGTTAATTCACCAAGTAAAACTTGCTTTTGGCCTTAGGGATATTTGATTATGGTATTACCAGATATTTTAAATGACAAATTCCTTTAATTGTTTTCACAGCACCATATCCCAAGAAAGACAATCCAGGTGATAAAATGTCTGGCAGAGATTGAAGGGAGCTAGTCCTAATTCCATAACTTTGATTTAATTTTGAATGCCTACGTTAAATATCTAGATCGTTTCTCTCTTACTCTATGCCAATGATACAGCAGTTTCTTGAGCGCAGTCCTTTTTATGTGAGTGATTTTACACCCTCCCTATTTAGTTAAGACTCTGAAGACATGACTTGCTTTAGAAATTATCATGATAATTATTAAGATAATTAAAATGAGTTCTTTCCATTATGAAGTTGTATGTACCATACCTTTCTAAGACCAACTTATCATTCTTTGGCATCCAATGACACTATAAAAAAGGAAGAGAATCTTCCAGTCAGTTAAGCAAACAAGCTCAGTCTGTATTTTATGGCACATTTTTCTGACTGTGATTACAAAATTACAGTGCAAGGAAGTTCAAATCTAATCAGAATAAATCAAAAACTTTCCAAGAGAGGTCAGAGAATAATGCGCATATCTTCTAGTTAAATCGTTTAAAAAGAAAGGTTTGTTCAGTTTAGCATCTTGAGTAGCTGTGTGTTTTTAATCATCACCGTTATTTGTATTATTGATGGCCTATAAAGGAGAGATTGAATCAGGATTAATATGGCTGGGCCAGTGGCCAGGTCAAAACTCAGACAACTACATATTGGAACAACTTTGCCAAGGGCAGAACACAAATACTGAACACCTGACATGTGTGACATGTGTAACGTGCTGCCTCTTACCTGAAGCAAAATGTCTAAGAGATCACAAGCATGAACCAAGCAGTGTGGTAAGCGCACGGTGCAAGGGAGGGAGCAATTACAAATTCATGCAAAGCGACATTCAGGCTACCCTGTACTGTCTTATATTGTCAGAGCATGGTAAATACCCAGTCCTATAACACAGGCAACTGGTTTACCTGAAATCCATCCAGTTTCTATGACAGTTGGCTCTCCCTGATGAATCTCAATTTTCATATTTTCTTTGCCACATGTTTGTCTTACGCAGGTTTTTGCAACATTTTTACCAAGTGGGATGGCAGGATCTGCAGATGCTGGCCAAGATTTCTTGGTCTGTGATGATGGCATTATTTCAGTACATCTTGGTAGTACCCATCTCATCAAGATTCACCCTCAGAGTACTGTGTTAATTCTTCTATCAATCAACGCTGAACAGCAAATTGCTTCTTTGTAGTCTTAGCAACATATTTTTGCCTCTTAGTTAAATAAACAGCAGCCAAAGAGATAAACACTATAATTATCTGCCAAAACAACGCTCTCTATATAAAAACATATGTATTTCTAGGGACTAGCTTGTAAAGACTATTCTGGAGTTGATGAAGAAATAGTATTTCGTTTAAAAATCATTACAAAATAAAAATGATTGCCTTTAATATTATATTTCTACCTTCTTTATTCAGTGTTAACCATTTTGCCCACTCACCAGGTTTAAGTTTTGAGCAAGAAAAATTAGTTCAAATGATGCATATGGTATTATGTAGCTAAAACTCATGTTTATAGGCATAACAGTATTATAGGTTCTAGTGAATATCTAAACAAATTCAAATGATAATGATGGAATCATAATGGAATATCATAATGGAGTGATACTACCTATTTAGCCCTTACTATTCTGGCCTGCACTGATTTTTTTCCAAAGTAGAAATTCTCTAGCTGGAAGGAGCTTGCAAAATCATCTACTCTAAAACATCAGCTTCACCCTGAAGAATACTGGGATCCAAATAGATTGAACAAATTATTCCAGGTCACTGAGTACACAATGCCAAAAATTAGGTTAGTAGAATCCATGGGTTATTGGGTCAGTGAATCTCAAATTTGTTTTCTGATTTTGACAAACCACCTAGAATTACTTCATTTCTTCACCCATAAAATGGGGATAAATGATCTACCATATGGCGTACAGTGAAGATTAGTCTAATGAAGTGCTTTACAGTAAGTGCGCTGTATAGTACCCAGAACACTTAGCAAGCCTGACTTCCCTTCTCTCGGAAGCTCTTTTCAGGATAACACAGAGAATCAAATGTTCCCCTCAGCTCTTTTTTCACTTTCCATTGGTTAATTCTTTAAGATAAGATTTCTAGCTATATTTATAGGTTTCTGTAAGTACCAGAACTTTAAGAATTTGATCTTTCCCAAGTAACGTAAATCATACTTTTACCAATTGTGTTGACTTGGATTTATCTATTCCAAACTCCAAAATGCAACCTCACGGTGATTTTTCAAGAGCTTGTGAAGTTTAATTTTAGGTTTGGCACTGAAGTTTAAATTATCTGAATCGATCACACACTCCTCATAATCTAGTTTTAAAGTCCTGACTGCTGGTGTTATTCGTTCTTGGGCTGTGAATTATATAAAAGTCTAGGGGTCACCAAGATAAAATAAGCTAAGAAGGTTTTCTGTAGGCTATGGTTGTTGTTTTTGTAATTAAGTGAATAGAGATTTTTCAGATCAGTTAGAGTAGTTAAAGTAAGTCTATATTTTTTGTAAACAGCTGACAGGATGAGCATAGGATATAGCAAGATCCAGCTCGATATAGATGCCTTAGTATCCAGGAAAAGGAAAGTTTTATTAAATACCAGGCAAACTTTAAGGAGCTCTGCCTATGTGCCAGATACTCTGCTAGAGAAACTCACTCTTCAGAGGATGAGGTTTTATAATCAAAGTCCTATACTAAGTATAAGGCTAAGCTATGGTTTAAAAAAATTAACATTTGATTCACCAACAAATGTTTACTTCTCTTTACCAGTTAAGTTTCCAGATCAACCCTTTGTGTGACTCCTTTTTCTAAAGGTAAGTTCATAATTTAACGTGCAGTACTCTAGAATGGAACTAAGAAGTCACTGTATAGTTAAAATTAAAATGACAATATCGATTAATTTTCATTACCCTTGCTTTATGAGTTCGTGTGCTGTAAATATGTTGCTCTTGTTAAAAAAACAATTAGGTTTTTCAAATAAATTTCATCTGCTAGTTGCTCAGATGTTGGCTTAATAAAGCAGTTGGAATGTGGCTTAGTCAGAAGGGCTGAAGAAATTGCAGTCATTCATGATTGGGCCATAAACATTCATGTTCCGGAGAAGGAAGTGTGATGATATAAATACATTTTTCAGGAAAAGAAAAAGAATTGTGGTCTAAGTGCATCTGTCCTAGGACTGTGGCACCCAAGTGCCACGGACATGTGGGTGGCTTAGAGCGACAGGAATTCATTGTATCACAGTTCTGGAGGCTGAAAGTCGGGAATGGAGGCCCCGACAGGGCTGGGTTCTTTGAGGACTGTGAGAGGGAACCTGTTTTTGAACTCTGGCAGTCTCCCGGCAATCTCACTTCCCGTGGTTTGTGGCAACGTGACCCCAGTCTCTGCCTTCACCTTCCAGTGGTGTCCTTCCTTGTGGCCGCATTGTCCCCTCTGTGCATGTCTGTGCTTCTTCACATGGGCAAAGACCCTGTTCTGAATCCAGTTACATTCTGAGGTGCTGGTGGTTGGGGCTTCAACATACCATTTTGGGGGAACAAAATTCAACCTATCACAAAGTCTAAAAAGTAAAAGTGAAGTGGTGTGGCCAAATTACCTGATGAATTTAGGTCAGATCAAAACACACACATGCATGCGCACACTATTTAGAATGAAGGAAATGGCACGTTTTTCTGCACCACTGGGCCTGCCAGAGTCTGAAGGATCAATCTTGGGAACGCCGGGCAAGAAAGAGAAAGGGAGTCACTGAGGAAAAGGGAGGGAGGGGGGAGGGCGAGGGGACCAAGAGAGAGATCACATTAACCAACACTGTCATTTGTGGACCAGCCCAAATCCTCTGGTTGTAACTGTAGATCTGGACTGAGTTGATGACAGAGCTCTAATCTATTGAACTATCTTCCTAATTATAGCTAGTTTATGAGTTTAATAATTACTCACATGTTATGTCCACTCACTGAAGAAAAATGTGTCTTTAGAGCCCTTTTAAAATTAGATTGCTTCTGCTGTTTTGAACCTATAGGAGCTTTTAATTCAGACTGGTTGTTTCCTAGTAAAGAGAACAGGTGTTTTGTTCACACTTAGAACCCAAAGCGAAAGTCACAATGTACCCACTCCAGATGTGAATTAGCTCAATAGGATGTTACAAGGCATATGATAGCCAAGTGCTGCGGTGTTACTGTTTTTACTACCCTGGAACGTAGAGATTAAAAATCCCATATTCTCCCATATTCATTCATCCTGTACAACTTTCTGCCAAATCCCAATTAATTTTAGCACTTTTCTTTCTTGGACTTTGTAGAGTTCATGCTTTAAAGCATCAAGGTCGTCCAATCTCTGGGAAACCTGTTCCATCAGCACACTTCAGGGTGATGTGGTTAAAGGACAGGTTCATTACGACTCATCAAGGACCAATGTATGTGAATGAGAACACTGAAGAGTAACCATTTTTTGTACCCTATTAAGATTACTAGACAGCATTTTGTGTTGGATTTCGTTAACCAAGTTTTTTTCACTTATCATCTCTGTTAGTTCTTACTGCATTCCTGTAAGATAGGCAAAGCCAAAGAAACTGGGAGTTGTGAGTGGTGAAGACACAACTAAAACTCATGTTGTCTGTCTTCCCACCTATCCCTTGTCCCATTTACCTCATTGACTCAGCAGAGTATGAAATATTTCCTGTTTTACTCGTAAGTGTCCAGTGGGTGTTTTGAATATAAATTATATAAAAATTATATGAGAGAAAACAAAGTCATGACATGTGAGAAAGAAGGGTTTGTCTATGGTGATGAGGAGAGGAAGTCTTAGAAGTGATTCTGAAGTGGGAGGCTACCTAAGCATATTACTATGTAGTTGAAAGACATATGTTCCAGAGAGAATTGCCTGGAAGTTGGAGTTGGAGTGGGAGAAACTGGAATCTGTTTCCAGCCACTGGTTTCTTTCTTTCTAATCAGCCCCTTCCTATTTTATTTGCTCTAGTATTTGTCACATTACAGTATTTCCATGGTGATAAACTATGATATTGCAAACACCAACCAAGTCAGTCTGTAGGAATAAAAGCAGGAAACAAAGGACTTCCTGTTTCCACAAAAATAATGTGAAACACAGTTCTGAGACAGTTTAAAGGAAAATGAAAAGATACTGTAAAAGTGACTCTAATGATCATACTTAATTAAAAAGAAATACTGATCATAAAATTTACCAAAGGTCTTAGATGCCATAAAGGGAATAGTCAGTTCTCAGATTCAGTAAATCAGTTCTCAACACACTAAGCATCATGTTTGCAGTTCATTTGAATAATTTGTGAGATAATAAATTCAGTGTCATTTTTAAGTGGCTAAGAAGTAGAAAGTATTTTAAAGATGTTACAAGTCAAGTCATGTACAAAACAAATGTAAATCATCAACTCAACAATCACAAAAATCCCCAAAGTCCCTGTTCTTTCTTAGATTTAATACGCAGCCATTGCTCCCTTGAAGGGACAGGTGCAATCAGGCACCAGTTTATGTGTTTATAATTAAGTTATCTTCTTATATTTGGGGATCTTTCAGAAGATTAATGTATTTCTTGCTACCCTGAGCAAATTATCACGTTAAAAAAAAATCAAATGTTATTAAGCTCTACGTCAGGTGACATACGCCACTCAGTTCTTATTTTCTCTCTGTGGAGTGAATAGTGTTCTTCTGGGCCAACCCACCGAACCAAAGGAGCGCATGTTTGATCACGTGTACTGATGGATATCGAAAACAATTAAGAAACTCAGAGTTCATTAATGCATCCATTCATACATTTATTTACTTATTCATTCACCTGACAAAAATTTACTCAGTGCCTACTATGTGTCAGGCTCTGGTCTGGCTGTCGAGATCTCAGATATTATAAAAGCCAACAAGGAGGGATTATGATGAAAGTCCTGCATTCAGTCCTTCAAAGACGGTTCAGTGCAAATATGCAGGCACCCCACAGATACAAGCATACTTACACACCTGTGCTCTGACATGCTTAATCCCAGTGGAGATGTGAACTAGACTATGAAACTGTTTAACAGCAATAGGTGCTCCACAATGACACTTACCTAGAAGATAAACTATAGCTAGTGGTTCTAAGAATTCAGGGTTTCATGGATAAGGAAAGAAATCAAAACGAAAGGACAAATACAGGGGGTTTTGACAAGCCGTTTTTATGTACTCAAGGAAGGATACCAAATACATCCCAAAACAAAACATTAACAAAATATGTGAAAACACCTCCTCCCCAAAAATGGAAGAGCTTTTTCTCAAAATAAAGTTAGCCATTTAGGTTGAATATATTTAGAATGAAAAAGTCATTCTGTTGTCTTTTTTTTCTTCTTACTTCCCATCATGGACACTTGACTTATTTCACTTTATAAACACTCCTCAGACATTGGCACCATTCTGTAAACCACAATTTGGGAAACTGGCAGAGAATGCAAAGAACTGCAGCTCTGTGATCAGCCAGAGGCCCGTATCTGAGTCCAGCTCAGGCATTTACTAATGTCAGATCTTGGTCTAGTTGCTTGACCAAAATAGGAATGCTAATGGAATTTGTAAGAATTAAATTTTTATAATCCCTATAAAAAACTGCGCAATGCCTTTCAAGCAAAACGAAGCTGACAGCTATTGTGGCAACATATCTAAAGTAGTTACATGATCCAAACGCTTTGGATTCTGTGCCCTGACTGTTAAAAACTGTTAAGAGTCTGAAAACTCACCCTACTTCCAAGCTAACAAATTAATCAATGCCCCTTTATGAATACTGGCCGAAGATATGAGACTCCAGATACAAAGGACAGCTAATCACTCACAGCAAGAGCTACAGCAAAACTCTCAGCATTTGTGCCTGTTTCTGAGCCCCACCCACTTTCCACAGAGTGGTGCTGTGAGGGCCAGGAAACTCTTGACAAACACAGTGGACTGCATTTAAGACTGGAACCCTGAGCTTAGAGAAGCAGAATCTTTTGTAATAGGCAGTAAGCCTTCCTGACATTTGCCCTAGGGGGAGATATTATCTTTATTACAAAGGGCAGCAAACAAACTTTCCCTTTTCTAGATAGTGTATGCTACCTCTGACTTTCAAGGCTGTTTCCTATATAAACATCTTTGAAAAGATAGTCCAGAACAAAGGCATCCAGTGCCTCTGGCCCAACCTCAGGCTTACTACAGGTCCATGGAGAGTGGTCTCCCAACAAAACTACTTTAACAAAAAAATGTTATAAATTTAAGACTTTATTTGTTAGAGCAGTTTAGGGTCACAGCAAAACTGAGATGATGGTACAGAGATTTCTCATATATCCCCTGCTCCCAAACATGTATAGCCTCCCCTATTAGCAACACCCCCAACCAAATGGCACATTTATTTAAACTGATGAGCCTATATTGACAAATCGTAATCTTCCAAAGTCCATAGTCTACATTAGGGTTCGCTACTGGTATTGTACATTTTATGGGTTTGGACAAATGTATAGTGACATGCATCCATCATTATAGTATTATGCAAAGTAATACTCCCTACTTTTCAGAAACTTTGCTCAATTGATTTTCTCTCTTCTCTCCTGTACAGTTGAATCCTTCCCCTCTTAACTGGATATTTTCCATAAACAATTAGAAATTCTTAAATACCTACCTTCCTAAAAAGGAAAAAAGCATATGAACATCCAGTTTCCCCAACACCATTTTTTGAAGAGATTATCTTTTCCCCATTCTTGGCTCCCTTGTCAAATATTAGTTGATTACATGTACATGGGTTTATTTCTGGGTTCCTGATTATGTTCCAGGGGTCTGTGCATCTCTTTTTATAGCAGCACCATACTGTTTTGATTACTGTTGCTTTGTAATATAGCTTGAAATCAGAAGGTATGATGCCTCCAGCTTTGTTCTTTCTCAGAGTTACTTTGGGTATTTGGGGTCTTTTGTGGTTTCATAAAAATTCTCTATTTCTGTGAAAAATGTCATTGGAATTTTGATAGGGATTGCATTGAATCTATAGATGGTTTGGGTAGTATGGACATTTTAACAAAATTCTTTCAATTTATGAATATGGGTTATCTTTCCATTTACTTGTGTGTTCTTTAATTTCTTTCAACAATGTCTTATAGTTTTCAGAGTACAGATTTTTCACCTTGGTTAAATTTACTCCTAAGTGTTTTATTTTATTTTTTTGATGCTATTGCCAACTAGATTGTTGTCTTTATTTCCTCTTCAGATAGTTGATTGTCAGAATATAGAAACATAACTGATGTTTGTATGTTGATTTTGTATCCTGAAACTCTACTGAATTCCTTTTTTTTTTTGTTCTACCAGTCTTTGGCTGAGTCTTTATGAATTTCCTATATATAAAATCATGTCATCTTTACACAAAGAAAATTTTACTTCTTTCTTTCTGAGTTGGATGCCTTTTATTTCTTTTTCTTTCCTAATTGCTTTGGCAAAGACTTCTAGTACTATGCTGAATAAGAGTGGCAAGAGTAGGCACCCCCTTCTTGTTCCTTACCTTAGAGGAGCATTATGGAGGCCCCTCAAGAAAACAAAAACAAAACTACCACATGATTCAACAATCTCATTTTTGCGTAAATAGTCAAAGGAAATGAAAACTATCTTGAAGACATATCTCAACCCGTCTTCATTGCAGCATTATTCACAACAGCCAAAACCTGAAAACAACTTAATTGTCTGTAACAGATGACCGGATAAAGAGAACATATATACACACACACAATGGAATATAATTCAACCATAAAAAAGAAGGAAATCCTGCCATTTGTGAGAACATGGATGAAACTTGAGGGCTGTATGTTAAATGAAATAGCTTAAAGAAAAATACTGTATATATCACTTTTTTGTAGAACCTGAGAAAGCCAAACTCAGAGAGTAGACTGATGGTTGCTAGAGACTAGGGGATGGAGGAAATGAGGAGGTACTGGTCAAAGGGTACAAATTTCCAGTTTTAAGATGAGTAAGTTCTGGGGATCAAAGGTACTGCAAGGTGATTACAGTTAACAATACTGTATTGTATACTTGATAGTTGATAAAAGTAAATCTTAAATGTTGTCAACACACACACATACACACACAGCACACACAAAACCCAGTGACTCTGTGAGGTGATAGATATATTAACTGGATTTGTTGTGGCTGTCACTGCACAATATATACATACATTGAATCATCACAATACACACCTTAAAATTACACTGCATTATAGTCATTATATCTCAATAAAGTTGAGGGAAAAATAGGGAAAAAAGCAAACCAACCAACCTCCTCCTTCTTCTTATACCCCTTTAAGTCACCATTGTATTCTTTTCTTCACAACCCAATTACTTAAGGTGTTTTATGCCCTACTTACTCACAATCCATCCACTGTTTGTTATTAAATATAATATAAATACAGAAAAAGTGCACAAATCATATACACACAGTTTAATGAGTATCTGTGCAATCTTCGCCCAGATCTAGAGACAGAATGATATTGATACCTCTATGACCCACTTATTCAAGTCCTATATGACCTAGAGTACATAAACTAGGAGAAATGTGCAATGATGTTTATAGCAACATTATTTAGTAATTTACAGAAGTGAAACACCTATCTGCAAAATGGGCATACCCATTATATTCCCTCATAAACCTCTCTAGCAAAACTCTCTCCTTCTCTAGGTATTCACTATCCTTGCTTACACAATGTTAATTTTATTACTATTCTCTATATTTGACCAATATATTTTAGTCTTTCCTGGTTTTTGAATTTATGAAAATAGAATCATAGCTTATATTCTTTTATGTCTGTTCTTTCATTCAACATAATGTTTGTGATATTTATCTATACTCTTGGGTATACCTGAAGTTTGCTGCTATAGTTTATTCCTTTTTATTCTGTATGGTATTTTATAATATGTGTTTTAAACAATTAATTTACCTATTCTTTTGTAGATGACTGTTTCCATTTCTATAATTTTAAGCAATGTTGCTATAAACATTTTTATAAATATGTTGTACTCTATGAACTCTAGGCTACATATCTAGAAGTTGACTTGATGTATTATAGGATCCATGCATCTTTAATGACAATAGATCATGCCAACTGCTCACCAAAGTGGTTGTTTCAATCTTCACGCGTACCAGCAGAGTATTAGCATTTCTGTTGTACTACATTTTATTCTATCAAATAATATTTATTTTTTAATTTTCTAAAGAATGGCAACTTTTACTATGTGCCAGGGCACGTTCTGATCGCATTCATTTACCCTGTATAAGCCAAACAAGGTCAGGCAGTATTGCTAATCCCACTTTCCAGATAATGAAATTTAGATACAGAGGCTGACTGCAATTCACATATCTGAAAATGACAGAGAGTTCAGCTCAAGAGATTAGATTCTTAACCAGTCTGCTATTATGCCTCTCTTTTCTACTCTGACATTTGTTGTTCTCATATTTTTTAATTTTGCCAAACTGGTCAGTCTGTAATGGTATTTTTAATGTTTATTTTAATTTTCATTTTCCTCAGTATAAATGGGATTGAGCAGCTTTGCATATCTTTTTTTGAGTATTTGGGTCTCTCTTTTGAGGATTTCAGGTTCAAGTCTTTCTGCCCCAAGTTTCTATTGGATATTTTGCTTTTTCTTATTGATTCTTTTCATATTCTTGAAATAAGCCTGTATATTTATTTTAATAATTTTTTTTCTATCAGAGATTTGTATTTTTACTCTCTTAGGTAATATCTCTTAATGAACAGAAGTCTTTAATTTTAATGTAGTTAAATGTACAAACCATTTCCTCTATGGTTTTGCCTTCTGTGCCCTATACTATAAATTCTACTCACAAAGGGAACATAAATAGATTATCTGGTATTATTACACATGTTGTTCTATATACATTTTATTTTTGTTGAGGTCTCTAATACATTAGAAATTCATACTTATTATCAAAAATTAATTTTATGTGTCAACTTGGCTAGACTATGGTGATCAGCTCTTGGGTCAAACACTAGTCCAGATGTTGCTGTGAAGGTGTTTTGTAGATGTGATTAACATTTACAGTCAGTTGACTCTAAGTAAAGGATATTACCTTTTATAATGTGGATTGGCTTTACTCAATCAGTTGAAGGTCTTACAAGCAAAAAACTGAGGTTTCTCAAAGAGGAATTTCTGACTGGAGACTAACATAGAAATCCTGCTTTAGTTTCCAGCTCCATCCTAAGGATTTCAGGCTCAAGACCACAGCATTAACTCTTACCTGAGTTTCCAGCCTTCTGGCCTGCCATGTAGATTTCAGATTTGCTAGGCTCTACAGTTACATGAGCCAATTCCTTAAGACTTAAAATATTAAGTCTCTTTGTATATACATATATGCTATCGGCTCTGTTTTCCTGGTGAACCCTGATTGATACACACTTGGGTACCCAGAGTCATTCAAGAAGCACAGAATCTTAGGGATGGGTTTTCTGAATTGGTTCTGAGGTTTCTGGGACTGGCTCTCTACCACGATTGGATTTAAAGGTACTAATGATTATATTGTCAATAGTAAAGAGAGCACCCTTAGCTCATGGTCATGATATGGTAACAGAAATATGCAAAATATTGACACAGGATTGGCTGGTTGTTCCTAATTGTAATCAACAAAATGGGGAAAGAAAAGCATGAGCCCAATCAAGTGCTCATTAATTCCCAGCTCAAGTGACGCATAAGTGACCTAAAAGTTTCTGTGTCTACCCTGAAGAAAGCCTTATTGTCTGAGGTTGCAGAGCTTAGATTTCTGAATAATAAATCCAGTCTCATCCTGTGAGTGGCTGATTTACAATGTAAATTTAATCCCCAAGCTCACAAGATGCCTGCTGGTGAAGTGAGGGTATTGATTCTGAAGGAATGGGATCCTGAAGATTGAAATGGGAGCATATGGGCCAATCCTGATGAAGTTGGGGATGTTGGACTCTTAGATTCTGATGTATCTTCTTTGCCAGCGGAAGCAGCCACTCTAGCCCCATCTGAGGAGGTTAACTATGCTTTGCTTGAGGTACTGGTAATGGCTTCACCTGGAGTAGCTGCCTTGCAAGACAGTGTTGATTTCCTTTAGAACTCCCTGCCCCACAACCTGTCTTTGCTTCTAGGCTTATATGTAGACTCAACTCCCAGTAAGTCCCAAAAGGCGAGGTACACAAGGTGATCTGTGAGGAGGCATATTGTAATACAAAAGAACTATATTTGTTTTTTCTAATTTTTATATTTAGAAATCTTGGAAATATGTGTAGGAAGGGTCTTTGAGGGTGTGGGATAATGAAAAAGGAGCATAAAGTTAGATCAGGTAGAATTTATTGATACAGGCCCACTAAGCAGATGTTCTGGATTCACAATTGTGGTTTAAGTTTGTGGAATTGGAAAGTGTTTTGTTTGATTGGTTGGCTGAAACATGAACGAAAAGGTAGCTTGAAGTAAACAGGTTGAAATGCCACAACTGCCTTAGAGTACTGCATACTATGGTGTCCAAAGGATTAGTGAAAATGGAACATAGAGTAGATTTATCATGTAAGACCTGCTCACTCATCCCAGAAGGTCATAGTTTCAGGAATGTGAGAAATAAATTTTGAGGAGAGTCCTGTACCTTTGACAAACTGTGTGGTTACTCTTCTCTGCAAGTCAGGAATAACAATAGGAACTGTTGAAATTGAACCAGAATTCTTAAATGCAATGGAAATAATTGGATCCCGGAGTGACAGGGCCAAGTGGTGGCACTTAATCACCAAAGACAAGGCGGGCATAATGGACAGCAGGGTCAAAGTAGTAATTAGAATAATCTCACAGAGAACTATGGCATTGACAATTGATCATGATGTCCCTACAGGTGAAATAAATGGGAATTTGCTAAATTCTTACTTGGTCTGTATAAGCAGAAGAGTGATTGATTCAACACATGCCTTACTTGAATCATCAAAATAGTCATGTCCCCTCAGTCAGTTCCCAAACTGAGCCAGTTTCCAGGCTCAGAACCTCTTGAATGAAGGGGAAGCTGGACATTCTTAAGAAAGAATCCCACTAAACTGCCAAAAATATATAATGTTAGTATTACTCCAGCCTTCCCCAAGGGATTCATGACCTTGGAAAATATTCTGTTTGATTGGTTGGCTAAAACATGAATGAAAAAGTGGCTTGAAGTGAACAGGTTGAAATGCCACAACTGCCTTAGCGTACTGTATGCTATGGTAGCCAAAGGTTTAGATTTGAATATGGAACGTTAGAGTAGATTTATCATGTAAGACCCGCTCACCATCCCAGGAGGGCAACGTTTCTAGAATGTGAAGAATAAATTTTGAGGAGAGTCCTGTAGGTCAGGCATTGAGGAAAATAAATAGACTTTTCAGGGATTACTGGACCCTGGCATTGAAGTGGTACTAATTTTGGGAGACCCCACATGTCACTGTGTCATTTATTAAAAGGAGTAGAGAGAAATGTTTGCTAAGGTCAGCCAGAATGGGGACATAAGAGTCTCGGATGACCCGGGTGGTGTTGGGGGGAGGGTCTTGCCTCAGGACGTCTCAGCACGGGTCCAGCGTGTCCCAGACCAGTCTTGCCAAAGGGTGTATTTCCCCAATATCAGAATGCATAATTGGGATAGACATACTCAGCAATTGGCGAAATCCTTACAGTGGTGCCCTGACCTGTGGAGTAAGGGATATTATAGTAGGAAAGGCCAAGTGGAAGCCACTAGAACTACCTCTACATAGTAAAATAGTAAATCAAAAGCAATACTGCATTCCTGGAGGAAGTCAGATAATTAGGACTTGAAGGATACAAGACTAGTGATTCCCACCATATTACCATTCAATTGACCTTGCACTTCATAGATTGATCTTGGAGAATGACCATGGGTTATTGTAAACATAACCAGGTGGTGACTCCAACTGCAGATGCTGTTTCAGATGTGGTTCTATTGCTTGAGCAAATTAACACATCCCCTGGTACCTTAGCAAATACTTTCTCTCTACTCCTTTTAGTAAAGCTGACCAGAAGCCATTTGCTTTCAGCTGGCAAAATCATCAATATACCTTCACTGTTATAACCTTAAGGACATATTAGCTCTCACTTGAGCCCTGTATCATAACTTAATCTGCAGGGAACTTGATCACCTTTCCTTTCCATAAGATATCACACTGATTCATTATGTTGATGTCCTTATGCTGATTGAATCTAATAAGCGAGAGGTAGCAACTATTTTAACATATTGTTAAGTCATTTACATATCAAAAGGTGGGAAATAAACTTGGAAAATTCAAGACTTTCTACCTCATTGAAATTTCTAGGGACTCAGAGGTGTGGGGCATGTCAAGATATCCCTTCTTGGTGAAGATAAGATGAAGAATACATTATTAGATCCTATCTGTATTATAATTAAAAAAGGAGGTTTAGGGGGAGACTCTTTGGACTTTAGAGGCAGCATGTTCCTCATTTGGGTGTTCACTCCAACCCATTTACCAAGTGAAAACAATGAGAGAAGGTTCTGCAACGAGTTGGCTGCGTGCAAGCTGCTCCGCCTCTTGTGTCATGTGATTCAGCCGCTCTAATGGTTCATGAAGTGTTATTGGCAGGTTGAGATGCTGTTTGGGACCTTTAAGGGGATCCTGCAAGTGAACCACAGCACAAGTACTTAGGAGCAAAACCTTGTCATCCTCTTTGGGTAATTACTCCTCTTTTGAGGAAAATCTTTTGCCTTGCTGCTGGGCTTAGGAGTTGAATGTTTAAGCATAGGCTAGCAAGTTACCGTGTGACCTGAGCTTCTCATCGTGAATTAATGATGTCTGACTCACCAACCCATAAAGTTAGACGTGCACAACAGCATTTCTTCATCAAATGCTTGAAGTAGTACATATGAGATGGGGCTCGAGCAGGCCCTGAAGACACAAGTTACATAATGATGTTGCTCAAATGCCTACGGTCCCTATTTCTGCTGTATTACCTTCTCTCATCCAGCCTGCATCTATGGCTTCATGGGAAGTTCCCCACTATCGGTTGACTGAGGAAGAAAAAGCCTGTACTGTTTACCGATGGTTCTATGTGATATATAGGCACCATCCAGAAGTGGACAGCTGCAGTAACACAGCCCCTTCTTGGGGTACGTGTGAAGCACAGCGGTGAAGGGAAATCCTCTCAGTGAGCAGAACTTCAAACAATGCATCTGGTCGTCCGTTTCGTTTGAAAGTTGAAATGATCAGAAGTGTGATCGTATTAGTGATTATTAGTGATTAATTATTCATAGGCTGTGGCCAGTGATTTGGCTGGATAGTCAGGAAGCTGAGAAGAATCTGACTAGAAAATTGGTGACAAAGACATCTGGGGAAGAGGTATGTGGACAGGTTTCTCTGACTGGGCAAAAAATATGGAAGTATTTATGTCCTATGAGAATGTTCACCAAAGTATAACCATAGGTAGAGGAGGATTTTCATAATCAAATGTATAGGATGACCAGTCAACCTTCATTCTCTAGCCACTCCATTATTCCTTAAAATATTGCCTCTATCCCATTTTCTTCTCTTTCAGGAACTATAATGAGTTGTATATAAGATTCTCACTCTATCCTTTTTGTCTATTAACCATTCTGCTCTATTTTTTCCATTTTTTGATGTCTTCATTATCAATTATGGATCATTTCTTCTAATGTACCTTCTAGTTCACTAATAATTATCTTTTCCTGTTTTGTATAATCTGCTGCCATACTTATCCACAGAGATTTTCATCTCGGTGTATTTTTCAGTTCTTAAAGTTCTCTTGGTACTCTTCCACATTTTCTAGTTACTTCTTATATTTTTCTATTTCATGCATATAGCTTCAATTTTTTCTTTTGTTTCTTTTATGCATGTGAGAATCATTTTTCATAAACTGATAATAGCAATATTTGTAGTCTTTTTCTTTTCTTATTTCTGCTGTTTATTGCTTATAGCAACTAATTTCCTTGTATGCTAAGTTATCTTTAATTGTATGCTACTCATGGTCCTTGAGAAAATTTTTTATGGGGATTTCCTGAGGTTATGGATATATGTACTTACCTTTACAAATGATTTGCATCTTTTCCTTTCAGGTGTCTAGGAACACTATTAGTTCAGTACTGCTTTAAATTTATATTTTATAGTTTCTCGGAACACTTTGATGATTTTAAAAAAATAATTAGGCTTCAGACTCACTAGCCATGATTATATCTCAAGATAGTTTTCTTAATATACATTCTTCCTAATATTCTTAGTGCCAATGTAAATTTTCTGGAAGTCCTGGGGTTTGTGGAAGAGGGAATAGGGCAGGTCCTCCCTAATTTAGAACATAGTCATTTCTACATATGAATGTATATACCACTGTTATATATATATCAGCTTATAACTACCAGAAACAAATTTTTGGTAATATGTACAAGTCTGACCCTTATGGTTTTGTTCTTCATTCAGTTCTACATATAAAGGATTTGGAAAAGAGCTACAAAAGAGCTAGTAAAATGATTAAAGTAAAAAATTACAACTCAGGGGAAAAGGCTGAGAAACTCGAGGTTATTGAAGGAAGAGATGGTTAAAAGAAAGACAATATTCATCTGAGAACAGACATTAACAGTGGGTTGTTTCTTCTTCTAAGGCAATAGCTCTATAACTTGGCCTCATATTGTCATCACCAGGGAAATTTTAAAAATAAACTCATGCCATGGTCCTAACCCCAGGGCTTCAAGCTTAATTGGCCTGGAATGTGACTTGAGCATCAGGAATTTAAAAAAACTCTCTGTGGTGCTGGGAATTCTTCACTATAAAATTACTTTAGAAGGCAAATTCTTAAGAGTGCAGTGACTCAACCTGTAAAACTGTAGTTCACGTACAACTATTCTGGCACTCAGATATACCACAAAATAGAAAATTCTATACAATGGGATTTCTGCATTTCCACAATAAACAGGACAAAAGAAATAGTGCTTCAACAGTAGCACAAGGAATTTTGATTGAAAAAAATAAAATACTTCCTTAGAGTTTGGTTTGGAAAATTCTAGAATGTCAAACAAAGTCCTGTGGCATCTTGTTATTGTTCATATTAATTTGAGGCAGTTTTGCCTCAGTCTCTAAATTCAGACAGAGCTGGGCTTGAATTCCTACTCCTGGACTTAGTAGGTGCACAACCGTTGGGAAAATTAAACTCTCCATTCCTTAATTTCATCATTTACTCAATCATGAAATAAATATTTATCAAACAACACCAGGCAGGTACTGAACCATATTCTGGGGA
Source organism: Phataginus tricuspis (assembly GCA_029783875.1). Taxonomy (NCBI): domain Eukaryota; kingdom Metazoa; phylum Chordata; class Mammalia; order Pholidota; family Manidae; genus Phataginus; species Phataginus tricuspis. The sequence continues at coordinate 12,926,677 of JAQQAC010006877.1, read as the reverse complement.
CACAGCAGTGAATATGACAAGGTGTGCCAAATGGGATGACACACCTTCCTTATCAAACTATTAGCAAGGAATTCATGGGAAGTACAGGTAAAGTGGCTGGGAGAGTACCTCATTATTACTATTATTAAAATTTGTATTTTCTCCAAGGGGTAGATAGCATTAGATTGGAGCTAAAATCTGGGAGAATTTTTATTTATGGTCTATAATAATGCTTATAAGTTTTGCTATCCTCTGTATTTCAAATTGAGCTTAAAACAAAACAAACAAACAAAAACAAAGTAAAGGCACAACCTCCCTGAAACAACTACCACCGTCAGCAACCAAACCCTGAGCACATGGCACGCCCTCGGACACAGCGACCAAAATAGCTAAGAACCTCTTTGGAAACCAGCTGTAGTAGGTTCACCACAGAATATAACACATTCTTGCTCTCCTCAAATCTCCTTTCATTTCTCGGAAAAGAGCATGTCACTGATAGAAAGAAAATCCATTTGTGTGACTGTACATCTCCACAGCATACGCAAAGAAATATGGAGTGTGATAATTGACTTAGGAACAGTTTGTCTAACTCATTAAAGTGTAAAGACTTCTCCTTAAAAAAAAATGTCTTGGAATTGAGTAAAAACAAAAAGAGAAAGAAAAACGCTCAGAAACATCTATGAAAAGGGCAGCCTGCTTACAACTGAATGAAACTGTGGAGTAAAATCTGTTAAGTAAAGCCAACAGGTATCTATAGACATCTTCATTAGCTGCCATCACTGGGATCCTGGGAAATGAAACCATTTACAGAGATAGAAATTACCACATAGTTGCACATTTAAATTTTCATGTAAAATATGTGCTAGAGCTACTAATAGAGTGAAAACACTAGAATTTTCTTCAGATGATTACAGTTTCTGGCACACAGAAAATTCTTGGCAGTGTTATTTTCTTTTCCTCCCTGCCTTCACTGTCTTTATACATTCTTTTCTGTGCAGTAGAAGATCCCAAGAAAGGACAGGGGTCAATAAATACTATGCTTTGAATCGATCTCAAGGGCTCCTGTGCCAGTCGGTTGTGTAGCAGAAGGACCAACAGGCAGCATATCTACACTCATGTTGCTTTCTTAAAGGCTCGCTTGGGTACAGCCACCCAGATCTTTCCTTTCGTGAACCTAATTCAGTTGTTAAAGTGTTGAAAATCCTCAGTCTGAACACTCAGGCCCATGTTTTAAATTGCAGAGATGTGATCTGAGTTTCTATCCTGTACTGATCAGGGTAATAAAGACGGTCTGCATTAGGAAGTCATTAACTCCTTTTTCAAAATCTGTTTTAAGCTGCTTATGTTATCATTTATGTTAGAATGAATTTTTTCAAAGACTGTTTGCCTAAGTGTCAGATTTTGAGTTCATTCTACTGCAATGGAAATTGTAAAAAAAAAGAATAAAGAGTGAGACTGACATACCAACTGAGTGGAATTATATTCAGAGCAGCTTTCCCCAATACTATACTACAGTATGACATTTATTATTAGTCTCTATATATAATCTATAGTGTTACTTTATACACTATAGAATAATATTTAAAAGTGAGAAACCAACAACCGACCCTACTTAGCTAACATGGAGCTGCCTGAAGGTTGGAATGAGGCCCTACTGGGAAGCCGCGGCTGCCCCACAGGCCTCTGTCCGCCGGTGGTCATCGGAGGTGAGCTTTGCTGCTCTGTCCCGTGACTGCTCAGTGGTCCTCTCTCGGGGGCTTTCACCCTCACTCCCTCCTTGACAAGCCAGCTTCTGTTTCCTTCCTATTCTTCACACTTGACCTCTTGTTCATTTACTCACTTCTTCTTCTGTTTATATAAACAAATCAGGGTAAACAGGAAACAAAAGATATTATAGGTTTTAAATTAATTGATGCCAATGCCTCTTCTTTTTTTCAACTTCCTTAAAAGTTAATAAGATAAACTATTAAGGGCATAATAGTATACTTCATGGTTATCCACTTATTCAACTTTAATAAGTGTAAGACATTATAACACATGCTGAATTTAAACTCCAGGAATTTCCTTATTATTTGAATTTTAACATTGTGTTACTAGGAAATAGCATTTAGTGAGAAATGCACAAGAAAGCAACACACACACATACTCACACAGAGTCTGTGTTGTATTTTTTTTAAACAAAACATAAATAAATGGAAACATGCTGACCCTAATGGGCTATAAATAAAAATCAACAAGGCTCTTTATGGCTTGTTGATACTGAAAGTGGGGAAAAAAAAAACAATAAAAAATGAATTGTTTGGCGCTTGGGTCTTCTCGTTTCATTTCCCGTAACAATGACCTACACCACAAAATCCACCAACCCTGCCCAACAGTAGCACAGCAGTGAGGGGGAGTGGGAAAAAAGGGGAAAAGTTGGGGATCAGTCCAATTAAAGGTGATGGGAAAAATGTGCCATTTCACTTTAAATGACTGGCTTCTCAACCCATTTGACCTCCCGTTAAAACATTGAGAACTATATCCAGAGGCAGTTTGCCACAGCTTCTGTTCAGTACCTGCTTAGTAATTAAGAAAGACTTGAGGAGATTCCATTTTCAGAAACTTGAGCAGCTTACTGATTTAAGGAAGGTAGTGCTTTTAGAAGATTTGGGGAAACAATGTCAAGAGGAGCATAGTAATGATTGAACACGCATCAGGTTACATTGCGTCCATCACTGCCCTCATCCTGGTGGTGACGGCGAATATCTAGAGACATGTAACTTCCGATTACACGGTCTTAAATCTTCAGAGCATTACCTGGTCTCCTGCAGAGCCCTCAGATTGAGCACGTTGGTGGAAAACCATGATCCCCCAGTTTCTGTCTTGTGTTCACTGTGTGGTGCACATTCAAAGCGCCTAGTATCCCTCAGCAGTCAGTTTAGATACGTTCAAGAAGAGGCTTCTCCTCCCTTTATAGTGACCACATTCAATGTTGTGTAGTTACAGAGATTAGGCATCAAGAGATTGGATTCTGGTCTGTTACCTCTGGAATGAAACTTAAAATTTAATTTAGACAAGCACACTTATTTCACAGATGGAAGGAAGGCATGAGAAGAGAGGCGATTTACCCCAGGGCACCAAACTGGCTAACCTCAGATTGAGACAGGGACCATGGGTTTAGACAGAGTAAGGGGTGAGGGCCTCTGGAAAAAAACAAAGCAAGATAATCCATTGTGGGATTTGCTTTGGCCTGCTG
>JAQQAC010006877.1:12857984-12923363 GCA_029783875.1 Phataginus tricuspis | reverse complement strand
CACATCTTATTTTTCTAACTTTACTCTCAAGTGCTGCCTTTCTTCCTCCAGCCCTAAACAAATGATTTGTTGCAACCTAGGCAATGTAGCAAACAAGCCCAAAACAACATAGTAAAAACAGGAAGGATTCCATCTTAAAACCCAATTAGTTAAAAAAAAGTTTCTTAACAGACAATAACTCAGCCCACCTTGGGAGCAAAGCAGGCAGTATTGAGTGATATATTCCCAGACCAGGAAGCTGCTATCCTGGGAGGAAATCAGAGCAGTAAAATTCTTGTAAATAACCAGGAAGACTAATAAGAAACTTAGTGTTTCTTCAAAAGTATTTGAGACCACTTAGCAGGTGTACATCCCTAGTCCTTTGTCTCTCAACTGCCTATAAAACCCCTAAGCAACGCACCACCCTGGGGCTCTCTTGTCCCCTCCTGGCCTGAGCCAGGAGCTCTGTCCTCTTGCTTCCTCTCTAAATAAAAGCCTGTACCTTGCTCTCCTACCTTGACTGTTTGCAAAGGTCATTCTTCGGCTCTGTGAACAAGAACCCCGGCATCAAGATGATACTCTCCTTAACCTCATTCAGTGCTGTTCACTCCACCAAAGAGCTTCCCTTCCCTCCATTTTTTGGTGGCTTCATCTGTTACAGAATCAGACTCAGTTTCCCCATCTGTGAAATGGAAAGTATAAGGTAGATATTTTGCAGCATGGCTGTGAATAGAAAATAGTGGATTTTAAATGTCCACTGGAGAGTGTAATGCGCACATATTCAATAGGTGCATTTCATCGTGGTGCAGAAGGGATCACCTCAGTTCAGGGAGCCTACGTTAGATTAGGCCTTTCAGGACTTCTGACGTTTTCATGCTAGGAACAGCTTTTTGCTGATGAAACTGGTCGATCAGAATAGAACTGTGTTCATCTTACAGTATATGGCCATGGCCTATGCATTTTTCAAGACTTTGCCCTCATTTTTTTTAAAGTGTAGTCTGAGTATGACTAAAGTGAATTGACATGGCAGTGGAAGCTTCTCTCATGTCATCAGTTTGATCTTTGACATAAGGGATGCAGCAGGCGTGCGGACACAGTCCTGGGTGTTTGTCCTGGCCCCTGCAGTGCAGCCTTGGCTTTGCTGAACTGCCAGAATACTGTATTTCTTCTCATGTCAAATGTGGATGGAGCTGGATGATTTCTAAATTCCTTTCAGATTCTGAGATACAGAGAAATCTCAGCTATGGTAATCATAAACAAAACAAATGTTTGCAGAGTACTATTGCATTTTCTGGGAAAATAGATCATCTAACAGGTTTTTTGAATTAGAGGTACTAAAAATCGAAGTGAAAGAGCAGAAAGCCTTAAATTAGTGGCAGTTGGCCTTTTCTGACAATAAAATGAACTTGCTAGAAATTTATAGTAGCTGTAGAATGAAAACAACTATTAAATCAAAACTGACTTAGTACATTCAGAAACACAAGAATGAAACCTACTAACGGCTCAACAGAATTTAATTGAACACTATGAGTAATAAAAGAGCATCCAGGTGGATGCTGAGAATAATTATGGATGATTCTGAATTGCAGTATTTGACTTGCTGTGAGAGAGAAGAGCTGAGTTCCAACTGTTTCTGTACTGAGTTGATTAAAGAAGCTAAATTTCTACTGACATGGCGGTGTCATGAATGCATCACAGTGGATTTTCCTCCCAGAATACCTGAGACAGCCTGACGTGGCCTGCAGGAGGACAGCCTAAGCTCCTGTCTGGCACTTGGCTTCCGGGGACCCTCTGTCCCCAGAGACTGGGGACCTGCTGAGGGGCATTTGCCTCCCTCTGGCTCTCTGATGTCCAGCACGTGGAAGGCAGTCAGGGGAAAGCAGAACGCATTTTTGGTGTCAGACTTGGGGATTCGAAATTCGGCTCTGGCACCTTACTAGTTGTGTGAACTTGAGCTAGACACTTGACCTGTTTGAGTCTGTTTCTTCACCTTCGAAATGAGTTTAAGAAACAGTAATTTTTATATTTTCCTGGCTTATCTTTTGGCTTAGTCTTTGCTGGGATTTACATTCTGATTTGATTTTTTTAGTCTAGTTTACATCAGCTTTTCACGCTTGGGGAATTTATTTGTGGAATAAAAATCCTTGCCTTGTACCTAGATGATGTCCCCTATTCCTTTACTGTAGCTCTTTACCCCGTTGCATTTCTTGTTTCTTGACATCTTAGGGTGTACCCACACACAAGGTAGAACCAGCCTTTCAGTGGATGACAGGTATTTCCAAATAAAACATAAGTAGTATAAAATCAATGACTTTTTCACTAGCTAATAAAATCCAAATGTTTAAATATTTACATTCTTAAACATAACCACATTTACCTAGTATAAGTCCTAATGAGGCAATCACCTCCCTTTCCAGACTTCTAAAAAGAAATCACACCACTTAATACTTTATCTATCATTCAGATAAACAAATACTTAGTTACTTCCAAAAATCACTGAATGTTCGTGTTGGCCTCATCTTCATCCTCTTCAGTTATGTCCTTTTGCCCTGTGTGGGGACCTCAGAGAAGCTGCCCTGCGTGGGACACTCCTCACACACAGGATGTTTTTCCTTTTCATGGGATCATAGAAGAATAACATTACGATTAGTATTCTTAACAAGATGGACTAAATTCACTAAATATTTTTCTAAAAGATAGACAGTGACATTGAGGTGAAGTGAGCAGTTCTACTAATTCCTTGGCTGACAACCATCTTGTTTAGGAAACCCAAATGCTTGCTCTCAAAAGAAGTTAGGGAGAAATTTTCACTTTTGTGTGCCAAACAAAACAAAATGAAATTATAATTGGTTTTCCCTGTGGACCCGCAATTTCTGCCTGAAGGAGAATAATGAAAAGCAGGAGAGCACACCCTTATGCTTCTGGAACTAGTTCATCTGGAAAAGTCTGGAGAGTGACGGCTCTCTCACCGAGGGAGCAGTCAGCTCCGGGGACCTGTGAGTGTCAGCCCACCAGAGTCCCATCTCAGGGAACTGGTTGGAAAGCATGGTGAGGCTATGGGAACTGGTGAGACCCTTTCATTGGTGTATATGCCTTACTATCCTGAACGTCAGTCTCATTGTCATAAGGAGGAATACAAGAATGGTCCTGCTCAGAGGTAGAAGAGGCCCAAATGTTGTAGATTTTGAAAAATGCAGATTCAACATTGTTATACTAAATCCTAGGAACATGTTTTTTCATATTAGATAGTAAACATTTTGTTTTTAAATTTGTGTTCGCTGCTTCATCTAAATGTTTCTTCTTACAGAACAGGAACTCACAAGTCTATTTTTAGAAGATTTTTTATTAAAATTCTTCTACCAGAATATATATAAGAAACACCTCTCATGGTATGACAAGCAAATTAATATTTATGGCAACTCCTTTGCTTTTTTTCTCTCTCTTCTTGATTCTGACACACATACCAATTGAAGTCTTGCTTGCCATGATAGGATAATTAATTAGAATTATCCTTTAAAACCTAGAGTTGAAAAATATTATCATTAGAGACCTATTAACATCTCTCTAAAATTTTACTTAACATTGAATTAAAATAGCAATATATTTCAGCCCAAATAATTTGTTATGGATTAATGGTAGTAACTGCTGAATTTTCATTTTCAGGTGGATAATCAACATTTGCTCAATAACCCTTTCTCTTGTGTTTAGTTAGCTCACAACTATGCAGAACGTTATTGCTCTGCCACAGTGACACATCACCCTCCTTCAATAATATTTTTGCCCAGTGCACTACAGCCAGAGGTAGAAAAGGCACAAGTCTCATCTTGTTGGACTCTCCTAACTTCCATCTTCCTGTTCACCTCTGAACCTTTACCAGGTGGTACCATTATCGCCCCTCTATAGGATCGGCCCTGGGAAAAGTCATCAGTTCCTTTTTGCTCTGCAAAGACTTTGATTTCTAAGTATATTCTTTAGTTTATGAACAGTAAGCTTTCAATTTTCTTCTGAAAATGCCTTTCTACTCCCTACTCCTGAATGATCATTTGGCTGACTGTGGAATTCTAAGTTGACATATTATTTTATTGTTTTAAAGATATTATTTTATTTATTCTGGTTACTATTGTTGCTGAAGAGAAGTTCGTTGTCAATCAAATTGTTGCTCCTTCCCAGGTAACCTTTGTCTTTGATTGCTTTTAACTGTTGGTATTTGGTGGACTGAAATGTCATCATGCCACTCTTTTCGATTTGTTTCTCTTTATCCTTTTCAGTGTTTATTGCATTTCTTCAGGCTGAGGACATCTGTTTTTCTTTTATTTTGGAAAGTATTGCTATTGATTGACTGTTTCCCCCCACCCACCCCAATTCGTATGTTGAAACTTAGTCCCCAAAGTGAGGGTATTTGGAAGTAGGGCCTATGGGTGATAATTAAGTCAACAGGGTGGACTCCTCCTGATGAGATAGTGCCCTTAAAGAAGAGAACTCAGAGAGCTATTTTGTCCCTTCTGCCATATATGCAACCAACAAGAATTCTATGATCAAGAAGTGGACCCTCACTGAACCATATGGGTTCCCTGATTCTGGACTTTCCAGCCTCAGAGTTGTGAGAAATAAGTTTCTGTTGTCTATAAGCTACCACATCTGTGATATTTTGTTATAACAGCCTAATCAGACTAAGAAAGCACCCCATTTAAGAGTACATTCCATAAGCTTTAAAATTTTTTCTTATTAAGGTATCAAGGATATACAATCTTATAAAGATTTCACATGAGAAATATGGTGGTCGCAACCTTCACCCATATTATCAAATCCCCCCCCACACCCCATTGCAGTCACTCTCTATCAGCACAGTAAGATGCTGTAGAGTCTTGTCTTATCATGCTATACTGCCTTCCCCATGACCTACCTGTATTACATGTGCTAATAATAATGCCCCTTAATCCCATTCTCCCCCCTCCCCAACCACCTATACCCACCCCTCCCCTTTGGTAACCGCTAGTCCCTTCTTGGAGTCTGTGAGTCTGCTGCTATTTTGTTCCTTCAGTTTTGCTTTGTTGTTATACACCACAAATGAGGGAAATCATTTGGTGCTTGACTTTCTCCACCTAGCTTATTTCACTGAACATAATACCCCCTAGTTCCATCCATGTTGCAAATGGTTGGATTTGTTTTCTTCTTATGGCTGAATAATATTCTATTGTGTATATGTACCACATCTTCTTTATCCATTCATCTACTGATGGACACTTAGGTTGTTTCCATTTCTTGGCTATTGTAAATAGTGCTGCAATAAACATAGGGGTGCATACGTCTTTTTCAAACTGGGCTCCTGCATTCTTAGGGTAAATTCCTATGAGTGGAATTCCTATGAGTGGAATTCCTGGGTCAAATGGTATTTCTATTTTGAATTTTTTGAGGAACATCCATATTACTTTCCACAATGGTTGAACTAATTTCTCACCACAGTGTGAGAGGGTTCCCCTTTCTCTTCATTCTCTCCAGCATTTGTTGTTCCTTGTCTGTTGGATGGTGGCCATCCTTACTGGTGTGAGGTGATGTCACACTGTGGGTTTAATTTGCATTTCTATGATGATTAGTGATGTGGATCATCTTTTCATGTGCCTATTTGCTATCTGAATTTCTTCTTTGGAGAAGTGTCTGTTCAAATCGTCTGCCCAATTTTTAATTGGGTTATTTGCTTTTTGGGTGTTGAGGCATGTGAACTCTTTATATATTTTGGGTGTTAATCCCTTATTCAATATGTTGTTTATGAATATATTCTTCCCATACTGTAGGATGCCTTTTTGTTCTGCTGATGGTGTCCTTTGCTGTACAGAATATTTTTAGTTTGATGTAGTCTCATTTGTTCATTTTTGCCTTTGTTTCCCTTCCTCGAGGAGATGTGTTCAGGAAAAAGTTGCTCATGTTTATGTTCAAGAGATTTTTGCCTATGGTTTCTCCTAAGAGTTTTTTTATGGTTTCATGACATACATTCAGGTCTTTGACCCACTGTGAGTTCACTTTTGTGTATGGGGTTAGACAATAATCCAGTTTCATTCTTTGACGTGTAGCTGTCCAGTTTGCCAGCACCAGCTGCTGAAGAGGCTGTAATTTCCCTATTGTATATCCATGGCTCATTTATCATATATTAATTGGCCATATATGTGTGAGTTTATATCTGGGCTCTCTATTCTGCTCCACTGATCTATGGGTCTGTACTTGTGCCAGAAACAAATTGTTTTGATTACTGTGGCTTTGTAGTAGAGCTGGAAGTTGAGGAGCATAATCTCCCCAGCTTTAGTCTTCCTGCTCAGGACTGCTTTGCTATTCAGGGTCTTTTGTGGTTCTATATGAATTTTATAACTATTTGTTCTAGTTTGTTGAAGAATGCTGTTGGTATTTTGATAGGGATTGCATTAAATCTGGAGATTGCTTTAGCCAGGATGGCCATTTTGACAATATTAATTCTTCTTATCCATGAGCATGGGATGTACTTCTATTTATTGGTATCTTCTTTAATTTCTCTCCTGAGTATCTTGTAGTTTTCAGTGTATAGATCTTTCACCTTCTTGGTTAGGTTTATTCCTAGGTATTTTATTATTTTTTATGTAATTGTAAATGGAATTGTTTTCCTGATTTCTCTTTCTGCTAGTTCATTGTTAGTGGATAGGAATGCAACAGATTTCTGTGTATTAATTTTGTATCCCGCAATTTTGCTGAATTCAGTTATTAGTTCTAATAGTTTTGGGGGGATTGTTTCAGGTTTTTATGTACAATATTATGTCATCTGTGAGCAGTGACAGTTTCACTTCTTCCTTACCAATCTGGATGCATTTTACTTTTTGTGTTGTCTGATTGCTGTGGCTGGGACCTCTAGTACTATGTTGAGTAAAAGTGATGAGAGTGGGTATCCTTGTCTTGTTCCAAATCTTAGAGGAAAAGCTGTCAGCTTTTCACTGTTAAGTATGATGTTGGCTTTGGGTTTGTCATATATGGCCTTTATTATGTTGAGGTACTTGCCTTCTATATCCATTTTGTTGAGAGTTTTCATCATGAATGGGTGTTAAATTTTGTCTAATGCCTTCTTGGAATCTATGGAGATGATCACCTGACTTTTGTCCTTTTTGTTGATGTGGTGTATGATTATGGATTTTTGAATATTGTACCACCCTTACATCCCTGGAATAAATCCCACTTGATCATGATCAATGATCTTTTTGATGTATTTCTTAATTCTGTTTGCTAATATTTTGTTGAGGATTTTTGCGTCTATGCTTATTAGGGATATTGGCCTATAATTTTCTTTTTTGTGGTGTCTTTGCCTGGTTTTGATATTAGAGTGATGCTGGTTTCATAGAATGAGTTTGAAAGTATTCCCTCTTCTACTTTTTGGAAAACTTTAAGGAGGATGGGTATTAGGTCTTCTCTAAATAGTTGATAAAATTGAGTGGTGAAGCCATATTGCCAATTCAATTTCATTGCCGGAAATTGGTCTGTTCAGATTTTCTGTTTCTTCCTGGGTCAGTCTTGGAAGTCTTGGAAGGTTGTATTTTTCTAGAAAGTTGTCCATTTCTTCTAGGTTATCCAATTTCTTCGCACATAATTTTTCATAGTATTCTGTAATAATTCTTGGTATTTCTATGGTGTCCATAGTGATTTTTCCTTTCTCATTTCTGATTCTGTTTATGTGTGTAGATTCTCTTGTTTTTCTTGATAGTTCTCGCTAGGGTTATATCAATTTTGTTAGTTTTCTCAAGGAACCAACTCCTGGTTTCATTGATTCTTTCTAGTGTTTTATTCTTCTCAGTTTCATTTATTTCTTCTCTGATCTTGATTATGTTCCTCCTTCTATTAATTTTGGGCTTCATTTATTTTTCTTTTTTCTAGTTTCATTAATTGTGAGTTTAGACTGTTCATATGGGATTGTTCTTCTTTCCTGAGGTAGCCTGTATTGCAATATACTTCTCTCTTTGTACAGCCTTTGCTGCATTCCACAGGTTTTGGAGTGTTGACTTGTTGTTTTCATTTGTCTCCATATATTGCTTGATCTATGTTTTTATTTGGCCATTCTTCTATTAATTATTTAGGAGCATGTTGTTAAGCTTCCATGTTTTTCTGGGATTTTTTATTTTCTTTGCCTAATTTAGTTTTAGTTTCATACTTTTGTGGTCTGAGAAGCTGGTTGGCATGATTTCAGTCTTTCTGAATGTACTGAGGCTCTTTTTGTGGTCTAATGTGTGATCTATTCTTGAAAATGTTCCATGTGCACTTGAGAAGAATGTGTATCCTGCTGCTTTTGAGTGGAATGTTTTGTAGATGTCTGTTAGGTCCATCTATTCTAATGCATTTTTCAGCGCCTCTGTCTCCTTACTTATTTTATGTCTGGCTGATCTGTCCTTTGGAGTGAGTGGTGTGTTAAAGTCTCCTAAAATGAAGGCATTGCATTCTATTTCCCCCTTTAATTCTGTTTGTATTTGTTTCACATATGTAGGTGCTCCTGTGTTGGGCCCATAGATATTTATAATGGTTATACCCTCTTGTTGGACTGACCCCTTTATCATTATGTAAGGTCCTTCTTTATCTCTTGTGACCTTCTTTGTTTTGAAGTCTGTTTTGTCTGATACAAGTACTGCAACTCCTTTTTTCTCCCTATTTGCATGAAATATCTTTTTCAATGTGTTCACTTTTAGTCTGTGTATGTCTTTGGGTGAAGTAAGTCTTTTGTAGGCAGCATATAGATGGGTCTTTTTTTTTTTATCCTTTTTTTTTTATCCATTCTGTAAATCCATATCTTTTGATTGGTGCCTCAGTCCATTTACATTTAGGTGATTATCGATAGATATGTACTTATTGCCATTGCAGGCTTTAGATTCGTGGTTACCAAAAGTTCAATAGCAACTTCTTTACTATCTAACAGTCCAACTTAACTCATCACTTTTTACACTATTTCAAACACAATCTAAAGGTCCTTTTTTTCTCTTTCTTGTTCTTCATCCTCCATTATTTATATATTAGATACATATTTTCTACTCTTTATGTATCCCTTGACTGACATCATCCGTAGTTTATTTTCTCTGTGACAGCTATTTAGCTTCGTGATCACTTCCATCTAGAGCAGTCTTTCCAAAATACACTGTAGAGACAGTTTGTGGGAGTTAACTTCCCTCAACTTTTGCTTATCTAGAATTTTAAAATCCTTTCTTCAAATTTAAATGATAATATTGCCAGGTAGAGGACTCATGGTTGGAGGCCCTTTTGTTTCATGGCATTAAATACATCATGCCACTCCTTTCTGGCCTGTAAATTTCTGCTGAGAAGTCTGATGATAGCCTGACAGGCTTTGCTTTATACATGATCTTTTTTCTCTCTCTGGCTAATTTTAATATTCTCTTCTTTTCCTTGATCTTTGCCATTTTAATTATTATATGTCTTGGCGTTGTCTTCGTTGGGTCCCTTGTGTTGGGAGATCTCTGCACTTCCATGACCTGAATGAGTATTTTCTTCCCAAGATTGGGGACGTTTTCAGCAATTATTTCCTCAAAGAGACTTTCTATCCCTTTTTCTCTCTTCTTCTTCTGGTACTCCTATAATGTGAATATTGTTCCATTTGGATATGTCACACAGTTCTATTATTATTCTTTCATTCCTAGAGATCCTTTTTTTCCTGTGCTTCAGCTTCTTTGTATTCCTGTTCTCTACTTACTATTTCATTTATTGTTTCCTCTACTTCATCTAATCTACTTTTAAAACCCTTCATTGTATGTTTCATTTCAGATATTGTATTTTTCAAAGTTTCTATCTTTTTCTTAAAGTCCTCCTTGAGATCTTGACTATTTTTCTATAGTTCCTTGAGCATGTTTATGATTTTGGTTTTGAAATCTTTTTCAAGAGGATTGGTGATTTCAGTTTTACTTAGCCCTCTTTCTGGTGTTGGTGGATTCTTGTTTGTACATTTTTTTTTCACTGTTTCATATTTCTAATGATTCCTATGGAATAATAACTTTGTGTAGATTGTGTCTTCTAGTGCCCAGAAGCTCTACTCTCTGGAGCTGCCCAGCACCTGGAGAAATGGCTGGGGTGCATGCTGGTGCCTGCTGGGGGAAATGAGCTCTTTCCTGCTTCCTAGCTGCAGTGCCTGCCTCCACTGCCAGGTCCAGTATGCCAAGCATGCAGGGAGGAGCCTCTGTGTTATTCTCCTGTAGTTGCCATAGTCAGGACCACCCTCCACCTGGCCTGGCACGATGGTAGGGGCAGCAGGTGTGTGGCCCAGTGGATGCCAGAAGGAACGGGCAGCAGGCTGCATATTGCAGTGGTGGGGCCTTGGTGCTGCATTGCCAACCAAGGGGATGGAGTGTCTGAAGTTCCTAAAAGTTCCCAACCTGCTGGGCTGAACATGCTGAGATGATTTTGTCCACATGTCCTTTCTCCTGAGCAGCAAGCTCTGTGTGATCCTTGCCCCTTTAGCACCCTTCTTGCTGTTGAGAAGTCTTTAAAGTGCCCACCTTTCTTTTGCCCTGGAGTGGCTTATTGTGGGTACCTGTTCTCCACAAGCAGCTGGAATCAATCTCTCTGAGTATTCTCCTGTCTTTGCTTTCCAACCTCACTAATCTCCAGAGCACCATGTAATGTGGGTTCCTGTTCCTGGAGCAGAACAGGGTGTTTAGCAGTCCTTTGATTCTACTCCCTCTCCACTCCTTTTCTCTTCCTCCTGCATCTGAGCTGGCGTGGGGAGAGGGCTTGGTTCCTGCAGGATCATGGCTTTGTTGCTTTATCCTTTGCTATGAGGTTCTCTCTTTTCCCCAAATGTAGGCAATCTGTTCTGCAGTCTTCAGGGTGCTCTTTCAGGATTAGTTGTATTTGCTGTAATTTTACATTATATGTGGTTTGGGAAGGAGGTTTCTGCATCATTTCTCATGCCACCATCTTTTTTCAGCATCTAAATGAGATTTTCAATATTATCTACGCCATAACTTCTACCACAACCAACATACAGAACATTCCATCCCCTAGAAAGTTCCTTTATATTTGTCTCAGTCAGTCTTCTCCAGCCCTGACCACAGGCAACCACTGATTTGCTTATTATCACTAATATATTATAGGTCATGTTTCTTCTCTGGAGTTTTATTTAACTTCCAATCAATTTTAAAATTCAATGACTATTTGGGGCAATGTACATGTTCCAAAACAATATTGTAGTGATGGTTGTACAACTGTAAAGATTTTATTGATCTATGTCCTTAGAATGTATGAATTTTCTGATATGTAAATTATACCTCAATTGTTATTAACATAATTATAAAAATTTAATGACTATATTTATTTCCTTTCCAGAAATGTATTTGGTTTTATTTTAAATCTTTCATACATATATTTTCTTTCATTAGAGTCTCTTTTCCTTTTTTAACCTCTTAAAGTATTTTAATATATTTGTTTGATGGTCTCTTTCCAATTATTTTATTTTATGTTTTGGGGTTAATTTTTTAAATCATTTGTATTAGGATATAATTTATATACAATGTTATACTGGTTTCAAATGAACAATTTAATGATTCACCACCTACATACATTACTAAATGTTCACCATGACCAGTGCAGTTACTATCTGCATTATGACCTCTATTCCCCATGCTATACTTCCATCCCTGAAACTAAATTGTTTTATAATTTGATATTTATACCTCTTTATCCCCCTTGCCAATCTTACCTTCTCCCTCCACCCCATGGCAACCAACTGCCCATTGTCTGTGTTTATAAGTCTATTTCTGTTTTCTCTGTGTTTGTTTCCACATTTAAGTGAAATAATATTGTATTCCTCTGTCTCTGACTGACCTCTCTTAGCATAATACCTCTAGGTTCATCCATGTTGTTGCAAATGGTAAGATTTATTTATTTTTTGTGGCTGAAAAATATTCCATTGTATATATGTACCCTACCTTTTTTACCCATTCATCTATTGATGGGCACTGACCATCCCAAGGAGGGATTTATTGTATCATTGTATTGCTTTCCTACAGGCTAGGGACTTTGGACAGACAGTAACATCCAACTGAAAATCTTTTGGGTCATTTGAAGTGAGTTCAGTGGTAATACCAGTAACAAACTCTTCCCTCATTAGAGACACAAGTTAGTAGATTTTCCTATAAAAACAGACTGAGTCAATGTACCATACAAACACATAGGCTTTGCTCAAGAGGACTTACCTTTGTATTTTTGCTCAGTATAATTATAATCTGTGTGACATCATACAGATGTCAGGTTTATAGTGTTTTAGTACCATTAAGTACCATTTACAAGAAGGAAAAAAATCTCATGTTCCTAGCTGCCCTCTTTCCTTCTCATTTCATACTTTCCCTCCTTAGAATCATCCTCTCCATTCCTGTGATTCCAATCATCACTTACAAACTGTTTACTCTCAAAACTATAGCTAGAGACCTCATCTCTTACTTGTCTCCTGAGTTTCATATCTAGATGCTGTTAGAAGTTCCTGATGCCTGAATAATCTCAACTGTTATTATTTTCCTCTCTGGTTTCCTGTAAGGAAGGAAACCTAAAAGGATAATAACCAACCTAAAAAGAACCACTTTAACAATAGTTAGGTAATTATCCTATTACCTCTATGGAAATCTCTAGTAAAAGTTGTCCTGAAAAATCAGATTTGAGAAAAGCCTAAAGTTAAAGTAACATTTCTTGCTTCCTTTACCTTTAAACTGTGTATGTTTCATTTCCACCTCCACTGAGATATAGGCTCCCAAACTTCAGTGAGAGAGGTGAGCAGTCTAAAGCACACCGTCAGGGGAAGAAAAGGAAAATAAACAGCCAGGAAGATTTCTCAGCACCCAGTAGTAAGAATGAGCTGAGATGGGCTGCACAGCCATGACCAGGACAATTAAGAGGTCACTGTGGGAGGGTGAGAAGAACAGAGATTTCCCAGTGTTCTTCCAACTCAGGGGATTAGAAATCCCAGTTTTTCATTACACCTGCTATGTGAATTCAGGCTGTGGAAGACAGTTTTCTGCTTTTTCAAAAATGCACCCATGCCCACCTGGACATTTCACAACTAATGCATAGCCAGCATCTGCTGCTTCAGTCTGTACATATCCCTCCTTCTTCTGGTATCAGTAGCACCTTCCCCTGCAGAACTGCTTCTCTGCCTCTCCTTGTGGTTTCAAAGATGCCAGTTCCAGAATTGCTTACTCTGGTATACAGCCCAAATCTGGCCAGAGTATCCATCTACTTGGCAATTGTGTTTGACCTGAGCATGAAGTATTAACCAAGCCAATCAGTCCTTTTCTTCAGTTTCACCTTGGGAGGGGAAAAAAATCATTATTCATGGATTATGAGCTATAAAAACAGACTCTAGAGCTGTTAGACCATCTGTGTATCACTGTGTGGTAACACCTCTCAACAAGAGAGGCTCACTGAAAGGAAAGCAAAGAGCATCGATGATGCTGTTTGGATTTCTGGATTACCCCTTTTCTTTTTATATAAGGCAGTGATTTCCATTTGAAGTGGTTTGATTTAGATTTCTGTAACTTGCTACTGAAACATCCTAATATACATCTCAGCATATCTAAAATAGAACTCAGCATTATATAAGCCCCAAATCTCTCCTCCCTTCTGTCTGTACTGGTTGGTGAAATCTCTAGCTGATCCCCTAAATCCTCATCCTTTTCTTGGCTTATTTCAATTCCTTTTCTTTTGCTTATCCTGTTACTGCTGCTGTTACATTTCCTTGTCATTAGTGAGTTCTAGACTAGCCAGTTTCCCTGCTCTCTGGCCTTGGCAGCTGAAAATTCCTCACACAATTAGCATTCGTGTGGATGGCTTTAAATTTACCTTCCAGAATGACCAGAACTGGCTGGAAAATCAGTAGGCATCTAATCACTTTCGGAAATATCTGAAAAGGAGAAACTTCACCAAGGGCCAGCTAGATGTTTGCAAGGGTCCAGTGTGAAATTAAAACTGAGGTCCTTGCTCAATAGACAGGAAAAAAGTGCCATTACATATACTGAAATATGAAGGCTTTTCCTTTCTTCCTGGTCTTTTATGGTGTTTTATTTGCTATTTAATGTTGAGCCCTCGGTATGGGGTACTTACTGGGTACAGATGCTCAAAGATGCCCTGTGATTTGGTGAGTGCACAGCCCACCAGCCACAGAACTCCCCTCCTCAAGTATCCCTGCACAGCACTATGTCCCAACAGGAGATGGGAAATAAACCTGCTGTCCCCATGGCTTGCTAACCCAACTCATAGTGCATGGAAGACAGCCAAAGGTAACAAACTGAATACTTGTATGAGTCTGTTTTCAGGATGGAGTGAGCAAGAAGCTCACCTTTGCCAAGTGACCCACTGAATATATGGATGCACTGCCTACCCGCAGTGCGGCCTGCCACAGCTTTGTCTGCCCTGAGATGCTGCAGGGAGCTGGCCCCATCTGGATCCTCCCCACATCCACACTCAGGCCCCCAGAGGAGGCAAAGTACAACAGTGGTTGCTGGGCAGAGAAAGAGAGTAGAATTTGGGAGGTGTGGTGCCATGGGGCAGGGTTGGCTGGAAAGAACCTACCCAGGGAAAGTGGGAGGCAGTGGGAATCAGGGCTGCATATGAGCAGGACTGCCTGGGATCCAAAACATGCTTCACTATTCTACTGGCTTTACTTAAAATATGAAAATTCAAGACAAAATTATTAAGAATGTATTAAGATGGTGACCAGAGAGCAATAAACCCCAAGCACAGGACCTTTCTGAGTTTGGGGTGCTAAGTGATTACCCTGATCCAACCTGCATGAAGCCCACCCTGTCTATGAACAAATGGTCTTTCTGCTAATTTGGCCAGTGAGAGCTCAGGAGAATTGCAATTTAGAGCATGGTTCTCAAGCAATTTTACCAATAGAATGACAGATAGTTAACTCAGAAGCCCCATATGCAAACCACATACGACTGCTCTGCTTTATCGGGTAGCGGCAGGAGACACAGCGGCTGGTCCTCCCAGTCATCTTCTCCTGCCTAATCTTTCCAAACCTACTTGTGGCCCAGGAAGCCCCAAGAATTCCATGAAAGACAGTTCTAAAATTAAAAAAAAAAAGTTTATTCATATTCAACAGTCTAGGAAAATTTTGGTATTTTAAGTTTCATTTGCTTTCATTTTCTATAAGGATTCAGAAGGAGGACAGATTTTAATGGTGAATATTTAATAAGAGAAATAATTATTTTAAATATTTCAAAAAGAAAGTAACCCGTTAGACTCTATATCTAGCTATCAAAGTTGAGACTAGAACAATAAGTTTTGTGTAATTATTTTTAAAAGCAGGAATTTAACATATATTCATTTTTTTGTTACTTTTATGTGAGATTATTGACTCTGTGAATTCCCAACAACATTAAGTTTCGCTACAGGAATATTTTGAGTTTTCATTTTAAGAATTTTTTTGAAGGCACTTAAAAAAGTTCTTTGCATATTTGTAACCAGTTTCATTACTCCAATCTAATCAATTCATAAGTATCTCCCCATTTTAGAGACCTTGATGATGATTAAACTCCCTATTGGTTGAAGCATATCTCTGAGGTTCTTTTTTTTCCTTTCATTCATGAGAGGGACATGGGTGTTATTATTTTTTGAGCTTTTGCATATATAATACCATTTTCTGTTATTATCCCATGTGAATGACATCTTGGCTTGATTTGGGATTCTGTGTTCCCAGTTTTTTTAATCTTCGATGTTTGTAGACATTATTCTATTCTCTAAAGGAATTTAGAGCACCCTGTTCTTTATACTTGTAATTAAAAATATTTTATTGCTTTTACCCAGAACACACAGATACTGATTTTTCCTGCATTGGAAAGTATTCTTCTATTACATCTTGGATTATAGTTTCTCTTTTCTTGTTTTGTTTCCTTTTTTAAGAACATCTTTTTAACAACATATTGGTTCTCTTCTCTCTATTCATTATATATTATCACACCATTTTCATGATTCTTCCCCTTTTCTTAGAGAAATATTGAAGTTTTTGCTTACATTACTGACTTGATTTGCTTGGCATCAACGCTGTTCTACATGACTCCAGTGAGGATTTTAGCCCTGTTATTACAATTTTCAAATTTTCTTCGAAGTGTTATTATTTGGTGTGCTTGTTTTTTTAATCTCTTCCCATATTTACCTTACTCTTTACAGGTTTTTTATTTTGGTATGAAGTGAGCTCTGTCTAGGCCTAGGGTTTACAGGTGCATCGCTGGAATAGATTACTCGTCCCACCTCACTGTCATTGTGTAGTGGTAAAAGCCATCCTCTCAATTGTGCCCAGCCTGAGTTCAATTGCTGATACCTCAGGAACATTCATCTGGCACTGAAATGGAATATTCTGCTTTCACTTCTCAGTTTCTTTTATAAGAGAGAGAACACAACCTAAGGCAGCAGCCCATGCAAATTTGTATTTCCCTGCAAGCACCATTCCCAGGGGCCTTCCGGTTTCTCTTCTATTTTTATGGCTTTACCTGAAAGGTCATCTCCCTAGGATACATATTTCCCTGGCCTTGTCATACAAGTGGCACTGTGTTGGATGAGGGAAATTGACAAGAAAGGGACAAATCTTAGATGTCCCAATAGACAGAAGAGAATAGCTGCTCAGTTTTCTGATTAATGTAATATCTGGTGCTTTAAAAACAAGCAGTAAAAATGAGTCAAAGCCTCTTTTTCCCCTTTTCATTTCTAGCTGTGTCATTCTAGTTCAGAGAGTAGATTTCATGCAGGCCTCTGTTAATGTTTCTTCATCCAATTGCTGCAAGACTAAAGTTGATGGAAGTATTTATCCATGTCTGGCATATGCATTTAATTCCTATCAGTATGTCTTAAGCTAGTATTAATTATCATATTTCCTATGAATCTACCTGTGATTTATTTTCAAGCTGGGAGATGTCTATCATGATCATCACCCAAAAGTCAGGGTCTTCTAAACACAGGAATAATTAACAGGCCAATAAATGTCATAGTCATTTTATTATTTATATGGAAACAATTAACAATTAACAAATCCAGTTGAAACAGCATTATTGAGTGGAAAGAACACCAGTTCAAAAAACTTAGAGTCAAGTTTTTACCCCTGTTTATTAATTATGTGACCTTAAGCCTCTTAATCTTTTGGAATCTTTTTGTTTGTTCATAAAGCAATAATAATCATGCATTCACTAAGGACCTCATGGAGTGCTGTGAGAACCAAATGAGTTAATACTTATAAAAGCCCTTTGTAATCATTTACACTCCAGACCCAGTTATTACTATCAGTCCCATGACCTTGACCTCATCAGGGGCACATTGAAACAACTGAGCTAACTGAACTAACAGGTCACAGCAGTGCTTCATTAATATTTATTTCTGATTTCTAATATACATTTCTGAATGTAGGCTTTGGGCATAAAAAGTAACTGGTAATTGTGGGTGCTCTAGCTTCTATCATTTAAAGAATAAGAAAAAAGATATGTTTTTTGCCAAGTTGTTAAGTTTGCAAGAAATTTATCCACTACCTCCTACAGGTTCTTTAAACAGAGGGTTTGTTTCATAATTTTTGCCATTTTTTTCTTTAGTTCATAGAGTAAGAACATGTGAATTTTCAGACTCTAACCACCCTCAGCTGCATAAAGGGTAGAACAAATGAAACCAAGGAGTGACAGGTAAACTTTTGCTCTTACTAGATTTGACTAGGACAAAAGAGTAGACAATTAAAACTGGAAAGTATTGAGCAGAAATAAAGCAATAAAAATTGGTTTTTAATGTCCTTAAGGCTAACTGAAGACAGGGACTTCTAAATGGAATTATAATTTAAAGCTAAAAAAGCTGCAGATGTGTTGAAAACATACAAGGGAAGACTAGTTTGAAATACGGCAATTCTAAGCACATGGAAGTAAAACACACATCTATTATATGTTTTATTTTTAATTAGTGTATAATGAATATGCTCCTCTAAGAAGAGAGAATAATAAAAATTTCTAGGATCTTAACTCTAGTTGCAAGTGCTAACGAATGACATGACCTGCCCTCATGGTTTAGCAAGTAACTCTTTTAAGAATCAAGGTCCTTTGTTGGAATATGACAAAACTTTTTCTTTTTTTCCTCTAGCCCTAAACTATTAAAAGAAGTTTATAAACCTGTCCTCATTTTCTATCTAATATGACTTTTCCCTTTATTTGGCAGATAGGAAAACTGAGATAAAAAGAAATTTAAGAATATCAATGTCCTTATCATTTTCCATTTTATGTCATTATTTTGTATCTTTTCTTCTTGATAGACTAGTTCCATCTTGAGTTAAAGGCCATGTCTTATCTGCCATGGACCACCACAGCCTGGAATATAGTTACTCAGTGTGCATTGTCTCAGAGCTATGCCCTCTAATGCATGTTATTAATGCAGACAAGGAAGGAAATGGCTAACAGCACGTCCATGATCTCCCCTCTAGCATCCGGGATTCCTGGAAACATTGACTTAGGAATTTCATAAGAAGATATTGCAAATTTTGGAGGTTCCCCAAGATCACCCTCCCATGTAGGATTTGCTAGAAAGACTCGTAGAACTCAGAAAGTCTGTTCTACTCATAGCTACAGTTTATTACCGCAAAACTAGCGAAAGGAAGGGGTAGCATGCAGGACACCAAGCATGAGCTTCCAGCTGGCCTCCCCGTGCAGTGTCGTGGACAATGCCCACTTCTCCCAGAAATGATACATGACAATATGCACAGAGGGCTGCCAACCAGGGAATCTCCCCCAAGCCTCAGGGTATTTATTCACTTTTATTGAAGTGTAACTGACAAAACTGTAAGACATTTAAAGTGTATGTCATAATTATTTGATATACATTGTGGATGGATTCCTCTCATCTAGTTAATTAACATATCCATCACCCCTCACATATTTATCTTCTTATTTATTTATTTACTTTTGGTGAGAACATTCAAGTTCTACTCTTTTGGAAATTTTAATTATATAATGCAGTGCTACAGGGAGTGAAGAAGCTGATACAAGGGCATAAACTTTCAGCTATAGGATGAATAATGCTTGAGGATCTAGTGTACAACATGATGGCTATAGTTGATAGCACTATGTTGTGTAACTGAAGTTTGTTAGGGATTCCAAATTTTTATTGGAAATCAACCACATAGACATAGCTGACTACTGTGGTGGATCTTAGTCTCCAGCCTCTCCATAGTTCAAGTTAATGCTGCATGGCCCAAGCTCCCTATGATAGATCAAATTGTTGATATTTGCTTAGACACCAACAGAGGCCTAAAACCTCCAGTTAAACAATGATATTCCTATCAGGCAGGACATTCCAAGTGCTTAGAGGTTACCTTCCAGGAGCTGGGGACAAAGTGCAAGGTTAATCCTTTCTTAAATATATGTACTATATCTGCTATTTACAATATCTTTACCATACATTATATTCAAGATTAATAAGAATTGGTCAAAGTTTCTGTGCACTTCATTGCTGGTATTGTGCATCTAGTACTAGTAGCTGCTACAGCTTCACTAGTGCCAGACATAAAAGCGCAAAAGATCCCAGAGCTGATGGCTTTGCTTCTTCATGCTGAAGTGGTCCATGTCTACTTAGTTATTCTTTGGTGACTACAGGCTCCCAGATGAGGATTTTTTTTAGGATATTTGGAAACTGTATCTAGTGGAAATAATGAGTCTTCCCTTAAAGCTAGGCTGCATTTCTACCTCATATCATTTTTCTCCAGGTAAATGAACTTGGTACTAGGGAAAACCTATTGTATCTCATGAATTCTATTATAAGTTCAAACGCAAGACTCTTGCTGGTGGTTGAGCAGAGGAGTGTTAGGTCAGATAACTAATATTATTTGTGATGCCTACAATATAATTGACCTCTTTGATTTTCCCAATTAATTGCTTTAACAGCCACCAAACTTTATTAGCAGTAAATCCATTAATTTATAATCTCTCTTTTGAGATCTTTCTCACCATTATTCCCATATCTGACCTGGTGAATTATGCAAGAAATATGGAGGCATACTTAGTCTATATGGCCAGTATGAATCTACCATAAATTTGGAGGCAACGTGTAGATCTAGGATTTCTCAAGAGATCCATGGACTTTTTGTAGTTTGGTCTGTAATGGCCTGTAATGTAATGAAAAGAGAAGGGAGAGTATTTATGAGGTACAGGTATTGGGAAGAAAATAAAAACTAATGGGATAAGTGGAGCCTATGTGAGTAGAAGAGACACATGCAATGTTTTCTTCACCATTGGTCTTTGCTGCTGTATTCACAAATAATGCTCATGATGCCCAATGAGCATAGAGTTCTGGTGGTACTATTTGCATGGGAGTTCAATGAAATTCAAAGTGAGTACAAGGGAAGCATGTTCCATCTCAGCTGGGTAAGCAGGGCTTAGACAGCCTTGAGAGGCCATGCTATCCCACAGAGCCAAAACTTGCTTGAAAGAAGGCAGTGACATTCTAAGAAGTGCAAACCAGCAAGGGACCTTGTTACATCCCTTCTTTCTGATGTTACTTCCCTGTATTAGCCAACTACTTATCCTGAAAATGATGAGATGGAAAGAAAAAGAAACATAGAGCAATCCGTATTTATTTTCTTTTCAGTTATATCTTATTCATCATTAAGCTGAAGGTAGAAAATATTGGTCAAAGTCGAAATAAAATAAAAAGAGCTGAACTTTTTGTGCAATATTTCCATTATTCTGTTAAGAACAAAATACATATGCAATTATGAGCTATGAAATGCAAATTGTATTATTTCAGTGATTCTGCATACAAGTTATGTGCTCTTATATTTTTACTTCAAAGTAACATTGCACAGTATAAATATATGAATTATTTAAACTTTTTCTTACTTAGAAAGGTATTAAATAGCAAATTAAAAATACATTATGAAATATTCTAGGAAGATGGCAGAGTATTAAGCACCAGAAATCTAAACACTGCACTGGTATAATCAGTCTAATGTAACTATTTTGGAAATACGGGATCTAATGAAGCTTGGATCTTCCAGGGAAAGCCTTTAATTTTTGTCAACTTCAGCTTAGTACAGTAGCAACTAACCATTCCCCACCTCTCACATGGCAAGCCGCTGGGCACATGTTCCTGGAGCTTGGGGGAGCCAGGGTGGGCAAAAGTGACCTTGTTCTCCAAATATTGGGGATGTGATCACTGATTGCTGCCTCTGATCACAGAGGTGCAGATAAAGAGGCTGGAGATAATTGTTGCACTTCCTCCCATTGTTGCAAGCTCCTCCCTATTGTGCTGAAGTGAAATCCAGGAGATTTAAAAAGCTAGTGACCTTTTTTCTCCCCTGAAATTTTCCTCTTTTTCTTCATTTTGAACAACTGCCTATATGGGGAAACTTAGAAAGTGACCATGTATGCCCACAGAGAGGCTTAGGACATACCTGAGAAGACTTAAGTTTACACCTCAGGCTGATGCCCAGCATGGAGACAGCCAACAACATTCACAAATTAATTAATTAAAAATACAGCAAATACTGAGGAAGGGAGGGAATCTGATTTCCAGAGTTACCACATCATTAGATTCAAATGTCTAGTTTTCAAGCAAAAAACTGCTAAGCATACAAAGAAGGAACTATGGCCCATTCAAAGAAGAAAACTAAATCAGCAGAAACTCTCCCCCGCAAAGATATGATGACACAACTAATAGACAAGGACTTTAAACAACTCTCTTAAAGATGCTCAGAGAACTAAGGGAGATGTAAGGAAGGAAAATGATGAATGAACAAAGTGGAAATATCAATAAAGAGAAAATTAAAAAGAAACATAAAAGAATTTCTGGACCTGAGAAGCAGAATAACTGAAAGGAAAAAATCATTAGAAGGATACAAAGGCAGATTTGAGCAGGCAGAAGAAGAAATCAACGAACTTGAAGATAGGACGATGGAAATTACTGAGTCTGAGGAACAGAAAGGAAAGAAATTGAAGAAAAGCAAAGAGAGCCTAAAGAACTTGTGGAGCACCATCAAGTGTAGCACCATATGTATCCTGAGAGTCCCAGAAAGAGAAGAGAAAGTGACAGAGAATAAAGAAATAATGGTTGAAAACCACATAGATCTGATGAAATACATGAAGAGACACATCCAAGAAAAGTTCAAAAAACTCCAATAGGAAAACTCCAAAAGACCTACACCAAAACACATTTCAAAATCATACTTTTGAAATATAAAGACAAACATAAAATCTTTAAAGGAACAAGAAATAAGTGATTCATCATATACAGAGATCTTCAATAATATTATCAGCAGATATCTCATAAAAACTTACCAGAGGGCAGTGGGCTTTTATGTTCAAAATGCCAAAAAAACCAAAAAACAAAAAATTCAACCAAGAATTCTATATCCAGCAAAACTTCCCTTCAAAACTGAGGGAGAAACAGACATTCTAACATAAATGAAAGCTGAGGAAGATTGATACCAATAAATCTGCTCTGAAAGAAATGCTCAAGGGTGTCCTCCAGGGTTAAATGAAAGGACACTACACAGTACGAAGCCACATGAAGAAATAAAGTCTTCAATAAAAATAAATACATGGGCAATCATAAAAGCTAGTACTATCATAACAATGGGTTATAAGTCCACTTTTTGTTTTCTACATAATTTAAGACTATTGCATTTTTAAAAAATTGAACTATTTGTATAAAATTAGTATTATTGTAACTTTAATAAGTGATTCCAGACTTTTTTTTCTAAATAACTTAAGACACTAATAAATTAAAGAGTTATTAATTTATGCTTTGGGGTGCACAGTGTATAAAGATGTATTTTTGTGAAATCAACAATCAAAAGGGGTGAGGATAGAGCTATAAAATAGTAGAATTGTATGTTATTGAAGTTAAGCTGATGTAAAGTCAAATTAGAATATTATAAGTTTTGGCTGCTAAATGTAATCTGTATGGTAACCACAAAGAAAACAGCTATAGCTATATTCCTTATACATAAAAGGCAATGAGAAGGGAATTTAAACATTTCACTACAAAAAAAATCAACACAAAAAAGACAGTAATGCAGAAAATGAGGGACAAAATAATCTCTAAAGTATATAAGAAAATGACAGAATTAAGTCTCTCCTTATAATTAATTACCTTAAGTGTGAATGGGTTAAACTCTTCATTCAAAACACAAAGATAGACATAATAGATAAAAATAACTAATCAACTATATGCTATTTAGAAGGGACTCATTTTAGATCAAAAGACAGAAATACATTTGAAAGTGAAAAGATATTTCATGCAAATAGTAACCCAAAGAGAGCAGGACTAGCTATATTACTATCAGAAAAAGAATACTTTAATTTTTAAAAGTTTACAAGAAACAAATCAATACATTCTATATTTATACAAGATTCAATATAGCCAGAAGATATGACAACTATAAACATTTACAAACTTAATGACCGACCTTCAAATTATATGAAGCAAAAACTGACAGGATTGAAGGGAGAATGGGACAGTTCTACAATAATGTTTGAATATTTCAATACCAATTATAATAATATATAGAACAACCAGACAGAGAATAAGTAAGGAAATAGAAAACTTAAACAACACAATAAACCAAGTAGGTCTAACACACATATGCATAACACTCTACCCAAAAACAGCACACACAATCTTTTCCAGTGCATATGGTTCATTTTCCAGGATAGACCATATGTTAGGTCATAAGTTAAATCTGAATAGATTAAAAAAGACAGATATCATTCAAAGTATCTTCTTTGACCACAGCAGAATGAAGTTGGAAATCAATAGCAGAAGTGAAATTGGAAATCCACAAATTTTTGGAAATTAAACAATATATTCTTTATAATATCAATAGAGCAAAGAGGAAATCACAGAAGAAACCAGAAAATAGCTAGAAGCAAATGAAAATGAAAACACACCATACCAAACCTTATGGGACACAGTGAAACTGGTGCTAAGGGGAAAGCTATAGCCATAAATGCTCACATAAAAAGCATGTGAAAAAAGGATGATCTCAAGTCAATAATTTAACTTTACAACTTAAAGACCTAGAAAAATAAGAACAAAGTAAATCCAAAGCTATTAGAAACAAGGAAATTAAAAAATTAAAGTACAGATAAGCAAAACAGAGAAAAGAAAAACAAAGAAAATTAATATATATAACATATTATATATATAATAATAGTATATAATAAAACTAAAAGTTGTTTTTCTTAAAGGTCAAGAAAATTTACAAACCTTTAGCTAAATGAACTAAGAAAAAAGGAGAGAAGACTCAATTTACTAAAATCAGAAATGAAAATGAGGATATTACTGCTAATTCTAGAAATAAAAATGATTATATGAAAGTACCACAAACAATTGTATGCCAACAAATTGGATAACCTGGATGAAGTGGACAAAATTTTAGAAACAAAACCTATCAAGACTAAATCACAAAGAAATCGAAAATCTGAATAAACCTCTAACTAGTAAAGGGATTGAATCAGTAATTAAAAATATTTTGACAGCAAAAAACTCTATCTGATGACTTTGATGGTGAAGTCTATGAAACATTTAAAGAACTAACACCAGTCTTTCTCAAATTTTTTTTCAGAAGATTGAAGAGAAGGGAACATTTCCTAACTCATTCTATGAGGCCAACATTCCCCTGATATCAAAGCTAGACAGACATTGCAAGAAAAAAATTACAGAACAATATTCCTATGAACACTGATGCAAAAGACCTCAACAAAATACTATCAAGCCAAATTCTGCACTATAGTAAAAGTATTATACACATGACCAGGTAGATTTATTCTTGGAATGCAAGGATGGTTTGACATATGCAATGATCTATGCAAAATACCACACTAACAGAATAAAAAGGAAAAAAACACTTGATTATTTCAATTGACTCAGAGAAAACATTTAACATATATTTATGTAACAACACCAAATAAGCTTGGAATAGAATACCTCAGCATAATAAAAACCATATATGAAAAACCCACAGCATGCATTTATACTAATTGTGAAAGACTGAAAGCATTTCATATAAGATCAGAGACAAGACAAGGATACCTACTTTCACCACTTCTATTCAACATAGTACTGGAAGTTCTAGTCAGAGGAATTAGGCAAGGAAAAGAAATAAATGGCATCCAAATTGTAAAAGAAGTAAAATGACCCTTTCACTGATAATATTTTCTTATATGTAGAAAACCCTAAATTGATAAAAAACTGTTAGATCTAATGAGTTAATTCAACAAAGTAGCAAGATGGACAGTAAACACAAAAAAAATAGTTGCATTTCTGTATACTAATGATAAATAATCTGAAAAGGCAACTGATAAAATGGTTCCATTTATAATAGTATCAAAAAAGAATTGAATACTTAGGAATTAACTTAGCAACAGAGGTGAAAGACATAAAATGAAAGCTACTAAATATTGCTGAAAGAAACAGGAAAATACATAAATAAGTAGAATCACATCCCATGTTCATGGAATGGAAGACCTAATATTGTTAAGATGTCAATACTGCCTTAACCAATCTGCAGATTCAATGCAATCCCAATTAAAATCCCAATGACATATTTTACAGAAATATATAAATCCTAAAATTCATATGTAATCTTAAGGTACCCTGAATAGCCAAGGCAATCTTGAAGATGAACAACAAAGCTGGAAGACTCACACTTTCTGATTTCCAAACTTACTATGAAAATAAAGTAATCAAAATGTATGGTACTGACATAAAGACATAAACTAATTGAATAGAATAGAGAGCCCAGAAGACACATATCTGGTAAAGTGATTTTTGACAATGATGCCAAGACAATTTAATGGGAAAGGAATGGTCTTTTCAATAAGCGGTGCTGAGAAAACTGGATATCCACATGTAAAAGAATGAAGTTGGACCCTTTCCTAATACCATATACAAAAGTTAACTCTAAATGGATCAAGCCCTAAATGTAAAAGATAAAAATTTAAAACTCTTAGAAGAAAATATGGGACAAAAACTTCATGATATTGGATTTGGCAATGATTTTTGGATGATATCAAAAGCATAGGTAACAAAAGAAAAAATAGACAAATTGGACTTAATAAAAAATAAAAAATTTTGTGCATCAAAAGACATTATCAACAGAGTGAAAAGACAACCCTAGAATGGGAAAAAAATGTTTGCAAATCATATCTCTGACAAAGGAGTAATATCCAGAATATAGGCAGAACCCCTAAAACTCAACAACAAAAAAGGAAAAAACTCAATTCAAACCTGAGCAAAGAATTTGGATATTTCTCCAAAGAAGATACACAAATGACCAATAAGCACATGAAAAGTTCTTCAATATCTCTAATCATTATGGAAATGCAAATCAAAATGTTTTGTACATATGTTACATATGTACAGATTGTAACATATGTTACAAATTTTGACCTATTACAATGAGATATCATCTCCTAGCCATTAACATGTCTACTACCAAAAAAGAAAATCAGAAAGTGTCTGTGAGGATATAGAGAAATTCATACATTTAGAGACTGTTGGTGGGGATGTAAAATGCTAGGGCCACTATAGAAAACAGTATGGCAATTCCTCAAAAACTTAAAAATAGAATTGCCATATGACTCAGCAATTTCACTTCTGGGTGTATGTCTGAAAGAACTGAAAACAGGATCTCTCAGAGATATTCGTATACTCAGCTTCATGGCATAATTATTCACAGCAGCTGAAATGTTGAATCAACTCAAGTGCCCACCAGCAGATGCATGAATAAGGAAAATGTGATATGTACACACAATAAGATATTTTTCAGCCCTAAGAAGGAAGGAAATTTTGACATACGTTACAAATTTTGACCTATACTATGGATGGACCTTGAGAATATTATGTAAGTGAAATACGCTAGTCACCAAAAGACTGTGTGACCCACTTACATGAGATACTTAGTCTGAAAGTAGAATGGTGATTGTCATGGCCTGAGGAAGGGCAGAGGGGAGTAATAGTTTAATAGGTATAGTTTCAGTTTTACCAGAAGAAAAGAATTATGGGGATGGATGGTTGTACAACATTATGAATATGAATATATTTAAAACCACTGAACTGTATACTTAAAATGATTAAGATGGTAAATAGTAGGTGTTTTAATCACAATTCTAAAAATTGGGGGAAAAAAACAAGTCAAGAGTGAGACCTCAGAAGAAAGGAAAAACACTTTATAATTTAGTATCTTTAAAAGTACTTTATTATTGCTTTTTATCAAGTGGCCCTGAATTTTCATTTTGCACTGGACCTTGCAGATTACATAGCCAGCCCTGCAAAGACAGTTCACTCAGGCATTAAAAAAATCTTGTATAAACAGACGAAGTAAAATGTAGTTGAATTAGCTAACAGAATTCTTCAACAAATGCAGGAAAATAGAAACAATGTTACAAAGATACAATCAGACAAGCATGGTGGGGCCTGGACAGTCTTTTTAGCTCACAACATATTTTAAACTTTTCATTATGCCAATGAAAAGTATTTTAGGTTAATCCACATCACATATTTTTGGCTGATTTAAAAACCCTCAGGTGTGGATTTTGAGAACAGTATTTTGTAAGCAACGACATCTGGGATGTGGATTTTTGATTAGGGCACTTTGAAAGCTAACTAACTCTAGATTATAGATTAAAATTCACTTGCATGCACATGCATTCAAGCATGTACATTGCTCTGACAATATAACAACACCCAGGCCAGTCCCTCTTGGCAGTTCTTGAACCCCTCCATCCCTGCCAAACAGGGACTGATTCTCTCCCATTAGCTTTTAAATATATTTAAGTCTATCCCACCTTCAAAATAAAAAATAATCCCCATCCCTGTCTTCACCTCTTCCTCTTGTGCACGTGTGCGTGCGCACACACACACACACACACACACACACACACAAAGCCTGCCTTGGCTCCAAGACATCACTTATTACCCCCAAACCATGAACCCCTTGGTGTCTCAGTTTCCTTACCTATAGAATGAGGACACTAATATTTACTCTTGGAGAATTTTATATTCATTCTTCCCTTTGCAGTTTAAATATTACTTCCCCTGGGAAGCCCTCCCTGGCTTAGTTGTCCTTCCTGTTCCCTTTGTAATAAATACTCTTATCTCTTTCCTATCTCTCCTTGTGCTCCAGTATTTCTTTACTTGTTTATGTACCTAACATACTGTAAACTTTGAGACCAGAGAATTGACATATATTACTCAAAACTGTCTCTCTAGTGCCTGATAGAATGACTGCCTAGTAAGCTTTAATATAATACATGTAATGCATTTTGTATTCATTTAGAAATAGCTAAATAGTTTGCAGGTGAATCTGCTGTTATATAAAGAAAAAGTTTCTTATTCAGGCTGCCAATGACATTTTTTTAAAGATGTAGATCTTTCTTACAGCAATTGACCTATCTGAATGTTAAGTGCTTATAAGGTTTAGAGATGGCTTCTGGCTAACTTTGAAAAGGACGTTTGAAATATTATGTCTATATATCTTCTTCCCATCCACGTTCCACCCACCACTACCCCTCCCGAAGAAATGCATCAGTTTGTTTTCTCTGGACATTTATGGCCGATAGCTATAGCAAGGGACTCTCTGAAGGTTTGGTCATAGCAGCCAGAGTGTCATTCAACCAGTGCTGGTGAAAGCAAGACTGAGTGTCACTGTTCATTGAGTTTAATTGTCCCTGCAAAACCTTCAGATGTTCTCTATGGAAAGGTCTAATTATAAGAGTTTCAAGTTTCTCCAGATATACTTTATTTTTTAAAAGAATAAGAATCCATTTGTGTTATGAAAATCGACACACATGCACATACATGTACCCCACTTGGCAATAGTCTTTTAAGATACTTTTTGCCCTTATATGTTTATTTTATAGATGGAGAAACTGAGGCTTAGGAATAAGAATTAACCCAAGCTAGTCATGTCAAATTCGGGCCCTTTACCTCAGCAAGATGCTTCCATACAGGACTAAAATGTCTTACTTATATTTAATCTAGTATTCAACACAAATATGAAACTTAATTGAAGCTGAAGAAGGGCAGTCATCTCAGTAATGTGAATTTCCTTTGGGCTTTCCCACTACTAGAAATCTTGCCCCTCAGGCTATAGAATTATCTGTAAAAGCTCATAGGAACAGAGATACAAACTCAGTGACTTGATGATTAAGTTTCATAGAAATAAGTAAAATATAACATTGTCCCTCATTGTTTCAGGGTGCCAAAAATAATTTAGGTTTTGGAATTCATCAAGAAGTATTGAATCTTCTTTGTGGTCAAAGGCCAGGCTTGATTGCTCCTGGCATTCTCTGTGCTTAAAATAGTGCCTGGAACCTTATCCGAGCTCAGGCCATGCAAGTGGGTGAAGGAGGAAGGCCTGCTCATCCACTCTAACCTGTGTGTGCTCATGCTGGCAAATCCAGCTCTTAATGAGAGAGAGTGCACACAGCTGTTGAGGCTGTGGACTCTGAAAACAAGTCCCCCAGCTTGAAAGTCCAGGCCTGACACTTCTCACACATGTGATCTTGGGCAAATTAATTACTGTTCATCATATCTATAAAATTGTTATAATGGGGCATTACGATTAGCAGACATAAGGTGGGGGGGCACGGGGAGGGCTGTACAACTCAGAGAAGACAAGTAGTGATTCTCATCTCACTATGCTGATGGACAGTGACTGTAATAGGGTTGGTGGGGGGGACCTGATGAAGGGGGTAGTTTAATCACCACAATATTGCACATGTAATTGTAGGTTAATGATACCAAAATAAATTGTAAAAAAAAAAAAAGAAGAAATACTAGAATAGAATGGAAGATAAAAATCCAAAGCAAATAATTAAATTTGATCTTATCTTTAAAAAAAATTGTTATAATGACAGTCTTTACATCATAGGGTTACAGCATTGTGAGGAGTCAATGATTTACATATGCTTTGAATAATGCTTGGAATATAATGAGCACCATGTGTGTCTGAAGTTGTTATAAACAAGGGCCCTATGGTCAGAATTGTGGATGTCAGTGATGGTTTCACAGATGTTACATATAAAGGATTAAGTGAGTTTATAAGATATAATGCATACATTCATACAGATGCATACATTTGGGGCTTACCACCATAATGAAGTTTATGAAATTACTTTGTGGTTATCTGTCCTTTTTAAAACTGCTTCCTTCCTGCCCATACAGAAGAAAACTGGTCAGTAGAAGTTTATAGTTAGGTTCTCATAATCTATTGTAACATTTAGTTGATCAAGCCAAAATAAGTATTGGTAATGCAATGTTCTGTAAGGGAGATGGGTTTGTGACTTGTAGAGGCTGTACATAAACAATATACAGTGACTGTAACAGGGAGAGAGTGCCTGACCCCAATATCTCGCTAAACAATACTAGAAGAGGATCTTTACTAAAGAAACATTGATTACAACCGACTAAACCCTCATAATGTGATATATGCTACCTTGAGCGCAAACTGTAAGTGTCTATCAGGTGCCCAATACATAGTTCTGCGATAAATGAATGGAATGGTATAGAAAAAGATGGTGGAGACCCTCACCCTGAAATATGGATTTTTTTCTAGCCTTGTCCAGGTTTTTCTCTTTTCTTATGTTTGTCCCCCTGCAACCCCCCAGCCCACCACCGGCCTTGTCCTGTATTAGCACATTCTGGAATGCCCCTTCCTAGTGTCAGAGTCCTTATTTCCATTTGTGTAAAATTCTTAGTTCATGTGTGTGTAGCTTTCCAAAAAGTTCTTTATGAAAAGAGTTACTGCCAACTTAGCTCCCGGATGGTTTGTTCAGTAGCTGGGTCCCTAGGGCTGCTCCAGGCTGCTGTCTCACCAACCTGAGCACCGCAGATTCGGTGTGTGCTGTCAGGAAGGCAGTGTCCCAGTCCTCTGCTGGGAGAAGTGGCTTCCTAATTGAGATTTAAGCTGAAAACCAACTGCAGGCACCATATAGATGGAGGCAGGGGTGCCGTGAGGCACTTTACGTGACTATTACACATGCTCCAGACTGCAGCAATTTGAGAGTATTGAGTGTTTAACTATTTTATGGTCAATAAGATGGTAAAAGTTAACTTACCATGTGAGAAAGGAGCATTTTCTTCCTGAAAGACAGATATCAGTGAATGCACTGCATTCTCAGAGTTTGAGTTGTTTCCCCTTAGGAAATGGAAATAAAGGTTATAACCTATAATAAATAAATTTTAAAAGTATGAAATATTGAATAATATGTTTAAATTGTCACCATTTCTATCAATAAGCATGAAAAAAACATGTAAGAGGAAAATTAAGAAAAAATAAAATTATTCCCACCAACAAAAATGAAGTCATACAAAGTCATACAAAGTCAAGGTATTCTGGGAATATTAAATACATAAAATCTCAAACAATCCAATAAAACTGGTATATATTTTTTCACAGTGGAAAAAAAAGTGTGTATATGAAATAATGTAGCACTTGATATTGAGTTAAACTGAGTAGAAAGCATATTTACAGAGTTAATTCACCTAATCACAATTTCCCCATTAGAAGAATTTTTTAATACTTTAATCTTTATGTGAAAGATGTGTTCCTTTAAATCTTTATTCAAGCTCAATAATTCATTCATCAACATACTGTAATATATGCCATCAAAATCTAATGTGCCATAGATCATCCGGCTGACAGAGCTCCATAAACCAAGGAGTCAGTGAAAATAAATCACTTTGTCTTCTGTTTTGCCTTGAAAGTAAACATGAATACTCATAGAAAAGATACAAAAAGAAAAACCACACTTTGTGGATAGAATGTAAAATGTCATTAAGGACTTTAAATAACCTTAAATACTTTATATGAAAACAGAGTCCACCAAAGTTATTTTTATTCCCCTTTAAAGGTATGCAGGATTAATTTGTGATTATGTTTCAGTTCTGCAACAATATTCTTAATTATCTCTGTTCCATAGTGAAGATGGTTAAAGGACAATAAAGTAGTATAGCTGCACTCAATATTTCCTACACGATATTGCAAAATTAATCTTCTTTCAAAAGCTTGCTCTGATCACACCATTCCCTTGCTCAAAAATCTTAATGGGTTTCCATTTGCCTAAAGAATGAAGTCTCACCAGTTGTTCTGTCACGTTGCACTCCAGCCAAATATTATCCCCTTAACATGTCCTCTGTGCCTCTGTCCACAGTGCTCCCTCTGCCAGCATTTCTTTCCCATCTTTACATGTCAAATGCTAGATCACCTTTTACCACCTTTTTTTTTTCATTTTCAAACCCTAGATAACTTCTGGTGATCAACCAAATGCCTACTCTGTTATGAATTCTCCCCATCCAAAATTCTTCTTCCAAATTCACTGCCAATAATAAATACTTCCTAAATTATAATTATTTTAATATCTGCCTTAACTCCCTTACAAAACCATAAACTCCGTGAAAACGGGATCCATAAGAGATTAATTTTAGAAAGCCTTAGGAGGTATTTGATGGACTAGTTACTGACTGAAAGTACTTTCTGTATTTTGGGGATAAAAGAAGGAGTTGATTCTCACTGGAGTGATTCTCTGCTTGCATGCTGACTTGCATCTAGTACTCTTAAGAGATGAGGGATGGGGCCAAGAAAGAAATACTCAAAAGCAGTGAATTCCCTCTGGTTTATTTTTTAGAAGAAAAAAAGTGGCCTGGCTTTCTGCCTTTCACACCACTTTCCCACATTTGAAATTTTGAACTGATCACTTAAACTTGAGAAACAAATGAGTCAAAACAAAGCAAAATGTCAAATAATTCTCAGAAACAGTAAGAAAATATACCTTGAGTGGAAGGGAAATATAAAATGGAAATTGAGTGTATCTATTTATGTCCCCATTATGTGAACATACAGTTAAAACATAAGGCTTGCAGAGTTAAACAAATTCTCACAATCCCCATTAAAAAGCCCTGTCTTCCTCGATGATGAAAAAAACATAGACACCTTTTAAAATACTGCAAATGTATAAAATTAAAGAGGGCCTGATATTTAATTCAGACAGTAAATTTCATACCACAATAAAACTGGAAACTAATTATATAGCTCTACATTTTGGAGGGAGGTCACATTTTAGAGTTCAGAATAAAGGTAAATCCCAGACTCCCAAAGCAGACATATTTTCTTTTTCTAATTTACAAAACCGTTTGTCAACCAGTTTCATATATCAGCTGCAATGAATTACAACACAGAAAAATCACACTTAGATGAGAAGCAAAGTGAGATTAACCCTGTAGACCATATCTTGTTTTTAAGTACTCACCTTCAGCCTCAGATTAAGAAAAGAAAAGGAAAAAAAAGCTTTTATTACCTTGACATTGATGAAAGTGGAATTTATTCTGGTGAGTTTTCCTTCTCTTGCAATCTTTTAGGGGGAAATTTTTCAGTTATTTTAAGCTAGCAGAATAACAAAATCCCAAAAGTTTACTAGTACCTCTCCCCAGAGCACTGTTAAACTAAAGTGTAGAAGCCTAGAAAATTAAAGGGGTCCATTTCAGAAAAGAATAGCTGTGAAATCTGGGTCCTCTATCGCACATTAAATACCCAAGGACTCTCATGTTAGTAGTAACTCTTACTTGACCTAAACTCCTAAATCCATGCCCCATATGATATACACTATGTTGGGAACAACTTTTAGTAAATTCCACTCATGAAAATGGTAATAGCATGATCCAAATTTTCAAAGCTTGGGTATTCATATTTCATTCTTTCTTTGTCCTTGGGCCTACATGACATGATTAATATCAGTCCAACCAAACATTGCCTTGGACCCCGTTTTGCCATCTTACTGCACATTGCTGGTATTTTTCTGTTAATAATATTTCCATTAATCTCTCCAGTCTCTACATAATTGCTCATTGCCTGGGAGCCCACTTTAACTTTGTTCCCATTTGCCCCACTCAAATGAAATTCCTCCTTCAAGGGTTACTGACGAGATCCCAAGTCCAAAACGCTCTTAGCCATTCCCCTTGGCCTCTCTACAACACTTACAACTGTTGGCCACTTTCTGTTTCTTGAAACTCTTCCTCTATGAATCTGATTATTCCTATGCCTCTTCCATGATTCTTCTCCTATGCCCACTCTTTCTCACTTCACTTCACTGCACCTTCTGATTCCTCAGTGCTGGCATTTCTCTGGGGTTCATTCTTGGTCCTTTCTTTCAAAATTTATTTCCTTGAGTAATGTTAAAGAAAAATCAGTACTGTATAGGAGTTAAAGCAGTAAAATCAGATTTTTAATTAAGGAACTATTGCAATAAAGGAAAAGAGACTTCAGTGTAGAACTGGGTTCAGTTCTGAATGTACTGCATGGAAAAGTGAGGATTTATTCAAGGAACAGAGTGGGGGGTCAGTGGATGGAAAATTACCAAGAAGACATATCAGGGTTCAGGGGAATTCTGGCTAAACAGACACAGAAGGATTCTTACTGAAGCCAGGCCAGGGTGATCAGATATCAAGATGGGGGATGAAGGATTTGACCAGATATCAAGGGTTGGGGATTCTCTCTAAACTGACCCAAAAAGAGTTTTGCTAAAGGTGGGCAATGCAGGCCTGACAAGAGTGGGCACTGAAAGCAGACAATGAAGCCTAAAAGGCTGAGAACAGCCCGATCACAGGTTAGTCAAGGAGAGAGGCTTTTCAGTGATCTTCCTCTCAGCGATGAATGCAAGTCAGATCTTCCTACGAACATACAGGTTCCTATTTCTAAATGCATCCTGAATATGTCCACTTATATGTTCTGCAGATCTCTCAAACCTAGTACATCCCAAATTAAACTAATATCCTCTTTTCTTAAAAATATGCTTTTCCTCCATCAGAGAAATGCAGATTAAAACCACAATGAGATATCACCTCACACCAGTGAGGATGGCCACCATCCAAAACACAAACAACAACAAATGTTGGCGAGGATGTGGAGAGAGGGGAACCCTCCTACATTGCTGGTGGGAATGCAAATTAGTTCAACCATTGTGGAAAGCAGTATGGAGGTTCCTCAAAAAACTCAAAATAGAAATACCATTTGACCCATGAATCCCACTCCTAGGAATTTACCCCAAGAATGCAGCAGCCCAGTTTGAGAAAGACACATGCACCCCTATGTTTATTGCAGCACTATTTACAATAGCCAAGAAATGGAAGCAACCTAAGTGCCCATCAGTAGATGAATGGATTAAGAAGATGTGGTACATATACACAATGGAATATTACGCAGCAATAAGAAAGAAACAAATCCTACCATTTGCAACAACATGGATGGAGCTAGAGGGTATTATGCTCAGTGAAATAAGCCAGGCCGAAAAAGACAAGTACCAAATGATCTCACTCATATGTGGAGTATAAGAACAAAGAAAAATAAATAAATAAATAAATAAATAAATGAAGGAACAAAACAGCAGCAGACTCACAGAACCCACGAATGGACTAACAGTTACCAAAGGGAAAGGGACTGGGGAGATAGGTGGGAAGGGAGGGATAAGAGGGTAAAAGGGGCATTACGATTGGCAGACATAGGGTGGGGGGGCACGGGGGGTACTGTACAGCTCAGAGAAGACAAGTAGTGATTCTCATCTCACTACACTGATGGACAGTGACTGTAATAGGGTTGGTGGGGGGGACCTGGTGTTGGGGGGAGTTCAATCATCACGGTATTGCTCATGTAACTGTAGGTTAATGATACTAAAATAAAATAAATTATTAAAAAAAATGCTTTTCCTCATTGAATGCCACCAGTTTTATTGGTGGCTTCCACCCCACCTCCAACCTGGGACCTCTTTCCTCCCGCCCCCTGACCAATCTCCTCTGTCATAAAGTCTCAAGGATTTACCTCCACAATGTTCCTCAGACGATTCCTTCTTTGCTGCTTCCACACTTTCAGTCGTTGATCAGATCACCGTTTTTCATCTAGCTCACAAATTGTGGTCATAATTCCTTACATGCAGTTCCTCTCCATTCCACATTTTTGACTATTGCCAAAACCCACATTCAAAATTACATGGTTAATGATGATTATTCCCCTCTCAATATTCTCCAGTCATTTTCCTCAGCCTGTAAAGCAGATTTAGGAAAAAGACAAAGGGATTGTGGTGAGCTGGGGCCAGGTCCTAGCAGCTCTCAAGAGCCAGTGGTGTACATCTCTTCCCAACTCTGAATTCAGTGCATCTCTTAAAGCTTTAAATTGGCTATGACACCAGTATTTAAAATCATAAAATCAGCAAATCCTAAAAATCAGAGATTTATTTAAAAAGATATTTTTGTTAAACCTGCACTAACATACTGCAGCAGAGAGAACTTGCCTCAACTGCCTGTCCCGATGGGATAGTATTATTTGCTGTAACTCAGTAGTCTTCCAAGTTTTTGCTCTTGTATCTATTGAAATAATTTTTCAAATGTATGTATCCATGTATTTTTTAATTGACATCTGTGTTAGATTTCATTATTGTTCAAAACCATTCACTTCTCCTAGGGGGCAATTGTATTTCTTCACAGCACTGAGGTCAGCTTCATGACCTGCTTTGGCCAATGAAATGTGAGAAAAGGTGACCTGTCATTTGAGCCAGTTCTTACAGCATTATGTTCCCTCCGGCAATAACCCAGATATAGTTTGCTCCATCTTCCTGGATCCCAGAGTGATTTTTATTCTGATGTATTTTTATTTTTTTAAGTTTTTTATTATCTTACTGTATACTTCTGAAAATATGTATATGTAGAGAAAATGTATATGCACATATTTATATATACACATAATTGAGCATACATATGTATATATATAGTCCCAAATCTTACTTTTAAGTCTAATACCTTATTATACTCATTCCCCTTTTTATTCGTGCACTTGCACTCTGACCTCAACCTCAAATGCATAGATTCTGAAGCTTCTATATATAGGCTGAAATACCACTCCTGCCCGAAATTTCCTATTCTCCTGTTCCCCTTTTTCCACTCCAATCCCGCCTCATTGATCCTTCAAGGTCAAATTCAATTCTTATTACCTATATGAAGTTTTCCAGGATAGCTTTTGCCTCATTCAAAATTTATTTTAGCTTGATTTATATGTATCTGCCTCCTTTGCTAGACTGAGACATTTTAGTCAAAATATTAACCTTTATTTAATCTATTTGTATTATTTGTATTACATTTACCTTATTTTCTATCCCCTGTTGCCTAATACATTGTATAGTGTACATAGCTTAAGTTTAGTAAATATTGGATGAATAAATACATTTGGAATAATTTGTTAGATTCTTATTTCACAGAAGATACAAAAATAAAATTCTGGAGAGTCTGAAGGTTGGAATGTAGAAAGCAAATGTGTTCATATACTTGTAAAAAGGCCTAAGTACTATTAAAAAGTTAGAATCCATATGAGAACTATTGACAGATCTGACTAGAATTAAAAACTTATATGTAGAAAAGGACACTGTAAACAAGTAAAAAAAATAAAACCTAACAGCAAACTATGAGAATATATTTTTTCAACGCAGACAACATAAAAATCATTTGTAATTCTAACATTCTTTAGTAGGAAGTCTTTGTATAAAAAAAGACAACCCAAAGAAAAATAGGCAAAGGAATGGATATTAAACAGAAGAAATAAAATTTCAAAACCAAATGTGCCAAGACATTCAATTTTGACTAATAGACAGGAAAAGACAAAATAAAATCCATTATATTGGCAAGAATTAAAAATATCTATAGTATCCATTGATTCTCAGGGGATTCTCATAATGTTGGTAGAATTATATACTAACACAATTTTAAGAAGTGAATTTAGCAGTATTTATTAAAATCTAAAACATGCTATTTGATTGACAGAAGAAATTCCTACCTAAGAATATAACTTATAAAAATAAAAGGATGAACATATAAATTATTATGTAAGAAGATGGTAATTGTTTTATTGTTTGATGTGGCAAAAAATTGGAAACATCATGAATATTTATTCATAGAAAATGATTGAATAAATTATCATATATTGATTTTATTAAATATTATTCAGCCATTGGAATAAATGAGGTAAATAGATAAATTAATTTAGAAAGATATCTACAACATTAAGTGAAACAGTGCAAATGGCAGTATGTCAGGTAAAACAGAATTTCTGTTTTTATTTTTAAAATAAAAATATGTTTATCAATGTATATGCATTAAAACATTTTTGGTACACACACACTGTTAGTATGAGCTACTTTAGGAAGTTTCCTTTTTTCATCGAGATATAAAAAAATGGAATAGTTCACTGTCTAATCTGAAATGTAATTACTTGATAAATTAACTACTCTACACACACACACACACACACACACACACACACACACAGAGTTAACTTTTTGTAAAATAAAAAGAACATGTGAATAGTGAGAGAGAAAGATATGTCTGTACTGGTCTGTAAAACTGGTTCTAGATGAAGCAGACTGCCTTGGATTGACACCACCACTCCCTTGCTGAATGACCTTGACAGCACCTAATAACTCTTTGATGTTTCAGTTTTGTCATCTCTGGCTTATTCCCACCTCAGATAGTTACTTATCCTCTCATTGAACCTGTCTCCCCTGGCACTTCCCATGGCAGAATTCTTGTGTCCTCCAGGGCTCACATAAATGTCATTTCCTTAGAGTTTGCCTGACACACTACTCAGATGCATTCATCTTATCATCATTCTCCATCATTGCATCTTGTCCAATGTTTAATATGATTTTCAATTACAGATTAATTTGTTTAACATTTTTGTTTATTTCTTTAGACACTACATCCTTTAGCATATGTATATTGCTGTAACAAAGATAACAAAGATCTTATTAACAATGACCTAAATATAGATTTTTTTTTGTTTGGATTGCAAATTTGATTCATTGAATTAGAATGTGAATACCAATGTCTCTGTGAATTTCTTGACTGTGCCTGCATGGTCCCAAGATAGTTTCAAGAGCACCAGCCTTCATATCTGGATTCCAGTCAGAAGGAAGAATAACCAAGAAAAGCAAGAAGTAGCACTATCTATAGCTGGAAAACAAAGACTGTCCAAGAAAATTCTAGAAGATTACTATCACTAAGGTTTCATTGACTGGAATTTTGGCACATGGACACCCTGCTAGAAGGAATTCTACTAAGGTTATTTGTTATGTTTTCTAGCCTCTGTAAGTTGTAGACTAAAGAAAATTCAGTTGGAATGGATATTAAATGAATTACTTTTACACTCTTTTCCTCTTTGTGTACAGCATATGAAATGTATTCACACATGCTTATTCTATTACATTCAACTTTTACGATCATATATTTAATTTCCAAAGGACTTTTTTATTTTTGGAATCCTCCACACTATAATGTTATACTCTTTTTTACATGTATGCAATATTAATTGTAGATTTTTTTATCTACAACTTTTCTACTCACCACATCGCCTCTATTCCTATGAGTTTTTGTTGGTTTCCTCATTTTGCTCCCATTTTTAATAGAGAGCATCTCCAAATTCTGTTGGACTGTGATTGACAGCTCTTATTTAAGGGATGCACAATAAGTTAATTGGGGTACCCAGGGGATTAAAGATGGTGGCGTGAGGGGTGAGGCAGAGGCCTCCTCCTAAAACCTCATATAATATGAAAATATAATTAATACAACTAATCCTGAAAGAGCAACAGGAAAGAAGGCTGTACCAGACTGCATACACCTGGAGAAAAGAACAGACCTCACAGAACAGGGTAACATACCAAAGCCATGACCTGATGAGACTGAAGTCCTTCCCAAACCCCAGTTCACCGGTGGGAGGAAGAGAAATGGAGCGGGGGAGGGAGTGGAGGCCTGGGACTGCTGAACACCTAGCTCTGGAAATCTGCTCTGGGAGCACAAACGTACATTACATGGTGCTTTAGTGATTGGGGGGTTGGAAAGCTAAGACAGGCAAAATACCTGGAGAGACTGAGATTCCAGCCACTTGTGGAAAAACAGGGATCCATATCTGGCTGCTCTGGGACAAAAGAGAGGGGAGCAGTCTGAGATACTTCCTAACAGCAAGAGGGCTGCTAAAGAGGCAAGGATTGCACAGAGCTTAGGGCTCAGGAGAGAAAAGAGGTAGACAAAATTGTCCGGGTGCACTCTGCCCAGCAGGTTGGGAACTATCACAATCTTCAGGTGCTCCAGCTGCAAGACACCCTCTGTGATATACAGCCTGATGTGCCTTCCACCCGGCCAGCCCACACCTGGCTTGCAAACCACAAAACCCTGCTCTACAA
The DNA here is from genome assembly GCA_029783875.1 of Phataginus tricuspis. NCBI lineage: Eukaryota > Metazoa > Chordata > Mammalia > Pholidota > Manidae > Phataginus > Phataginus tricuspis. The sequence continues at coordinate 12,883,155 of JAQQAC010006877.1, read as the reverse complement.
TCAGGCCAGCCAGAGGGAAGCCCCACCTACAGCAGCTACAAACACAAAGCATAGAGGCTTATACCTGTGTGCTTGGCCCACTGGTTCTGACAGTGGAGACAGGCATAGCAGCCGGGAAGCAGGAAATAACTCTTTCCTCCTCCCAGGCACCAACACTGCTCCCCTGTGACCCCGGACATTGCTCTAGGGGATGAGCAACTACAGAGAGTAGAAATTCTGGGAACTAGAGGGTGCCACATACAAATATGAAATGTCAAAGGAACCTGATTCAAACCAAAATCATACATACACCAGAGAAAGAGTCAAATGAAACCGATCTCATGAATCTTCCTGAAAGAGATTTCAAAATAAAAAACATGAACACGCTCATAGAGGCACAGAAAAATATTCAAGAACTAGAGAACGAATTCTGATTGGAGATCCAATCATTACAGAGCACAGTATCAGAAATGAAACATACAATGGAAGGTTTTAAAAGCACATTAGATACAATGGAGTAGATGATAAATGAAATAGAAATTAGAGAAGAGGAATACAAAGAAGGTGAGGGACAGAGACAAAAAAAGGATCTCTAAGAATGAAAGACTATTGAGAGAACTGTGTGACCAATCCAAACAGAACAATATTCATATTATAGGGGTACCAGAAGAAGAAGAGAGAGAAAAAGGGATACTAAGTGTCTTTGAGGAGGTAGGTAGTTGCTGAGAACTTTCCCAATCTGGGTAAGAAGACAGTCTCTCAGGACATGGAGGTGCACAGATCTGAAAACACAAGAGACCCAAGGAAGACAATACCAAGACATATAATAATTAAACTGGCAAAGATCAAGAATAAGGAAAGAGTATTAAAAGCAGCCAGAGAGAGAAATAAGATCACATACAAAGGAAAACCCAACAGGCGATCATCAGACTTCTCAGCAGAAACCTTACAGACAAGAAGGGAGTGGCATGATATATTTAATGCAATGGAGCAGAAGGGCCTCAAACCAAAAATACTTTACCTGGCAAGATTATCATTTAAATGTGAAGGAGGGATTAAACAATTTTCAGATAAGAAAAAGTTGAGAGAATTTACTTCCAACAAACCATCTCTACAGTGTATTTTGGAGGGACTGCTTTAGATGGAAATGTTCCTAAGGTTTAATAGCTGTCACCAGAGATAATAAAATAACAGTAAAGAAAGTAGTACAGTTAATTACTAAGTAAATGCAAAATTAAATCAATTACCTCCAAAATCAGTCAAGGGATAGATAAAGAGTACAAAATATGATACCTAATATATAAAGATTGGAAGAGGAAGAAAAAGGAGGAAAAAAAAGAACCTTTAGATTGTGTTTGTAATAGCATACTGAGTTAAGTTAGACTCTTAGATAATAAGGAAGTTAACTTTGAACCTTTGGTAACCATGAATCTAAAGCCTGCAATGGCAATAAGTACATACCTAAAAATAATCACCCTAAATATAAATGGTCTCAGTGCATCAATCAAAAGAGATAGAGTCAAGGATTGGATAAAAAACAAGACCCATCTATAACTGCCTACAGGAGACTCACTTTAAACCCAAAGACACACACAGACTAAAAGAGAAAACTTTGAAAAAGATACTTCATGCAATCAGGAGAAAAAAGCAGGAATTGCAGTATGTGTATCAGACAAAATAGATTTCAAAACAAAGAAAGTCACAAGAGACAAAGAAGGATATTACATAATGATAAAGGGGTCAATCCAACAAGAAGATATAACCATTATAAATATATATGCACCCAACACAGGAACACCTACATATGTGAAACAAATACTAACAGAATTAAAGGGAAAATAGAATGCCATGCATTCATTCTAGAAGACTTCAACACTCCACTCACTCCAAAGGAAAGATCAACCAGACAGAAAATAAGTAAGGAGACAGAGGCACTGAAAAACACATTAGAACAGATGGACATAACAGACATCTACAGAACTCTACACCCAAAAGCAGCAGAATACACATTCTTCTCAAGTCAACATGGAACATTTTCAAGAATAGATCATATGTTAGGCCACAAAAAGAGCCTTGGTAAATTCAAAAAGACTGAAAATGTACCAACCAGCTTCTCAGATCACAAAGGTATGAAATTAGAAATAAATTACACAAAGAAAATGAAAAAGCCCACAAACACATGGTGGCTTAATAACATGCTCCTAAATAATCAATGGATCAATGACCAAATAAAAACAGAGGTCAAGCAATATATGGAGACAAATGACAACAATAATTCAACACTGTAAAATCTGTGGGACACAGAGAAGGCCACGCTAAGAAGGAAGTATATTGCAATGCAGGCCATTCTCAGGAAAGAAGAACAATACCATATGAACAGGCTAACTCAATAATTCAACACTGTAAAATCTGTGGGACACAGAGAAGGCCACGCTAAGAAGGAAGTATATTGCAATGCAGGCCATTCTCAGGAAAGAAGAACAGTACCATATGAACAGGCTAACTCACAATTAATGAAACTAGAAAAGGAAGAGTAAGTGAGGCCCAAAGTCAGTAGAAGGAGGGACATAAAGATTGAAGCAGAAATAAATAAAATAGAGAAGAATAAAACAATAGAAAGAGTCAATGAAAGCAGGAGCAGATTCTCCGAGAAAATAAACAAAATAGATAAACCCCTAGCCAGACTTATCAAGAAAAAAGAGAGTCTACACACATAAACAGAATCAGAAATGAGAAAGGAAAAATCACTACAGACACCACATAAATACAAAGAATTATGAAAGAATATTATGAAAAATTATATGCTAACAAACTGGATAACCTAGAAGAAATGGACAACTTTCTGGAAAAATACAACCTTCAAAGGCTGACACAGACAGAAACAGAAAATCTGAAGAGACCAATTACAAGCAAAGAAGTTGAATTGGTAATCAAAAATCTACCTAAGAACAAAATCCTGGACCAAAGTGCTTCACCACTAAATTTTACAAAACATTTAGTGAACACCTAATATGCATCCTCCTTAAAGTTTTCCAAAAAGTAGAAGAAGACAGAATACTTCCAAACTCATTCTATGAGGCCAGCATCACTCTAATACCAAAACCAGGCAAAGACACCACAAAAAAGAAAATCACAGACCAATATCCCTGATGAACATAGAGGCAAAAATATTGAACAAAATATTAGCAAACTGAATTCAAAAATATATCAAAAAGATCATCCACCATGATCAAGTAGGACTTATTCCAAAAATGCAAGGATAGTACAACATTCTAAAATCCATCAACATCATCCACCACATCAACAAAAAGAAGGACAAAAACCACATGATTATCTCCACAGATGCCGAAAAAGCATCTAAGAAAATTCAACATCCATTCATGAAAAAAACTCTCAACAAAATGCATATAGACGGCAAGTACCTCAACATAATAAAGGCCATATATGACAAACCAACAGCCAACATCATGCTTAACAGGGGAGAAGATGAAAGCCTTTCGTATAAGTTCGGGAACAAGACAAGGATGTGCACTCTCTCCACTTTTATTCAACATAGTTCTTTAGGTCCTCGCCACAGCAATTAGACAACACAAAGAAATAAAGAGCATCCATATTGGTAAGGAAGAAGTTAAACTGTCACTGTTTGCAGATGACATGATACTGTACATAAAAAAAACCTAAAGAATCCTCTCCAAAACTACTAGATCTAATATCTGTATTCAGCAAACTTGCAGGATACAAATTAATACACAGAAATCTATTGCATTCCTATACACTAATGATGAACTAGCAGGAAGAGAAATCAGAAAAACAATTCCATTCACAATTGCATCAAAAATAATAAAATACCTAGGAATAAACCTAACCAAGGAAGTGAAATACCTATACTTTGAAAACCACAAGGCACTCATGAGAGAAATTAAAGAAGATACCAATAAATGGAAACACATCCCATGCTCATGGATAGGAAGAACTAATATTGTCAAAACGACCATCCTGCCTAAAGCAATCTCCAGATTCAATGCAATTCTTATCAGAATACCAACAGCATTTTTCAATGAACTAGTGCAAATCATTCTAAAATTCCTACAGAACCACAAAAGATCCCAAATAGCCAAAGCAATCATGAGAAGGAAGAATAAAGCTGGGGGGATTACACTCTCCCAAACTTCAAGCTCTACTACAAAGCCCCAGTAATCAAGACAATTTGGTACTGGCATAGTAACAGAACAGTACACCAATGGAACAGACTAGAGAGTCCTGATATAAACCCAAGCATATATGGTCAATTAATATATGATAAAGGAGCCATGGACATACAATGGGGAAATGACAGCCTCTTCATCAACTGGTGTTGGCAAAACTGGACAGCTACATGCAAGAGAATGAATCTGGATTATTGTTTAACCTCATACACAAAAGTAAACTTGAAATGGATCAAAGACCAGAATGTAAGTCATGAAAATATAAAACTCTTAGAAGACAACATAGGCAAAAATCTCCTGAATATAAACATGAGCAACTTCTTCCTGAATGCATCTCCTCAAGCAAGGGAAACAAAAGCAAAAATGAACACATGGGACTACATCAAACTAAATAGCTTCTGTATGGAAAAGGACACCATCAACAGAACAAAAATGATCCTACATTATGGGAGAATATATTTGTAAATGACCTATCCGACAAGGGGTTAACATCCAAAATACATAAAGAACTTACATGCCACAACACCCAAAAAGCAAATAACCCTATTAAAAAATGGGCTGAGGATATGAAGAGACAGTTCTCCAAAGAAGAAATTCAGATGGCCAACAGACACATGAAAAGTTCCACATCACTAATCATCAGGGAAATGCAAATTAAAACCACAATGAGATATCACCTCACACCAGTTAGGATGGCCAACATCTAAATGACTAAGAATGACAAACGCTGGTGAGGTTGCAGAGAAAGGGGAACCCTCCTACACTGCTGATGGGAATGTAAGCTAGTTCAACCATTCTGGAAAGCATTATGGAGGTTCCTCAAAAAACTAAAATAGAAATACTATTTGACCCGGGACTTCCACTCCTTGGAATTTACCCAAAGAATACAAGTTCTCAGATTCAAAAAGACATATGCACCCCAATGTTTTTTGCCGCACTATTTACAATAGCCAAGATATGGAAGCAAACTAAGTGTCCATCAGTAAATGAATGGATAAAGAAGTGGTACATATACACAATGGAATCCTATTCAGCCATAAGAAAGAAACAAATCCTACTATTTGCAACAACATGGATGGAGCTGGAGGATATTATGCTCAGTGAAATAAGCCAGGTGGAGAAAGACAAGTTCCAAATGATTTTCCTCATTTGTGGATTATAACGAAGCAAAACTGAAAGAACAAAACAGTAGCAGACTCCCAGATTCCCAGAAGGGACTAGAGGGGTGGGGTGTGGGAGGGAGGGAGAAGGAGATTAAGGAGTATTATGTTTAGTACACATGGTGTGGGGGGTCACAGGGAAGACAGTGTAGCACAGGGAAGGCAAATAGTGAATCTGTGGCATCTTACTACACTGGTGGACAGTGACTGCAATGGCCTGTGGGTGGGGACTTGATAATATGGGTAAATGTAGTAACCACATTATTTTTTCATGTGAAACCTTCATAAGAGTGTATATCAATAATATCTTAATATAAGAAAAAAGCACTGTACCCTGAGAAAAAGTTAAGTGGGTACAAGCAAGTAAAGAAAAATTAGGTAAATTAGACTTCACCAAATTAAAACTTTGTGTTTCAGGGACACTACCAAGAAAGTGAAAAAACAATCCACAGATTGAGAGAAAATACTTGCAAATCATATATCTAAAAAATGTCTAGTATCCAGAATATACAAAGAATTATTACAACTGAACAGTAAAGGGATAAATAGCCCCATTTGTTAAGTGGACCAAGTATTTGACTAGTATCTTTAAAGAAATATATGCAAATAGCCAATAAGCACAGGAAAAGATGTTCAGTATACTTATCCATTGGAGAAATGACCAGGAAAAAACTACAGTGAGAAACTACTTCTCCATTAGGATATCTAAATTAAAAATAAATGGACAACAGAAGTATTTTTCAGGTTGTAGAGAAATTGGAACTTTACTATATGCCTGTAGGAATATGAAATTGTGCAGCCATTTGTATGATTTCACATAAAACTTTGTATGATTATTAAGAGCAGCATGATTCATAATAACCAAGAAGTGGAAACAACACAAATGTCCATCAAATGATAAATGGTTAAATAAAATGTGGCCTATCCATAATATAGAATATTATTCAACCACAAAAAGAAGTGAGGTACTAATATATACTACATAAGGGATAAACCTTGGAAAAACTATTATAAACAAAAGAAACCAGGCACAGAAGGCCATTTGGTTCCATTTACATGAAATGGCCAGTATAGCCAAATCCATAGAGGCAGAATGTAGATTAATGTTTGCTAGGAATCGGTGCTGAGGGAGGAATAAGGAGTGACTGCTAATGAGTCTGGGGCTTCCTTTTGGGGTGATGAAAATATTTGAAATTAGTAATGATAGTTACACAGCATTGTGAATATACTAAAAACTACTGAATTGTACATAGTAAAAAGATCAATTATATTTCAGTAAAAACAAAAATTGGAAGTTCTGAGTACGGACAAGACTTTTAGTAGTCACTGTTGGGTTTCCCTATAGGGTGATGGGGCTGGGCCATTTTAATTCAGCTCCAAGCAATTACTATCTGTGGGTCTTTATTTTGGGCTTGGTTCATTTCCCCAGAAATGGATTTATAATCTTCTAGAATTCTTAGGGATGGTAGGGAGAGGAGACAAGGGCCTTAAGTATTTAACACTTAGACTAGTAATCCATGCACCTGCATCAGCATGATATTTCATTTTCCTGCTATGCGCAGAGTCCCTGAATCCTAAGTCTTTCTGATTCAGCCTCTGAAGAAATGAATCTAGTTTCTGAAAAATTGTAAAGAGGCAGTTGCCATGAAGCAGAAAGTTGAGGAAAGGACTTGGAGGTTCAAGTCTCATGTTATACATGCATTTAACTCCACTTACTCTCCTACTTTTTAATGATTATGAGATAGGAATCAGCTTGTTTCTGCACTTTCCCACGTGCTGAGGAAGATTTTAGCATTCTGTGATCTACCAGATCGGTTGCCCAAGTCTCAATTTACAAATTTGAGCTCTGTTATCTCCTCACTCCCATCACTTTGGATTTACGAACTGTTGGCTTTTTTTTTTTTAAGCCGTGTACTGTCTGAGTTAGTCATCCAAAGAATTCTATAGCCTAATTCTTGAATCCTTGGAATTTGTCAATGCATTAGGTGATATGGCAAAGGGAATTAAGGTTGAAAATCAGTTGAATTTAAGATAGGGAGTTTATCCTGGATTATCTGGGTGGGGCCTTAAAAGTGGAAGAGAGAGGCAAAAGAGAAGAGTCCGAGGGAACTCTGCAGGAATGACCAGAGACGCAATGTTTGCGTAAATTGCAAAATTTCCAGAATCTCTCACCTGGTCTTAGTGCATCTCCATATCAGTAGGTAACTACAAGGGGCAGCGAGGGCATATCTGGACAGAGAGGTTGGGTGGGGTCCATTTTTGCAACCAGGTTGTGAGGGACACGGGTGAGCAGAAGTGGACGACTGTTTGTAAGTACTAAACGGGTTTCTCCCACTTTATTTCTCCCTTTGGCTGATTTTGGTTTCAAAAGTATTTTGCCCTGGGCTGGGAAAATATTCTTCCCAAACCCCCCAGAGTTACACAATGCTAATTTCTTAACCAGTTAATACAGAATCATAAGATTCACCTTGTGTGTACTAATACAAACTCAGCTCTGGTTTTAGTTCAATTGGTTGGCTTTTGTGCCACAGCAGTCATTAGTTATTTTCAATGTCACACCTGTCTGAACTGCAACAACCTGTTTTCTACTGTGGAATTTAACTAGGATACTCTATGCAAACAAGGTTTCGCTTTTATATTCAGTCATCACCCTGGCCCCTCTGTCCCTGTTATATGCTGATTATACAACAAGACATCATCTTTTTCCTGTAGAGGGCCTTGCCTCCATATTCATGGCTGCTTACTGATCAGGGTGGTGATTGTGAAGGTTGGGGTGGGGAGCAATTACTTAAAATAAGATGACGCTGAAGTTTGCCCTATTGGTTGACACTTCCTCTCACAAACGATTTCTCTGTAGCATGCGATGCTGTTTCATAGCATTTTAACCACAGTAGAACATCTTTCAAAATTGGGATCAGTCCTCTCAAACTCTACCACTGCTTTATCAGTACTTTTATGTAATATTCTAAATCCTTTGTTGTTATTTCAACAATCTTCACCAGTAGTAGATTCCATCTCAAGACCCCACTTGGCTTGCTTATCTATAAGAAACAAGTCCTCGCCTGTTAAAGTTCTGTCACGAGCAACTCCGTCACGTCTCCAGGCTCCACCTCTAATTCTAGTTCTTTGGCTACAGAACCTAGCATGTTACTCCCTCCATTCTGCAGTTATTTCCTCCACTGCAGTCTTGAGCACCTCAAAGTCATTCATGAAGACTAAAATCATCTTCTTCCAAACTCTTGTTAATGTTGATATTTTAACCTCTTCCCATGAATTATGAATGTTCTCAATGACGTCTAGAATAGAGAATCCTTTCCAGACAGTTTTTGATTTTCTTTCCCCAGATCCATCACAGGAATCACTATCTATGGCTGGTATTGCTTTACAAAATGTATTTCTTAAATAAGAAGATTTCAAAGTTGAAATTTCTCCTTGATTCATGGGCTGCAGAATGGATGTTGAGTTAGCAGGCATGAAAAAACAGCATTTATCTAATTGTACATCTCCATCAGAGCTCTTGAGTGACCAGGTGCATTATCAGTGAGTCATATTTTGAAAGGATATTTTGTCTGAGCAGTGGTTCTCAACAGTGGGCTTAAAATATTCAGTAAACCATGTTGAAAACAGATGTGCTGTCATCCAGACTTCTTCCACTTAGATAACTTAGGCAGAGTAGATTTAGAATAATTCTTTTTATTTTTTATTTTGGTATCATTAATGTACAATTATATGAGGAACATTATGGTTACCAGACTCCCCCCATTATCAAGTCCCCACCAAATACCCATTACAGTGACTGTCCATCAGTGTACTAAGATGCTATAGAATCACTACTTGTCTTCTCTGTGTTGTACTGCTTTCCACGTGCCCCCCGCATACATTATGTGTGCTAATTGTAATGCCCCTTTTTCCCCTTATCCCTCCCTTCCCACCCACCCTCCAAGTCCCTTTCCCTTTGGAAACTGTTAGTTCATTCTTGGGTTCTGTGAGTCTGGTGCTGTTTTGTTCCGTCAGCTTTTTCTTTGTTCTAATACTCCACAGATGAGTGAAATCATTTGATACTTGTCTTTCTCCTCCTGGCTTATTTCACTGAGCATAATACCCTCTAGCTCCATCCATGTTGTTGCAAATGGTAGAATTTGTTTTCTTCTTATGGCTGAATAATATGCCATTGTGTATATGTACCAAATCTTCTTTATCAATTCATCTACTGATGGACACTTAGGTTGTGACCATTTCTTGGCTATTGTAAATAGTGCTGCAATAAACATAGGGGTGCATATGTATTTTTCAAACTGGGCTCCTATATTCTTAGGGTAAATTCCTCGGAGTGGAATTCTTAGGTCCAAAGGTATTTCTATTTTTAGTTTTTGGAGGAAACTCCATACTGCTTTCCACAATGGTTGAACTAGTTTACATTCCCACCAGCAGTGTAGGAGGGTTCCCCTTTCTCCACATCCGACATTTGTTGTTGTTTGTGTTTTGGATGGAGGCCATCCTCACTGGTGTGAGGTGATATCTCACTGTGGTTTTAATTTGCATTTCTCTGATGATTAGAGATGTGGAGCATCTTTTCATGTGCCTGTTGCCCATCTGAATATCTTCTTTGGAGAAGTGTCTGTTCAGATCTTATGACCACTTTTTAATTGGCTTATTTGCTTTTTGTTTGTTGAGGTGCATGAGCTCTTTATATATTTTGGAAGTTAACCCTTTATCAGATATTTCATTTATGTATATATTCTCCAATACTGTAGGATGCCTTTTTGTTCTATTGATGGTATCCTTTACTATACAGAAACTTTTCAGCTTGATATAGTACCACTTGTCATTTTTTATTTTGTTTCCCTTGCCCAGGGAGATATGTTCATGAAGAAGTTGCTCATGTTTATGTCCAAGAGATTTTTGCCTTTTTTTTAAAGAGTTTTATGGTTTCATGACTCACATTCAGGTCTTTGATCCATTTCAAGCTTACTTTTGTATATGGGGTTAGACAATGATCCATTTTCATTCTCTTACGTTTAGCTGTCCAGTTTTGCCAACACAAGCTGTTGAAGAGGTTGTCATTTCCCCATTGTATATCTATGGCTCCTTTATCGTATATTAATTGACCATATATATTTGGGTTAATATCTGGACTCTCTATTCTGTCCCACTGGTCTGTGGGTCTCTTCTTGTGCCAGTACCAAATTGTCTTAATTACTGTGACTTTGTAGTAGAGCTTGAAGTTGGGAAACGTGATCCCCTGTGCTTTATTCTTCCTTCTCAAGATTACTTTGGCTATTTGGAGTCTTTTGTCGCTCCATGTGAATTTTAGAACTATTTGTTCCAGTTCAGTGAAGAATTCTGTTGGTAATTTGATAGCGATTATATTGAATCTGTATATTGCTTAGGCAGGATGGTCATTTTGACAATATTAATTCTTCCTACCCAAGAGCATGGGATGAATTTCGATTTGTTAGTGTCCTCTTTAATTTCTCTTAAGAGTGTCTTGTAGATTTCATGGTATCGGTTTTTCTCTTCCTTGGTTAGGTTTATTCTTAGGTATTATTTTTTTTAATGCATTTGTGAATGGAATTGTTTTCCTGATTTCTGTTTCTGCTAGTTCATCATTAGTGTATAGGAATGCAACAGATTTCTGTGTATTAATTTTGTATCCCACAAGTTTGCTGAATTCCGATATTATTTCTAGTAGTTTTGGAGTGGAGTCTTTAGGGTTTTTTATGTACAATATCATGTCATCTGCAAATAGTGACAGTTTGACTTCTTCCTTACCAATCTGGATGACTTTTATTTCTTTGTTTTGTCTGATTGCCTTGGCTAGGACTTCCAGTACTATGTTGAATAACAGTGGGGAGAGTGGGCATCTCTGTCTTCTTCTCGATCTTAGGTGAAAAGCTTTCAGCTTCTTGCTGTTAAGTATGATGTTGGCTGTGGGTTTGTCATATATGGCCTTTATAATGTTGAGGAACTTGCCGTCTATACCCATTTTGTTGAGAGTTTTTATCATCAATGGATGTTGAATTTTGTCAAATGCTTTTTCAGCATCTATGGAGATGATCATTTGGTTTTTGTCTTTCATTTTGATTATGTGGTGGATGATGTTGATGGATTTTCGAATATTGTACCATCCTTGCATCCCTGAGATAAATCCCACTTGATTATGGTGTATGATACTCTTGATATATTTTTGAATTTTTGCTAATATTTTGTTGAGTATTTTTGCCTCTACATTCATCAGGGATATTGGTCTGTAGTTTTCTTTTTTAGTCATGTCTTTGCCTGTTTTTGGTATTAGAGTGATGCTGGCTTTATAGAATGAGTTTGGAAGTATTTCCTTCTCTTCTATTTTTTGGAAGTCTTTAAGGAGAATGGGTATTATGTCTTCTCTAAATGTCTGATAAATTTCAGTGGTGATTCCATCTGGCCCAGGAATTTTGTTTCTGGGTAATTTTTTGATTACCAATTCAATTTCGTTGCTGGTAATTGATCTGTTTCGATTTTCTGTTTCCTCCTTGGTTAGTCTTGGAAGGTTGTATTTTTCAAGAAAGTTGTCCATTTCTTCTAGATTATCCAGTTTGTTAGCATATAGATTTTCATTGTGTTCTCTAATAATTCATTGTATTTCTGTGGTGTCTGTCATGATTTTTCTTTCTCATTTCTGATTGTGTTTATGTGTGTAGATTCTCTTTTTCTCTTAATGAGTCTGGCTAGGGGTTTATCTATTTTGTTTATTTTCTCAAAGAACCACCTCTTCATTTCATTGATTTTTTTCTATTGTTTTAGTCAATTTTATTTATTTATTCTCTGATCTTTATTATGTCCCTCCTTCTGCTGACTTTGGGCCCCATTTTTTCTTCTTTTTCCAGTTTCAATAATTGTGAATTTAGACTATTCATTTGGGATTGTTCTTCCTTCTTTAAAAAGGCCTGGATTGCTATTTACTTTCCTCTTAGAACTGCCTTTGTGGTGACCCACAGAAGCTGGGGCATTGTGCTGTTGTTTTCATTTGTCTCCATATATTGCTTGATCTCTGTTTTAATTTAGTCATTGATCCATCGATTATTTAGGATCATGTTGTTAAGCCTCCATGTGTTTGTGAGCCTTTTTGTTTTCTTTGTACAATTTATTTCTAGTTTTATACCTTTGTTATCTGAGAAGTTGGTTGGTAGAATTTCAATCTTTTGGAATTTACTGAGGCTCTTTTTGTGGCCTAGTATGTGGTCTATACTGGAAAATGTTCCATGTGTACTTGAGAAGAAAAAATGTGTATGCTGCTGCTTTTGGGTGTAGAGTTCTGTAGATGTCTGTAAGGTCCATCTGTTCTAGTGTGTTGTTCAGTGCCTCTGTCCTTACTTATTTTCTGTCTGGTTGATCTGTCCTTTGGAGTGAGTGGTGTGTTGAAGTCTCCTAAAATGAATGCATTGCATTCTATTAAATCCTTTAATTCTGTTAGTATTTGTTTCATATATGTCAGTGCTCCTGTGTTGGGTGCAGAGATGTTTATAATGGTTATGTCCTTTTGTTGGACTGACCACTTTATCATTATGTAATATCCTTCTTTATCTCTTGTTACTTTCTCTGTTTTGAAGTCTATTTTGTCTGATACAAGTACTGCAATACCTGCTTTTCCCCCTATTGTTTGCATGAAATATCCTTTTCCATCCCTTCACTTTTAGTCTGTGTATGTCTTTAGGTTTGAGCTGAGTCTTTTGTAAGCAGCATATAGATGGGTCTTGCTTTTTTATCCGTTCTATTACTCTGTGTATTTTGATTGGTGCATTCAGTCCATTTACATTTAGGGTGATTATTGATAGATATGTACTTATTGCCATTGCCGGCTTTTGGTTCATGGTTACCAAAGGTTCAAGGATAGCTTCTTTACTATCTAACCATGTAACTTTAACTCACTTATTACACTATTATAAACACAGTCTGGTGATTCCTTATTTCTCTCCCTTATTCTTCCTCCTCCACTCTTTATATGTTAGGTGTTTTATTCTGTACTCTTTTGTGTTTCCCTTGACTGTTTTTGTGGACAGCCGATTTTATTTTTTGCCTTTAGTTAGTATTTGGTTGATCTGCTTTCTTTGCTATGATTTTATTTTCTTTGGTGACATCTATTTAGCCTTAGAGGTAATTCCATCCAAAGCAGTTCCTTTAAAATACACTGTAGAGGTGGTTTGTGGAGGCAAATGCCCTCAACTTTTGCTTGTCTGGAAATTGTTTAATCCCTCCTTAAAATTTAAATGATAATTGTGCCTGATACAGTATTCTTGGTTCAAGGCCCTTCTGTTTCATTTCATTAAATATATCATGCCATTCTCTTCTGGTCTATAAGGTTTCTTTTGAGAAATCTCATAATAGCCTGATGGGTTTTCCTTCGTAGTAGATCTTTTTTCTCTCTCTTGCTGCCTTTAATACTCTTTCCTTGTCTTTGATCTTTGCTATTTTAGTTATTATATGTCTTGGTGTTGTCCTCCTTGTTTCCCTTGTGTTGGGAGATCTGTGGGCTTTCATGGTCTGAGAGATTATTTCCTTCCCCAGCTTGGGGAAGTTTTCAGCAATTATTTCTTCAAAGTCACTTTCTTTTCCTTTTTCTCTCTTTTCTTCTTCTGGTACCCCTATTGTGAGAATATTGTTCCATTTGAATTGGTCACATGGTTCTCTTAATATTCTTTCATTCCTAGAGATCCTTTTATCTCTCTCTGCCTCAGCTTCTCTGTATTCCTGTTCTCTGTTTCTATTCCATTAACAGTCTCTCACACCTCATCCAGTCTGCTCTTAAATCCTTCTATTGTTTGTTTAATTTCTGTTATCTTCCTCTGGAATTCATCCCTTAGCTCTTGCATATTTCCCTGTTTCTCCATCAGCATATTTATGACTTTTATTTTGAATTCTTTTTCAGGAAAATTGGTTATATTGATCTCTCCAGGCCCTCTCTCTGGCTTTTAAGTGATTTTGGACTGGACCAGGTTTTTCTACCTTTTCGTGGTGATAGAATTGATCACCAGCAAGTGGCTCTTTTGTCAGCTGGGAAACAAAGTCCCTTCCTGCTTGCTGTTCGCCTTGCCCTTCTCCGCTGCCTATGCCAGTTAACCGCACACATGGAGCAGTCTCTGGGTTAATCCCTTGAGGTGCCATGGGTGGAGTGGCCCTCGGGATAGCCTAGGGCATTGGGAGGGATTGCAGATGAGCGGTATGTGTTCTCCTGCGAGAACGTTACCCCTTCATGCCTTCCAGACTTTGCGCCAGCTTCCTCTGACTGTGCCGGACAGCTGCACGCAAGGGGAAGCCTCTGGATCTGGCCCGGTTAGCTGTGTGCTTGTAGAAGACTCTGGGTGTTTCCTGTGGGCAGGGCTGCTCCCCAGCTGTTCTGCAGCAATGGTGGGTCAGCTGGTTTGCTTGCAGTGCTGTCAGGGGACATGAACGGCAGGCTGCTTATTGCTGTGAGTGGCTTCGGAGCTGTGTTGCTATCCAGGAGGTTAGGGCACCTGAATTTCCTTATAATTCCGAGCCTGCTGGCCTGAGTGTGCCAGGATGATTTTGTCCACCTGTTAAACCCTTGTCCCTTTAAGACTTTTAAAGTGTTCACTTTTCTTTTGTTTCAGGGGAGCTGGTTGTGGGGATCTGTTCACAGTCTCAGTCTCTGATTTTACTTTTCCGTTTCTCTAATATCCAGTACACCATGCAACGTGTGTCTGTGCTCCCAGTGCAGATTACTAGGGCTTGTTATTCAGCAGTCATATGCTTCCACTCCCTTCCCACTCTGATTCTTTTCCTCCCACCAGTAAGCTGGAGTTGGGGGAATGCTCGGGTCCTGCTTGGTCATGGCTTTGTATCTTACCCTTTTTATGAGATGCTGAGTTCTCACAGATGTAGATGTAGCCTGGCTATTGTACTGTATATTCTGGTCTCTCTTTTAGGGATAGTGGTATTTGCTGTATTTTCAAATTATATATAGTTTTTGGAGGAGATTTTTGCCGCCCTACTCACACCATCTTGAGAAATGACCTATTTAGAATAATTCTTAAGGGCTCTAGGATTTTCAGGATGGTAAATGAATATCAGCCTCTACTTAAAGTCACCAGCTGCAGTAGCCCCTAACAACGTAGTCAGCCTGTGCCTTGAAGCTTTGTAGCCAGGCATTGACTTATCACTAGGTATGAAAATCCTAGATGGCATCTCCTTCTAATAGAAGGCTGTTTCATCTACATTAAAAATCTCTGGTTTAGTGTAGCCACCTTCAAGATTAATTATCTTAGCTAGATCTTCTGGGTAACTTGCAGCACCTTGTACATCAGCACATGGTGCTTCACATTGGACTTTTATGATATGGAGATACCTTCTTTCTTCATACCCCATGAACCCACTTTTGCTAGCTTCCAATTTCCCTTCTGCAGCTTCCTCACCTCTCTCAGCCTTCTTAGAATTGAAGAGAGTTAGGTCCTTGTTCTAGATTACATTTTGATTAAGGGAATGTATTTTATCCAGACCATTAAAACTTCCTCCATATAAGCAATAAAGCTAGTTTGCTTTCTCATCCTTCATGCACTCACTGGTTGTGCACTTTTCATTTCCTTCAAGGACTTTTCCTTTGGATTCACAACTTGGCTAACTGACACAAGGGGACTAGCTTTGAGCCCAGTGGAGTTCTTCACATGCCTTCCTCACTATGCTTAATCATTTCTAGCTTTTAATTTAAAGTGACAGACATGTGACACTTCTATGTCTTCAACACTTAGAAGCCATTGTAACGTCATTATTATTTTTTTATAATTTATTTTGGTATCATTATTCTACAATTAATGTGCAATATTATGGTTATTAAACTACCCCTTTGATCAGGTCCCCCACACCAACCCCATTACAGTCACTGTCCATCAGCATACTGAGATGCAATAGAATCACTACTTGTCTTCTCTGAGTTGTACAGACCTCCCCGTGCCCCCCCAACATTACATCTGCGAATCTTAATGCCCCTTTTTCCCTCTTATCCCTCCCTTCCCACCCATCTACCCCAGTCCCTTTCCCTTTGGTAACTATTAGTCAGTTCTTGGGTTCTGTGACTCAGCTGCTGTTTTGTTCCTTCAGTTTTTTTCTTTGTTCTTATACTCCACATATGAGTGAAATCATTTGATAATTGTCTTTTTTGGCTTGACTTATTTCACTGAGCATAATACCCTCTAGCTCCATCCATGTTGTTGCAAATGGTAGGATTTGTTTTCTTCTTATGGCTGAATAATATTCCATTGTGTATATGTACCACATCTTCTTTATCCATTCATCTACTGATGGACACTTAGGTTGCTTCCATTTCTTGGCTATTGTAAACAGTGCTGCGATAAACGTAGGGGTGCATATGTATTTTTCAAATTGGGCTGCTGCAGTCTTAGGGTAAATTCCTAGGAGTGGAATTCCTAGGTCAAATGGAATTTCTATTTTGAGTTTTTTGAGGAACCTTCATACTGCTTTCCACAATGGTTGAACCAATTTGCATTCCCACCAGCAGTATAGGAGGGTTCCCTTTTCTCCACATCCTCGCCAATATTTGTTGTTGTTTGTGTTTTGGATGTTGGCCATCCTCACTGATGTGAGGTGATATCTCATTGTGGTTTAATCTGCATTTCTCTGATGATTAGCGATGTGGAGCATCTTTTCATGTGCCTGTTGACCATATGAATTTCTTCTTCAGAGAAGTGTCTATTCATGTCCTCTGCCCATTTCTTAATTGGATTATTTGCTTTTTGTTTGTTAAGGTGCATAAGTTCTTTATATATTTTGGATGTCAACCCCTTATCAGATACATCATTTATGAATATATTCTCCCATACTGTAGGATCTCTTTTTGTTCTACTGACGGTGTCCTTTGCTGTACAGAAGCTTTTCAGCTTGATATAGTCCACTTGTTCATTTTTGCTTTTGTTTCCCTTGCCCGGGGAGATATGTTCATGAAAAAGTCACTCATGTTTATGTCCAAGAGATTTTTGCCTGTATTTTCCTAAGAGTTTTATGGTTTCATGACTTACATTCATGTCTTTGATCCACCTTGAGTTTACCTTTGTGTATGGGGCTAGACAGTAGTCCAGTTTCATTCTCTTACATGTAGCTGTCCAGTTTTTCCAACACCAGCTGCTGAAGAGGCTGTCATCTCCCCATTGTATATCCAAGACTCCTTTATCAAATATTAACTGACTGTATATGTTTGGGTTAATGTTTGAATTTTCTATTCTGTTCCACTGGTCTGTGGGTCTGTTTTTGTGCCAGTACCAAATTGTCTTGATTACTGTGGCTTTGTAGTAGAGCTTGAAGTCAGGGAGTATAATTCCCCCTGTTTGATTCCTCCTTCTCCTGATTGCTTTGGCTATTCGGGGTCTTTTCTGGTTCCATATGAATTTTAGAATTATTTGTTCAAGTTCTTTGAAGAAAGCTGTTGGTACTTTCATAGGGAGTGTGTTGAATCTGTAAATTGCTTTAGGTAGTATAGCCATTTTGACAATCTTTATTCTTCCTAGCCAAGAGCATGGGATGCATTTCCATTTTTTAGTGTCCTCTTTAATTTCTCTCAGGAGTGTCTTGTAGTTTTCAGAGTACAGGTCTTTCACTTCCTTCGTTGGGTTTATTCCTAGGTATTTTATTCTTTTTGATGCAATTGTGAATGGAATTGTTTTTCTGATTTCTCTTTCTGTTAGTTCATCATTAGTGTATAGGAAAGCAACAGATTTCTGTGCGTTAATTTTATATCCTGCAACTTTGCTGAATTCAGATATTAGTTCTAGTAGTTTTGGAGTTGAGTTTTTAGGGTTTTTTATGTACAGTATCATGTCATCTGCAAATAGTGACAATTTGACTTCTTCTTTACCAATCTGGATGCCTTGTATTTCTTTGTTTTGTCTGATTGCCATGGCTAGGACCTCCAGTACTATGTTGAATAACAGTGGAGAGAGTGGGCATCCTTGTCTTGTTCCCGATCTTAGATGAAAAGCTTTCAGCTTCTTGCTGTTACGTATGATGTTAGTGGGTTTGTCATATATGGCCTTTATGATGTTGAAATATTGTCATCTATAACCATTTTGTTAAGAGTTTTAATCATGAATGGATGCTGAATTTTGTCAAATGCTTTTTCAGCATCTATGGAGATGATCATGTGGTTTTTGTTCTTCTTTTTGTTGATGTGGTGGATAATGTTGATGGATTTTCGAATGTTGTACCATCCTTGCATCCCTGGGATGAATCCCACTTGATCATGGTGTATGATCCTGTTGATGTATTTTTGAATTCAGTTTGCTAATATTTTGTTGAGTATTTTTGCATCTATGTTCATCAGGGATATTGGTCTGTAAGTTTCTTTTCTGGTGAAGTCTTTGCCCGGTTTTGGTATTAGAGTGATGCTGGCTTCATAGAATGAGTTTGGAAGTATTCCCTCCTCTTCTATTTTTTGGAAAACTTTAAGGAGAATGGGTGTTATTTCTTCTCTATATGTCTGGTAGAATTCAGAAGTGAATCCATCAGGTCCAGGGGTTTTGTTCTTATGTAGATTTTTTAGTACCGATTCAATTTCATTGCTGGTGATTGGTCTGTTTAGTTTTTCTATTTCTTGTTTGGTCAGTCTTGGGAGGTTGTATTTTTCTAAGAAGTTGTCCATTTCTTCTCTTTTTTCCAGCTTTTTATCATGTAGATTCTCATAATATTCTCTTATAATTCTTTGTATTTCTGTGTGGTCATCGTTTTTTTCTTTCTCATTTCTGATTCTGTTTATGTGTGTAGATTCTTTTTCTCTTAATGAGTCTGGCTAGGGGGTTATCTATTTTGTTTATTTTTTCAAAGAACCAGCTCTTGGTTTCATTGATTTTTTCTATTGTTTTATTCTTCTCAATTTTATTTATTTCTTCTCTGGTCTTTATTATATCCCTCCTTCTGGTGACTTTGGGCTTAGTTTATTCTTATTTCTCCGATTTCAGTAATTGTGTCTTTAGACTATTCATTTGGGAATGTTCTTCCTTCTTTAAATAGGCCTGGATTGCAATATACTTTTCTCTTAGAATTGCCTTTGTTGCGTCCCACAGAAGTTGTGGCTTTTTGTTGCTGTTGTCATTAGTCTCCATATATTCTTTGATTTCTGTTTTGATTTGGTTGTTAACCCACTGATTAATTAGGAGAATATTGTTAAGTCCCCATGTATTTGTGAGCCTTTTTGATTTCTTTCTAAAATTTATTTCTAGTTTTATACCTTTGTGATCTTAGAAGTTGGTTGGTAGGATTTCAATATTTTTGAATTTACTGAGGTTCTTTGTGGCCTAGTATGTGGTCTATTCTGGAAAATGTTCCATGTGCACTTGAGAAGAATGTGTATCCTGCTGCTTTTGAGTGTAGAGTTCTGTAGATGTCTGTAAGGTCCATCTGTTCTAGTGTGTTGTTCAGTGCCTCTGTGTCTTTACTTATTCTCTGTCTGGTTGATCTGTCCTTTGGAGAGAGTGGTGTGTTGAAGTCTCCTAAAATGAATGCATTGCATTCTATTTCCTCCTTTAATTCTGTTAGTATTTGTTTCACATATTCTGGCACTCCTGTGTTAGATGCATATATATTTATAATGATTATATCTTCTTGTTGGACTGACCCTTTTATCATTATGTAATGTCCTTCTTTATCTCTTGTTACTTTCTTCGTTTTGAAGTCTATTTTGTCTGATACAAGTACTGCAACACCTGCTTTTTTCTCCTTGTTGTTTGCATGAAATATCTTTTCCATCCCTTCACTTTTAGTCTGTGTATATCTTTGGGTTTGAGGTGAGTCTCTTGTAAGCAGCATATAGATGGGTCTTGCTTTTTTATCCACTCTGTTACTCTGTGTTTTTTGATTGGTGCATTCAGTCCATTTACATTTAGGGTGATTATTGATAGATATGTACTTATTGCCATTGCTAGCTTTAGATTTGTAGTTATCAAAGGTTCAAGGGTTGCTTCTTTACTATCTAACAATCTAACTTAACTTTCTTGTTAAGTTATTGTAAACATCGTCTGATGTTTCTTTATTTCTCTCCTTTTTTATTCTTCCTCCTCCATTCTTTATATACTAGGTGTTTTATTCTTTGCCTTTAGTTAGTATTTGGATGGTCTGCTTTCTTTGCTATGATTTTATTTTCTCTGGTGACATATTTTTAGCCTTAGGGGTGCTTCCCTCTAGAGCAGTCCGTTTAAGATATCCTGTAGTGGTGGTTTATGAGAGGCAAACTCTCTCATCTTTGTTTAATCCCTTTGTCATATTTAAATGATAATCGTGCTGGATACAATATTCCTGTTTCAAGACCATTCTGTTTCATTACGTTAAATATATCATGCCATTCTCTTCTGGCCTGTAAGGTTTCTGTTGAGAAGTCTGATGTTAGTATGATGGGTTTTCCTTTGTAGGTGATCTTTTTTCTCTCTAGCTGCCTTTAATACTCTGACTTTATCTTTGATCTTTGCCATTTTAATTATTATGTGTCTTGGTGTTGTCTTCCTTGGGTCCCTTGTGTTGGGAGATCTGTGGGCTTCAGTGGACTGCGAGACTATTTCCTTCCCCAAAGTTTTCAGCAATTATTTCTTCAAAGACATTTTCTATCCCTTTTTCTCTCTCTTCTTCCTCTGGTACTCCTATAATGCGAATATTGTTCTGTTTGGATTGGTCACACAGTTCTCTTAATATTCTTTCATTCCTGGAGATCCTTTTATCTCTCTCTGCCTCAGCTTCTCTGTATTCCTGTTCTCTGATTTCTATTCCATTAACAGTGTCTTACATCTCATCCAGTCTGCTGTTAAGCCCATCAATTGCTTGTCTGATTTCTGTATTGTCTTTCCTCACTTCCCTCACTTCCTCCCTCAGCACTTGTATATTTCTCTGTAGATCCATCAGCATGGTTGACTTTTATTCTGAATTCCTTTTTAGGAAGACTGTGCATTTCCATCCCTTCAGGCTCCCTCTCTGGGGTTGTCTGGTTGATCTTAGTCTAGACCATATTCCTCTGTCTTTTCATGGCTATAGAAGTGGTTGCTGGTAGTTGCCACGTATGTCAGCTGGGCTCTTTAAGACTTTAAAAATAAAATAAAAAAGAAGGAAAGAAAGAAAAAGAAAAAAGAAAGGGTGAAAAAGCAAACAAAAAAACAAACAAAAAAAAAGCCCACCGGGAGTAGATTCTGTGGGGATGCTGTAGGTGGCGCTGTTGCTCCACTATTCTGTAGCTGTGGCCGCACCACTCTGCACGGCCCTTTATAGCTCTGGCCAGGGTGGGAACGAATGGGAGGCTGTTGATCTCTGTGGGAAGTCTAAGTGCGGTCACCCTTTCCCAGTCGCCAGCTAAGGGGTCCGAAAATCCCCAGGCCTCCCAGCCTGAGGGCTGAGTGTGCCAGGGCGATCTGGCTCCTCTGCTGGGCTCCTGTCTCTTTAAGACCACTGAAAAATGCATTTGGTTTTCTTTTTTTTTCTTTCCTTCCCGGGAGCTGGCTGCAAGCACCCTGGCGTGTTCCCTGCTCAGACCCTGCACCCTCTGTCTCTCCAATCTCTGCTACACCGTGCGATGTGTGTCAGCGCTCCCTGCACAGATCACTGGGGCTGGTTATTTCGCGGGGTGTACTTCCACTCCCTTCCTGGTCTGAATCCTCTCCTCCCACCGGTGTGCTGGGGTGGGTGAGTGCTTGGGTCCCGCCGGGTTGCGGCTCCGTATCTTCCTCGCCTTGCGGGGTGCCGAGTACCCCCAGGTGTAGCTGCACGCTGTACGCTTTCCTGTGTATTCTGGTCTTTCTTTTAGGAATAGTTGTATTTGCTGTATTTTCATAGATATATATATATATAGTTTTGGGAGGAGATTTCTGCCACCCAGCTCACGCTGCCATCTTCCCGGAAGTCCATTGTGAGGTTATTGATTGACCTAATTTCAATATTGTTGTGTGTCAGGGAATAGAGCCTGAGGAGATGGAGACAGATGGGGAATGGACGACTTGTGGAGCATCAGAACACACACAATATTTGCAGATTAAGTTGTCAGTCTTACACAGGTGCTGTTTGTGACACCCCAAAACAATTACAATTGTATTACCTATCACTGATCACCTATCACCATAATAAATGTAATAATAATGAAAAAGTTTGAAATATTGCAAGAATTACCAAAATAGGACACAGAGACATGAAGTGGCAAGTGATGATGGAGAAATGGTGTCAATAGACTTGCTTAATATATGGCTGCCATATACACCTCCAATGGGTAAAAAACTCAGTATCTGTGAAATGCAGTAAAGCAAAGTGCAATAAAACAAGGTATGCCTGTATGAATTTTATAGCCATTCAAGTCTGCAATATGAATTCCTGGGATGCCAATTTTCAAAGATTTGGGGATCCAGCATATGCTTTCTCACTGACTATAATCTTCCCTGAAGATTATAATAGAAACTTCATAAGATTGGCATCTCTAAACTTGGAAAGGTAGAACTCTTTCAGCAATTTTATAGCAGGATTTTTCTTTTAGAAATGATTTTAATTGACCTCTATCCTACACCTACACTGAAATTTTGATAACTTAGAATCAGTCTGATTATTTTAGTCTGGCATAGCTCAGTTTGAAGCCTTCAAAAGAAATCAGAAACAACCAAATTCCTAGATTCTAAGCCCTTCTGAATTTTGAAGTTGAACCAAGATGGAACCATCTTTTCAGTATATCTCCTGATGAGGAAAAACAAATACTTCAAGGACCAGATCATAAATCTCTAGTCTTCATATCTAATCCAAGCTTTGGAGTTACATCTTCAAACTTGATTCCACCTTGAACCATGCTAAGCTACAGTAGACTTGAGCTTTTAATAAGTTGTTCTTAAATTAGTCCCAACAGAATGCTCAGATCCTCTATTCTGCCTTAGAAATCATAATTTACAAATCCTTGAATTGTATTTAATTCTCCAACATTCTCCTTTGTTTTCTCAAAATGCCACATGGTTTAATCACAGTACAAGATTTTTGGAACTTAAGAAACACAATTATCTTGATGCTAGAGCAGCTTATGGAAAATAAACCATTCTTTACATTAAACCTATTAACCCAAATCCTGCTAATTCATCACATTGAATAAAAATCAACTAATAAAGTCATTTTTTTAAATTTACTTGCATGTAGAGAAATGATGTCTCAACATTATAGCTGGGATATTTAGATTTTATGGGCAAATTCAAGTAGGATGAGAGACTCCTGACAAGTATATTAAAGTTTCTGAGAATTTTCAAGAGCTGATTTCTTAAGAAACTCTGAGATGAGTGTGTTGGCTTTAACCAGCAGCTGTTTCCTTTAACTCCTTTACTTCCTGGAGCCAGTTCTGATTATATGGGTGGGAGCAGTAGTGCAGGCCCACATGGCCACCCTGCACCTCTATTCTAGACCCTTATCTGGAGCTTTTTAAGATGCACTTTTCTAAACATACTGAGTCCAAGTTTCATGGAAAGGAGTTCAGGCATCTTGTCCTTAAAAGCATCCTTGTGCCACCCTTACCATGGAGGCACCAGAGCTGGAGGAAGAGAAGGATAAAGAAATGGATGCAGGTTGGTTGAGAGCCTTCTGTGGGCTGGATTCTATACTGGCATGTTCTATTTCTCAATGAATAAAGACTTGATCATGATAGAACATGCATTAAAACCTGTGTTTTTTTTTATTTCTTAAAAAATAGAATCATATGCATTTCAAATTCAAGTAGTTTACTTTCTCTAGCTTTTTTAAAGTTTATTTTTGGAATCAGTTTGGGGCTTAAATTATGCTGACTACATTTTGTTTTCCTAATGATGCTTCTCGATTTTATTCAGAAATGAGATGTCTGAGAGGATAGAGTTTTATTAGTAAGCCCTTACTAGTGAGTGCATTGTTGAAGGGGGAGTTGAGATTCTACTTAACCAAATGGAAATTGTACATCTAATGATTAAGTGCTGGGACTTTAAGACAGCACCCTGAGCCTGTGTCCTGGGGGTAGCTCTGTGAACTTAAGGAAGCGCTTTGACTTTGCTAGGCCTCAGTTCCCCTCCGATAAAAAGGGGATGTCTTACTTTGTGTTTTCCCAGAAGCTGACTTTGAGAAAGGAATTTGCAAGTAATTTATTTGAAAAGTAAAGGGGAAAAAAACACTAAGAACAAGTAAATGTGAGAAGGGAAGGAGAAGAAAGTCAACAAAATGTGTGTTTGGGGGCAGTTAACATGGGAGGCTTAGAGCTGAATCTCACTGGGAAAAATTTGGGAGTCATTGCAGTTATCCCACCAGGCGGGAGGTTTAGGTGGGGAGGGGCAAGATCTGATCTCTGGTTGGTCTTTGGAAGAAAGCTGCTCCACGAGTCATAAATTCCTTGTGCCTAGCACACAAGCTAGTACATAGGCGTCAGGAGCCAGACAAAGCCCTTGGGTAAATAGGAATAAATGCAGTTGCTGGCAATTGGGTTGGACAGTGTGCACTGAAGTGGGAAGGGGAAGGCCTTCTTTCACAGGTTTATTGGGAAAGTTGAATGAAGTAATGCATATTACACACTTAGAACATAATGAATATGCAAAGTATCTGTCGCTCAACCTCAGACTGCTTATAAAACTTCATATACTTATTTCCTTAAATGTCTAGTGGCTGCTTTCTTAAAATCATTAACCCTAACAAATATTTTTTGTAACAATGCAATAAATGAATGATTATTTAAAATACAATCTTTAAAGATTAAACAACATAACTATTTCCATAATTATTATTCCTAGGGATGTATTACAGTGACTGTATAGTGAGGAAAATTATTATATTTTTTTCTCTTTTATGTACTTTCCAAGATCTAGATGTTTAAGAAAA
>JAQQAC010006877.1:12826741-12857974 GCA_029783875.1 Phataginus tricuspis | reverse complement strand
ATAGGAAAGGTATTGATAGGAAAGACATAGTAGCAAGACACTATTTTAACTGTCCATCTTGGACTATCTTAAGAGTTTCAAAAAACATTATTTGATCTGTTATTGCTTGACAAAGCTCTAAAAGCAAAGAATAACACTCTCTCTTTCAATC
Source organism: Phataginus tricuspis (assembly GCA_029783875.1). NCBI lineage: Eukaryota > Metazoa > Chordata > Mammalia > Pholidota > Manidae > Phataginus > Phataginus tricuspis. Next base: position 12,857,823 of record JAQQAC010006877.1, on the reverse strand, counting down.
CATTGATAAAATACATAACTGTCTGAGGGCCAGGCTACTAGGGAGATAGTGTGGATTTTTTGGCAAGGCTGTCTCCATTATTGGCAGGAGCCTTGCTTTAACGTGCCCAAAGTACGGAGGAAGTTTACCTGGTCCAGACATAAGCTAAGTGAGTGTTTCAACAGAGCGTTAAGAAAGCTGCTACTAGCATCATGTTCCCTGGATCTCAGCAGTGCAATGACTTTGGAAGCTTTCAGATCTCTGCTTCATCCTGCCCTGGGAGCAAGGTTTCCCATTGCGTATTGGTACAGATGGAAACTACATCATCTTGAGTCCTGGTAAGAAGTTCACCTTTCTATTCTAATCTTCTTTCCCTCCTCACTAGGCCTTTTTAAAAAGAAGACTGGTAATAGTATTAGGTATCTGTTTGGCATCAGTGGATATCAGCCTACATTTTTAGAAACAAGGAAGAACAGAATATAGGAAATCAGGTCCTTTGGTTTCTGTGGTCCTTCCTGGGAAGTCCAGTAAATGCACCAGACATGTGTCTGTCCCCAACCATAGCCAAATCCATATAATATTCTGGAAACAATTTCAACATGAAGGCAGATAGCCATTGATATAAAGTTCGGTTTAAGATGCTTGGAAGATCTTTGTAAAGTTGATAGATGTTATATTTAGTCACATGAATCCTGAAAGTGATTAAGGTGTTTAAGAAAGCCCAATAAAGTGTTCAGAGAATTATCTTCTGTGTATTGAGATGAGGATAGGAAAAGAGAAAGTATTTTATCAGCAAAATATGTACAAATATGAGGATAATATAAGGAAAGCACCTCTTGATTATATATCACTAAGCAGATCTTCTAAAGGGGATGTTGTTTTGCTATTTTAAACAGATATAAATGTAAAACTAATGCAGTTTATTTTTATGAAAGTAACCACCCTCTAAGATCAGATTTGAATAGCCAAAGACAACCCTCTTGAGTAGTTAACACCATGTCCTCATCCACATTTAATCTAGAACCTCAGCTTCTTTCTCATCTCATTTGCATGTGCAATAAACACCTGACACTGTTCTCCAATGTGTGATGTCTTAGGGGCTGCATGTATGAGGAGCATTGGCAAACACAGCTGTGCTCCTTAATCTGTAGATTTTTAAACAGCCAAGTAGTATAATCAAATTTGTTTCACAGCTCTAACTCTCAGGACCATGTAGACTGCAGATGGTGGCTGAGAGCGAAAGAGTGTTAAAAGAGGTCCCTGAAGTCCAGGGGTGAGATTATCAGCTGGAATTTGAGTAATATAGATGAAAAAAGAGACACGTTAACAGATTTGAATATTGCTTTTGTGCTCTAATCAATAGAACTTGGTGAGTGATTTTATATGTTTAATGAGAAAGAGAAATCATTTTTGTTTCCATCTCTCTAGTGTGAATAAGAAATTGTACATAACAGAGAAGATGAAATTTCCTTTTGTAGAGGAAAAATCATAGGATGCCATATTCATATCTTAGTGCTTCATGAGTCATGCTGGGGATTAAGGAACATATTCAGGAGACCGATGTGTAAGTTAAAGAGCCCCAGATAAATATATGCTTATTATTTTTATCCTTGAGAATAGTTTCACCAATAGTAATTAACATAACTTAGTGTTTTAAAACTTTAGTATATATTATCTCATCTGACATCCCCTTTGTATCCACATAAATATGTCAAGGTCTTTTCCACGCCGTGTTCAAGCTGTTCCTCTTGGTGGAATGTCTTCTTTTCCTGCTGACTCTATTTATCCTTCAAGCCTTGGCTTAAATGTCACTTTCTCATGGATGCCTTCCTCGTTCCTCCAGGGTCAATTCTGCCTTCTCTACACCTTACCATAGTACACTGAATATAACTTTCCTTCAAAACACTTACCACGACTTGTACTTAGGTATTTATATGTGTGCTGCTATTGTTAATGGCCTTATTCTCTGCTCTGTAAGGTTGACAAGTGCAACATTTTTTATCCACAGTATCATCAGGCCCAATCACAATGGCTGGCTCATAACAAAAGGTGAATAAATACTTTTTCTTTAAAGAATGAAGGAAAACAATCATTTTTAAAATTCCTCTTTCGGATCTGAATAGAGACTTCTCTAAAGAAGAAATTCAGATGGCCAACAGGCACATGAAAAGATGCTCCATATCGCTAATCATCAGAGAAATGCAGATTAAAACTACAATGAGATATCATCTCACACCAGTGAGGATGGCCAACATCCAAAACACAAACAACAACAAATGTTGGTGAGGATGTGGAGAAAAGGGAACCCTCCTACACTGCTGGTGGGAATGCAAATTAGTTCAACCATTGTGGAAAGCAGTATGGAGGTTCCTCAAAAAACTCAAAATAGAAATACCATTTGACCCAGGAATTCCACTCCTAGGAATTTACCCTAAGACTGCAGCAGCCCAGTTTGAAAAAGACATATGCACCCCTATGTTTATTGCAGCACTATTTACAATAGCCAAGAAATGGAAGCAACCTAAGTGTCCATCAGTAGATGAATGGATAAAGAAGATGTGGTATATATACACAATGGAATATTATTCAGCCATAAGAAGAAAACAAATCCTACCATTTGCAACAACATGGATGGAGCTAGAGGGTATTATGCTCAGTGAAATAAGCCAAGCTGAAAAAGACAAGTATCAAATGATTTCACTCATATGTGGAGTATAAGAACAAAGAAAAATTTGAAGGAACAAAACAGCAGCAGACTCACAGAACCCATGAACGGACTAATAGTTACCAAAGGGAAAGGGACTGGGGAAGATGGGTGGGAAGGGAGGGATAAGAGGGAAAAAGGGGCATTACGATTAGCAGACATAATGTTAGGGGGGGCATGGGGAGGACTGTACAGCTCAGAGAAGACAAGTAGTGATTCTATAGCATCTCACTACACTTATGGACAGTGGGTGTAATGGGGTTGGTGGGGGGGACCTGATGAAGGGGGTAGTTTAATAACCATAATATTGCACATGTAATTGTAGATTAATGATACCAAAATAAATTATAAAAAAAAATTCCTCTTTCCATATGGAAGATACATGGCATTTGTTTCAATAATTCTGACTTTAGTTACTCTCAAGATTTTGTTAGTATCATTATTGTTGACATTATACTGTAAGGTAATTTTCTGAATCCTCTAGAGCTTGAGTCCCTTGAGAGAGTTTACTCATGTCCCATTCATCTTTGCACCTCCCTTATCTCAGGGTATAAAATAGAGTAAGCACACAATTTGCTGACTGAATGAGTCATTGAGATCCATAAGGAGATTTTTTTCCAATAATTTAAGTGAGTGGTTTTGATGACTTGAATGAAGGCAGTAAGTAGTGTGAACTGAGATCAAATAGGAACAGAGCTTCTATAGACGTCGAAGCAACAGAATTGGACAACTTTTCAAATAATTACACATAGCAAATGAAAGAATTAAAGAATGAAATTTCAATTGCAAGGACTGAAGTTTTATAGGGAGGATGTTATATTCTATTTGGTTGAACCAACTGAAATTCCTGTTTTTGTAAGGCAAAAACAGTTAGTATAGTCAATTTCACATGATTCAACAGATACATTCGGTTTTCATGAAGGTAAATTTAAGATATTGAAAGTATCTTCAACATTTATTCCACATTCACATGGAAAATTCTCCCAGATTTTGGAAATACTTAGAATTTGGGCTAGATGTCTAGTTTGGAAGTCATCTGAAATACAGTTATGGGAGTATAGGGAGAAAATAGAAGAGAATCAAGAGAAAAATTCTGAGGAACACTTATCTTAATGAACACAAGTCATTTCTACATTTTTTTCTGATTATGAACAATGTGTTAAATGTGTACATATGTTTGAACAAACGTTTAATATTTTTTGCCAATCTTTTTTTATTTACCATAATTCCCTCCAAGAGGTATTCCTAGATTAAACAAAGCAAGAATTTAATATGTTTAAACTTACTGAGATTTCCTTTCAGAAAATATCCTAATTTTCACTCCTAAATACAGGTTTTCTTTGCAAGAAATGACATTGACTAATAGAAAATATGTAGATTGTAGAAACTCCTCAGACTTACATTTCATCTTTCCTTCACAAAAATATTTTTTGAAGTAGTGTTCTTAAACTTTTAGGTCTGAAGATAACTTATAGTCTCTATAATTACTAAAAATCCCAAAGAACTCGGGTACATTAAAATCCATTGTTTCTCTTGTATTTTTGATCAATCATTTACTTCTACATGATTTTATAAATGTGTACTTTGGAAAATATCAGCTCATTGAGTTATGAATACTTTCCAAATGATGTTTTCCATTATATGACATCAAATAATTTTATTCATTAATATCACTGCAGATCTCAGTAGAATGCCCATAACAATTGAGAAGCTGTCAGACCCATGGTGGCAAATATAAGTTCGCCCATTTTAATTTTCAGTTGAAAGCTCAAATTTTATCACTGGCAATAGTCAGTTGTTTTCTTTAAGGTGTAAAGTGTCTGTCAAATATCTAAATATAAAAAGCCATACTTTGTCATTCAGTATTGTTTCAAGTAAAAAATTGTGCTCTATTAAAAAAGCAACAAGGATATAAAAGGTGTGGAAAAAAATGAAAAATACTGATTATACTAGGCTTGACAAGGGAATGAAGAAATCTGTACATTCTCAAATTAAATTAGTAAAGCAAATAAAATTGGGAACAATTTACATATTCTCAAATTTAGTTCTTCAAGTATAAACTGATTCAATCTTCTGAAGAAAAATTTGGCACTATCTTCCGTTTCTGGAAATATATCTCAAGAAAGAAATTAGATGAGTGTTTAAAGATATGTGTGTGTGTGTATGTGCATATATAAAAGCCACATTTGTGCTTAACTAACATATTACTTATGATAGTAAAAAACTGAGAACAGCAAGAATACATATCCATAGGGACTTGGCTATAGAAATTTTGGCACATCCACACAATGAAACACTATGCAGCCATTAAAGATGATGATATAGATGTTTGTCATTTCAGGGATGGCCCAAGAGACATTAACTAAAAATGCTCAACATGCAAAATGCAAAAGCACGTACATAGTATGGCTCTACTTAAAATGTATGTGTAAATGCACACACAAAAGATAATGCACCAAATGCTACAGAATGTATTTATAGGTAGTGAAAGTTAATGTAAGGCAGTGTTTTTCAATGGTATGTGTGTGGGGTGGAGGTGTTTTGTTTTGTTTTGTTTTTCCTTCAGGGGACTTCTGTCAATATTGGGGACATTCTTGGTTATCACAGTTGGAGAAGTGCTACCGGCATGACGAAGCCAGAGATGCTGCTAAACATTATACAATTATCTAGGCCCAATGTTAGTAGTGACAAGGTTTTAAGGTCATTCAAGTTAATTTGTTTTCACAAATATGTATTGAGCTACTATTGTATGCAAGGTACTGAGTGTATAGCAGTAAACAAAGCAGGTATGATTGCTTTCCATAAGGAATAAAGATATTTGTAATACCTGAATCTTACATAGTGTTTCCTTTATAAATTAGTAAAAATTCATAAGATGATATTAATTAAAGAGATGAGAGGGGTAAGACTTAAAATAATGCTCTCTTTTTGATTTTTTAGTTCTACTCAGGAATTTTTTAAGGGAATAATAAGTTTGCACAAAGATTTATGTGCAATATTGCTTAATGAATTATTATTTATAATATTGGAAATTCAGAAATAAACTATGGCCATTCAGCTGATGGACTACCATGAAACTTTAAAAATTTACATTTAAATGTTCACTGTATAAAGTTAAATGAAAATAACAGACCACAAATCTCTAAATCTGCATAATCCTAATTTGGAAAACACACAAGGGGGAAAAGACTAGCGGGAAATACGCCAAAATAGGTTATGAGTGGCTCTCTATGGTGGTGTATTATGAGCAACTCTAGTTTTTTCTTTAGAATCTAGGTACTTTCTAAATCATCTAAAATGAACAGATATTATTTTTGTACTTAGGAAAAAAGATGTACTCTATTGATGACTCGATGCAATGCACTACATTAGTACAGAAGGAAAAGGAATTTGATTTTGCTATCCTTGAGGAAGTTACACGTAATGTTAGAGATGAGTTATATACACATGGGAAGTTTACAATTAAAAATAATAAATGCAACAGCAAAAGCAAACAAACAAAAGACTGAAACAAATGTATTTGGGGCACCTGTTAGCCTGGCACCGCACTAGGTATGTTCACCAACCCCATAGCATCATACGAACAGTGCTGGGAGTCGGTGTTCTTGTCCCTACCTTACTGATGAGGAACTGGAAGCTTGCTGACATCAGGGATCTTGTCCCTGGTCACCTGTGTATATGAAACAGCAAGACAAGAGTTCAGCTCCAGGCTGGAGTCATTTTTATAAAAGATGATCGCCGCCACTTTGTGTGCTGTTACCTTGGGGAAGCACAGGAAGAAATGACCAAGATCATTGACCTGAGCATTCCAATAGAAGTCATGAAAACTTACTCTTTTTTCTTAAGAGACTTAGGAATTATCACCAATCAGAAACGCTGAAAAGTATTTTCAATTCCTTCAAGGAGTTGTTCCGTGACTATCATATGCTCAGTGAGTTATGAGCACAGGATTTTGGTTTCTGATACTGGCTTGCTCTAGAAGACATACCATGAATCTTTACAGAGTTATCAATTGTTTCTGCGAAAGGGGAGTTTTTAAAGAGTGATGTGTGAACACCGTGTTTAAACATTGAAACAATGATGTGTAGCTGACTGCAAGCCACATTACTTTTCAGGCCAGTCTCCTTACCTACAAGTGATATAATTTGTCAGGAAGTCAGCAAATAGATTTTTAATCAATCCTGCTTCCATCTGAGACAGATCTCCGCCTGAAAAGGAGTGGGCAGTCCCAGGCCCTTCTCCTTTGTCTGTATTATAGGGTCTTGGGCTCCATTTTCTCTGACACATGAAGAGAATTTATTCAAAATAATGGCTCTCATTTAGATAGGGGAGTTAGATCTATCACTATACCATGACTGCAAAACCAGGTTAATTCTCCTTCTCTATTAAACAAATAAAGCATCCCCCTGTGTCTGCTACTGAAAAATGTCTGCCGGTAGTTCAAAATTTATTAGTTTGTTCAAACCCCTATTACAAGAAATCTACAATTTCTTCTGTTGTTTAACTCAGAACTTTAACCATGCAAAAGATTTTGAGATTATAAAAGAGGGAAAAAGGCGGAATGTGTTTTATTTAAGAAAAAAGACATTAAAATATTTTATTTCACATTAACTTTTATATGTTATGCAAGTTTATAATCATCGGTCTTACTCTTTTAAGGGCTGTCTTCTTTATTTCTCCCTTAATATGATGTTAAATAGAGAGCTTCTTCACTACCAGGAAAACTGGAATCACATTCAGAATTTTGCCAGTATATCTCGTCTCCTGAAATGAAACATTAAATTTATTTTCTTATTTTACAGTATTATTAATAATATTAACCATTATTTGGCTGTGTACTTTAAACTTTGAAAAACAGTACTATTTCCCTCACTTTATCAGTTAACACGCCAAGGCTCAAAGTGCTTAGACAAATCAGTCTAAGTTATACAGTGATGATTAATTCGGCTTGGAATTCTAACCTAGTCTTTCTAAATATAGATTCTATGCTTTTTTGCATATACCATGCTTGCTTTTATGTCAAATGTAATTGCTCAAGCCCATGAAAATATATTCAACATTAGTAGTCATTATGGAAACACAAATGAAAACCACAATAAGATGCTACTTTATACTCATTAGGATGGTTTTATGGAAAAACAAAAGGAAAAGAAAAGCAACAACAGGAACATAAAGCCCAGAAAATGACAAGTGTTTACAAGATGTAGAAATGATCAAACTCTAATGCATTGCTGGTAGAAATGTCAAATGTTGTGGCCACTGTGGAAAACAGTATGGCAGTTCCTCAGAAAGTTAAACAGAATTATCATGTGATCAGTAATTCCACTTTTGGGTATATATCCCAAAGAATTGAAAGTAGGGACTCAAGCAGTTACTTGCACTCCAATATTCACATCAGCATTATTCACTCTAGCCAAAAGGTGGAAATAACCCAAATGTCCATCACAGATAGGTGGATAAACAAAATGTGCTATATACATACAATGGAATACTATTCAGCCCTAAAATTAATGAAATTCTGATACATGCAACAACATGGATGAACATTGGAGACATTATGTTAGATGAAGTGAGCTAGACATAAAATAATAAATATTATGTAATTCTGTTATCTGAAGTACCAAGAATAGGCAAATTCACAGAGACAGGAAGTAGAGTAGAGGTAACCAGGTACTGGTGGAAGGGGAAAACAGAATAATTGTTTAAGGGGTACAGAGTTTCTCTTTGGGAAAATGAAAACATTCTGGAAATGGAGGGTGGTGATGGTTGTGGAATATTGTCAAAGTACTTAATGCCTCTGAATTGTACACTTAAAAATTAAAATGGTCAATTTTATGTAATGTATATTCTACCACAATAAAAAATAAAATTGTTGAATAAATAACAAACAAGGTTTGTAAAGTCCATCACTCTGATGGGTATTAGAAGTTGAGCTTCAGTATTTGCATGAAGTTGTACTAAAAATAGCAGACCAAGTTGTAAGATATACTGAGGACTGCATTGGTAAGAAGGAAATGTCTGGACAGAAAGACAAGATAAACACATCGATATAATTTGACATCTCTAGTCATACACATCCCCCAGATTTGAAAGGTTGTAAAATTCAATCCAGCAATAATTAGATTAGTTGAATGAAGTTAGATGAAAGTTCATTGACGATACAGACTTTAGTTTATGGAAATCAGATGAAAGAATTGCCCTATGCTGGAGCTCAGCCTGAAAACCAACAGCATCAAGTATCTGTCTCAGAGCTCTCTCAAGATCTTCAGAAAGTCACACTCATGTGAGAAGGAAGTACGAAACATCAGGGAATTAACATCATGCACACCCTTCCCCACAGCATTCACTAATTCTTGGGAGTGAGAAATACCACTGCTCCTTTGTCCTTCGGGTAGAATAATTCTGAGCTGTGTTTTATATGCTTTCCCAGAGTTTTCTTACGAAACTAACACCCAGTTGTCAATTGTGGCTCAATAACACACATCCAGAGGATGTCTTCTCTGCTCCTTGTATCACCTCCCCACTCCACTACTGATTTTTCCTGGACATCTCAAACTCCTCTCAAGTTTTTGTTTAGGGTCGTCTGCTGGGAAAACCAAAACTGACACCATCACCAGTGATCTCCATACCACTAAACTGAGTGCCAGTTCCTGTTCCTCCACATCATGAAACTGGATGATCAGTTCTCAGATTTCTTCTCATTGGGCCTTTCTGCAGAATCTGACACAGTTGTTCACCCCCTTCTCTTGGAAACATTGTCTACTCTTGACTCTAGCTCAGCTCATCTTCAGATTGTTCTAAATCACTCATTGGTCACTTCTTCTCTGGCTCTTTTCTTAGCTCTATTTCTTCTTCCCACTTCTACATTTGGAGTCTGCATCCTCGGTCCTCTCCTTTTGTCTATAAATGACACTCAGGGCTATGCCAATGATTGCAAAGTCATATCTCTGGCACAGATTTCTTATATGAATTTCACACTTACACACACTATGTTGGGGAGAAGGAATTCTCCTCCTATCCTTCAGGGTTCTTTTAGCTGGTCTAAGAATCAAATTGACATGAGAAAGATTAACAGAAGGAAAAAACAAAGTTTTATTATATATGTATGGAAACTCAATAAATAAAGAAATGACAAAGGCAGACAGTTTGCATACATTGAAGACAAAGAGACAGTAATGTGTGAGGAATTGATAGGACAAAGAAAATCTAGGTTTGGGAGCCTCAATTAGTAAGGAATGATAAACAGCATTTGGGCTAGGGTAGTAAATTAGCAAAAAAGTAACAAGATTTGTTTACACAGCCTTCTGGGCTCTAAATTCTCTCTCTCTGGTGGCAAGAATACCTTCTACCCTCCAGGTACAGAAAAGGCAACTTTCACATGAGAGATTTATTTCCTGGTTTTGGTGGGGGTCAGAGGAGGGTCAGAGTATCCCTCCTGCACCGTTTCTGCAGTGACTTTAACTCAAAGTAACCAATAGGTGAACATGGGCATTTTGGGGCAGCCTGACCCTGTTCCCTGCAACGACTAAGTACTTAAGCTCTCAATCTGTGTGTCCAACACTCATCTGAAACTCAGCATGTTCAAACCTGAGCTCTTTTTCTCCCCATCCCTCTGCATTTACTGCAGTTACGGTGTTTGCACCCCATTTATAGCAACACTGGCCTTCCAGTTATTCAGGCCAAAAGCCTTATGTCCTCGCCAGCAAGGACCTTAAGACGTGGGAAACCCCGGGGGAGCCGCGACCACCTATGAAATGGGATGAGAGAAAAAAGGACACGGAGACAAGACAGTTTTCTGATCAAGTCTCGTTTATTGAGGAAGTGAACAATACCTATATAGTAGAGGCGTGAGCGTGGGGTAGAGTGGCAATCTCTGAATGGTTGCCCATTATGATAATGAGGCGACCTGCAAAGTTCAATCTTGCACCGAGTGGTGCACATGCGCAGTGGTCACTGGCGGGAAGCTGTGGCGGGAGGCTGTGGCCAAGAAGAAGTAAACAACAAGATGGAGACCTATTGTTCTGGTATAAATCTATTCTATATGCTAACTATAAGAGTTAGGTTAGTTTCTTAAGTAATGAAACAGAATACAGAATGAAACTGGGTTGGGCTAAGATCTTTAAGCTCTGTGTGCCAGTGCAAGGTCCAAGGTGGTCACCAACAGCCTTAGATGAGTTCTTGACTATTGAATTTTTCTCAGCAAATCTTGAAAGCATATCCAGAAGCCAAACATTTCCTCCGACCTCCGCTCCCCTCATCCTGACTCATGCCACACCTTTTCTCACCTGGATTCCATCAGTAGCCCCTTAACAGGTCTCCCAGCTTCTGTTCTTGCCCCCTGCTATCTGTTCTCAACAGAGAAACTGGAGATACATGTTGGAAACATATGTGATCATTCGTTCTACTGCTCAAAACTATGCAAAGGCTGTCCTGTGTCCCCGACCATCCCTCATACATTTCTCTATCCATCTCATATTACTGGTTCCTTGTTCTACACCCTCCCCTCCCTCATCTCACTCTGCTCCAGTCACTGGCTTCCTAACTGTTCTTTGAATGCAATTGGCATATTCTTTCCCCAGGGCCTGCATTTAACTGCTTCCTCTTCCTTGTGCCTGAAATAATCTTCCAGGGGCATCCTAAATCCTCCACCGGGACATTTTTACACGTTGCTCTAATCTTACATTTTAAATGAGGCCTATGGTGATGACGTAAGACTGCAACCTGCCCTCTACCACCTCACACTTCAGATTCCTTACACTGTACTACCTTTTCTACTAAAAGTTATCATTTTCCAACATGCAATCTAAGTTACTTATTTGTTGAGTTTATTGCTTTTTGTCCATCTCTTCCTGTATGACCTCCTTCAGAATATCAAGTCCCTGATAACAGGAATCCTTGACTGTTTTGTTTAATCACATATCCCACTGTTTGTATTGAGTTATTGAGGTGTGATGGACATAAAGTATTAGTTTCGGGTGTACAACATAATGATTTGACATTTTTAGACACTGAAGAAACCATTTCTTTAGTCCCGAAGCTTCGTAATTCGCATGAGTTTTCTCAATCTGCAGAATCATTTTTATCTTCACTTCAGAGAGTTACTCACGTATTGTATCTTAGGGTACATTACCTGTTTCATTTGTTCTTTTATTCAGGGAATACCTGTTAGCTTTATGTTGAATTATCTTTCTCAGTTTTCTCATTTCTTTTATCATTTTTCCTTTTTTAACTCTACTTATTGTGATTATCTCAGGCCTTTTCTGTGACAATAATTTGATTTCTGCCAATGTATGTTCCATTCTTTGCTGAGTCTAATTTATATATTAATTCTATAATTATGTCATTTTTGTCCTCAATTTATTTCCTTAAGTATGCAATTTCTCTTATCATCTTATTCTGTTGTATTATTGTCTTGTTTAAATTTTTATTTTATTGAATTCATAGTGTTATAATGCACATTTTTTCTATAACATAAAGCAAATCTTTGGAATTTTCTTCTCTTTGTGGTTTTCTTCTAGGTTACTGGTGCAAATTTTGCAGAGTTCTGTTCTTTCATCTTGGCCACATTATGTTTACATTGTTACCACCAAATTTCTTTTCACCCAACTCATAGCTATGTAGCTTCCCTCCACTGAGTCACCTAATTAGCCCTGATAAAACATTGTTTTCATTTTCACCCCAGGGCCATCACATATTTTTGTGTAACTTTATTGCACAGGGTATCTGGTCCAGGAGTAAACTGAGGTCGACACTCAGGCACACCACCGTTCATAGTGCTGCATGTTTTAAGGGGTGCTCTTATATCTGATTGACATAAGTGTGCCTTGGAGTGGACCTGCTGGACTCTCTTCCCATCACACCAGAGACCCGGCTTTTTTTGTGCCTTCTTAAATTGTAGTTTCAAATCTACTTATTTCACATTCTAGCTACTTTCCTAAAGTTTGAGAGACTAAGTGTAACAATAAGGGCTTCTCAGCTGAGGCAATGTGGAGATGTCTTTGGCACACCTTGATACTCAATCTCTGCTCTCCTGAGGTTTCCTTAAAGTCCTGTGCCAGGATTCAGATCACATACTTCAGGATTCAGGGTGTTGGGAGTAATTCTCATTCTCATGGGAATAAACTTTGAGCTGAAAATTCTTTCCCCAATTCAGGAAGACTCATCTCTGCCTTCATGTCAGGTACAGAGTCACACATTCACATTACTACTTATAGAAAATGTCCTGTTTCTTCCTAGCAGTCATTTAGTCAACTTTATAGCAGTATACAAGAAAGACCAGGATTCTACACAGTTGTTTTTCTCAAAATTTGGAGGGTCCTAGTGAAAATACTCAGACATTTCTTGGTTTAGTAGAGCGGTTTCTCTGGGGGATAGCAGTGATGTGGTGCAGAACAGAATTTCCTTACCCCGTCCAGAATCCTGTTTCTTCTTGATTAGTAACTGTTAGTCACTTGGTTGCTATTAGAAGGTTTGCTTTTTTAAAAATTAGTTTTGTCCACTCCATTCAGAAAGGGAAATTCTATAATGCAATTCCCATCATTTTTAAAAATTAGAACACAAGAGTCAAACTTTAAAATAGAAGACTGATTCCAAAAATAAAGTTATCATTGCATCTTAAGATTGTTGCACTTGCTGGTCTGAGCTATGGCTATTTCAAAAAAAGAGAATGTTGTGAACTTGATCACAGCAAATGTTTAGTTTATATAATTATAGTCAAAACATTTTTTCCCCAAAGGTGTAGTTACCCTCCACTCTTAAAAATCCCCATGATTGTTATTCCCCATTCCCTCTCCACCCACATTGTCAAGGTACGGCCTGAGGCCTCCATAGAAGGAGTCATCATTCAAGAAGGGAATTACAAGTGTTTGCTACAGGAGCTAACTTGGGTACAGATTATGTCACTATTCCAGAAAAATACAGGGCCTTCTCCTCTTCTTCCTTTTCCTTCCCCTCTTCTCCTCCTCTCCTTTTTCCTTCTCTTTTCCCTCCTCTTCCTTCTTTCCACAGAGATTGTTTCCTCACCATAAAAGATTGACACCATTCCCAAACTCTTTGCTTTTCTGAGTTTCCATAATGGCAGCTCCATAGAGCTGTGTCTGCAGGCTTAATTGAGATACAAGTTCAAGAAAGGACTCTTGTGGAAAGTACCAATTCTATTATTTTGTTTGTTTGCTTGATTCTTCCTTTGAAAGTCAGCAATAATGTGAATGGCGGGAATAATGCCAAGGTGATTCGGCATAAAGAATTAAAAGTAGTTTTCAAAACACAGAGTAAGCAATTATTTTTTTAGCGTATTCTTACGGTCCTCTTCTCCTTTCTGACTGACTGGAAGAGAATTATGTAGAGTCCACATTAAAAGTAAAACAGCCAGTTATTTTTCCAGCAAAATGGGATTATTCAGGAATAGTGGAGGAACTGCAGTTTGAGACTTGCAAGCTACAGCAAAAGCCCCAGGTAAGTCAGGAGAACAAAGGAGAGAAATGCTCTTTTGTAGAAGAAAGAGGGGAGTTGAGTTGGGAGAGGCTGTTAAAAACAAAATTCCACCGGAGTAGCCTGGGAGTTTCAAGTATAGTGGCTTGTCATTAGCTGAGCTGTGACAGTCTCTCATTGCCAGGCAAGAAGAAAATCTTCCTTTCTCCTGCTGCAGGCTTCTTCCTGTTGGGAACGCAATGTACCTCTCCTCCTGTTGAGTCTGCCAAGGGCTGCAACAAGTGGAAAGGCACGAAAGCTCCCCTTTCTGGCCTCCTGACTCCATCTTATAGGAGTTTTCATCCTGATTTTAAGCAAAAATATATAGTTCATTACTTCAAACAGCTCCACTTCTTCCCAGAAAGGTGAACATAATGTAAGTTGGCTAGTGAAGTATACAACACATAGGCTGAGCTTTCAGGATATCATAAATCCATCCAAGGAGAGGCTCAGTGGATGTTCAGCAGGTATTTCATGAGAAGACAGTTCTGGATTGAAATAAATTGGCTAAAATTTAACAATTTTAAAAGTTTTGTCTTAACAGCAAGACACTGTATAGTCTCTCATATGTAAATTCAAAGAGATACATTTTTTACCTTATCTTCTAATGGCTGAGTTCCATGTTGTTTTGCTGAAGGGAGTTTTGCTTACTGATTTCCTTGTTTTGTATTACCTCATAGCGCGTTCATGTTCCAAAGGGCACCATCTGGGGGAAGATAATCTAAAGGTAAGAGGCAAAATTGTAAACAAGTTAAAGGTCTTCTGCACCTCCATTCCCTTTTTCTGCCTACATTACACTTTTGTGTGACCATAATTATGCTTTCAGGAATATTTCATTGGTTTTCTTGTTTCTAATTATGGAATGTAAGTCTTTCTCTAGTGAAAGATCTTAAAGGAAGGGGAGGTTAAGGTGAAGAGTGTTGGGATGTCCACTCCAGGACACTAACCCCCCACAGGAAGGCCTGGAAACAGCTCTGCCAGCTGCTTAGGGTCATGCTACCCAGCCTAGATTGTAGATGAGAAAATAAACAGCTGCTTTTGTGAACAATCTGGTAATCACTTTCTGCTGCTACAAGGTGAAGACCCTGGAAATTCTTAGAAATTTGAAGCACTCCCCACTACTCTCTGCCATGTTTTCTAGACTAGTAAAGTTGATGCCATGTGCACCTGGATGGCTTGCTATGGAAGCAATTGCTGGCTTCCAGTGCCAGACCCGAAGGCACTCCTGGTTCGGTAGTCCTCTCAGCACCTCTACTTCCCCTTACTATGCAATTTGGGCACATCTCCATCTCTGCATGTCACATGCAGCAATAAGGAACCAGGAGAACTGAATCAGGTTAGTCTATGTCACCGTGTCCAGCTGCTGCCATTAATCCAACCATGTTGGATGACTTCTCCTGGCTAACAGCCTTTCCCTATTATTCCTGGGAAAGCATACCGCTACCTCTGTCATACCTATTTTAACGTTTTAAAAAACCTGTGCCAGTTAGCTTTTACTAGAATAAAGCTGCATCAATAAACCTGAGATCAATGCAGAGTTACATGTTTATTGCTCACACATCTGAAGTTGTGGGGATCAGCGAGGTGGCTCTACGGATCCCGGCTGGGCTCCCTCACATGTGTGGGGGTTAGCTGGATGGTCACCCATCTAAGCTGCTTTGACAGATACAAGGCAACACAGTTATGTTACACGTGTTTCTCATCCTCCAGAGGATTGGCCTGGGCATAGTTTCATGGTAATCACAGAGGCACAAGAGAACAGGCAGAAATAGGAGGACTTCTTGAAGTTTAGGCTCAAAACTGGCCCACTCCCACTTCTGTCTCAAGCTTTTGACCAAAGCAAGTTGGTGATTGAGTTCAGCATCAAGTGGCAGCACAGGCCAGGCTGTCCACAGGGTAAAGCACTGCTGAGCTATGTGGTGAAAGGGATCCAGAAAGAGATCCCTGGAGTATGGAGTCAAATGATGCAATTTCCCACACCTTAGTCCAAGACACACTTAACGTTGAGTGTGGGCAAACCAGCGCCTTGGGGTTTGACTTTCCCACTCCCCTTTGTCTCCCTCAATTTTGTACCCAGATTGCCCACAATTCACCAGGACCCTAAGAAGCCAGCTTCTCCCATTCCCCTAATGACCTGGCTAGGCACACCCCTCCCTTAGAAAATACTGTATAATTAAGCCCACCAAGAAAAACTCTTTAGCTATGAATAAATGAAATAAAATAATGTAGGAAATCCTTTTCTTTCTTGACATCTGGCTTGCATGACTAAATTGCTGCTAGAGAGCCTGAGAAATTCAGGTCTGAATCTCAAAGTTGACAAATAGCCTTTTGGCTTTAGGCAGCACCCTTGCTCTGATTCCCTTGAAAAATAAGCCTTGAGCTTAGCTTTGGAAATTTAAGGCTGCCATAGAACATGATGGAATAAAGAAATAAAAGTGTGTCTGTTTAATATTCACAAAATACATTCCCATTACGTTTCACCTCTAATTTGAGGAATGGATTTTACTTCAGGCAGCAGATTTTATTGCTGAATTTCATAGACTGTTCCAAGGATATTTACATTTTGATATAGGACCTAAGCTGTTTCACCTCTCTGGTTTTCTATTTCCTTATTTATAAAAGTAGAGGTATCAGAATTGAAATGTATAAGTTTTGGAAAGATATTTAAATTTTCCAGAGTTTTAGTTTTCTCATCTGTTAAATAAAGTCTATTGGAAATCCCTTGCAAACCAATAATTTTAAAATTCCAAACACACTGAAGACTTAAACTCAAGATTCCAACTGTAACAGTGGAATCATTTTAATCCTGTGCAAATGGGAGGGAGATGTTTGGAGATACAGGGGAGCAAAAAAATTGCTACCCCAAAACGTGTCTTATTGGCACGTGAATTATTTTAGGCTGGTTATTTTAAGAAACAGAAGACTCCTGAAGCACCTTGGACCTTCCCCCTAGCCACCTAAAACAATTCGGGTAGAGGATGTGCTCCGGGAAGGAAGCCATCGCCACAGAGATCTCCGATATAGTATGAACCAAGTGTGGCAGACAGGGAGGAACTCGGCAAAGCCTGTTTCCATGTGGCCCAGCAGACACTTGTTTGCCAGACATTTACTCTTTTCATCTTCCTGTGAATTGGCTTCCTCCCCTCCGAAGTCCCCGCCTCCTGCCCCCTTCTCCTTAGCTCAGTGTGGCATCTAAGCATCAACTGCCTGACTGCCAGTGTGCCTCATATTCTTATGGAGCCCCTGTAGGTATGTGATTGAATTTGATTTTCCCCCGTTAATCTGTCTCAGGTCAATTTAATTCTTAGGCCAGCCAGAAGAACCTTGAAGGGCAGAAAATTTTTCTCCACAACAGAGACAAAGGGCTCCCTCTATTCAGTACAGTTCAAATCAGATAATGAAACCATAATGCAGCTTCTAAGGCCAGTTCTTCTAGATACTAAACACAGGCTCTATAAGAACAAGATTCTGGAGGATGTTGACTTTCTTAGGAGGCAAGTGAGATATCTAACCTATTTGTACTTAAAGTAGTTAAGCAATTAAAAAGAACTGAGAAACTGTTTGGGCAGAGGGGAAGGTCAACTGAGAGCACGTAAAACAGCAATAATGGCAGCAAAGACACAACTTTTTATCAATAATTGCTGTATAACTTGTACATCAACATTTTAGGTATTATACTTTCAATTCTTCACTAATCTTCACAATACTCTGCAAGGTAAGCATTATTATTCCTGAAAGGGTTCTTTTATCTACCCGGCTCACTCGCTCACAAAGAAGGACAGGAGAACTCCGTCGGCGTGGTTTCACCCTTGTAAGACAAACAGGCAGAGTGGCCGTCTCGGAAAGGAGAGAGCAGCGGCGGCAGCACGGGGGCGGCTGCTTGTATAGGAATTTAGGGCCTTGGAGAGCAGGATGGCCTTGGGACTTCTCAGAAACAGAAATTGTTGCAGACAATACACTCGGGTGCAGCTTCTGCGTGATAAGAAGCTGCTGTGCCCGGAGGCAATTCAAGGCTGTGCGTGAAAGGGGACTCAACATTCCTTCAAGGTTGTGTATTAAAGGGAATCTAACAATTCCAACTTCCAAATGTGTGAATAAAGTGACCTGCCCAAGAGCCCACACGGGCTGAGGTGGCCAGAGCTTTCGGGCTTGGTGCCAGCTTCCAGAAAGGCCCTGCACAGCCGGGCCTATGTCACCGGCGTGTCAGGGGCAGAGGGGTCATGCACACCCCCAACCTCTCACATTGCCAGGTGAGTTGAGAGAAGAGCAGGCTGTCTTAGTCACTCTGGATGGAACACTAGATGTTTTATCATTGTGTGCCCTGCATTCTGTTCTTAAAAAGGTGTTAGTTATATTGTGTCTGAAAAAGGTCAGGAAAAGAGAGGCCGGCTCTTGGTGGTGATCTTTCAGAGTTAACAATGAATTAAAATCAGAACTATGTTCCCTCCACATGTGTATCAGCTGTTTCTACACAAGACCATGATAGAATATGGAAGTACAAAGTAGAGGTCTGCCAAATCCACCTCTGATTATTCTACTGCCACAGTAAACAATAGTACTTTTCTAAAAAATGAAATTATCTGAGAAGAAAATTCAGTGGAATGGGACAGTTGATACAACAGGTGAAAACCAGGACTGTTGCTGCCAAACTGGGAGCTGTGGTCAGAGCAGTGCTTCACTTCTACATTAAAAGATCAGGCTTTCACAGCCAGTCTCCATGAAATGAGGCAGTTTTTGCTAAATTCCTTTGGTTCCTACTCAAAGTATCAAGAGCAAGGCCCAGGGGTGAGTTGCTGATTATGAAGCTCCCTCCATAGTGTAGGAGGGATATCTCAGTTCTCTCTGACTTTGGACTTAGGAAGGGAGGCTGCCCAAAAGCCATGGCATTCACACTTTTTAACCCTGACTCACAGCAAGAAACATATGTTCTTTAGATGGTCAGTACATGTACACACAAAGAAAAAATTTAACAAAACAAAACTCACGTACCCTTCCAGTTTACAGCGTATTTTAACATTGTCCATTCATTTTCAGTTGCCTGTTAAATTAATGTCCTATACTGGTGACTCCTGGGCAGTGATCAGTAATTTGAAAAGTGCTGACTTGAAGTTTGTATGTTCTGTCCTTAAGAAAAATCGGAAGAAAGAAGAAGGATCAAGGAGGAAGTCGCACTCTTTCCCATTTCCTTTATCACGCCTAGGGGTTGAGAGCGAGTTTAGAAATTCCCAGGAAGTAAAGGAGTTCCCCGAGCTCCCTCTGTGCCTCCTGTTCACACTCTGGAAGGGGCTGGCTGGGAGGTGCACCCACCTACTGCTCCAGGGCACCCTGACTGGAGAACACGCAGCACAACCCTCAGGCGGTGGGACGCTTTTAGGCTGCCTCCCAGAAGCTCCCTCATGACTTTCTTATATCATGTTTTGAAGACTGTTAAAGTGGAGAGACTTATTAGGTATCTTATGAGGAGGTTGGTTGACAAGTTAGCCAGAAATACTCACTAGAGCCATGAGAGAAAAGACCTTGGACCTAGCACAAAGCACATTACACTTAACCAGGAACAAATGGAATTAAAAAGCCGACCTCTGTAGGCTATGGCACCATGAGAAGTGAATGAGTACCAGTCAGAGAGTGAGAGATGGTTAATTCTAAGGCGAGGTGCCAGTCAAAGAGCAGACCATGAGATCATCAGGCATAGACTTCAACATAGGAGACCAGCAGAGAATCTGGTGATCATGTAGAGAAAGAACATTGCTGAAGAATCCCCAAGGGACCAAGGGTAGTACGAGGGTGCCACCCTAGATGTCGGCTGGTGTCCACTCCCACTCACCTCCCAGTCAACCTATGAGGCCCAGTCCACTCCCAGACGCAATCGTAGGGCAGAGGCAGGCCAGGACCACACTTGTTAATACCTCAAGACCTGACTGTTTCCATGTTTACACTGGAAAAACTTATGAGACGAAACTGAATTCTCCATGTACGCCCCCACTTCAACTCCTCCCCTGAGTCTCATTCAGCCTTATAAAAAAACAACGGGTTAGTTATACAGAAAAAGAAACTCAATTTTCTCTTCATATATGAGAATATTATAAAAGAATTCCCAATCATACTTCATGTCACTGTGATTTTTTCATTGTTAAATATACTCATTGATAAGCAAAGTAATTCTTTATATCATTTCATATACATGTCAGGATTTTTTAGTATAAAATGTTATAAAGGTCAATGAGCATTCTTTCAAAAAAGGCATGTTATATGTGTTCTTCAAAAGTGGCTAAAGGAACCCTACTGTCTACAGGTAGGAGACACATGATTATGTTTCTCTTCTCAATGTATACAGAGTATAGCATTTTCTCATTAAGCCTTCGTGAGAATATTAATTGATGAAATTTTGGAACATAGAGACTGGGTCCCCGTATGAAGCTAAATTGTGCA
Source organism: Phataginus tricuspis (assembly GCA_029783875.1). Classification (NCBI taxonomy): domain Eukaryota; kingdom Metazoa; phylum Chordata; class Mammalia; order Pholidota; family Manidae; genus Phataginus; species Phataginus tricuspis. Next base: position 12,837,242 of record JAQQAC010006877.1, on the reverse strand, counting down.
TTGAGGCAATTTTTAGATAATTCCAGTAAAGCATTCACTTCCACAAATCTTAACAACAAGAGCATATTTTCTCCATATTATCTTGTTTTTTTATGTGTAACTATCATGTGAATGTTTTCTAAGGGGAAAAATACAAACTATTCTTTTTTAAATATATACATTTTTGTATGGCACAAATGTCAACTTCTTTAAATGAAGACTTCGAGAATGCATTTGGCATAACACTTTTTGAAGAATTATGGCTACCACATTAAAGTAGGTGTCTATTACAAATAATATTTCATCTTACTGGAAAACACCTCTCAATATGTGGTCAACTGTGATCCTGAACACAATACTATAAACTTTTCTTATCTGATGATCTTTTTCTAAAATAAAAGACCATGTATTTAAAATAAACAGAGGGATTTTGGAGGGGAGCTTTTAGAAAAGCTTTTTTTAAAAAAAGTTTTTAGTAGCTATTTTTTATTCTTTTCACTAGAAAAAAATTATTGAGGCTTAATAGTTATTTTAATTTTGCTAACACTGCCATGTGCTTGTAAGGAAGTAAGCAAAAAAAAAGAAAATGAAGGAGAAAGGCACAGGTTTAAAACACAGCATTTATAAGAACTTCAGCAAAAGAAAAATGAATGATAAAAAAATACCTATGCTAGTTTCCAGAACTGGAAGGCTACACTGAGGTACCAGCTCACTATTAAGAACGTGGAAATGATAGAAATATTATTCTCTTCTGGTAATTAAACTGTAGTATAAACTCAAATATCTTGATATTATCTAAGAACTTGACATTGTCTCAAGACAGAAGGACTGGAGAGTTTCCTGAAAGGATGTATAAACTCCTCAAAGGTGTCTGTAGCCTTAAAGCAGTGGAGGGGATGGAGGCTGGAAGCACAGTATTGCTAGTGCCCATCCAACACCATCCAGAGATGGAGAAGCCTTAGTGAGCAGGCTCTACTTCCCCTGGTCTCAATGTTAAGTCAGTCTCAGTCATTTGAGCCCTCTGTGTTGATTCTGGTTCACCTTCTGGTTCTCCACCTTCTGGTTCAATTTACCGCCCCATTTTCGGTTTACCTATAGAGAAAGAATGCACTAGCCTTATTAACGCAGCTACTTTAGTACATATTTAATTTTACAGATAAATAAGTGTGTCTTCTGTTAATATGTCAGTTTTGAGCATTCCTGGCACTGAGATAGATACAAATCTCTACAATTTCACTAAGTAATAAATGACCCAGAGGCCCATTAGGAGCTATCCAGCCTGATTTCCAGCTCAGTGGCTGCAAGGAACTTTATTTTTTATTAGTCATGGCATTTTGGTATAATAAATGCGGGGCCTTAGTTTGCTTCCTTTAATGTGGGGATAATAATCCTTTTATGCCTGTACCATCTTGCTAGCATTTTGCTTGGCAAACACTATTGGGCCCCACTCCAGTCTCCTGCCCTCAATTTCTTGGCTGGAAGAGCCTGCTTCCCACAATAGAGAGTGAATATCCTAAATAATTCTACATGACTGCTTTCCTAGTTTCCCTTGAAGCTGGAGCATAGGGATATTACTCAGTTCTGGCCAAATTATTATGGGAAATTCTGGCACATTTTCCTCCCTGATTTAAAATAGAACAAACAGAAACAGAAACACACACAAGCTTACAAGCTGAAAAACTGCCCTTTCCCCCTTTTTTTCTCTCTTTGGATGTCATTATGTAAGGACATGATGCCTTGAGCTGCAGCAGCCACACTGTAACCATGAGCAGACAAGGCTGAGAATAAAAGACAGCTTGCTGAGCATGGCAAAGGGCAAAGGTGGGGAAACCTGGAGTCCTGATGCCACTGTTTTGGTGCTGCAACAAATCTGGAGTTCTCCTGCTCCACACATCCATCCCTCCATCAGATAATACAGGTCCTTCAGCTTGAGACATTTTTATTATTCTATCACTTGCAGATAATAACATCCTATTGACATACTGTCCGTGCCCAGAGCCAAGAAAAGAAATACTAATAACTTGATAAAAATATTTGTGATGTAAACAAAATGAGCAATTTGGGGGTATTTTGAAGACTCGTATGGCTATTAAGAGATATAAATGTAATGACTATCACTTGCACCTAAGTCTGCTTCTTTTAGAGGGGTATTAGTTACCATAGTAAAGGGGTTTTACATTTTGAGGTTCTGTATAGATAGGAAAAGACAACTTATAATAATGACTTATACTCCTTCTAAAATAGAACCATTTAATTGGCAAACATAATGTAGAGAAAGTACTGTAACAATTGAACAGAAACTATCAACATCCTTTACATGAAGGGACATAGTTTGTTGCCAATTCAAGGTGGTTAACCTGGTGTCACGTGAGGAAAATAAGCCTGTTTTTGGTCTTTCTGTTTCCTTATTGGCTTGTTTGTTACCTTTTTTTGTCATCGTTTGGTTTTCTTAATTAAAAGACGTTTTCCAAATCTCTATTTCCTGAGATTATTTTGTTAAAGGTGCATGCGGCTGTGTCTTCAAAAACTAAATGTTTCTCTTTTTAAAATTTAAAACTCTCTTTGACAGTTATTTGTGATTACCTAACTGTGAGACATTGATGAAATGCTGTGGGACATATCAAGATGGAAAAAAAAAATCAGTTTCTGGCCAAATGAGGCATATATTCTAGTAGGAGAGACTGTGGCACAAAAATAATATAATATCAGGTAAAGTAAAATGAATTCTACCAAAAAGTTGTAGAAAATAAGGTGAATGTGCTTTGAATTTTGATCTTCATGTTTCCTGTTTTGGTCACTGTCTATAACTTCAACAACATAATTCAGGTTTAGGTTTTCAGTGTTTTTATAGCTTCATCATTAGAACAGAATTTTGGCATGGAAAGTGACCCTAGATGAGGATACTAAGTGTCAGAGAGGTCTAATCATCTGTCCCTGATCACATGGTCGCCTCCCACGGTTCCGGTCCCAGGTTTCATAGTGCTTACTTTCCCGACATTGTGTTGGGGGGAGAAAGGAGAGTGGGGGGGGGCTGGAAATTCATGGCCTGTTGCCAGGTTTGGCTCACAGCTTTGAATTAATTTTACTATTTTTAGCTACTTTGTTCCAAAATAACTTACTTGAACTACCAATGTCAGAGCATGCCTTCTTAAGTTAGATATACATATATGAAAAAATATGAGTATATGTGTATATGAATGATTTGGCCATCTTACAAGGGCATGTAAGTGAACTTCCTTCTGAATCTGTACTATGGCATATGCCACATGCCATGTGAAATGCACTTGCAGTTCTCAGAATCTGTTAGGTTCCTTTAGCTTCTGGGTTTTTTAACTTAAAGCTCTCATTTCCTAGGAAACAATATCCCATATTTTCTTTTTTTAAACAGAGTATTATTTCCATCAAAACTCTGCTAAGAGCCACTTCTCTAGGAAGATGGGCCAGTCTTGTTTTGCTATATTTTCTCCTTGCGAGCACTGTATCCTGAATTTATCTCTAACAAAACACTTTAACTTTATATTGTAATAATCATCCATTTGCTGCCAAACAACTTGAGGGCAGGTACTGTCTACTCATCTTGGAATTTCTAGTTCTGGGCACTATCTCTGGCACATAGAAGATTTCATTAAATGTTGACTGACAAAAAGTTATTTTGCAAAATGATGTAGAGATGGTAAAAGTGGCATGAGGTTCAATAGTTGTTTGTACTATCTTATAAAAGTATTCTAGCACATTCTTTGGATTTGTGGTTTAATATTGTATGCTCTCTTGTCTTTAATTATCTTTTAAAATCCTCTAAGGAAAATAATTATAAATCTTAAATTATATAAGTAGTCAAAATGGTACTAAACAGAGGGAGTATAAAGTTTACTACCTAACAAATATTTTTGAAAGTATGGGCTTAACAAAGTTAAGGGAATACAATACACAAGAGTGGAGAACAAAGAAATCAGTGGAGATAAAAGGAAGCCTCCTATTCTGAAGATCCTTTGGCTGTGAGTCTATGGCTGACCTTTTGTCAGTTGGAAAGTGTGGCCGAGAGAAGCAGCTCCTGCTGGAAGGCGTACCTTGGGTTCTGGACTCATCGCAGCATGTTTTACAGTTCTTCTCAGAAATGAAGCTCCAACTCAAGGAGCCCTTGTGTCTCTCTGGCCTGAAATTTCCATTTTGCGGTGGTTCAACAAAGACGCCATAGCTGACAAGGTGGGAAGGGCACACAAAGCCTTTTTTGTGAAATGGAAATGGTATGTTCAAAAATGCAACTGGCCTGGCTCCAGTGGCTTTTTTGACTTTAAAAGAAGAAGTAGCAGCTGTCTCCTTGGGAGAAACTTTATCCTTCATTTGCTGCTGAAGCAAAGCTACTGGATTTTCTTGATTTAAAGAGACTCCTCTAAACATGTGGGCCTGGTTCACTTCCAGCTTGGCCAAGCTGAAACTTGATGGTATCCCCTGGATTGCAGCCAGAGTTCAGCCCCACTCCAGCTGTGCAAGATCAAAAATGGACATGGTCACTTTGCTCAGTTGTAGGGCCCAAGGCATTTCTCAGAGTTTTGCCCAGTACATCCATCAGGGAGCCTGGTTATACTCTTACTCACTCTTTGACTTTTGTCAATGGCCTGGCTGTTTGGAAAACTACAGACAGGCAGATTAAAGATAGCTCTCTTTGGGGTCATGTACTATAGAATCAAAATCACGAATGATGAAACTGAGTCACACATGTTGATGCCTCTAGTAAGGACTTATTTTCTGATCAGGTTGCATGGAATCCAGCTACGAACGAAAGCTTCTTCTCCCAGATGCCACCACTGCTGTCTGCTTCATCCTTGTACCAGACATGACAATGCGTTCAGCATCAGAGACTTGGCACAAGGCAAAGGACTCCTGGCCTTTGATTCAGAGAGCACCGCAGCCCGACTTGTGGCTCCCACTGAAAGCTGGCCTGTGTGTCCTGTGGTGGTGGAGGCCAGCTCACACAGGGACTGCCCCTACCAGTCCTGGAAGGCTGACTATGTTATGTCAGTCGTGCCCCATTGTTACTGAGACATTTTTAGGTCACAGCGTTATTTTTCTAGTCTGATCACCCACTCTAGTCCCACTGGGTCCCTTGAAACTTACCTATGTCATGCTTTAAACTTTCTGGATCATTTGTAGTTAGGAAATGATGCATCTTTTATCACAAAAGCCACCCAATAATGAGTAATAAGTAAGATATTTGATGGATTTTCCATACTTCCCACCCTCTGCAACCATCTGGTATTTTTGAGTGTTGGAATATCTCCTCAAAGATAGACTCGAAGATTTCTGACATTTGTTTCATCTCCTCTTTGTCCAAAACCTTAGTAGGTAGTGTTGCGCCCAAGTCGCGAGTCCCCGAAAGACAACCAAGGAGCCAATTCTGATGCAAACACAAAAGGGTCATTTATTTCAAGCTCAAGCTTGGACTCACACCTGTCACTGTTGCAGTGGTTCCAAAGTGAGGCCCCGAGCCCAGGGCAGACAAAGCTTTTATGCATTACAAGGTACAGGAAGAAAGGAACTTGCGCCTGGCCTCTGCTGATTGGATGATTTAAAGTAAGGGTGGCTTGTATATTCTTTATTGGTTGACTCCGGCTGGTGCTAAGCTGCCGGCTAATGTAACACGTAAGGTATGTTATCTTTAAGGGACAGGAGAGTCTGGACCTTGAGTGTCTGGACCTTGAGGTCATTGCTAGGGAACGATCTAGATGAGGGTCACTGGAACAATGGGTGGTTTTTCCAGTAACTGGAACAAAGTTTTCTTAGAACTAGGTTGGGGCTGAGGCCTCCTTCTTAAGATGGCCTTTTTAAAATGGAGTCTCTCTTGCTCTCACATTCCCCCCTTTTCTTGTACATTGGGTCCAGTCATGGGCCCAAAGTTTTTAAATGACAGAGATATGTACAAATATATTTGTAGAAAGGTACCAGAATGATTAGCAGGGACTGACCTGTGACACAGCCTGCCACGGGGAATGTCTCTTTCATCTGGGGGGGGGGCGAGGTTCTATGCCTCACCTCAGTTGGCCCCCACTTTGCTCACCTGAGGTCCCTTGTGACTGTGCCTGTCTTAGGTTGTTCTTCCTGTGAGTAATCTTACCTGTCTCTGGCTAACCAGCCATCTCTTAGGACTAAACAGGGAGATAAAATATAAAAGAGAGGACAGCCAACAGCTATAATTCTGGATAAAATCATAATATACATGATTATATTCTTGCAAGAAATGCAGGTGGGGAATCAGCATATGACTCACTTATTTCTTGAAGTTAATTTTTGAAAAGTAGCACAAGTATGTATTGGCTTTAAAAGATTAGCAACTGTACTCTGTACACACGCTAGGAGAATAGGAATACAAATACATAGCAAAAGCAGAAAAATCAGAGAAATTAAAGCTACACATTCCTGGAAACTGTTCACATCTCATATGTTCTTTTAACAGCAGATAATTTATGGTAGCACAATTCTGAAGCACTAAAATTTGTACTTTTCCTAGCTTTTGATTGAGTTCAGATAATACAGAAGCAGTTAAATTTGTTGTCTCACTGTACACACAGACCAGCTTAGATATTTCTCTTTGCATTGTAATGACAAGTCTAGGAACCAGCAGGATGAATGTTGCTGCAACTGTAATAGAGGCAGGATCTAAAAGCATCAAGTTGTCACAATCAGATGGCAGAGCTTGGAGAAGTGTTTCATGACTATTTCCAGGATAATCTATTAGAGAAGGAAGGATGTATCCCATACCACATATACTTTGAAAATGTGAAGAGAAGTCTTAGGGTGTGGACTTGTACTACCTGCCCTGCCCTCAAGGTGGGCCGGGCCGCTCTCTGCCTGCTAGGGTTGCTCACAGTGAAGTTATGGGCCATACTGAGACACCCTCCCCTATCTACAGAACACTCAAACATTCCAGACTAAGCTGCCCCTGGCCTTTTGAGCTTCAACTCATTTTACTGAAGAAAGACTCTAGAATTTAATGTTTAACACAGTTTTGGTAGGGGGTTTCCCTGCATGTAGTTACATTGCTCCAACTGTAAATATTCTGCCTTGCTTCTTCCAGAGGCCCGCTCCCTACTCTGACTACACCCACAGTCCGGGTCTCATTCTTCTCTCTACAGATAGAGACTCTAGTTGCTGCTAGGGAACGGGGGTGATGACCGCTCTGGCTGCTTCATGCTGAGAGGGGGCACAGTAAGGGGTACAGTTAGGTCTCTATCAATGGTCGGTCAGGAGGGCTTCGGAAGATGGGAGTTTCCATCCTGGGTTCTATTTGCAGTTTCGTGGCTTCTAGGCAAGACAGAATAAATCATGTTATTAGGTTAAGTAGCAACATCTGGAGTTGGCTTTTCTATTCTGGAAGGACAAACTTGACAAGAAGATTAAAGAATGCATGGACTCAGTATAGATAAGGCTGCATTATTGAAACAATACTTTTCTCTAAAATCACTCTGATTTTTATTACTAGTAACTAGATTAAGAAAATAATTAACACTTGGCTTGATTATTTGCATAAGTGCAGCAAGAAGAGCAATTGGTTACATAGGCTCTTTTAAATGTGCTTTGCTGGAACTTTTTATAAGGAACTTCAGATTGGACTTTTAAAGGCCTCTAAGGCCAGGAAGCCAAGCCAGTCTTGCTATCAGGTTTTTCCTGCAGTACCTGTAGATTTGGGTGAATTCCTCTCCTCTTGAGGTCCCCAAGACATTCTGAGGTTCCTGCACCTGCCAGGAAGTAACCTTCCTTACTTACCTGGTAAGGCTGCTGGGAACCCTGTAAGCAAGGTACCAGGCCAGTTCTTCCAAGGGGCTTTGTTGGCTTTATAAAGTCAACTTCAGTTCTTTAAAGCTGTCTGTTAATATGAGTTTATACACGTGTCTCTCAGGAATAACATTCCAGTCAAAGCCTTGGTAATATAACCATCTTACAAGGAAAGCAGATTCTTATTGAACTTATGCAAATAAACATACTGCTATGAAATATAAAAGTAGTCACTGAGAGTTGTTAAATTCTGGAGGGATCAGGTAGAGAGAAAGATAAAAGTTTCAATTCTGCTTACAAAGGTATTGTCATTTACTGAACTGTTGTCAGTCAGCTTAAGAGAAAAAGCTTAAAACACTTTATCAGTAACACTTGAGACAAAAAGCCACAAAATCATTTTCCTTAGTTTACTTAATCTTATGTAAATACCTGTTCTGCTGAAATCCAGCTATTCACTAGTTCAGGAGAAACAGTGACTATAAATGACAAAAGACTTGTAAATGAGAGTGCCTAAAGATCTGAGGAGAGCTTACCACAATACAGTTCACATAAGGAAATTTGAATATTTTTGTAACACAAAACATCCAGCAACAAAGTTTAGCATCATTCTCTTTGGCAGTGTTTTCCAGGTAATTATATATCAGATAAATAAGCTAATTTAGCCAAATACTTTCTTTAATGAGAAAAAATTCCTCTGACATGTTCCAGGGCCCTCTGGAAAATATCAGAGTTAATTAGTTCTTTGGTACTTGCTTAAATAGGATTATAGGTATTTAACTAGAATGACAATAAAAAGGCTTAAATGCAAATACAGGTTACTCAGTTGCTAACACACTTGGCTTACAGTCCTTTTAATATAAAGATTTCATTTTCTTAAATACTCAGAGAACTCATTGAGACTTTAAGCATGAGAAACTGCTTTGATAAAAACAATGAGAAAGTTCTTTGCAATTTGTCAACATTAAGAGCAGGCTAACAGTTTAAGAAAACTTTGTCTTTTTAACTGAGAACAAAATTCTAGTTTTGCTGGGTACTTGATATCAAGACTCATTTGCTTTAATTTTACATAGCACAACCATGTCAATTTTTTCCACAAACTTTCTACAACTTTCTTTTTACATTCACTGTTCTCTCTCTTTAAATAAACACCTGCACTTTAGAACAGTTATCTCATTTTACCCTAAATAAAATGAATTTTCATTCTTTATACTTTCTCTTGTTAAAACACACATCTTTTTTAGCAAGCAGAGATGTTTTCTTTATTACTTTAAGTAGTTTTAATTAGAACTTAAAACTATTAGGAACTTTAACTTTCAGTGAACACTGAAAAATAGGCTATCGTAAACTGTAACACCGGCATTCCTTAGATTGATACATTTATGAACACTTTTTATCATCTCTGGAAATGTGCTTTACAGCACAATTTCTACTGAGCACAAAACATCTTCATATAACTTAGCAAAACTCTAAGAATTTTGGTTACCGCAAAAATTCTCAGGCTGTTTGCAGATATGCACACTGTAACACCCTATAACACACAATTATTAAGATGTTCACTTGCTATACTGAGTTTACTCAGAACTGTGCTAGATTACTCATGAAACTTCTACTGAACATTACACAGAGTCAAGCTTAAGCATTTTTTTCTTGAAAGATTTAACAGATAACATCAATTGAAATGACTTTAGGTAAACAGGCAGCTGATAGCTATAAGGACATGTCCATTTCAGTTTAAGTTAAATTAGCATTAATGCTTATTAATACCATCTGGAGGTAGAAAAACATTTTTTTCTTTACACACTTAGACATACAAACATACAGATTGAGACGCAATGACCACAGTTAACAACACTTTTCATAAAAGAACACATACTCAGATAAACTGATATAAAGATTTGAGTTACTAATATCCAATTGTAGAGGTCATTAGTGGCGAAAGGCCAGTAGTGATGGGGCTGATTCCCCCCTCCCCCACATCTGGGGGACCGGTGGCTCACAGGGGCAAGCGGCAGAGGCAGACTGCTCTTTCTGAGCCCTCTGTCTGGTATAGAGCGGGCTTCCTACTGGAGCGCCTCTGCCCTCTGTTCTCGGAGCAGCTTCTGCTTCCCCGGTGGGGGATGGTTGTGCCCTTCCCTTAAACGGAGTAGAAGAGGTCTGACCCATTTTCTCAAAATAAAAAGCTATCGACAGCTCACCAAGTAATGCAGACAAACAAAAAAGCAAGACAAAAATGCCTTTAGTTGTTCTGAAGCAGAATTGAAAGTGGGACAATGGCGGGGACGAGCCCCCTCGTTCCTCCAAATTAGGACTCAAAGATACTAAACAAATGAGGGGCACTTCTTCTCCCTCAAATGGGCCCATCAGCCCCACAGGTGAGCCCTTCGGCTCTGCAGGTACAGGAGGACCCGTTGGCCCCACAGGTGAGCCCGTCAGCTCTGCAGGTAGAGGGCCCATCGGCCCCACAGGTGCAGGTGTTCTGATTCAGCCTCAGAGTTCACCTTCAGAAAGTGAAAGAGCATAGCGCGACACACAACACGAACAATAAACATAAAGCTTGCATCACTCACATGAAGTTCTTACTGGCTGGCTCAGACCCTCCGGGTCAGGAGTCGTGGGGATCTTGGGGATCCCGGATGAGCCCCCAAATGTTGTGTCCAAGTCGCGAGTCCCCGAAAGACAACCAAGGAGCCAATTCCGATGCAAACACAAAAGGGTCATTTATTTCAAGCTCGAGCTCGGACTCACACCTGTC
>JAQQAC010006877.1:12806658-12826641 GCA_029783875.1 Phataginus tricuspis | reverse complement strand
CTGGGGTGAGGGTCACTGGAACAATGGGTGGTTTTTCCAGTAACTGGAACAAAGTTTTCTTAGAACTAGGTTGGGGCTGAGGCCTCCTTCTTAAGATGGCCTTTTTAAAACGGAGTTTCTCTTGCTCTCACAGTAGTTTGGTCACTAAATACAACTGGGCCCAAAAAAAGAGTCCCCTCTCAAGCACTTTATGAGTAATTATCAGACTCAAAGAAATTGGGGATTATATATTCATTTTGAATATTTGGAATTCTGCCCTGATCATTCCTGGGTCTGATGCTTCTTTTTCATCCATACAGTAAACACAGGTCAGCCTTGCAGGTATAACATCTTGGTGATAAACCAACAAAAAGAGAAACTAAAGGATTCAAACTCACTTCTGCATTAGCTGCCTGGATCCAGGGTTCGAGATTATTGGGAGGATGACCCCCTGAGTGCACTCCTCACTGAGTTCCTATGCAGACCTAATAGAGGACATATGGTTTTCTGTAAGATTTATTAAAATGTCTTTGTTCCTCCAGTACCTGACCTTTCTTGGTGGAAAATACGGGTGACAGTAAGAGATGATTTAGGGAGAAAATAAGTGAAATTATAGCTATTAGAATGGGACACACCAATTTTGTAATGACTGAAGGTGAGCACCAACCCAGCGCTTAGGGAAGAGTCACCTTAGATCCAGGGTGGAATGGAAGAGGGCAGTGTATTGATGCTGTCGGTTTTTCAGACCCACTTGTGGAACTTCCTTCCTGAAGGGAAATTCCCTGCTGCTGGTCTACCAGACTATTGCAAATGCCTTGAATTTAACTTATGGCGAAGTCTGCCAGCCCCTTCTGGATAGTCTGATCACAGTTTGATTACCATTACCCTTAACTTAATTACAAAGTGTATCAGAAATAGCAAGAAATGATCCCAGGGCCTTCACCTCCCATGAAAAACACTTGTTGTCACATCTGGATATCTCTCTCATTACCTTTCTCTGTCATTCTGTGGAGCAGACAGATGTCACCCACCTGGTGGTGTGGATGAAGTACAGATTGGACTGTTTCTCCTTCGAGAATCCCTCCATAAACAAGGAATGGACTCAAGCACCTGACCTGTACTAGGAACTCTGACACCTCCCAGTCAGGTAGGAGACCACCTTAGACATACTATCAGACTCTTTGACTTGTGTAGGTCCCCGGATTTGTAAGCAATACTTTCTTTCCATGTACGTATGCCCCTGAAATGATACTTCAAATGTGGAAGCCAGGTATTAGCTTACCTCCCTCTTAAACCCTGTAACTTGTACCTTAGTATGATCATAAGGACCTTCATGTATTTTGGGAAACACTGCAGGTGCATTATGTCTCTCTCTGATGTCTGCAGACACCTCTCCAAAATGAGACTCTACTTGGTTCCTTGGGAAAATTCCCCAAATGGAAAACTATTTGTCCCAATGATGGGAGTCATCCAATTCCAAGTTGTTTAATTATCCCCTATTTTAGCTAAAATAATCAATAGCACCTATTCAGACCTGGAAGGGATTTGAGTCAGCCTCAACTCACTGGCTGGCATTACTATGGATGATAGAATTGCACTAGACTTCCTCCTAGGAGACCAAGACAGACTCTATGTAATTGCTAATAGATCAAGCCTGGGCAAAGTGGAAAGATCCATACAGAACTGTAAAAGCCCATGGATTTTCAGTGTATGCCCTGATGGTTTATGGCATTTGTTCAGCTGACCTGGCTGAGACTATGGGAGGGGAGCATGACTGAGGTCGAGGGCTGACCTTATCGTGATATTTGGGGTCCTCTTGACAGAAGTCTTATTGAAATGTTATAGAAGACAAACAAACATATTTTGTTCTGACTTCTATTGGTCAGATTAATCAGAGTAACCAACATGGTGGCGTATTCATGGGAAATTTTGCCAGGAGCCATTATGGTGTAAAAGCAGGGATCCATAGGGGACAATTGCCTATAGGTTTTGTGTTTCTGTGTGTTATGTGACCAGAGGCACTGACAGCCTTATTTCCAAACTATGTTTTTGGGTGTTTTAAAAATAGACCTTATTTTTTAAAGCAATTTTAAGTCACAGAAAATTTACAGACAAAAATAGAGAGTCCCATTACTACCTACCATCACTGTCCCACCTCACACAGTTTCCCCTTTTATTAACATCTTACACTAGTGTGGTGTATTTGTTATAATTGATGAGCCAATATTGATACATTATTATTAACTAAATAAAGACCTTACTTTAAAGTTCTACAACTCTTTATGTTGTATAATTCTATGGATTTTGAAATATATATAATACCACATATCCACCATTCCAGTATATGAATAATTTCATTGCCTTATAAGTGCCTGTGTGCCTCCTATTTATCCCTTTCTCCTTCCCATTGAACCCTTGAAAAGTACTGTTCTTTTTCCTTTCTCTATTGTTTGCCTTTCGCAAAATGCGATATATTTGGAATTGTACAGTATATACCTTTTCAGATTGGTTTCATCAGCAATACATATTTAATGTTCCGCCATGTCTTATCAAGTCTTGATAGCACATTTCTTTTTGTCACTAATATCCCATTGTATGGGCGTACTACAGTTTGTTTAAACATTCAGCTATTGAAGAACAACTTAGTTGCCCAGTTTTTTTGGCAGACATGAACACAGTTGTGCTGAACTTTCATATGTAGGCTTTTGCGTGCACATAGGTTTACAATTTTCCATTCATTTGAATAAATACCTAGGAGTATGATTGCTGGATCATATGGTAAAACTATGTAAGAAATTTCTTTTTTACAATTTCTTTCACTTTGTAAGAAACTGCCAAATTGTCTTACAAAGTAGCTGTACCATTTTGCATTCCCACCAGTAGTGAATGAAGGTTCCTGTTGCTTCACATCCTTCTCAGCATTTGGTGTTACAAACACACTGCATGCATAATGTCCTCCTGGGCCCCGCTGGTTCACGCTATGGGACTTGGAGGCAAGGAGACCTGATGCAAATCTACAGACACTTAGACTGCTTGCTGTGGCCTGAGAAGTGAAGTCTTATCCTGACTAAGTAGTCTTCAGTCTTCAGCCAAACTCCCTGAAACTGCCAAGCAAACTTTCCAGCTTATAAAAGAGTAATATTCCAGACTTTTTACAGTTCTTGGCATGTATATCCACCAAGAAAGAAAGACTTATCTAGGAATGTTTATTGTAGTTTTACTCATAATAGAATGCATTTGGAAACTAGACAAACATCCAACAACAGGTGAATGGATAAAAAAATTCTGGTATTTCATACAATGGAATACAATTTAGCAAAATAAAGGAATGAATTGCTGACATGCACAATGACATGGATTAAAATCCACAACATATACTGAGTAAAGGCAGATATGAAAGAGTATATGCGGTGTGTTTCCACTTATCGGAAATTCTAGAATTAGCATAATTTATGGTTATAGAAATGAGAACAATGCTTGTTTCTGAGTAACAGAAATTCACTGACATAGTACAAAAGAGAAATCTTTTAGGAGAGGACAATCTTGATAGGGTTGTAGTTTGTATAGGTGTATTTTCAAAATTGATCAAACTGTACATGCATGGTCTTTGTACTTCACTCGCATATAAATTATACTTTAATAAATAATCAAAAAATTAAATATAACCATTAGCAGAATAAAAATGTGATATGAAATTTCCTAACCAAAGAAACCTAATTCAAGTCAGTGATATAACATAAAGGAACAAATCAATAAGACAGGAATGTGTGCAAATAGAAAACAGAAAATAGATGGCCTGATAAGTTGAAATTTATCATTAATCAGCAACTAATTCCTTTCAACAGACAGAAGTTTCCAGATTAAATGAAATAAATTATAAAAACAAATGTTAAAACTCTAGTTATTAGTGCTTTGCAAGAGGCACCCACAATCTGAAGCTGAAAGGTTTAAGGGTAAAGAGTGGAAAACAATGTGATAAGGAAACAACCATCTAAAAGAAATACTTCATGCTACTGTCAGGAAACATATATTCTGAGTCAGACAAAGGAAATTCAATGTGACAGCTTTATATGCTGTTATAAGGTACAATCTCCAAATGTGTTATTTCTCATGAACCTTTTATGCACCATAATATCACACCTTTAAAGTAAAGGAAAAACTGCTAGAAATTCAAGAAGTACTTGACAAAGGTACAATTATAGTTGCATCATTTAACACTGCTGTCTCATAAATAGACAGATAACAGAGACAAAATGTATCAATATGCACGATCTGGCTAATTCTATTAATAATATTGGACATTAAACCTAAAATTAGATTTTCTAATCTTGATTGAATAATCACAAGTTTGATCATGCAATAGGCAACAAATAAAACTGCAAACATTTCTCCATAAAAGTTTGTAGGGAAACTAGCACTCTACTGTACTATTGATAATATAAATGGCTACAACCACTTTGTAAGGCAACTGGTCATATCTTTTGAGATTTAGAGTGTGCAAAAATTTTGTCCCAAGGAACTTTGCTTCTAGGAATGTGTACGGCAAAATTACTCACATATACACACAAGGATAAATAAATGATGATGTTATACTGGAAACAAGCTAATAAAAAATCACAATTAAGAGATTGGGCAAATTATGGTAAATCCATACTGTGGAAAACTATGAATTCATTAAAAAGACATATATATATATAATTTGCAACCATGTGAAGTGGTAATGTTAATTAAATTTATTTCATTTCACAATATAGACCTATATCAAACAGTTATGTTGAACATCTTAAATTAATATGTCAATTATAATTCTATAAATCTGGGGAGAAAAAGAATATATATCTGCACAAGCTTCAAAACTTAGCAATAAGGGGAAATGAGCAAGAGACTACAGAATTACATATATGAGTTATAATATGATGCCACTCTGTGTGTATTTATTATTTGAAATAATGAAAGATGTACTGCGCAATGGCAAGTGTAACCTTTGAAGAAGAAAATGGGATTTGAAAAAATAATGGATGGTAGAGGATGAGGAAGTTTACTAAATAAGACTGGCACATTTTTTTCTATATTCATCTATATGAATATTTTTATGGCCATTCATATGGTAAATATTTAACAAAATATAACTCTAACTTAATCTGTTAATACTAGTCTTCTAATTTTTAGGGACACCTTATGCCATGAGTTAATGAAGTAAATAAAATAAAATTTTATTGTTTAATTCACTTAAAAATGTGTGGGTGTGTGTGTGTCTGTGTGTGTTTTCAAAGACAAGAGTTTGATTATCACACATGTCTTAAAAAGTCTGTCATTATGGAACACTTAACACCAGTTTGATATGTTTGTTCAGTGTGCACTCAAGAAAAATTTGTTAAGTGAATTAATAATCCCTTAGTATTTGGACATTATGTGGACAGCAATGGCAACAGCAAACATATACTGTTATTGATTATTGATTTTACTCTAATAGGAAATCTACAGTATTTTTTATACAAATGTGACCCTTACCCACGGATTCCCCAAAGCTTGTTTGTATTTGGGCTTTGGAAGAAAATAAGAGATCAAAACAAATAGCAGATTTTTCTCAATATGAAGAGTAAAATGGTCTAAAGCTGAGGTGAGCAAATATAGGCAAGCTAAGTTTAAGAAGCCCCAAAGGCTTTGATACATGCTGTGTTTCATTATTTTAAATGAAATCATGATGTGGGGGGATATTATAAGCACTACATCATTTTCTTGTTTATTTTTTTGTTTATGCTCTCTGTGTTTTAGATCTATCCCATCCATAAGTCTTTGAATATATATAAAGAGCCTGACTTATGCATTGCATAGGTTATTGGACTAGATCAGAGGTTCCCAAATTTTTTCAGTTCATGGCATCTCTAGCATCTCTAATTTTTCCATGGCATCTCAGACCAAGAGAAGTCTCTTACAGTTCCTTTTTTAGGTCATCAAAGCCCAAAGAATTTAATAAATATTTATATCCTTAAAAGTTATTATCCATTTGAAAAAAATAATAAACATTTGAAACAATTTTTAAAATTTTTCTGAAATAAGCATGATTAGTTATTAAATGGGATGTGTGGACTAACTGAGCTCTACACTTCTCAGACCTGGAAACCAGATTGGGTACTGCTACCCTCACCTCCTGCTTCACACTGATTAGACTGTTGTACTGCCTTCTTATCTCAACCTAGGAAATGTAACAGTTTCAAAAGGAATGAATGTCACTCAAAAGAATTTTACATTATCTGAAACTGAAACTGAAATGCCTTGAGCTAGTTGCTCAGTGTCTAACAAGTATCAGCAACCGGTGTGTTTACACTGAAAAATAAAAACCTCCTCCCCACCACTCCTGTGAGTTTGCAGGGGGCGACCAGGGCACATGAGCCTGCATTATGGAATCACAGGACTTCACAGTTTGCAGGGCTTTTCCAACTCAAAAATGCTGTAATTCTATGTGAAGAGAAGCTTCTTGCATAAGAAGACATTCTGTCCACAGCAATCAGATTTAAGGACACCATATGTTTAAATCCTGCACTCTTCATAATGGAATGCCGCAGATGGAGGGGGAAGTGATCTGAAGCTACATGCCTATGGATTTGTATCCTGCATCCACTGCTATCTGGGCCCCAGTGACTCATTTAAATCCTCTAAGCCTTGGTGACTTCAAGTGTAAAATTAAGGTAATGTTCTATATATATCATTGCAGCAGTGTGATGATTAAATGAGATAATGTAAAATTAAGGTAATGTTCTATATATATCATTGCAGCGGTGTGATGATTAAATGAGATAATGTAAACTCCCAACCAAATGTCCAGTACATTGTTAAGTACTCAATAAATATTAAGTATTCAGATGAGAACTTAACCATTAGCTGAGTCTGAATACTTGCTTTCTAAGATGGTGGGTCTTTCATAAACAAATCGAGTATCCCATAATATCAAGTGTATCACTAAATTAAATTCAGAAATTGAGACTGAAAAGTAAATAAATAGGAATCATTTTTCTGACTATATCTTGTTTAAGAGCATACAAACTTTTAAAATATAAATATGCATTAATTTCTACTTATTAAAAAAAAGTACAACCCAAACACTATATTTATTCTGTTTTTCAGATTGTCCAGAGAATTAGCAGATAGTGCAGTCCTAGGAAATTGTTAGCAACACTGGTAGCTTCTCTTTAATATTTTATAAAACACAAGTAGTCAGGTTAATTGCATGATTTATACATATGTTTTAATTTAATAATTTATATATTTATACAACATTCCATTCATAAATATAAAGGCTAAAAGAATCTCCTGAATCTTTCTTTTTTCCTGCATTTAAATCATTGCCAGTTTCTGAAGGCTGCCCCCTGCACCTGTCAAACCATTTTTCCTCAATATGAGCAAGATACTTCTTGAAAACTATGGCATTTCTCATTTTCTTTCTGGAAGAAGAGCAGAACTTAGGGAGGGAAGAAGAGAGGGAGGATGGAGAGAAAGAGAGGAGGGGCGGGGGAAGGGGAGAAAGAAAGGGAGAGGGATAGTGGAAATCAACTCACACTGATATTACAGATACATATCCAGAGGTCAAAGGAAAAGCTTGTTATCTGGCTTTTCTCATTCTTATCGGTTTGCAAATCATTTGTGATCGTTGTGCTCTGGTTGAAGAATTGATTTAAACAGTAATTTTAAAAAAATAGGTTTTGAGAAGTTTGAGAAGTTGCACATGAGTCAAATCATAATTACTAGGTCGCTTCAGATCTGATTGAAGGAACAGAGGTGATATATGTGACTATCTGTGTCTATGAGACATAGATATATCACAGGCCTCAAGCACATGATATTTACTGAGTGTATTTTTCCCATAAACTCGGACTTTGTGGAATAGTAAAAGGCAACTTCAAAGTGCGGGAACAGAGCCAGTCCCCAGGGCAGCAGCAGTGCCAAGCCACAGCAAGCCTTCAGGTCCCAGCAAGTGCAAGGGAAGTGATCACCTCAAACACAGCAGACAGCAGACACTCTGTAAGACTGAGTGAAATGAATCTGTATGCTTAAGCATAGGAAGCAGGGAAATAATTGTCATGGACCAGAATAAACTAATATTCTTGGCATGAAATCATTGGTATGAGATCCAAGCAAAGGAAAACTACTTACCCACCCAAAGAGAAAGCAGCACATCCCAAGAAGAATCTAAGAAACTCTGTCTAAGTGCTTGAAGAATTTATCTACATGTTTCCTGTGTATTTTCCTCTCCTTCTGCTCTCTCAGTGGTAATGGAAAGGGTGATTTTCCCTCCCTATCCCCCCATGTCTAGATGGAACAACACAGAAGCAAAAATAAGGACCAGAGGAGCCATTAGCAGACAGACTACTATGTACCCTAGCCAAGTGTCCTTATTCCTTCTTGTAGAAATGAAATATGACAGGGGCCGAGGGAAGGAGAAGGCAGGAAGAACGGAAAGGAGGGGCCTGGCCAAGAGCCAAGGGGCAGATCAGATGGTGCCATCAGATAGAGATGCTCAATCCTGAGCAGCCAATCTGTGCAGACACCTCTGTAATGCACTGCGGCTAACTCCCTTTGCAATAGTCTTAGACTCTGGAAAGACCACCTGAGTACCAGAATATCTTAGGTGGGGATGAAGGCATTGAGAGCAAAACTACTCCCGGCCAAGATGGAACTAGACAGAACCAGCTGGACGTTTCTTTTCGAGCCTGAGCACTGGTGAACACACTGCCTACGTAAAAACCTTCAGAGAAGGTCATTGGTTTCAAGCAACATTACAAGTTCTAGGAAATAGTGAAACATTCTGTAAGACATGTCAAAAACTCTCTCAAAATGCTGAATAAAAAATTTTTAAATGGCAATCACATAAATGACCATCTGAAGAAGAGATGGAAATTCTCAAAAGCCAGGAATGAAGCAAGAATACAAGTCCAGGAGGTAATTGAATGCTAAAGCTGTCCGCTGACCCAGGGAAGTATCTCTGATAGTTTAGAGCTTTGGTTTTAATGACTGTGCATAAAAGAGGGGGAAAGCAAAGATTCGGGCTATTGATTAGCAAAGGACTAGATCAGAGACCTTGTGTAAAGCCCAGATTTATACAAGACCTAAACCAGGGAAGGAAAAAAGAGGAGATTTTTCTGACTGACTGCAGGTAAAGGAAAAAGCAATAGTTTTCCAAAATATTTCTGTCCACAGGCCTGCTCTTTAATGGTCTTTGGACTTGAATTCAAATTATTTGCAGTTAAGGAATTTTGGGTTAAATCTGAGACAGAGAGAAAGTAGGCAAACTCTTTCTTGCTGAACACATCCTCACATCAAACCTCAACAAATTCCCATGGAGTGTTGACCAACAATGCTCAGAATCAACGATCATAAAACATGTAAATAAAACAAAGCATTATGAGTGAGAGCGAGAGATAGGACTAATAGCAGATGCAGACAAATATTAGAATTATTAGAAATATAAAATGAGTATAACTAATAGAATTATGTAAAATAAAATATGAAATAAAAAACATAAGTAAAGACCAAGCATCTATCAAAGATGAGCAGGCATAGTTTCATAAAAGTAAAATTGAACTTTTAGAAAAGAAAAATACAGTCAGTGAAATGAAAGCTAAGTTCATAAAATAACTGAGACCATTAATAAGCTAGAAGATATAAATTAAGAAATCACACAACTGGTGCTCACAAAAGCAAAGGGCCAGAAAGTACAAAAGAGAAGTTGAGAAACCTGGAAAACAGAATGAGCTTCTCCAACACATCTAATCAAAGTCCTGGAAAATAGACTGTGGAGAGGCAATATCTAAATGGTAATGGCTGAGAATCCCATGAGAACTAATGAACTCTCCTCAGGAACTCCAAGAAATCTCAAATAAGATAAACTATCATATGTATGTACAAAATAAGAAAAGTGGCAGAGCACTGGTGCTAAGGTTGCAGGTGATTTTTATGTCCTTCTTTATGTAATTCTGTACTCAATTCAAGTAGGAGATAGAGATAGGAGGGGGAAGGAGAAAGAAAGAGGATTCCAAGAGCTGTATTTGGTTACAGTGATAGCACTAAATAGAAACCGAGTGTGAATCGGGGAAGGTTGCTGGGTGAAGGACGCAGAGAAAGGGAAGGGACTCGGTGGGGGTGCCCATTCAAACACCCTCCAGGGAAAGTGTCTTGATAAAATAGCATTATAATTACTTGATTGGTCTATTGAAGAAAAAGCACACATGTTATTACACAATCCTAACACTGTTAAACATTTAAATCATACAACAGAAGCCTGAACCATGTTAAATTTGTTGAATGTGATACAGGAAGGCCTCCTGACAACCATGCACTGGCCTCCAGCTGGTGCCAAGCCTGACCTCGGTTTGTTCACACCAATGAAAACTTCATCATGTAGAGTATCTTACATTAATCCTACAACACTTGGAAAGTGTGCTTTGCTTATCATCATTTTATTAATGTGGAAATCTCAGACAAAATTCGACTCATCTAGGATCACACAGAAATGAAATGGGGAAGCCAGTACTTGAGCCCATGCCTTGGTCTCTCTCGCCAATGCCCCATGTCCCCTAGTGTGTATTTGCTGCCTCCCGGGTGCCAAGCACTCATCTCCAGTCCTAAAACCAGCACCGCAATGTAACAAACACTCTGCTCTCTTCTTCTGTCCCAGCTCTGAGGCAATTATTAATCTAATTTCTGAGAAGCCAACCATTGCCAAGCTGGTTCCACTATCTCAGTGAGGAAAGTGAGACCCAAAACAGCTTGAGAACGAACACATGCCAATACACAAAGAAGCATGTTCAAGTGCAAACGAATTAGTCTCAAGGAAGAACATGAATTGCATGTGGAGAAGTCTCCTTCAAGGAAGCCTCTATGAAATCTCTTAGATGACCTTTGCAAGACATTTGGCTTAATGTATCAAACATTAGCCAGAAAAGGAGCTAGAGAAGCCCATTTGAAGGGACAGGAGTAGGAGGCAGCAAAATGAGGCGTTCTTTAGGGTAAGTATAATTATAGAAGATTGTAAGGAGAGATACAACTCTGTAGACCAAGCTAATGGGAGGCTTTTTGAAATAATGGCCTAAGAAATTGGTATCTGATTTTGTGGACAATTACCTTAAGGTTCAACTGTGATTGACATCCAGCATGTAAGGTTGGTGTTTGATCTTTCCCTTTGCAAGGCACTTTATCATTTATTTCTCTCTATGATAATTAAAAAACTACCCAATAAAATTGTTTTTTCTGTTTATTTGGAGGTTTTTTGTTGAAACCTCAGGTGCAGGCATGCTTTTTCTTTCTCCATATATTAAAGACTATTGAATTCAGATTACACAAAACACCAGATGGCCCAGCTATAAAGCTGAGTGTTCCATAGGTTTCCACACAAAAGTGTTCATTTCACAATTACTTTGAAGTAATATCACATGACCATTTTGACCAATGATATTTGAATCAATGATCATGAGTCTCCTACTGGTATAGTTGATATATGTTAGAGTACTTCTGAAAATTGATTTTGATCAATGTTTTGAAGAGAATTTAGTTAAAAGCTCAATGAAAAGTGACTGTAAGATTAAATATACATATAAACCACAGAATTAATTATTTAAATTATCAATTTATTTCTTGATACTTAAAAAGAGCTGCTATATATATAATGCATATACGTGTATATACATGTATGTGTATATGTATATATGTACATATACACATGTCTATAAGTTCTCAAATTTTGATTCTAGCAAGGATTTAAAATGATGAAATGATAGGTGAAATTATTTTTGACCAAAATATATTCAACAGGCATTTATTGAGGGCCTTGCTGCCAGGCACAGGGTCAAAATCAAAATCATTGTCAGCTTAACTTTTTTTGTCAGTTTAAGTTTGTTGATGTAGACATATCACTCGTGCTGACTTTAGTTTATACCCTTTTATTGCAGTTATTATGTGTTGTAAAAAAATGCATGAATGTAAATTATAGAGCTAATTCAAGAAATATGTATTTTCCACATGTCAGCAAGTTTATGTGATGAAACGTAAAGTCCCTCTTTACAGTTAGTCACGAAATAAATGCCAACACAGTTCATATTGTGTACATTTATGATACACTCTCACTATAAAGCTAAGGTAATTAATTTTCTTGAACTAGATTTTGATTGGTAAATTCAGCCTTAAAAGACTGTTCAGCACGGTATTGTCAGCACACTAAATTATATCTTGGTTCTACTTAAAAACCCCTTCTGCTTCACTACTAAGTACCAAAATATTTACAATTCCAAACACTTTTAAGCATATTAAAAATTAAGTATGTTATTATTTAACTGCTTCTAATTCCTCTCCAGCTTGAAATTAGAGGTCTTTTCTCCTCCTTTGCCATGGGTACAGTCTGACGCTTCAGTTCAAACAAACCCACCCATCTCCTGCAGGGACAGGCCAGAATCTGTCAGCTACCGATTCTGCTGTGTCTGACCTGCAGCAGTACCCGCCAGCCCCTTGCCGGCCACTTCGTTCAGGCAGCCTGGGCTTGTGGTGGGCTGTGGCACCCACGCAGTTTCATTACAGAAACACAGTGGGATTACGAGGCAGCAATTCAAGGGGACTGATGAATTTTCTTCCTGGTGGTGGTTCAGATTATCCAGGAGCAAACAAACCTGGACTCAAAGACTGTGAGTCTTTTCTTATGAGCTCTTCCCTCATGAGCCCTTTATTTTACAAGCTGCGGAGGGTAGTTGCCAATTTAAAGGTGGCAGAGGGGAGGGATGTGTACTAGGGCCAGACCACCTGAGTTCAAATCCTTGCTGGGCCACCCAGTTGCATATGACCTTAGGCAACCTGTGCAGTTTCTCTGGGCCTTGGATTCTCCATCTAGAGATGGAGATAACAGTAATTCGTATCTCACAGTGTGAGAATTTAGCGAGTTAATATTTGTACTTAATAAGCCCTTGGAGTCACACTGTAGGAACTATAGAAGTATTAGCTAGTACTGTTGCACCTCTGAAAAAGCAGCAATGTAAGAAGCTCTTGAAAGCTAAAGCAATCTTGCAGAGGAAGAATATTCCTCTATTGTCAAGACCACTGAGAAACTGAGGCAGGAGCAACCTTGTGGTAAGGCTGCATTTCAAGCGTGCATTAGCCAAAATGGAAGCATGGGGGTCCTGGCCATGTTTTCCAAAGACCAGAAGATTAACTAGCTCTTGGCTTTTGGTTTATTCTTGGAGTCATAAATAAAGTCATAGTCATGGACTTTGGACACTAAATCAAGTGAACTTTTCTTCCGCAGTCTCAGAAACTACAGGAAACATTTACAAATACGCTTCATTTTATTATGCTTTGCAGATATTTAGTTTTTTTTCTGTTGTTGTTTTTTTTTTTTTTTTTACAAATTAAAGGTTTATGACAATTCTACATCAAGCAAGTCCATTGGTACCATTTTTCTAATACCTTTTTGCTCACTTTGCTCACATCTTGGTAATTCTTGCAGTATTTCCAACTTTTTCATGGTTACTCTATTTGTTACGGTGATCTGTGATCAGTGATTATGACTTACTGAAAAGCTCAGATGATGGTCACTATTTTTTAGCAATGGCACATTTTTTAATTAAGGTGTATGTACATTGATTTTTTTAGACAAAATGTTATTGCACACCTAATATCCAGTCCAATGTAGTGTAAACACAACTTTTCTACACACTAGGAAATCAAAAAAAAATCATATGATTCACTTTATTGTGATATTCACCTTATTGCAGTGGTCTGGAAGCAAGCCTGCAATCCCTCTGATGTGTGCCTGTATTAATAATGTATCTTAAAGATAACTGCTCGTTCAGCAAGCACTGTCCTTGGAATGAAAAATCAGATATTAAATGTTTATTAAACTCTGATTTCATTGATAATTCTTTAAATTTAAGGGAAGATTACAGTCACTTCTGTGAGGTTTAGTTAACTTCTACTTCTTCACACATTATGATTTTATTAGTTATCTTAAGGCAGTTTCAAATTATTTCATCATACTTGGTCTTTGTTTCATATTTATACAGTGGAGTTTACTTGCTCACTGGTGTGAGTAATTTTCAATACGTTGCCAAACAGCCTGTGGTAACTGAAAGTACAAGTTGCATATATCAGAGTTTTTTGTTTGAGCTCGGTGCAAAATAACAAATTATGCTGAAAACCCAACTTAATTGAATTTCAGGCATTTATATAACTGATTAAAAAATACTCCTTTTTCTATAATTAAGAAAACAAATTTGACCTACATATTTGGGAGGAAAATAGTAGAGCAAAGCATATATCATAATCATTTTCAATTTTACTTTGTTACCCATGTTATTTTTCGCTCCCCAATCTGACTAAAGTCTTTTAATATACCACTTATTTTGTTGATAATGACTATCTAGGGCTCAACTTTTTCATAAAAATACAAAATTTTTTTTATGTGGAACTAACTTCATGCACATTCGATACTTAAATCACTTCCAGTTTATTTTGTTTTAACATAAATGTAATGCAAAGAAAAGGTAGTTGAATGTTTTCTAAATTCGAGGGAGACTTATTTTTTCTGTGACATGACTGAAAAATTGGGGGATACATCAACCACTAGGGATTTTCAGAGATTCATTCACACGTGTGCAAGGTTCTCCAAAGTGCTTCCAATCTGGGCACGAAGGCTTTTCTTCTGTGTGGCATGCACATCACTCAGCCTCAAAGAATTCAGACCCTTCCTTCAAATGTAAAATACTACATTTCACAGGGTCCATTAAATGGGCCCTTGTGTGTTAATACTCCACTATGCACTCGACTGGAGAAGTGATCTGCGGACAGACTCATTCCTTCACGTTCACCCTCTGGGTCAACTGTTTGGGAGAAAGTAGTCACCGGGTGTCTTCCTCCGTTTTCTCGAGTAAAATTTCAGAGTGTTCCTTCTTCCAGCCAGCGCAGCGTGCCGAAGGCTGGTCTGGACCAGCCACGCCTCCCTATCAAACGCATTTTCCCTTTGCCGCCCAGGTGTCCGGGCCTCCTGGGGAAGCCTCCCGTGCCCTGCCCTTGCGTTTTCTTTGCAGGTGCTCCAGGAGGCGCGGCGCGAGGCCGGGGCTGCGCTCCTGCGGGGCGGGCCGGCTCGCTGGCCTCCTCCAGCCCACCGCCCAGGTTCTGCGCTCCGGGGCGTGGCCGTGGCGCAAACCTGCAGGGAGTTCAGCTCCGGCAGCAGGGCGTCAAGACACCTGGGGCAGTTTTCCAGAAGCTGCTACCATCCCGCCCTTCCCCCAGCCTCCGCCGGGTGTTTATCTTTGCCTCGGCTACCGACTCTTTCCTCTTTCACTTTTCCTTTCGCTGAGGGTTGGGACTCCCTGGGTTCAGGGCGCCCAGGGCAGCCTCCGCCTACTCGCTGGCAGCAGTCGCCGCCCAAGACCAGGGCAGGGTGCCGGGTGGCCGCCCCCGGCCCTGCAGCCCGGACTCCATGGAGGTACAGAGTTCTCTCCGCTTTGGGAGGGAGGTGGCGGTGCCTGGAAGGGCGTTGGAATTTTCCCCGAAAGCCTACGCCTCGGACTGCTCCCCGCTCCCGCAGGACCCACCCGTTGTCCCCTGCGGGCCGCCCGCCCTCTTAGGGGGGCACACTTGACCGTGACTTCAGTTCTCGGTTACGCGACGCGCAGAGGTTTTTCCCCTTCTGACCCTTTATTCCTCGTGGGCTGTCGCCATCCTCCGCTGCCAGAGGAGCGCAGATTGCGGCTTCCCAGGGCGCTGGGCGTTGCTGGCTCTGGGCGACCGGGAGGCTGCGCTCGGCTCTGTGCGCTCCGCCGGCTCCGCAGCAGGCTGCCGGCGGGTGGGGGACGTGATCCTGGCTGTCGCTGCCTCCTACCCGTGTCGGAGGAGACGCGGTCTGACAGCACA
Source organism: Phataginus tricuspis (assembly GCA_029783875.1). Lineage (NCBI taxonomy): Eukaryota > Metazoa > Chordata > Mammalia > Pholidota > Manidae > Phataginus > Phataginus tricuspis. The sequence continues at coordinate 12,810,771 of JAQQAC010006877.1, read as the reverse complement.
GAGCGCTGAGTCCTGCAACTACCTAAATCCAGCTCAGAAAGTTTAGAAAGGTACCGCAGCTTTGCGCTTCTTCTCTGCCCACTCCAAACTTCCTGCCGGCCGGTGCAAACTTGGGTGTGAGCTTGCGCGTCTATCTCCCTCTTTGCAAAATCAAATTACCCTCCTCTTTGATCAGGACACTTGTCTTCCTAGGGAGAAAAATTTTCAGGAATGGTCACTTGGGCATTCGGGCCTGGGTCTATATTATTAATTCCAACCCTGGACAAGCACTTATCTCTTAGAAAAGGTGTATTAGAAACTTGGAAGACATGCAGGAGACTTGTATTGCAATAAAATGCTTATTTAAGGTGGATTTAAACGAAATCTTAATTTTTTCAAGTGTTGTTAGACGGCATATTGCAAGTGTACACTTCATTTGAGTTTGTGTAATTCCATGTATTTGAGATTTTGTTAACTTCAACGTATGTATAAAGCAAGATTATTCTTAAATGATGGTTATAACAGATTCTTAAACATGGTGAGTCAAGTTTCAAAACTTGTGGTAAAGTGGTTGTCACTAGCAGTTTTCTAATGTTATGATACTATGGTATCTCCTTGTATCAGAGAGGCAAACTCATCTTGTCAGTGTTCCTAAAGACACTCTATTGATGTGACTGAATAAATAAGTCAGATATGGATGGTTACAGCCTCCTGCTGTGCAGGGGCGCCTGGTGAGCTATTCTGAGAGCAAGAAGCTACAATGTAGATTAAAATATTAACTGTCATTTTATTAAAAAACAGTGGGGTAGGCATGGTAGTGGAGGGAGGAGGCACAAAGGAAAAATAAAGATACATGAAGGAAAGGACCGAAGACAAGCTAGTAACCATTTTAGATGTAAACAATGATGAAAATTTAAAATTTTAGTTAATAAAGAAGTCTCAGAAAGTTCTGAAAGTTTATGATGATTGTATTTTAATGTCACATCCTTATACCCCTCCCTCTGTTTTCTCCTTTCCAAGTTTTAGTGATACTTGGAATGGTCTTTCCTGAAGTGTCATCAGCGCTGTGGCAGTAACAGAGTGACAGAGGTGGGGTCACTGGCCTTGTGCCTCGTACAGGCAGAGTGTTTCCATACTTTGGATTCACTGCTCTGTGCTCATTTGCAGTGGGAACTTCAGAACCTGATTTGAAACTATAGTTCGGGAATTTGGAATTTTCCTGCAGATTACTGGTGGGTTTAAGAAAAACAATTCGATGCTTTTTGTTTTAATCCATGAGATTAATACATAAATTTCAACAGCTGTATTGCAAGACATAATGTTTGTCAATGAAATACATGTTTATAAACTTCTTTGGATGGTGGAGAAAAACAGTGGCTTAAGGTTGATTGAAATAGAGTTTGATAATGGAAAGATTTCAAACCCTAAAAGGTTCTCCACCTCAGATTTTCTGTCTCTGCGTGGACTCAGGAAGGCTGTGAATGTAGCCCTGAAATGTCGGGTATAAGTGGACTTTTTTGAGGAAAATATCCATAACTCAGCTTTTAAATGGGTCTCAGACCCAAAACAGGTTTTAAAACATTTTAGAACTTAGTAGACTTTTTTCTTCCTGTCACTTTTGGAGTTTACTGTTAAGTTTTGTTCAGTAAGTAACTGTTCTTTTGAAGGTTAGTTGATGACAATACAGAGACTACTATGTTTAGGCCCACAACTTGAGTTATGGGAAATAGTATGAATCATAGCTAATATTTGGTCAGCTATTCCATATCGGACATTATTCAAAGTATGTATGTATTTTTAAAACTCCTCAAAATAAACTTATAAAACATTACATTTTTTAGTTGAAGAAAATGAAGTATAGAGTAATTAAATAACTGTCCCAAAGTTACAAAGCTAGAAAGTGGTAGAGCTGGGATTTGAACGCAGACAAATTTAAGATCTCTGGTGTTTATGAAGGATGATGTTATTTCCATGGAAATATTTCTCACAATTTGACAGTTATGATCAAACACTATTTTTCATTTTGATGCAGAGTGTCATAATGGTAGAATGTTGGTTTTAACGTAATGATTGGATGGCACTTCTGTAATTGACAATACTAATTATGTACTTAAAGATTATATTTATAATCAAATAATATTTACATGAGTGTCTGTATGGGTTTGGTTCCTTGGAGAAATTTCTCTTATGGTGCTCTAAAGAAAACATTTGTCTAATTTATATCGGTTTTTGCTGATAGAGCTTAACGAATAGTAGGCACATGCAGTTTATCTATGTGTCTATATCTATTACCTGTCTGTCCATCCATCAAAATAGAGGCTGATATTCAAGGAAAGATCAGAGTAGATTTGCTCATTGGATCACAATGCATGTGGTGTAGTCAACTATTTGAGAAGTGCCCTCTTCGGAGGGCTTTATGGTATGAGGGTTGTCAAAAAGCCAACTTCTTTCTTTAGTTCAATATTAGCTCTTAGATTTATTTACCCGGTGATTACGGGTTACTGCATGAGGCTGTTGAGGCCGAACGTAGCTTAAGTGCTTGCTGCTACCCTATTGGCATGGATTGGATGGGAAAATTACATCGCAAAATTGAAAGAACATTTGTGGCTTTAGCTAGTAGTGGGATGTATTCACCACTAAACTATTTAATGGTGAATTTTGCTAATTAATATGATCGATTATATATATTTATTTATTGCTATTTATTACTTTGCTTTAGGTCAAGGAATGTTATCCTTTTTGTTTGTTTTAAGTTATTCAGTGCTAAAATCAGAAATAGGAAATAAGAGGTTCTTTGAACTCAGTTCAATTCATTAATGTTATTTGTACACATTTTGTATCTGGAGGCAGGGTATGTGTATGTTTTTATTTCCCAGTGTCTTATCCCACTGCAAGCCTAGTAGTGCTTTGTGGGTCATTTTTAGAAAGACAGAGGGCTGTATAAAAATGTATTAAAAGTTCTGAATGCCTATTAGCTAATCATTTTCTAAATAAGTTGTTTCTTCTCCAGATGTGATGGTTCCTCCAAGTGCTGGCAAGATACATAGATGATCAGGAGAGGGACAGAAAGTATTTTGTTGCATAAAGAAATTGAAACTGAAAATGATCCTAGAAGAGGAAAATTATGATGGTTGTAAGATTGTTGAGAGTGAGAGGGACCTCTACTTACCATACCTACAGGGCCCACTGCCATAGTTAATGATCCCTTGTGTCGTTTCACTCTCTTCACTGGGCATTTTGCTCATATACCTTCAAACAGAAATTTGAGAAACAGAATACCCCTGGCACACTGTTAGCACTGACCTCTAGAACTTTCAAATAATTATTCTTTAATTGAACATTTTACATTTCAAAATTTCACAGCATATTTTTCCAACTTCTTTTCTTACTCCTCAGCGACAAAGAGTGTATCAATTTAAATTCAATTAAACATGGTTTTATTGTTAAAAATCTTTGTTATTTTAAATATTATTAGTATACAATTAGCCAAAATAATCCATTTACATTTGACAAGTAATCATGAGGCACAAAACTAAACTATGTTGTAAACTATATCATAGACGTACGTAGGGGTAGTGTTACTATCAATGCTTTCATTAAAGAAAATTTCTCTAATATCAGTTTTTCAAGTTGCCCCATTACTTGGCACCCTGGAGAGTTGAGGCATATGGTGAGATTCTGGATAGGGGAGAGATAGGCCTTTCTTTGGTAAAATGGCAGAAGGGTCATTATGAAAGAGGAAGTAAGAAAGAGAACTTGCTAGAAATCTGCTTGCCTCGGGCACATTTCAGGCATATCACTTATAAAAAGGGGTGCCTATGGATTGGGAATTGGTTCCTTTAGACCTCTCTGTGCCTGTACAGACCTTGGAAAGTCATGGGGTTCACAGGGGTGCCTGTTCTTCACTTTGACGATCTCTGATCTGGTTCAGCCTTATCACCCACTTGTTGGCATGGTTTCTGCATTACCATGGCTCACTGCGATTGAAACAAAGTGTTTCAGGAGGCAGGGCAGGGAACAGTAAAGACTGAGTCTGGCTGCAGTAAAGGCTCCCCACCAAGAACAGTGGGGAAATAGTTTCCAGGGCTTGGGGCTTGGATAGCATGCAGCCTGGCTCCTCTTCTGACCTTGGCT
>JAQQAC010006877.1:12761125-12806258 GCA_029783875.1 Phataginus tricuspis | reverse complement strand
AGCCAAGGTCAGAAGAGGAGCCAGGCTGCATGCTATCCAAGCCCCAATACAAGAACTCAGTCCTTAAGCCTCTTCTCTATTTTTACTCAGTTCCTGGGTGACTGCATCCAGCCTCAGGCTTTTAATACCTCTCTATACTTATGATTTACATCTCTAGTCATGACATGTCCCTGAACTACACACTTATATGACACATCTGAGAGCATCTCCTGAGTGGATACCTAGTGTTCATTGGCTTCCTGACTTGACTTCCCAAAACTGCTTCTCCCATTTCCTGCCCCATCTTACTCGATAACGGCTCCATTCTTTTAGTTGGGTAAATAATTAACCAGTGCATCTTGGAGTTGCCCTCTTTTTCCCTTGCCCTACATTTAAATAATTTACCTGTCCCTTTAAATATGACCTACATCTGCCCTGCTCACCACCATCCCTGCTCACTCGTGGGTCCAAGCACTGCCACCAGTTCCCGTGGCATTTTTGCCAGAGCTGGTGTCCTGCCGCTAAACCTATACCTCCATCCTCTCCCCACCTCCAGTCTATCCCTAACACAACGCAGCAGCCAGAGTGTTTCAGTCACCTGTTTTCAGTTATTGGCCCTGGCTGCGTTGAACAAACAACCCACCCCCACCCCGCCGCACATAAAAAACCACCCCAGAACTCAGTGGCTAAAGAAACAATAATTTGTTATTTGTCAAGATTCTGTAAGTTCAGCTGGTTGGCTCCTCTTAGGCTCCTGGGGAAGAAACATCCAAAAAGGTTTCTTCATTCATTCATCCGCCTGGCAGCTGGGCTGGCTGCAAAGTTAACGGCCCCTCCTTTGATTCTTTCTTCCTTTTCCCTAAGAAATAACTCTTGTTAGCAGTTCAGTAGGCTGCTTCCTGCTCCTAAAGTGTTAGGAATCTAGAAACCTTTGTGTCCTTTTTTAAATGGTAGTGCTTTTTTTAGTACAATTTTCATATAAACCTTAGGGGCTTCCTATAAAATTTTTGAGATTCACTCCATTAGAAAAAGACACAGCCATAAAACTCTTAAGACAGGCTCTTTGCTTTGGGTGCAAGTTGGAATGCTGTAGGGAAAACCTTTAAGGTTTTTAGAAGCGCTGTTTACTTGTTGCTGGTCTATGAGGTGCTACCTTAAATCTTTCCAAGGTCTTGATGAGGGATCTCCCAGCCACATGCTTGATTTGTTCGAGAGCACATGGTACTAACAGATCTTAGATTTGATCTTTGTCCTAAGACTGCTTCTTTCTTTGAGAACCTGTTGCTTCCTATAAAGACAAGAATGACAGTTTTATTTTCCAACCTAGCAAGTCTTGGATTGAATGATTTCTCTAAATTCTGCTTGAACACTTTAGTTCATCTTTCTCTTCCTGTAATTAATCTTAGGAGACTAAATGAAGCCAGTGATCACATTCAGAGATCTTCTTAGCCAGGTGCACAAGTTCATTAGATACATTTTCTTTTTTCCTTATTATTGCAAGAAACATAGTTGCCAATCATCACTGACACTACATGACTGCCCTCCCCAGCCTCCAGTAATAATCCCATCACTGCCTTTCTAGCCTCGCTAGCAGGGCTCTTGTTACTCTTCAGATGTTTACCAACCACCTGGTTTCATATAAGTTTCAGGGTCAGTTATTAATTGCCATGTAATAAACTACCCCAGCATTCAGGGGTGTAAATTAAGAACCATTTTATTTGTTCAAAATTTTGAGGTTAGAAATTTTGATGGGACCCAGTGACAATGACTGGTCCCTACTTCACGGTGTCTGTGGTCTCAGCTGGTATGACTCCAGTGGTCAAGGATTACCTGAGGTGTCCCAGGTCTCTGTGCCTGATTATATAGGGCCTCAGTTCTGGCTGTTGGCTGGGTTCCTTGGTTCTCTTCCACTTGGCCTTTCCACATGGCTAGACTGGGTTTTCTCACAGCACATGGTCTCAGGGAAGTTAGGCTCCTTAGATAGTCTCCAGCTTCCGTGAAAGAGGAAGTGGGAGCTGCAAATGCTGTTAAGGCCTGGGTAGGGGTTTCCCCGACTGTCACATTTGTCTCATTCCACTAGGAAAAGCAAGTCCAAAGGCCTTTCCAGATTCAAGGGGAGAGGACATAGCGGCTGCCTCTTGCTGGGTAGTATGTCCTGCTTGCTTGTGGAGGGATGACATTGATAGATGGCAGCTGTCTTTGAGGATTATCAGCCACACATTGTGATCATGTTAAAACAGGTCATGCCTCTCCTCTATTTGAAACCCTCCATTGCCTTCTCATTTCACTTCCATAAAAGCCAAATTCCATTTGCAATGGTGAGTAAGGCTCTAAGTATGTGTACTCTGTTATCTACTACTCTTCTTTAGCTCACGGATTCAGCCACACTGACAACCTTTGTATCCATCAGCGGCAATGCTCTGTTCTTACCTAAGCGTCTTTGACCTTACCTAGGCCCCTGCCTAGAATGCTCTTCTCTCAGCTCTGGCCCACTCACCCTTCACCTCACCTCATTCAGGGCTTGGCTCACAGTGTCTTTGCAGTGAGGCTTTGCCTGATGGATGTACTTCATATTGAGCTCCCACCAGCGCTCCACTTAAACTCTTCTCCAAACCCTGCTAGCTATCTGACATACTGCTAGGTTTATAGTACTCTATTCAAAACTCTCAAGTTCAAATGTGTTTGGAATTCAGATTTTTTTCAATTATTGGAAGGCAGTTGTCATGGACTGAATTGTATCTTTGTCCCCCAGGCTAGAGAGGTTTACTATCTTAACTTTCAAATACACAATGGAGTATTATTAATTATAGTCACCATGCTGTACATCACATCCGCACAACTTATTTAAATAACTGGAAGTTTGTGCCTTTGACTCCCTTCACCATGTCACCCGCCCTCCCATCCTCCCGCTCTGGCAGCTACTAATCTGTTTTCTGTATCTCCATGGTCATTTTTCTGTTTCTGGTTTTTGTTCATTTGTTTTTAGTTTAACATACTTATCTTTAAAGAATCGTTTCCTCGATGGAGTTCTAAAGCCCCAACTTTACCTCTTCTCTAGCCCCCTGGAAAACTGGACACATCTCACCTTTGTGCTCTCAACCCGAGGGACACCTCTCATTTGTATCTGTAGTATTTTTCTGTGCTGGCTTGTGTTCAGATTGCTTTTCTCCTTAGGTAACAGCCACTGTGGTGGTGAGTTAGAGTTAAGGGCTGAAGTTGGGGAGATACTGCATCCTTATGTGTCTAGTACCTTGCCTGGCACATCATAGACCTTGAATAATGTTACCTTTGTTGCCAGTCATCTATCATATTGCTGAGGGGTCAAATACCGTAATTCTGAGAAAAGAACTTTGACTAGATTTTCCTGGAAATAAATCGTCAGTGATTGTGTAGCTGCTGGAAAACCATTCCCAGCATATTCCTGATTGTCAGGGTCAGGAAAGGAAATAGAATTTCCTCAGGGCCTAATTTGGGCCAGGCTACAGATAAAATCTTTACATTCATTTTTAGGATGGTCCTTAAGAGCTTTTTAGAACTAAAGAAAAAATAAGGCTTTATAATGTTTCATGCCAGTTTTATTATTGAGGGAATAATTTTATAAATTGCAGTACATGAAACTAGAAACAAGTCACACCCTATTCTCTAAATTCCCTCAAAGAGAAATTCCTTCATTTTCTTAATTCTGTTTGCCAAATATTTTGAAAACAAAATGATTTCAGTAGTACGAAAAAGATGAAATTTTATAAAAATAGTAGTATTGTTAATATTTAATTTATTTAGTGCTACTCTTGAGAATCCAAGGGAACAAATAAACAGGCATAACAACTTTATTATGTCAGTTTAAAACTTGTAATAACCTGAAATGTCAATCTGTATTTTATATCATTAGATTCCACCACTGGAAAACAAGATCCTTATTCTCATTGTTTTGTGAAAGAACTCTAAAACTTCAAATATGTAGTTTTATGATGATGGCTTATTAGACTTGAGACTGAGGTGTTTCTCTTCTAAACCTTAACCTTTCTTAATTCAAGGGACATTTCTCTCAGCCTTGGTAGTTTATAAAGCATTGGCTTCCAAGCTATGGTTCTGAAATCAGTTGGCTAACTCTACATACCAGAAACCCTCCTGAATCATAGCAGATATTTATTAACAACCTTCTTTGTGCATGGCTCTCTTCCAAGTGCTGTGAAGGATAAAAAGATGAACAAAATGAGACTCCTTTCAGGAACTTATTGTCTGGTGGAGCAGTTAACACTTGTATAGGAAGAGCTGAGTTATCCAGTACATGGAATGACTGTCCATTCTTCAAACAAGCCACGCATTCTTTCACTGCTAAACATGTGGATATGCACACCCCTCATTGGGAGTGCACTGTTTCATTCCATGTCTTTTCCCTGCCCCTTACTCCTGGCCCATTTACCTGCTCCAGAGGTCTCAGTCTGATGTTGTTTTTCTTTGGCAACATTTTTCTTAACCCGTAATTGGATTAGGGATCTCTCGTTCTATACTTCATTTAGTAAATATTTCAAGAGTTAACATTTATTGTTAGCCATGGGCCAATTACTTTAACTTGTGTAACAGTCCCAAAGTCTTTGAGGGGCTTTCCTCATCACTTTGCAGTGATTAAACTGAAGCACCAGGGCTTCAGCTAACTTGCCCATGATCCACAATCAGGTATCCCAGAGCCTATACTCTGCCTAGAAGGGCTACCTCACTGCACAAACTAGTAAGAGGCATAAAGATTCAAAAAGAAGAGGTAAAATTATCATTAATTATAAGTGAAAGCCATGGAAATTAAAGAACTACTAAAACTAATAAATGAGTTTAGCAAGATTGCCAGGCAGAAGAGCAGCACAAGATTCAATATAAATAAAATATTAGCTAACATAACACCCCAGTAAAACACACAGCACACTTTCCCCAGCAGGCAGACCATTTTACCACAATTAAGTCTTACTTGAGGATTGTGTAGGATGGTTCAATATTAGAAAATCTAACAATATAATTTTAATGGATACAGAAAAAGTTATTTCCAAGCTCTCAGATAAGACCTTGATAAAATTAGATGGGAGCTACCAAATGAATGAATGAATGAATGAATGACAACTACTGAAAAGTTCCTAGTAAACCTCATACTTAATACAGAACTTTAAAAAGCATTTCTTTTAGTGGGAACCCTGAGGATGTCAGTATCAGTGCAACTAGCAGAATACTGACGACAAAGATAATGATGCAGTCCTTTTTCCAGAGTACTTACTATGTGCCAAGCAGTATTCTAAGTGCTTTATGTTTCGTTTATTGAAAGAACAGTAAACTTTAAGTTCTTTATTATCTTGGCTTTCTGTATCTTTTTGCTTCCTCCAGAAATTATTTCAGACGGGGTCAGTAAAGTGTGAATTTTTTTGAGCTCTTATATGCCTGTGAGTATATTAATCTTGCTGCATATTTAAATAATAGTTTGTCTGGGTATCTAATTCAGGTACAGCTTATTTTCCTTCGACATTGTGGGGACTATGAATAATTTTTGAAGTTTCTTTTGGTTTGAATATTCTTCAATGCCAACTGAAATATGCCAGATTGTGAGTGTGTGTTTGTTTTTAATTTATCTTTTCGCCAGTCTATTCTCTTCTTTATTTTGATGTCTTATGTTAATAATTTTTGGAAAAATCTTGATTGTTAACTTTCTCATTTATTTCCTTTATTTATATATTTTTTCAGAATAAAAGTAGACAGAAGTTGAAATTTCTACTTTGATCCTCCATGTCACTTGGCTTCCTTCATTTTCCCCATGTAATGTTATTCCTAATGCCATCCAGGGTATTGCTGATCTAACTGTACAGCCCTTTCTTTCACTCTTCAGCGGTATTCGTTCTGGCATTCAAGCTGTCTACTTAATTCTTTACTTTTTCACTTGTGGTTTTTAAATATTTATTATACCCTATTATTTCTGCATAGTTTCTTGCTCTTGGTTCATGTTTCCAAAATCCCCCTTACTACTCTGCAAAGTATTATTTTTAAATCCTTGTATTATCCATTCCATTAGGCTTTTCTCATTTGGCATACATTTCTCCAGTTTTTGTCTCTTTTTAATAGAGTTTCCACTATATATTCTTCCCCATGAATTTCTCTCTCCCTCTCTGTTTTTATTAAAGTATTACTGATACGCAATTTTGTGAAGGTTTCACGTGAACAACATTGGTTTCAACATTCATCCCTATTATCAAGTCCTCACCCTCCCTCCCCCACAGCAGTCAGAGCTTCTCTCTTTTAAATTGAGATCATCATTGGCTAGTGTTATCAGTCAAATGACAAAACCCTTGGTCTTCCAAATGGGTTGGTGTGGGTGCCCTTCAGGTTGAAGAGACCAGACTGCTGCCTTGTGGATTTAGCTCCATGACTCTCCGTTCTTCCAGTACCTCATTCCCAGGGCCTTGTGCCCAGTGATGTGGTAGCGATGGGATGAGCACACTTAGATCCAGAGTGGGCTTCTGCAGTTGATCAGGTTCTGAGTGCCCCACATTCCAGGCCCTGCCAGCAAGTGTCACCAAGGTCAACATGCAGTGAAGCAGGCATCTCCCAGCCTAGCTTTCGGAGAAAACAAGGGAGAGAACAGGATACACCAGTGAGAGCTTTTGCCTCATTGTGTCCTCCTCTTTTGTCTCCTTGACTCTGTCCAGCTCTGAGTCACCAAACTGAGATACAATTTCTTTCCTTTCCCAAGTGATTTTCACAGATTTGGCATTAATTCCTGATCGAGGCTTAGCATTCCACAAACCACCTTATTTCTCAGGAATCTACGGCGTGGATTTCCAAAGAGGGAGCCAACTGCCCTTGCTGATTCTTCATGGAACTAGGAACTGCCTGTGATTAATTGTTGTCTCTCTTCCCAGTCGATTCACAGAAAGAGTAGATAAGTAACTAGGTGACAATATTCATTATTATTGTCATCAAGCCACGCTGGGCAAAAGCCCGAAAGATCTCAGTGAAAAGGCAGATTGTGGTGGCTTAGCTGTGGTGTGAAGGAGATTGTGAAACTTCCATCTTCCCATTTCTGCAAGGTAGAAAGGTATTCATTGGCATAGTGAGTTAGGAAGAAGCAGAGTTGTTCTAGAGCTGTGGTGGGTGGCATGTTGACTTTGGTGTTCTGACCCAGAAAGTGCTGTCGGGAAATAAGTGAAGTCACTTGATTGTAGCAGCATGTTGCCCATGGCAGTGTTGGTGCAGGACAGTTAGATCTAAGGAGTGAAATTAAAACAATTCAAAATCTACTCATTCTGCCCTTTGGTTATCATTATTACCTATGGGGTTGTAAGCCCCATGCATATTGTAATCCTTGATTTTAGGGCTAAGTAGACATGTTTTGAAATTGAAACTAATATGGAAAGGCAGCACATGCCCTATGCTCCCTGTTAACCAAATGAACTGCTGGAGAAGAATTAAACTAGGAATCCAAGACACATGGCAAACCCCAATTTTACCTCTTTGTGTAAAACTGGACAATACATTTAGTTTCTCTAGACTTTTTTCTCTCCTGGAAAATTAAGAGGATTAGACCAGAGGAATTCATTCCTGCAGGTGTCAGATCCAATTAACATGACTTGAAGGAATTTGATCATATGCTGATAACTAACCTGTGACCTTACTAGTTGTACTTAGGCACTGGGAAGGGACTTTAGACAGACTCCAGTCTGGCCCTCTTAGAGATAAACTGAGGTTAAGAAATATGAAGTGAAAGAAAAAAACAAAAAAAAGAAAAACAAGAATAAATAAATAAATAAATAAATAAGAAAAAAAAAAGAAAAGAAATATGAAGTGCCTTGCTAAGGTCACATAACTGTTTAAAGACAGAGCCAAGACCAGGGTTAAAGTCTCTAGACTTCTAGTCCATTTCATGATTTTGGTAAGATGAGGTAGACTCCAGATTTTATCAAGGAGCCTTCACTTTCAATATTACATGAACTACAGTTTTTGAAATTGTATCATTCTAACAATGAATAGAATGGAAAGATGGTAGTCTGCATGGAGTCCAGTAAGAGAAGAGATTGTGAACACCACTACCATTGTCGACACAAATCCAAATAGAAATGCTGTCTATAGAAATTAATGGTTGTGGTCCCAGCACTTGGTAGTGACACATTTAATGCTAGTTACCTAGAAGGCTGTGTTCTATAACTGAATCAAGGCAACCTATTCTGTTTTTTTATTCTAACTTAGAAGATATATCCTACATGGTTTTACAATTTCCTTTGTTCCTATTCCGTGTTTGTCAAAGAATCTTCTTCTTAGTAATTTGGCCATTTAAGTTAATCACGCAGCCTCTGTTATTCAGGGATGGCTTTGATGCAAGAAGCAGCCACTTTTACTTCTCTAGGGTCCCCTTACTCCCGAAAAAAGGCTCTGAAAAGAAATCTGACATTTTAGACTGCAGAAATGCAGCCACTTAGGGCACCCTGTAAAAGTACACCCAGAAAAAAGTGTGCTAAGACTGTAACAAATGTGGAATCCCATAGAAGGCATGAGGCACGTTGAGTATTTGCCGATGTCTTTATAGCCCATTTTTCTTTGCATGAAAGCTGAGGATCATGGAGGAAGTGATTGAAAGCAAGAAAAATGGAAAGCAAAGACTAGAAAGAATAAAAGAATGGCAGTCTATTTTTGGTAGTGGTTTTGGTAGCCACTATTCAAATAAGAGTATTTAATGAGACCAGTGAAAGAGGAAGTAAATAACTAAAGCTGATTAAGTCTCCTAATCCTAGGGCAGGCAGTCTGTTAGCTGCCGCCCAGGGAATCACACATGGCCTTGGTAGAGGAAAAAGAAACAAGCGGTGCTGTAGAAGGTAGACAAGTTCTGCTGTGCAGTCCAGAGAAAAGGAGGCCAGCAGTCACCTGGACCGCACTGGAACTCAGGAGTCCAAGCACTCTGCCAGTTGCCAATAAGTGTTATTAATAGAGGCAGTCTGCCTCTTGGCAGTTTTATGACCGCTACTGCTTTGCTACGTAGAGTTGACCGGTTAGTTTGTCTGGAAGGAGCCTGGTGAACCGTGCGTAAGAAACAAAATGTTTGAGACTACTACACACAGCATGTGTGCGGCCACTGTGTTGATTCAGAGGTCCACTGTTCAGGGTACATCACTTGATACATCTCGTAGGTTAATGATACTAAAATAAAATAAATTGTAAAAAAAAAAAAAAATCCAAGTATTTGGAATGGGAGAAACCGGAGGCCTAATCAGCAAGAAAAATAAAACATTAAAAGAATGACAACCAGCTCTAAGGTAAATGTCTGATGGCAAAACTGAGGGATTGTGTGGTCTAAAGTACATGTGTATTTAATAAAAGATCAGCTTTCCCTTAGATATTTTTTACTTAGTAGTGTTATTTCTGAGGATTGTGGTAATCGTACTTCTTTGCTTCTCTAAGGGATTGGTGAAAAGCAGTAGAGATGTTTGAATCCAGTTATTTGAGAGTAGGAGATATGCTATATAATTAAGCTGTCATTTTCACTGACGAGTTATTATCAGCAGGTAATAAGAAATGTGCATCATTATAAATTGTCATACGGTATTTCATGCTACAATAGATGAGGTATGTCTTCCATGGAAGCGCTGAGCAATCACGTAGAGATTGGTGCCATTATGGCTGTTATAAATCAGAACACACACTTTCATAGTTAAACAATCATCTATAGTGGCAGTACTGGAAAATTGTTTAGTAATGATTGGCTGGTTTTTATAATGAAGAATAATTCTCACATGGATCTTTTAATATAAATACCTGAAGAATTCAAAAGAAGATCATTCATTTTAAACACATACTTGGAAACTTTCTGTTTTGAGGCTCATTTATCTTTTACTGCAAGTGTATGAAGAGTCAAAAAGTCACCAAAATAGCTTTCCATATCTATTTTTAGAGTTTACAATTATAAATATTTAATATTCTTATTATGTGAAGATACTGAATAATAGGACAAAAGAGGTCAAAACTGGCCGCTATGCTCCTCAGGTCCTTTCGGCTTTCTGTTGGCCGCCACAAGGTAGCAAGGGAGAGGCCTGTGCAGTAAAATTCTTTCTTTATTCTTGAAGGGCTAAAGCTGAGAGTGTTCTCTCCCCTTTCTTCTCTGTCCTTTCTCTTCGTATTGTGCCTTTGTCCTTCTCCACGTATCTCTTTTGCTTTAGCATGATCTGTATGTTCTTCAGAACTCAGTTCGAATTTACCAGCTATAAGAACTTCACCTTGACTGACTTGGCTGTCTGTCTCTTCCCCTTAATGCCCCTTCCATGGCACAGTTCGACCGACTTCTCCTTTATGAGATTTAAGAAATCATTACCAAGGGATGTCTAGTCTTCCCAACTAGACCGTTGCAACCCAAAGTATGAAAATGTGTGTCCCCAGGATTCGACTCCCAAGAGTTTGTACCAGGTGTAAATTCGCCTCGTCACCAACCCACGTTTAGCTCACTCAACTTTTTTTTATAAAAAGACTTTGCTGAAGAAGGAACAAGTACAAGTTTTATTCATTGTAAACTGACACTTTAATAGCACCGAACTACACCCTAAGGATGTCAATGGCCACTTACTCTCTTGCCAGTCCCAGGGGAGACGTGGAGTTGCCTGGTTGTGAGGGGTGAGAAGACTGGTTCGTGTAAGTGGCGATACTCGCTAAGAGGCCACAGTTTCTGGGTGAGCGCTCGCCGCGCATTAAGACCTGTTCTAGGCGGCCTACAGGAAGGAGCTCCTTGAACCTCACAATGACCCAGTCAGGTACTATCATTTTCCCCATTCTGCAGATGAAGAAACTGAGGCCCTGAGAGGTTAAGTAATGTTCCCGAAACCTTACTGCTTTGTTTGTAAGTGGCCAGATCAGAACTGAACCCAGATATGTCTGAAAGCAAAAACTGTATTATACCTAGGTCAGTGCTGTCCAAAGAAGTTTCTGCAATGATGAAATACTATCTGCTGTGTCCCATACAATAGCCACTAATTGTGTGTGGCTTTTGAGCACTTGAATTGTGGCTGGTTCAACTGAGGAAGTGAATTTCTAGTTTTATTTTATTTTCATTAATTCATATTTATATTTAAATAGGCACACATGGCTAGTGGCTACTCTGTTGGAAGCTCAGCCCCAAACCCTTTTTAAATGTTGCTAACTCTAAGCCAATAAGAGGAAAAGCAAACCAGAAAAATGCATTGAGAGGATGTACTATTCTTTCTCCATTTCTAGAGTTCCTCTGGATCCCAGATTAAAAAACAAATTTTGTTTTTAATGAAAGGAAGGGGAAAAAAAAGGCTGTTTTAAATCTGTTGCTATATGTAGGCAATGGATTAAAAAAAAAAACAAATTAGTGATTACAACTTCTGCTTCAAGCACTCTGCTAAGGCTTTAGGCATAAATGAATTAGATGCTGTTCCTGTCTTCAAGGAGCTCATAGTCTAAGTAACTCTGTAGAGGATGTTATACACTTTTTTCCAGACTCTCTTCATATGTGATTAGACAAAGTATTTAAATATGTGCTAATAGTTTGCAGGGTTTTATTAACTTTTAATATTTTAATTTTTTGAGTAGATAATCTATTCAAAGGGTGCAAGGTGCTTTTTTTCCCTTAATAGAAACAACTGGTGCTGTCATTTTCTAGTGTGTGCCTTTACAAATATTTGTGCACACACAAGAAAATGTACACATATACTTAATCCTCCCCATTTTTGAAAACACATGCACACTGTTGAACAACCTTGCTTCTTGTACTTAAAAAGTATACCTTGGATACTTTTTCATACCTAAAGTACTTCTCATATTTTTCTGTGGATGCATAATATTCCATTATATGGACATATCATAATTTATTTTAGCAGTCCCTTATTGATGGACATTCAAGTTATTTCCATTCTTTTGCCATTATAGGAAATGTTGACATGAGCCATTTTAGCAGTTAAAATCTAATGTGGTCTAGAGTGAACTGCATTTATGTATCCTAGAGCATATTCCACAAAACATGAAGATGTTTAGTATAAAAAGAGGGTCTGTGGCTAAATACTTTTCAGTGACTCTGGGCATTCATTGGAGGCTCATAGTTGCCACTGTCAAATGAAAGGAATGATCCATGTCAGTTTAATCCAAGTGTTTCCCAATGTTACAGTAATTCAAGTAATAGAATATACTATTTCTGAAGGTTGGGTCCCTGGGAAGTGGACTCTCAGATAGAAATGTACATAAGGAGACTTACTGGGGCATGTTCTCAAGAACAATACTTGATGGGAGTGAGGGTGACGGAAGGTGAGTAGAAGGAGAAGCTGAACCATGATGCAGCTGTCGTAGAGGCCTCAGCCAGGCGATACCATGGGGAATGCTCTGGGGCTGGGATGGCCCTTCAGTGTGTTCCAGAGCCAAAGAAGGAAGCCAGATCCCCAGCAAGGGGTTGTGACCTTGTGCTAGGCAGGTCTCTCTGCCAAAGGCAGTTCTGGGGTGAGACTCAGTCCTGAGCTGTGAGCTGGGGTAATGAGTGCCTCAGGGTGCACTATAACTGAATAGCATGTTCACATTTTTCATGGAAATGCATACCAATTTCTAGATGGCCTTGCTGGTTGCAGCACGTCAGTTGGTCTCTCTGGGACCCAGTTTCTTTCTCCAAGAAATATGAATGCACAGCTGGAAGTTTTGTGGAATGTCTAACTACCTTTGTTTCTCGTTCCATGTAAATATGTACTAATTATTCCCAAACATGTGTTTGTCACCTAGAGGCCAATGATCTGGAATGGCCTCTTACTCCTGCTGTGCCGTTATGGGGAATGTGCATTGTTACGGCACTTTCAAGGGTCTGTTGATTCACTTGAGACAGATTCTTGGGGAAAAATGGCATGAAAGCTGAGTTGAAGATTTAAAAAAATTTTTTTTGATTACCTTTCGTTAGATGCTTCCTGAAGAAGTCACCCTGCAGTCTTCCTAGAAACATCAGCCCAGATTGCTAATAGTTGAATGATCAGACTGCATGGGGCATGAAAGCAAGGAGTCCAACTAGTTTTGAGCCAGTCTTAGGCGCTCTTACTCTTCCTGCCTTACAGCTCAGGGTTAAACAAAAAGCCATAGTATGTTCACAGGGGCTTTCTGTTTGAGAACCAGATGGGTCTAAGTCCCCATCCTGTGCCTTTTAGGGTATTTTCTAATTTCATTCTCACGCCTCTCTCGGAAGGCATCAGTTTTGGCAGCTATCCCTCGAGTTTCCTGCCAGGAGAGGAAAAAGGGTTCAAGGAATGGGCCTCTCGTAGGCATGCCTGATAGAGTGAATAAGGAGAGTGGGAAAAAAATATCATCCAAGAAAAATATCAAAGAGAAAGTTTTTCCCTCCATGAAGTGGGAAGAAAGAGCAGGATTAAGGCGTTGGCTGTTGTGTGAACATGCTGCAAAGGAGAAAACGAAGGGGACAAACGGGCCAAGACCGATGGCCATCTCTAGCATCAACTTTTAGACCCAACAAATGTTTTCCTCCAAAACCTTAATCTTTTCCAAAAAAAAAACAAATCTTCATTTTGAGAGATTGCTAAAAAGGGAATTTGAAAGGAAAAAGCTTTGAAAAGGTATTGTTAGAGGATGGGAGAAAATGATGGAATAGGAATTTGCCTTAAATGGTTCCAAAATAAATTAATCTTTTCTGAATAATCTTGAGCTCTTTTCTTTTTCTCTGTAACAGATGGTATCTAACACCTATTTATTATGCTAAATCTGAAATGCTTCTGGAACCACTCTTCTCGTAATCCATTTGCAATTACCTGTTTGCAAAGTGCCTGTTCCTCTAGCATTCTGGTCACTTTCAGTTACTTGATTGTCCAGGCCCCTTAAAACCACAGTCTCATCTCTGTATGTTCCTGAAGTTCAGGTTAGATCTGTGGGACTAGTAGGTGGAGGGAATAGTCCATGTTTTTTTACCTTCTAGCTTTTTCCTGGTTTTAACTGCAGAAGTTGGGGACTGAGAGGGTAGCATGAGGCCAAAGGGCCAGTTACCTCCTGTCTTGGCCATCCTCTGCTGGTAGCTGCTGACCTTCCTGGATAACATTAACTAACTACTGACACCTCTTGTATTGGAGCGTCCATAGCTGGGCTCTCCTACAGGGTGTGTGTGTGAACTCCTCCACACTGTACAGTGGCCTCCACACTGGCCCTCTGTGGGTGACTAGGCTTAACCTCTTCCCACTCTCTCTGTTCCTCCCTGTGGGATAGCTCAGTAGGTCTGATTATGCCAGTTCCCTTGCCAGGGCACTAGCCTTCATCCACAGCTTTGTTGATTCAAACACAAAGTCTGATACTTTTCTCTGTTATTTTTCTCCCTGGTTACTTAGGCTCAAGAGCAATTGAGCAATCCCATGAGCTGATAAGATGTCCAGCCAGGGAATGAGATGCCAGTCTGTATTCGTGGCTCAGGCTACCATAGCAAAATACTATATCTGTACTTCTGGAGGCTGAAGTCAGGATCAAGCTGCTGGCCAATTCAGTTTGCTGGCGAGGACAGTCTTGCTGGCGTCTCGCGTACCCTCACATGGTGGAGAGAGGAGACACAGCCCTCCGGTGTCTTTTCTTATAAAGGCACTAATCCCATCACGAGCCCACCCTCACGACCTCATTTAACCATAATTACTTCCCGACAATCACACAGGGGTTGACGGCTTCAAGACACACATTTTGGGAAGAGACAAGTCAGTCCAGAGCAGCATCTCTCTTGTGCGTGGTCCCACAGCACTTCCCCCCGATGCCCCTGGCTGGTGATTCCCACCACCACCTTTCCATTCCCTTCCTGGTGTTCTGGTCCTCTGTATTTGATCAGGGCTAGGATCTTGGGGGTGGAATTGGTGGTTTAGACATAGTAGAAATAGTAAGGGTTTGCCTACCTCTGAGGTAGCCCTGGAGTAGTGTCTAGACCTAGCTATAAATATACCTTTAGAATGAGGGACAACTTAATGGCTTCTTTAGCCCCAACATGGGGTTCTAGTCACCAATTCCAAGGCAAGAGTAAAGCCACAGTCAAAATCCTATTAGAATACCGTTCCTTACCTACTCTCTTGAATTTGAGCCTCTGCAAGCAGCACTCCCTTTGTTAGAGTGACTGTACTCATTCCGAGGAAGGCCAGCTCCCATGTCACCCTCTCACTGAAGTCTCTCCACGCCCCTCATCTTCCTCATCTCTACAGAATTAATTGCCTCACACACTGTTTTTAAGTGGGGCTTTCTTCATACTTCTAGTAAAACACTAAGAACATTCATTAGTTGTTTGCAGTTTTCTCCCCCCAGCTGGTTGGTGAGTTCCTTAAGGATTAAAATCAGTTATTAGAGCATCTAGTATAGATGCTTATACACAGTATGTTTTGAGTGAATATTTTAAAATAAATAGTTCAAGAAGGTGCCAGAGTGCAGGCATGCAAATAGATTGGCTACACTTTTGGACTTAAAACTATATTAAACGTTTACTAAATCATGAATAGTCCAACATAAGATTATATAGATAATTTTATTATTCTAATTAATATAAATATCCTTTATATCACAGACCATACTGAACTTTGGTGAAGATGTTTCCTGGTTTATTTTATAAATTGGGAATTATGCTACCTACCTTTTAAAAATGGCATAAATAAGTTAAGACTACCTTTTCTAAAATGGAAAATATATTACTTTAAACTTTATAATCTTTTGGCATATTCAAACTCCTTCAAATTATATATCCCTTGAAAATTTGATGTTATAATGTTGTGTTTTACTACTGAGTGTCTGAGTGGAGATTTTGCCACTTTACTCTTAGCATAAATGTTTGCAACTTATCTTCCTTAGAGTTGGTTGGTAACTTGACATCAAATCCATGAATACATTTGACATCATATTGGTTTTGTGCTATGTGTTGGGAAAATTGAAAAACGTTTTACTAGAGAACTGTATGAAATGTTAGCATTTATTTTCAATGACACATGATTATTTGATTTCCAAAACAAAGTAGCTATAGTCAACATAGGTGCTAGTTAAATTATGGAGAAATCTGAAGATTTTAGGAAAGAATAATAAAAATAATAAAATCCTATTGACTTTTGAAGCTTTCTCTGCATGAGTCTTCCTGTCTTTTCTAGCATGATCGTAAACCCAAGGAAGAGAGGATTATTCAATATGTAATTTTTAATCTTTTTATCCCTACATTTGATTCTCACAGCATCTGTTCTTACCTTCGGCCACCTGGCCCTTTGAAGCAATGTCCCATTGGGTGCCATGCTGCTGATGTCACAGGAAGCAAAGTCGGCGTTAGCACATAGCCAGCCCACAGGAGGTTGTGTAAGTAAGGCTTTAAGAATTATGTCATGCAGTTGAGATCTTTTATGTAATAATGTAATTAATAATAAGGAGGGTGTGCAAACCAGGTGAGGTGCCCTTTGTTATCAAAAGTTTAACACATTTTCTGAGGGCAAAGAGCATTACACAAAACAGAGGTGAGCAATTTTTTTCTTTTGGAAAGAGCCAGATAGTAAAAATTTTAGGCTTTGCAAGCCAAATGATCTCTGTCACAGCTACTCAGTTCTGCTCTTCCTACTGAAAGCAGCTGCAGACAGGGATGGGCTTGGCTCTAATCTGATAAAACTTTGTTTACAAAACAGGTGGCAGGTAATTTTGGCCTGTGAGTCAATCTGCCAACCCTCAGATGTTAAGTTAGTCCTTCAGAATAAAACCCTGCAGTATGTGTATAAATCAGGATAAACAGTAGAGTAAGTAAAGAGGTTTGTGCGAACTGAACCCTGCAAGAATGTTAAGAGGAAAAAGGCAAATTCCTCTTTTGCATGATCGTTTCTGGCATCAGAAAATAATAAAGGAAACATGAAGTGAAAGGAAAAGCATGACGAGCATGCCCTCTTCCTATAATTACCCACAAAGTATAAGTTATCGTCTGAATGTATGCTTCCTTGAAACTGCTGTTTCCTAGAATTTTTATTAAGAATTCCCCAATCTCAAGAAACAACTTACTGACCATCTTAGGGATAAACACACATTAGGTGTTTGCTACCATTGAAGCCTCAAAGAAGAAGCAGGAGGGATTTTGGAAGCTGAAGGATAGAACTTGAACATTTTTACAATAGAACATAGCTCTGGATTGTTTTGTCACTGTGAGATATTTATGAAAATGAACAAATATTATTTCTTAAAAATTCCATTATGATTAATTTTGGGGCAAAGAAATGAGGGAATTTTTAAAAAATTATTATGATCCTGGAAATATGCAAGAACTTAAAAAGGAATCTCCCGTCAGTTATAATGAAGTCATAAGAAAAGTGTTAGGTGCTGTCTGTTGAGTTCTTGATTCCTGGAATTTTAGTTACAGCTTCCTTTGAGGTACTGAAAGCAGAGGCACTTTAATCTGGGTATTTTATAGTGCCCCATAATAGCTGTTTTTGTCTGCTGTGAGGGTAGGTTGAGAATATAGGCGAGGTGGAATCAAATACTTCATGTACCTCTTCCAATTCGCACTGTAGAAATCGAGTGTAACCTGTTCCTTAGTATGCATCAGGGTTACTGTAACCAGGACCCAGAACAACCCTTCTCTGGAGGATGTTCCCTTGAAGGTAGCTTTTTTTGGGGGCAAGTGACTGGGAAGCATAGCAGACTCTATCGTAAAAAAATGTGGCTACAATGACATTTGTGCAAATCCCAACTCACTTGTAATGTTTACCATGATCCTCTTTGTTTTTTCGATCTTCTTTTATGTATTCTGAGAATAAATGTATTTATAAAGCCGAATGTGGGTTTAGACTTGGTTGCCAGGGATCTCATCTGGGCATGCTTTGCTCAAAGCCCGCCTCATCTTTTATTTTGGCTCGGGCTGCAACTTACGGCCTTGAGTAGCCTTGAGACACCATCTTTAAATCAACTTGTCTCAAGCTTTTAGTTTAAATTTCTTATTATTTTTCTGATTATCAAGGTGATCATTATAGTAAGAGTGGAAACTACAGAAAAGTATTAAGTGGGAAAAATAATACCAATTATGCAAGAGACAACTTCTTGCTTGATTCTTTCCAGGACTATTTTTTTCTGCATGGTTGATACAAAAAGATTGAAGATTTGCCTTGTAGTTTTGTTATGTTAACAGCAAACTCTGATATTTCCCTGGACATTACATAAGTAAATATTGCTTTTGATGTATATATAATATTCCAATTTAAAATGTGTCACAATCCATTTAGATTTCATTAATTTGTGGTTATTAAAAATAATACTTCAGCAAATATATTTTTGAATGAATGTCCAGATTTCTGACAATTTTGCCAAGAAAATTTCCCAGGAGGTGAATTAAGGTGTCTGCCATTACAAATATTTTAGTGGTGCTCAACACATGCTCCAGGAAATATGTATAAATTTACATTTTTGTCATCTCTTTGTGAGTGTTGGTGACATCAGTGGTGACATTTATCAGTTCTACAGTAACTCCTCTGGGTTCCATGATGAAGAGGACAGCAATTTGGGGCTCTTGGGGACCATACAGAGTGGGATTAAGGGAGACCCACAAACTAAGTCTAGCAAAACCCAGAGACAGTAAAAAGCCGTAAAGTCCAAAACAGGTGTCACTATAGGCAGAGACAACTCTGGCCAGCAAAATGTGCCCAGGAAGCCCTGCTGGAGTGACGCAAGGGGAGAGGTGCAAGGAACCCAGTGGAAACAGATGTCAACGATCACTTGCAGATAAGTACTCCGAGACAGAAAGAACTAAGCTCCAACAGGAAGCCAGTGCTGGGAGAAATAGAAAAAGATTCGTTATCCCCAAAAGCATGTCTTTCAAAAAGGGGGAAAATGTGTTGGAAGGAAGAGGCTGTATTTCTGAGTGGCAACTTTTAGTGACCAAGCTGGAATTGCTCAGAAAAGATGCGTAGGCTGCCTCTTATAGGCTCTGATGGGCTTCACAGGGCCATCCTGACAGGCAGAGTCATGCCCCTGCCACATCATGGGCTCCTTGCTCGGGCTTTCCTCCTGACACAGAAAGGTGGACAAGGTAACGGGCTGAGTGGTTAATCTTTGACCAGCTGACGAAGGAGCTAGTAATAAGTGCTTGCCCCTCTCTCTGCCTGAGGGTGACGACGTAAGGAGCAGGTTGGCTGTGCACCCTCAGAGGCGGCCAGCCTGCCGACTCCCCGCTGCTGGCGTTCTGCTCTCTCTTCTTTCCCATTCTCACTTCCTCCTGCTTTCCTGGAATCGTACTTCTTAACAGAATACTTTCTCGGTGTCTAATGATAATGGCATATCTTTATTGTTTGCTTGATTTCCACTGGGATTTCTCCTCTGATTCATGAGCTATTCAAAAATGTATTGCTTAATTCTCAAACAATTGAGAATTGCCTAATGCTTTTGTTACTGAGTTCACAGCCAGAATTCTGTCAGAAAATAAGCATTGAATAATTTCAGTCCTTTCAATTTTGTAATGACTTGCTATGTGGCCCAACATACAGTCAACTTTGGCACATATTCCAGTAGTACTGAAAAAGTGTGAATTTTGTCATTGTTGGTACAATCACCATACATGGTAGGTAGATCAAGTTTATTCATAATTTTTCAGACCTTTCTATCTTTCCTGAATTTTTCTTTTATTGTTGTAGCTTTTGAGAGAGATATTTTAAAATCACCCACCATAATGGTGAATTTGCCTATTTCTCCTTCTCTAGTTCTGTTCATTGTGATTTATAGAATTTAAAGTTATGATTTTAAGAGGCAGTCTTGGATTGTGTTGGTAGATCAATCTTTTCCATGGGTGTGAAATAGCTCCTGTCTTTCTAATAAGGTTTCTTGCCTTGAAGTATGGCTTTCCAGTGTTAATATAGCTACCCCAGGTTATTTATTGTTTGTATCATATTTATTTTCCCTTCTATTTACTTTCAGCCTATCTTTGTTCTTCTATTACAGATGTGTCTTTTGTAAACAACATGTAGCTGTGCTTCTTGCTTTTGTGTAGTCATTTTCATAGAGTATTTAGTTCATTTTCATGTAATATAATTACTGATATAGTTGTGTCTGTCTCTACCATCTTAATTTTCTATTTGACATCTCTTTATGTAGTTTTTTCCTCCTTTCTTGCTTTTATTTGGATTAATCAACTTTCTATCATCCTTTTTTCCTCTATTAATTGTTAATTAATATTATTTTACTCTTTTGTTAGCTTATTACTATAACATGTTTTTTAAAGTTGTTACCCAAGATAGTAGTTGTTACGTAGATATGACAACATGCATTATTTGTGTATTGCATATTATCTAATGGTTACTTTAAGAAGAGATCATTTCAGTATGATGTAACCCCTTCCAGAGGGATATAAACTTCAAGTTATTTTCATAAGGTGAGAATGTCAGTGACACCTAAGCTTGGTCAAAATTTCACAAGTAGAAAAATATTCCCAATTTAATTTATGAATATCAATTCAAAGCTGTTCAAAAAAATTATTAGCAGAAAGAATCCAGCAACTCACTAAAAGAGTAGTATATTATGATGTAGTAGGATTCATTCTAGGAATGAAAGATTATGAACTCTATTAAAATAATTCATCATGTTAATAGTCTAAGGGGAAAAGTCATATGTTAATATCTATAGATACTGAATATTCATTTGACAAAATTCAACAGCCATTCTAGACGTTTACAAAAAAAGAGACAACTCAATAAAGTAAGAGTTGAACATCTTATAATCATGACAAACTGTGTGCTTGCACATATATGCACACACAAATTCAGCCCAAAGACAGCATCATAAATAGTAGCAAAATGCTAGAGCACTTCTTATTTCTGCGAAAAGTACAAAGAAAGATAAGGGTACACCACTACTAGTGATACTATGCCAGAGTTATTGGTTAACATAGCTAGACAAGAGAAAGAAATTCAAAGTATAAAATTTAAAAAGATGGAAGCAAAACTGTTATTTATAGATGAGTTAATACTTGGAAAACCCCAAAGAATCTAACTAAAAAAAATTACTATAACCCAACTCTAGCTTGTGAAATACAGAAAAAATATATAAATCTGACTCATTTTAAAAAAATCCAGTGGTTGTCCAAAAAACAGAGACACAGACAAAAAGGCAAGTACTATGAGGAAATTCAAAAGAGAATAAAAATTGGAAAAAACATTTGTCTCTCAAATCACCCAGAGCTTTCTGTCTAATATGTTAGAAATTATGGGGGTATAAGGATGTGCCAACCAACAGAATGATGGGCACAGATAATGAGTGGACAATTTGCATAAAAAGAAATACAAGTAGTATTTCAATTCACAAAGAATATTCCACCGCACATAAAATGCTAATTGTTATTTAATCTTATTGAAGAGATGTGGAAATATAAGTATACATTTCTAAATTTGCTTACATTTCATTAGGAACCTTTCAGGATGCACAGGCATTAATAACAATGGTTGTGGGTAGACAGGGAGAGAAACAAAGACACAATTTCTAAATAAATATCTTTTTTCTATTTATTTATTTATTTATTCAATTTTGGTATCGTTAATGTACAATTACTTAAACAACATTATGGTTACTAGACCCCCTATTACCAAGTCCCCCACACATACCCCATTACACTCACTGTCCATCAGCATAGTAAGATGCGGTAGAATCAGTACTTGTCTTCTCTGTAAATACTGCCTTTCCTGTGTCTCCCCCCTGCTATAGTATGTGTGCTAATTATAATGCCCGTTTTTCCCCCTTATCCCTCCCTTCCCACCCATCCTCCCCAGTCCCTTTCCCTTTGGTAACTGTTAGTGCATTCTTGGGTTCTGTGAGTCTGCTGCTGTTTTGTTCCTTCAGTTTTTTCTTTGTTCTTGTACTCCACAGATGAGTGAAATCATTTGATACTTATCTTTCTCTGCCTGGCTTATTTCACTGAGCATAATACCCTCTAGCTCCATCCATGTTGCTGCAAATATTAGGGTTTGTTTTGTTCTTATGGCTGAATAATATTCCACTGTGTATATACACCACACCTTCTTTATCCATTCATCTACTGATGGACACTTAGGTTGCTTCCATTTCTTGGCTAATGTAAATAGTGTTGCAATAAACATAGGGATGCATATATCTTTTTCAAACTGGGCTCCACATTCTTAGGGTAAATTCCTATGAGTGAAATTCCTGGGTCAAATGGTATTTCTATTTTTAGTTTTTTGAGGAAACTCCATACTGCTTTCCACAATGGTTGAACTAGTTTACATTCCCACAAGCAGTGTAGAAGGGTTCCCTTTTCTCCACATCCTCGCCAACATTTGCTGTTGTTTGTCTTTTGGATGTTGGCCTTCCTAACTGGTGTGAGGTGATATCTCATTGTGGTTTTAATTTGCATTTCTCTGATGATTAGCGATGTGGAGCATCTTTTCATGTGCCTGTTGGCCATCTGAATTTCTTCTTTGGAGAAGTGTCTGTTCAGCTCCTCTGCCCATTTTATAATTGGCTTACTTGCTTTTTGTTTTTTGAGGTGCATGAGCTCTTTATATAATTTGGATGTCAACCCCTTTCCGGATATATCATTTATGAATATATTCTCCCACACTGTAGGATGTCTTTTTGTTCTACTGATAGTGTCCTTTGCGGTACAGAGGTTTTTAGTTTGATATAGTCCCACTTGTTCATTTTTGCTTTTCTTTTCCTTACCTAGGGAGATATGTTCATGAAGAAGTTGCTCATGTTTATGTCCAAGAGATTTTTGCCTATGTTTTTTCCTAAGAGTTTTATGGTTTCATGACTTATATTCAGGTCTTTGATCCATTTCAAGTTTACTTTTGTGTATGGGGTTAGACAGTAATCCAGTTTCATTCTCTTACATGTAATTGTCCAGTTTTGCCAAGACCAGCGGTTGAAGAGGCTGTCATTTCCCCATTGTATATCCATGGCTCCTTTATCATATATTAATTGACCATATATGCTTGGGTTTATATCTGGGCTCTCTATTCTGTTCCACTGGTCTACAGCTCTATTTTTGTGCCAGTACTAAATTGTCTTGATTACTGTGGCTTTGTAGTAGAGCTTGAAGTCAGGGAGGGTAATTCCCCTTGCTTTATTCTTCCTTCTCAGGATTGCTTTGGCTATTTGGGGTCTTTTGTCATTCCATATGAATTTTAGAACTATTTGCTCTAGTTTATTGAAGAATGCTGTAGGTATTTTGATAAGGATTACATTGAATCTGTAGATTGCTTTGGGCAGGATGGCCACTTTGACAATATTAATTCTTCCTACCCAAGAACATGGGATGAATTTCCATGTTTAATTTCTCTTGAGTGTCCTGCAGTTTTCAGGATATAGGTCTTTCACTTCCTTGGTTAGGTTTATTCCTAGGTATTTTATTCTTTTTGATATAATTGTGAATGAAATTGTTTTCCTAAGTTCTCTTTCTGCTAGTTCATCATTAGTGTATAGGAATGCAAAAGATTTCTGTGTATTAATTTTGTATCCTGCAACTTTGTTGAATTCAGATATTAGTTCTAGTAGTTTTGAAGTGGATTCTTTAGGGTTTTTTATGTACAATATCATGTCATCTGCAAACAGGGACAGTTTAACTTCTTCTTTGCCAATCTGGATGTCTTTTGTTTCTCTGTGTTGTCTGATTGCCATGGCTAGGACTTCCAGAACTATGTTGAATGAAAGTGGGAGAGTGGGCATCCTTGTTCCAAATCTTAAAGGAAAAGCTTTCAGCTTCTCACCGTTAAGCATAATGTTGGCTGTGGGTTTGTCATATATGGCTTTTATTATGTTGAGGTACTTGCCCTCTATACCATTTTGTTGAGAGTTTTTATCATGAATGGATGTTGAATTTTGTCGAATGCTTTTTCAGCATCAATGGAGATGATCATGTGCTTTTTGTCCTTATTTTTGTTGTAGTGGATGATATTGATAGATTTTTGAATGTTGTACCATCCTTGCATCCCTGGGATGAATCCCCACTTGATCATCATGGATGATCTTTTTGATGTATTTTTGAATGCGGTTTCCTAATATTTTGTTGAATATTTTTGCATCTATGTTCATCAGGGATATTGGTGTGTAATTTTTTTTTTTGTGGTGTCTTTGCCTGGTTTTGGTATTAGAGTGATGTTAGCCTCATAGAATGAGTTTGGGAGTATTACCTCCTCTCCTACTTTTTGGAGAACTTTAAGGAGGATGGGTATTAGGTCTTCACTAAATGTTTGATAAATTTCAGCATTTAAACCATCTGGTACAGGAGTTTTGTTCTTAGGTAGCTTTTTGATTACCAATTCAATTTCTTTGCTTGTAATTGGTCTATTCAGATTTTCTGTTTCTTCCTGACTCAGCCTTGGAAGGTTGTATTTTTCTAGAAAGTTGTCCATTTCTTCTAGGTTATCCAGTTTGTTACCATATAATTTTTCATAGTGTTCTCTCATAATTCTTTGTATTTCTGTGGTGTCCATAGTGTTTTTTCCTTGCTCATTTCTTATTCTGTGTGTAGACTCTCTTTTTTTCTTGATAAGTCTGGATAAGGGTTTATCTATTTTGTTTATTTTCTTGAAGAACAAGCCCTGATTTCATTGATTCTTTCTATTGTTTTATTCTTCTCAATTTTATTTATTTCTGCTTTAATCTTTATTATGTCCCTCCTTCTACTTACCTTTGGCCTCATTTGTTCTTCCTTCCCTAGTTTCATTGTGAGTTTAGACTGTTCATTTGGGATTGTTCTTCTTTCCTGAGGTAGGCCTGTATTGCAATATATTTCCCTCTTAGCAAGGCCTTCACCCTGTCCCACAGATTTTGCGGTGTTGAATTGTCCTCTGTCTCCATATATTGCTTGGTCTTTGTTTTTATTTGGTCATTGATCCATTGATTATTTAGGAGCATGTTATTAAGCCTCCATGTGTTTGTGGGCTTTTCGTTTTCTTTGTGTAATTTATTTCTAGTTTCATACCTTTGTTGTCTGAGAAGCTGGTGGTATAATTTCAATCTTTTTGAATTTACTGAGGTTTTTTCTGTGTCCTAGTGTATGATCTATTCTTGAAAATGTTCCATGTGCACTTGAGAAGAATGTGTATCCTGTTGCTTTTGGGTACAGTGTTCTGTAGATGTCTGTTATGTCCATCTGTCCTAATATGTTGTTCAGTGCCTCTGTCTCTTTACTTATTTTCTGTATGGTTGATCTGTCCTTTGGAGAGAGTGGTGTGTTGAAGTCTCCTAAAATGAATGTATTGCATTCTATTTCCCCCTTTATTTATATTAGTATTTGTTTCACATGTGTAGGTGATCCTGTGTTGGGTGCATAGATATTTATAATAGTTATATCCTCTTGTTGGATGATCCTTTTATCATTATGTAATGTCCTCCTTTCTCTTTTGTGACTTTCTTTGTTTTGAATTCTATTTTGTCTGATACAAGTACTGCAACTGCTGCTTTTTCTCACTATTAGTTGCATGAAATATCTTTTTCCATCCCTTTGCTTTCAGTCTGTGTATGTCTTTGGGTTTGAAGTGAATCTCTTGTAGGCAGCATATAGATGGGTTTTGTTACCATTCAGTAACTCTATGTCTTTTGATTGGTGCATTCAGACCATTTATATTTATGGTTATTATCGATAGGTATGTACTTATTGCCACTGCAGCCTTTAGATTTATGGTAACTAAAGGTTCAAGGGTAATTCCCTTACTATCTAAGAGTCTAATTTAACTCACTTCGTATGCTATTACAAACACAACCTAAAGGTTCTATTTTTCTTCCTTTTTCTTCCTTCTCCATTCTTTGTATGTTATGAATCATATTCTGTACTCTTTGTCTAGCCCTTGGATGACATCTGTGTAGCCTTAGGAATACTTCCATCTATACGAGTCCCTCCAAAATGCCCTGTAGAGTGGTTTGTGGGAGGTAAATTCTCTCAGCTTTTGCTTATCTGAAAATTGTTTAATCCCTCCTTCAAATTTAAATGATAACCTTGCCCGGTAGAGTATTCTTGGTTCAAGGCCCTTCTGCTTCATTGCATTAAATATATTATGCCACTCCCTTCTGGCCTGTAAGGTTTCTGTTGAGAAGTTTGATGATAGCCTGATGGATTTTCCTCTGTATGTGATCTCTTTTCTCTCTCTAGCTGCTTTTAAAAGTCTGTCTTTATCCTTTGTCTTTGCCATTTTAATTTTTATATGTCTTGATGTTGTCTTCCTTGGGTCCCTTGTGGTGGGAGATGTGTGCACCTCCATGTGTTGAGAGACCATCTTCTTCCCAAGACTGGGGAAGTTCTCAGCAATTACCTCCTCAATGACACTTTCTATCCCTTTTTCTCTCTCTTCTTCTTCTGGTACCCCTATAATGTGAATATTGTTTCTTTTGGATTGGTCACACAGTTCTCTCACTATTCTTTCATTCTTAGAGATTCTTTTTTCTCTCTGTGCCTCATCTTCTTTGTATTCTTTTTCTCTAATTTCTATTTCATTTACCATCTCTTCTACTACATCTAATCTGCTTTTAAATCCCTCCATTTATGTTTCATTTCAGATATGGAATTTCTTAATGATTGAATCTCCATCTTAAATTCATTCCTGAGTTCTTGAATACTTTTCTGTACCTCCATAAGCATGTTTATAATTTTTTTTGAACTCTCTTTCAGGGTAATTGGTTAGTTCAGTTTCATTTGGCCCTTTCTCTGGGGTTTGTGAGATTTTGGTCTGTACCATGTTCTTTTGATATTTCATATTTCTGTGTGGTGCCCTCTAGTGAGTAGAAGCTATAGTCTCTGGAGC
Source organism: Phataginus tricuspis (assembly GCA_029783875.1). NCBI lineage: Eukaryota > Metazoa > Chordata > Mammalia > Pholidota > Manidae > Phataginus > Phataginus tricuspis. The sequence goes on along the minus strand of JAQQAC010006877.1, from coordinate 12,779,562 downwards.
TGCTCAGCGCCTAGAGTGAGGTTGGGTGTCATAGAGGAGCGTAGCTGGTGCCTTGGGGTAGGAAAGATTTGTTTCCTGATTTCCATCTGCGGTGTGTGTCTCCAGTGTTAGAACCAGTGGGCCAAGCACACAGGTGTAAGCCTCTGTGCTTTGCGTCTCTAGCTGTTGTAGGTGGGGACTCCCTTTGGCTAGCCTGATGCCAGCATAGTGAATGCCAGTTTGCGAACGGGTGCCAGCAGGCTAAGAGGAAGGTACAGTAGGCTGCGTGTCACAGTGGGGGGGGGGGGCCTCAGATCTGAGTATGTAGCCAGGGGTGTGGAGCACCTGAAGCTCCTCAAAGTTCCCAACCAGTTGGGCAGAACAGGCCCAGACAACCTTGTCCAGCTCTCCTTTCTCCTGTGCAGCGAGCTCCATGCAAACCCCACCCCTTCAGCAGCCCTCTCGCTGCTAGGAAGCCTTGAGACTGACGGCCTTTCCTCTGACACAAAGCGGCCGGTTGTGGATCTCCTCCTCCACAAATGGCCGGAATGTCAGTCTCTCAAGCACTCCGCCTGTCTGAGCTCACCTGTCTGAGCTCCCCAACCTCCAGGGCACCACACAGTATAGGTTTCTGCTCACAAAGCATATCTCCAGGGCTAGGTGTTCAGCAGTCCCAAGCTTCCACCCCCTCCCCCGCTCCATTTCTCTTCCTCCTGCCGGTGAGCTGGGGTGGGGGAAGGGCTTGGGTCTCGCTGGATTAAGGCTTTCCTATGTTACCCTGTTTCATGATGTCTGCTCTGTTCAGTGATGTCTGTATGCAGTCTGGTTCAGCCTTCTTTCTTGTTGCTGTTTTAGGGTTAGTTGTATTAATTAACTATATTTTTGTACTATTTGTAGTTTTGCAAGGAATTCCCCCGTCTCACCTCTCACACCACCATTGTGAATCCCTGGCCAATACTGAGAGATCTAAATATATTTTTTTATTGTTTTGTTTTTCAACCACATGAATATATTACCTTTACAGGAAAAGTAAAATGTTGTGTAATTTTCTGCAAACTTGTAAAATGAGAAATTTTATCTCATTTTATTTTGTATTCTTGATTGCTGTAGACATTGAATTCCTTTAAGAGTTCATTTGTTATTTGTATTTCCACTGTTTAAAGTTATCTGTTCTTTCATTCAAAGGTATTTTTGTTTTTCTTAACCAAATTTTAAAATCCATTAATATACAAAGAACCAGTACATTTTAACATTTTTATTTCACTTTTTAAAGTCTGTTCATCCTATCATTTTGCTCATTATACATTCACTTATAGAACTGAATCCTTTTTACTTTTTCAAATTATCAATCTTTGAATTTTATAAAAATTGCTCTAATGCTTATCCAGAAAACATGTACTTACATATTTTTTTCTACACTTCTTTTTTAAAATCTGAAATTTGTCATGTGAAGTGAAATGAGAATATAGTTTTTCTAAGACATAGCTAACCAATGGCTTCACAGAATCCTTGTTAAACAGTAACTATTCCCTTACCTGCTACTCAACAAAACATTATAATGCTGAATCTTGAAGCCACAAGTAAGGGAAAATGGACAAAAATAGTCACCAGGGTATCTTATTACTGAGTTCGATGGAGATACCTACAGTGGTTTGCTAATAGGTTTGAAGTTGGTATTATTTAAAGAAGATTTGATTATATTAGAAATTGTTATTCTATTTCTATTATTAAGAATTTATTATTTAAAAAACAATGGGTGCTGAATTTTGTCAAATATACTGTTAGGACAAGTTGGTGCTGTATTTAGGAGGTTGGGCTGACTGGGATTTGAAACCTTCTCTACCACGTATTAGCATTACATCACAGCCTCAGGCTAGCTGTTTATGCTGTCAGTTTCATCATTGGTAAAATGAAGAGAGCAATCATATCTGCCTCACAGGGGCTCTAGAAATGGCACATGAGCTAAACCCTGTATGTGTTTTGCATCGGCCTTGAAATACAGTAGGCACTCAATCAGCACGACTATTATTATCGTCTGTTGAGATTATGGTGTGATTTTTTAATGGGACAACTTAAAATGTACTTTAGCAAAGCAAGTCTGACTGGCATCCCGGCAGAGTCTCATCTTATTAAGATCACACCTCTCTCCACCCTGTATTTGAGCACCTATGGTTTAATTAGTACCTGTTTTTTTACTCTCAGTGTGCTGCTCGCCTTAAAAAATAAAGTGCTTGCTTTGTCCAGTCAACAAAATTAAGAAACTGGTTTGCCTTCTGCTTCTCAGGACTCTGTTATTTCAATCATAGGAAGGAAGGGTGGAGTTGAATCAAATACTAATTCTTAAAACACTAGTTTTTCTTTTAGTTCTCTTATAGTGGGTGATAATGTGGAGTATGTTTATTTTTTCTTGATATTCTAATCTACTTAATATTTGGAAAGTTGTCAAAACATTTTCAGGATTAGTCATAAGACATATGTACTGAGGGTCAGTCCTATATGCATATGTGCATGAACATTACTCTTGCCATTTCCCAGTAGTAAGTGTATTTATTTAATCCTTTATCTTAATTTAAATTTTCTGATACAATAGGTTATTTAAGTATTCTGTGGAAATGTAACCAGACATTGTTAACATTTTTATGGGATATTAAGCTTTATCTACTGATAGGCTATTCAGGTAGAAATATCTTTTGGGCAGGGATTGGCCAACTTTTTATGTAAAAGGCCAGATAGTAAATATTTTGTGGGTCAAGTATAGTCTTTGTTACATAAGTTTCTTTAAGAATTTTTCTTTTTAACTATTCTTTAAATTTAAAAAAATGTGTAATAAAAACTAATTGCAACCTCATTTACCCCATAAGGCTGTAGTTTGCCAATCCGTTGCAGTTTATTGCAAAATTACAGACCCTTGACAGAGATGTTGGGGTTACAGATCTAGATGTCTTTAGCGTTAGGATGTATATAATTTGGAAAATCAATAGTGAGCATGGACACTGTATGCAGTATCTTCATTAAAATGGAATATTACTGTGAAAATAAAACTATATAAACAAATAAATTAAAAGTTTTTGCCCAGAAATAGATTTTATAAAATTATGTCCTACTTTTTGTGACCCCTGAAGTTACTTCAGAAGGATTTTCATCAACCAGATACAAAAGTTGGCTTAATAAAATTAACATAGTTTTTGAAAAATATAATTTAGAATTTAACATAATAGTTTGAGATAATTCCTAACTTCTTGATTCTATGGAAATTGACGCAAAATAAGGTTTGACTTATTGGGTGTCATGGGGACAATAAGTGATGCTTTTGGTTTATGACTCTGTCATCTTGAGAAGCAATAGAAGGAAATGAGACGCAAGCACTGTGGCCGGCTGTGCTGTGCAGCACGGGTCTGGGCTCATCTGTGTTTACCTGTGGGGCTGGGGGGGTTATATTCTTTTAAAACTGGCAAAAATAATGCACTATAGAAGGAATTTAATAGAACAACTTGAGTTCTTTAATTCTATCCAAATTAATGAAAATCAATGGCACAGTTTAAAGAAGCCTCTTAAACTAAACAAAATTAATGAATCCATTTATTCTCTCAATTCAAGTAGATTACTACAGAGTAAGTACATTTTCCCAGCTAAATTTTATTGATCATTAGTTTAGCCAAGGCATTTTGCTTTTTTAAAACAGATTTTTAGGGAGATTCAATCTTTTCCTATTACAACTTAAAAGTATTTTAGTTTTAGTTAGGATGATACCTATTTCAGATAAACTGTTGAAATCTACAAAGAAGTATTACTTTCTTATAGATTCAGAGTTCAGATTACAGAATGCAGTTTTAGACAAATTCAATATTATGTTCAGCTTTAAGTACTCAGTTTTGAGAGAAACATTGATAAATTGGATTTTACTTAGAGGACAACAAGGATTATAAAGTATCTAAGTCCTAACTCAAATAAAAAATAACCCAAACAACTAGCGTGGGAAAGAAAGACCCCGGATTCACTGGGCATGGGAGTGGGCTAATTATCAGTTTTCTTAAATATTTAAAATAGTGGAGGAAGCAGCATATTGATTTGTCCATCCATCCATCCATCTGTCCATCCATCCATCTGTCCACCCTTTTAAAAATAACCTGTGTGTTGGTCATCACGCATATCCTACATGGGTAGGATAACCCCTCCCTACAGAAGATCAGAGACTAACGGGGAGACTCAGTTTTGTGGACACACTTATTAGCTTAGGGTAAACTAATCAGCCTTTGTTTCCTCTGTGAGTCTAACCATAACTAGCTCATGAGGTTATGGTTAGGAAAAGATGAGGTTGTGAAAAGTACTGCAAAGCACTGTAGGTTAAATGATTTCACATTATAGACTGAGGGATTTTTTTAAGAAGACATTACTAACTCATTTTCCAAATTTTTTAACTTAAAGTGTATATTATAGTGAATCAATTATCTGCTGATGTGTAACAAAACATCAAAGTTTAGTGGCCGAAAGTCACCACATTTTATTATTGCTCACGATTCTGCTGGTTGACTGGGCATTTTCTCTGCTAGTCTTTTCTGGGCTCATTTAAGATTTCCTCACATGGGGCCTGGGGCTGGCTGTGGTTCTGAGTTTTTCTCTCCATGTAGTTTCTTCACTTAGTAGTTTTAATAGTTTAGCTGCCTTTTCTTTCATGAGAGCAGAAGCATTCAAAGTTGGAGGAAACAGAGTGACAAGTCCTCTTAAGACCTAACCTTGGAAGTTGCACATTATTTCTGCTACATCCACTCAGTCATAGCAAGTTAGAAGGACAGGGCCAGCCTGGATTAATGGGAGGAGAAAAACCACCTCTGATGGGAGGAGAGGTGCGATCACATTGCATAAGGACACAGGAATTAGAGAGCTTGTTATGCCCTCATTATAACATAGTAGGCTTTCATTTTACTTTGATAAATGTAAATACTTTTCTGTATAAAGTAGCTAACAGTTGTCTTTATTTTTTTGTATTTCAGTAATCATTGCCAACAAATAATAATATGAAATAAGATAGAGTTTAAGGCCTTCTTTCATACTAATTCTTTATAATTAAAAATTGCAGCAAATTGTAATTGTTGTGTTATGAATAAGGAATCTGTATATATGAGAAAATCTACTAATTTGAGTGTTTTAAAGTCTTGTTAGTCGATGGTTACAACTGCCTTCAGTGGTTTATCAATAAGAAACAAATTCTGTCTCTTAATAGCAGTCACTTTTATTTTTTCCTGACAAAAAGATAAATACATTTTAATTCAGTTTTCCTTTTATTTCAGCATATGAACCAAAGCTTAGAAAGCATAGAATAGGGGTTGGGAGTGGTTTTCGTTATCTTTTTTGTTTTAGTCTGATAGTTTCAATGTCATTTCTAATTGGTTAGTCTCCTTGCTTTTTAAGTGATCTCACAGCAAAATATTTTGTTGTATTAATCTATCATTATTTTATTGCCTCAGTGGCTTTATAATATGTGTATAGCACAATATCTTGAGGGTATGCATGACAAAGCAGAAATACAAACTTGTCCATTTTGCTAAAAACCAGGGATTTCAAACATTAGAGAATAGCAAGAATTTTCCACTGAAAAATATACAGGATCTAGATGGAATGATAGACTTAATACATAAAAGCAGGGAGTACTACTAATCACTTCTGCTTTGGTGCTCCCAATTAAAAACAAAATGCAGAAAAGCAGTGGTAACAGAGTTAAAATATTCCAGTTTATAGACAATTATTTATGTATCTTGATTGTAGTCTCTAGCTGTAGGGAATATCTTTCATTTTCTTGAAAATGCAACGTAGCTGCTTATATTCTAACCTTTAGATATGTTGCCCCGTTAGCTCGGAACATTCGCTGTTCCCTACTCACTTAAGGTGTGTCCACTTGTCCTGTAGGTCCTAGCTTGGCTGTTAGCCCTCCAAAAGTCTTTCTCAGAGGAGCTACCTCTCTTGCATGTCAATAGCACCCTCCTCTAATACTTCCCACTATTACATAATAGCTGTGGATTTGTTTATCTTCGTCACTGGACTGTGAGCTCAGTAAGGACAGGTATGGCATTGACCTTTATCAGGTTTTGGGGGGTAGGATGTATAACTCTGCTGGCCACACCCTATTACTCAAAATGGTAATTGATAGATTTGGAGTCTTGCCTGGGTTTAGTTTAACTACAGAGCTTTGTCCCTCTACCACATTCATCAGAGGCTCTGACTTTATCCATAAGCATTATGGAAACCAACCTTTTTGCTATATAACCAGACTGTATTGGTACCACACATTGCTGTAAAAACTCCTGCCTTTCTGGTTCCAACACAAACCATACATGCACGCTGGTCCTATAAAATAAGAGAGCCATATGGCCAAGAGTCATGTAAATTAAGTTTTCTGTGCTTTACATATTTCTGTGATTTGCACTTACAGCAGTTTAGTCTACCCTATTTTATTACAAGCTTTGGTTTTTAGTTTGTACTCTGTCTCCTCTCTGCTTACCTTATGAATATGCCCTAAAGACTTGGTTAGCTAATTCATGCTCATTTCCATTTCTTTCAGAAATTTGAATGCAATCATGCTTTTTCTCCTTATTTGTGTCCTTTTCAAAGGTAATTAAGTGTCTATAATTAGTCTATAATTAGTCACTATTAACACAGCAGTGTGCTAAGGAAACTGCAAAAGGTATAAATCAAGAAAAATCACGTTCTTGATCATAAAAAGCTATCATTAACTAGAGACCACATGGATTTTTATGAAGCAGAATATTTGATCTGGTGCACCCAATGAAAAGAAAAAAAATAGATTTGTCACTTTGTTGATTTTAAATAACACAAGCAAATAAATGACATATATTCCTTAGGCTGTTCAGTATAACTTTTTTTGAGAGAACCATTGATTCCATGGCAGCTTTTGAATCTTCTGTTTTTTACCCCATTAAGACAGGGATGGGAATCTGTATTTTTCCCATGATTTACCAAGTCAGACAGAGCCTCACAGACTATAACCAACTCAGTTGTACATTGTAGCTTGTGTGTGAAACTAAGTCCAATCCTGGTTTACTCAACAATTTAGTAACCTGGGACACTTCACTAAACATCTCTAAACCTCGTTGTCCCCAACTATAAAATAAGCAGTTCCAAAATTCTTTTGTTTTAAACACATCAATGACATACTTTGGTCAGTTTCCAAGTTGCCGGAAATATTTATTTTGGTTTGACTGCTTACAAATTTGTTTGCTAGATATAAAGACATATGAAAACATTTTACTGAATTTTACTGTGTGTGAATATGATTCTAAAATTGGAATGTGCATGGGGCTTGTCATGCTTAAATTGTAAGATTTTTTTTCTTTCTTCACATAATAAAATGCTTTCCTGGGTTCCAGTTTTTGCACACGCTGCTCTTCCCAAATGAATGTTCAGTTTTTTTCCTTTTTCTTTTATTTCACCAGAAATAGCTTTTATTTTGAACTTTGGTCACAACTTATGCATGATTGTTCTTACTTAATGAAACATTAATATTTTGCTGTCTAGGAAAATTGACTAAAATACTAAACCACAGATACCATGTTAGTAGACTATGGCCAGTGTTTACATACTGTCTTAAGCAAACTTCGTTTCGCCTTTGTGAAATATGCGTATGAAACACTGGTGCTGTCATTCTGACGGTTTCTCCTCCAAATTGATGGCCCAGTTGTGGTAAGTCAAAGCATCCATTTGATGTTTTAAAGTGTTAGAGAAAATTAAATGAACTGGGGTCTGAGCTCTAACGTCTCTCCCTGCAAGTAAAGATATTATGGGTAATGTGCACATAGGAAATATTTTTCTGGTAATAAAGCTTGGATAATAGCAACCAAAACCGAACAAAACTATTCATGCTGTCATTCAGCATGTAGAAAACGAAAAGAGTTTTCACTACATAGGAACCTATACTGCTGCTGTATGTTTGCAGTGATGTCTTAGTGCAAGGGAAACAGCTGTTTATCTGTTTTTCTTTCGGTTTTATTTTCTTTTTACACTGCCATTCTGTCAGGACGTGGCTTCATAAAGCTGTAGGATTCTGATAGGAAAACTACAGAGTCCATGTGCTTTGGAAGCCAATGTGTTGATTTTCTAGCTGGATAGCAATATTTTATTATAGCTGTAGGGAGAGTGTGAGCATGGGTGTTAAGAGGCAGGAAACAATGCCACCAACACTGTCCGGACGTGAGCTCCCTCCTGCGTTTTATGTGCTTCATTCTTCTGAATGAATGTTGTAGTACTGCTTTTATTTATTTTGTTTGTTTGACTATCAGAGACTTGTCAGATGGTTCTGGTTCTGTTGAACACTTGGTGGAAAGTTTTGTTGTATAGCTTCCTTCATGGAGATTGTTCATGCCTTGGCTATAAAAAGGAAGTCCCATAAAATTTGATTGGAAATTATCTTTATGATGCTGCCCCGTGTGCTATTAAAAGCTCAGAACCTGAGTGTTAGTTTTAACTCATAGCTGTGTTTGCTCAGTGTATGGACATGTCCTTCGCTTACCATGGATGAATCTCCCACCAGCCTTTCCCCAGGGGCTCAACAGCCTTGTTCAGCCTATCCTTGCTGCACATTAAAACCAAGATTTTGGGGTGTCTTCCTGGGGTATTTGCACTTTCAAGGACCAGATTCCACTTACACTTAGTAATTTACCTCTTTTTACCCAGGCATAGCTCCTAAGAAGGTCTTCATCCAGGTAGTCCTCAGTGAGAACTAATTAAACATTTTGGGAAGATTTTTTAATTGAAATGAGCATACTTTATTGCCGATTCTTCCTCATTGAAACTTCTTGATCTCCACTTCCATTCTATGTCCATGTCACCCCGGCTTGCATCATTATTGGCTGACATCTGTGATGTTCAACTCAGCCAGTGCACATCTGTATTTTCCCTGTAATTCTATGACTTGTTAGTGGCCCCATTTTATCTTAATTAAACAGATCCTGAGAGAGCACCTGTCTTCCGTTATTGCACATTCCTTCTTTCACCAGAATACCTTTCGATTCTTGTTCCGAAATCTTACATAAGATGCAGTGAGAAACAAGATTTCTTACCTTCCTTTTTTTCCTTTTACTTTAGCTTGTTTAATTAAGCTGAGTATAAAGAAGGAGAAGACATTTTTTTTAAGGGTAATAGAAGTCATAGTTATCTTTTGCTTTGCTTGGAAACAAGTTGCTTGGTTTCCAAAGGGAGTCTGAGCTATACAGAGATTTCTTCACATTTTCCTTTAAAAATAAATAAATGAAAAGATACCTTAAGTGGGAATCCAGATAGGATGTTTCAGCATTCCTTAATAGCCCATGGTAGCCCAGATTTTGAAACGCTCTAAATGGGAAAAGAATTTTCTGTCATTTTATTTTCTGCAAATGGTGTTGGTTCGATGTAAATATTCAGTTCAAGCATGATAATGGGTGCCCAAGGGAATCAAGGTGAAATAACAGGATTCTTAACATATTTTTCATTCCTATATTATTCGTTTCATATATTTCTTTGGAAACTGAGAAAACATATTTTTCCTCCAAAGGCAATTACTCTACATGGCCTTTTTACCCTATCACAGGGCCTTCCTCTTTTCAGAGAGTAACCCACAGAATCTCTTTGAGTGCTCAAGTTAAGTCCTTAATTGGCTTGGTAAGGGGTTTTTGTGCAGAAAGCTTATTCTCTCCACTGTTTGTATGTAACTCCCAGAAAGTAAGTGGCCCATTTTGTTGCTCCTGAGCCCAAGAATCCTAATTTTCTTTTGGCACCATATATAATGTGGATTCCAATTTAATTCACAGACTTATAGCTTATGTTGAAGTAATTTCTGCTGAGAGATGATTTTTCTAGACAGTTCAAAAATTTTAATTAAGAGTCAACATTAGATACAACATTTGAATGGGTACCATGTACTACAGAGATTATTAATGTAAGACTTCTTTTAGTGCACTTGCCTCTTTCAGAAATAGTTTTTGCTGGGCTGCAGGGGTTTTTTTCTGAGCATTTGTTCAAAGTTAACACAAAAGGCAAGTTTAACTATTCTCTTCCCTTATAAATTATTATTATGTTAATATTCAACTTTGTTCTTCTTATCTACATACCTTCCTCTCCTTAAGTTAAGATGCATGTTTGTTGAAAGAAAATGTAAACAATGGAAAAATTACTTAATGGTGACTAAATCTGAATTTTCTTTTTGAGCTTACTTTGGAAAATAATGATAAATTAATTCCACAAAATTAATTTTACCTAGTTACAGATATTTTTCCCCTTCAAACTTTGATCAAAACTGTTTAAGCTATAAGGTACGAGCTAGAATTTTTCCATCAGAAAATCAGTGCTGTTAATCTCCACGTGACTACAACACACATACATAATATTTAGTCACATTAAAAAATGCATGAGCTCTATAAGAGCAGAGATTTTATCTCTTGTTCTCTGCAGTGGCAAATTTGCTCATGGGTAGGTGTGCATGCTCACACACGCACACATATGCACAGTAAGAAGTCAACGTTGGAAAGTTGCCTGGATGGTTAGGGAAATTAGGAAAACGTGGTATAAAAGAAACAATATGGATTTGATATCTCCTCTGTGTTGCTCTGATAACTGCACCATGGGAATCTGAAACAATGCCATTTAATAACTTCTGACTCACTTTTATCTTGTCTGTGTATTAGGACAACAATCCCAAGTCTACTTTCACATTCAATTATTGTAATAATAGTTGTCTGATGGTGGAGATGGTGATACTGAAAGGGAAGAATAAACTTTCAGGCTGAGAGGGGTACACACCTAGTACAAACTTTCTTGGAAAAAAAAGCACTGCTCCCTTTTCAATTTTATCTATAGTGAAAACTGTAAAGGAGGCTATAGCCCAAATATATTGCATATTGATTTGTAGAGATACTAATGACCAGCCTTAGTAGGCAGGTCAAAATACAGAGACAGTATGAATACTTGATAAAGCCATTTTAAAAAATATACTTTGGGAGGCAAGAATGACAAAGGAGGCCACAGTCCAGAGGGAAACTGCTGTCGGACGTGTGTGCTGAGGAGGCTAGGAGATTTCTTGTAGGATTAAAACTAATTATGACCCAACCCTGTACTTATGACTTATGCAGCTATTAGTTAACACGTGGACAGTCAATACCAATTTTCACTTTTGAATAATTGACAGTCTTTCCTGGAAAAGGTTGACAATTGGTGACCAGTAATCATGAACTAGTTTATTAAAGTAGAAGGACCATTTGTGAGATTAAGGTAATAGTTCGTAATAGGTAAAAAACTGGTCTGAGTGTTTATATGCTAGCTGATGTTGAAAAATAATGTGTGATTTTTTTCTTCAGTTACACATTTAGTCATTAATTCCTGTCAAGTTCAACTGTTAGGCACCTGACATCACTATCTAAGAGTCTAAAATGCATCTCACTGCCCAGAAAATCAAATCAGATTCCTCAGTTTGACTGTAAAGGTCATGTGCAATCTGATTTCAACCTGCCTATTTATATTTTGTTGGGGAGGGAAAATTTTCCTATACCCTTCAAGATTTCTTCTGCCTGGTCTAAGAATTATATTGACATGAGACAGAATAACAGGAGAAAGTAAAATTTAATTACATACCTACAAGGGGCTCCATAAGAATGTGAGGCCGGCTGACAGGCAATTGAGGTTTGTAAGCCATCCTGAGATAAGGAGAAGGGGATAGGGGTCTGGGACTTCAAAGGGGAGGAAGACAATAGCAGGAAGATGAAAGGAGTAAATGTTTGGTAAACAAATGTTTGCTGGGCCACAGAGAATCAACGAGACAAAGGAAGTCAGTTAAACAAACAGGCTTTGCTAAGCATCTCCCTGTCTGCCACAACTAGGTCCTATTATACTGTAGTTCTCTATGGTGATGGCTCCCTTCCTGGAACAGGTCCTCTGCCCAAATTCTTCTAGGCGTTAGGGGGAGAGTCAAAGCCTCTTCCTAAGCCTTCTGTTTCTTAATAATGACCAGCCTAAAATAATCCACATGCCAGTGAGGCACGTTTTGGGGTAGCAGACATTCAGGGTAGCAATTTCTTTGGACTCCCTTCATTGTTTTTGAGTTAGTGGCACCTCTTAGGTTTTCTCATACTCGAATGGTATTATTTATGCTGCATCTGTATTAGCTGGAATCTCCTCCTCTTCCTATTCAAATTTTATTCACTCTTCAATACTAGCCTCAGTTGCCACCCCATCTAAAAGCCCTCCCCATTTGCAGCAGCACTTACTCCTTCTTATTTATTATTCATTTATTCATGTATTCATAATCACTCCACAAATATTTACTTTTTATGTTACAAGTGCTACCCTCTCCTAAATGTGACTTTTTATTGCATGTATAGTCATATCCAAGTAGTTATAGGGAGTTTCTACTTTAATGTTTATTTTACCTGCACTATAAAACTGACCCACCATGGCAATGGTTATGTTTCTTCTTTAAGAAAAATCATGAAATAGTGTAAGACATGACCAGGCAAGGAATTATAAGACTGGTTCCGTGCCTCCTGTTGGCTGCTACTTTGTTCTTGGTAATTCAAATTAATGGATACTTATTAAGCTTCTATCATGTTTATTGCAATGTTAGGCACTATAGGAGATGCACAGACAAATGTATTTTATGTATGTGTTATGGACATGCATAAGAAAAAGTCATTTTATGGAGCCAATAATCTAGAAGAAAGATCCTTAGCCTGGGATCGAGTCCTCTAGAGGACTGAATGTTTTAGCTGCGGAGGACTTTATCTAAATTTTGGCTACGTGCTTATTTGCATTTTTCTGACGAGAGAGTGCATAAACTTTTAGATAGTAAAGGTGGTGTTGATCATAAAAAAAAAAAGGCTAAGATTCTCATGATCTTGAGACGTGCATGAAACAAGCTCCCAACTAAAGAACAGTAGTCTTAGACGAGCAATATTGTAAGCTGGGTAAAGAAAAAGGTAAAATGGTATCTGACTGTGATCATTTAAGGAAAAGACTCGTGAAAGGGAATTGTCTTAGAATATTGTCATGCATCTTTTAGCTGGGGCTAGCCTCCATGCCCCACTGCAGGTTCCTCTAGGAAAAAGAGAGTAGATTATAGAATCTCTGTTAGTCTTTCCAGTTATAAAATTGTTTTTTCTCAACTCAATCACCAAATGCATATCAAAATCCCAGTTGCCTCATGGGAACTCAGAAGACATCTTAGTTACTCCTGAAACTTAAAAAATTTGTTGTCTCAAATTTATCCATTATCTTGAGCATTAGCTTCCTAATGTTCTGTAAATGAGAAGACTTATCAGATGTTTATACACCATTACTCACACTCTTTCACCTGGTAGATCAGAATGTTTAATTCATCATTTCACTTTCTTTATTTGTAACATTTTAAAGCATCTTTGTATTTTATAATGCTTTCTGTTAGAGCATTTTGGGTCTGTTCCTTAGTCTTGATGCTTTGGGGGGAAGGAGCTACCTCAGATCTGCCTGATGTTATGTGCACCCAAATATGCACCAAGCACATTCCCTTAACCCTTTAAGAACCCCTTAAAAAGCAGCTTTATAAATGTTGAATGAGGAATGATAGTATGCATATCAAAGTACATCAAAATGATCAATAAATTGCTTATTTCAGTATAGCACAGAGTTTAAGAGCATGGGCTCAGGAGCGAGACAGCAGGTTCAAAACTGGGCGCTGCTGGTCCTCCGTGAGTCATCTTTGGCAAGTCGCTTAAAGTCTGTGTCTTCAGCTTCCTCATCTGTGAAGTGGGATAATGACAGCATCTACCACATACATTTACTTGATTAAAATGTTTGGAAGACTTTCTAGTACATCACAAGTAAGAGAGAATTCAAGTTTGCATAAGCTTTTTATAATGTTTGGCCCCTTTAAGAATAAGATTACTGAATTATGAAGACAAAATAACTCAACTAAAACATTTTTACATTTTTATGTAAGATTTCTCTTACAGTGGGAAGAGAAATCACTAATTACATATATAAAAAAACTGAAGAATACCACAAACACTGCAAAGTATCAGCATCATTACTAAGCATCCTGTATCATCTTTATACACTTTATTTCCTACAAACCTTTGGGTACACTCAGATTTTCTCTTTTATGTGATAATTATTTTTAATATTTTCTATAAAGAGAATAGAAGGAAAATTTATTCTTTTCTCTAGCAAGTAGATTAAAATTTGTTTTTCATTATTGATGGTTTAGGAAATATCCATTGACCTTCATAATGAATTACCAGAAATACCACATTTCTAACTGCCCCCGGTGGCTTTGTGCTGGGGGGTCCTTCTTGTTTGGAGGGAAGCCTCAGAGAAGTCTGGCTTGTAGGTCTCACTTGGCATGATCTCAGGCCAGTGCCTCTGTGGGGGAACCACCCATCTCCTCACTGCCGCCCCTTGACTCTCCACCCCCGCCCTTCATTTACCTTCGGCAGGTCTGGCTGTGAGAGATGGAGGGGAGGGAGTGGCTGAGAGCCTGACACAGAAGGGCCCTGGTACACTGTGTTCACATCCTTAGAGCTTCAGGCAAGGTCCAGATTCTCCACGAGGTCTATTAGGATTAGCTAGTCACTGGGTCAAAATGATTGAGGAAGTAGTGGCCTGCCTGCTAGAAACCCAGGATGACTTCTAGGAGGCGGAGGAGACCCCCAGGCTGGGGCTAGCCTCCATGCCCCACTGCAGGGCAGGGGCTGCTGCTTCCTCACCACAGGCCATACAAGACTGAGGCATTGGAGCACCACTGATCTGGTGGTGACTCTGCCTCTCACACCAAGGGCTAAATTAGCATTTACCATTGTATTTTACTCTCGCCAAATTTTCGTAAATCCCTAGGAATTTGGTGGTGAATGTCTTTTTTGATCATATATATTTTTTGATTTTCAGGAATAATTATCTTGTTCCACTTTATCCCAAACAGGGTAAGATTTCAAACGACCTACTTTCACTAAAATGGATTTTGAAGTGGGTTGTGCCAGAGAAAATTTATGTTTCGTATTTCCTTTTCATATTAAGATCAGATCACGCTGAGCTAAAACTGTTACATTTCCTTCCTTCTCCAGTACTTGTAGCAGATGCCATATTCTCCTTCAGGAACAAAGTTCGTTATCCCAGGCTTCACGTCTCCCTCTGCCCACTTCAGCTCTCTTCCTTCCCCCACAGGTAGTGGTCCTAGAGACATTTCTCAGTATAGATCCTGCACATAAATCCGTCAGAGTCCCTTTCGCAGAGAACCCGCCCTGGACCACCATCAGGTTTTTAAAAAGCACAATCTTTGCCATAACAGCTTTTCTGTAGGTGAGGATACACAGCACGTAAGATGTGACCCTATTTCAGAAACATTCCAATTGAAAACATGTGCTTCTAACATTCCAGGCACGGTACTGTTAGAGCCCACAAGTATATTGTGATGGCAACATGACCCTGGTAGCCGTGACCGATAGCCTGCAGCAGCCAGAAGCCTTTCTTGGAGGCCGGCATCTGAGGAAAGGCCAAGGATTGTCGTTCTTTCCTTTCTCACTGCACTTTTCTCTTTACACGCTCTTCTTGCTTGATCTTATCTGAATGCGTGGGTTTAAGCCAGTCAGTGTCTTGTATCTCCAACTCTGCCGTCTCTTGAGTTTTTCTAGTTGGCATGTTCATCTGTCTGGCCTACGTTTTCTCTGGTATCCCACCAGCCTTCCAAGCTTAACATGTCCGACACCAGGTGAATCATATTCCTCTCAAACCGGCCCTGTCTTGTCCAGTCTCAATCAGTGACCCCACTGCCCCTGACATTCCAATACAGAAGGCCTGTCATTCACCCTAGACTCTCCCTCCACCGTGACTCCACATGCCCAGAGTGTCGACAAGACCTGCCAGTTCTGCTGGGAACTATTACTCCAATGAGTAGTACTCTTCTTTTCAATTCCTATTCCTACTTCCTCAGTTTGGATCCTTAAACGGACTAATAGAATGATAATTGACTCATTTTCCCACCATCAGTCTTGTCTCCTTTAAATACAACCTCGCAGTGGTCAAGGTGATCTGTATCAAATGCAGATTCGATCATCCCATTTCATTCATGAACAAAGTGAACAGCAAATTCTCCTGTCAAGCAAGGCTTTCCATGACATAACGCATTTGTTATTTACCATACCAGGACCACTCCCTGTCTCCTTTTCTTTGATGTATTAGGAAAATGGAAGCGGGTGGCGTATCTGCGCGCTTCCCATGATTTCACGCTTCTGCCTTTGCCCATTATTTTCCCTCTGCCTGAAAAACCCCTTTCTCCTTTCTTAGATTGGCTTACTTTATTTCTTTTCAATTTCTAAAAGAAAGGATTATTTTCATTGTTAAACATTACTTTAGTCCACATAGTTCACACCTGGAATTATAAGTACATGTTTTTACATTTATCTACATTATTAAATGCTCACCCTAACAAGTGTAGTTACTATCTGTCAACATTGATAGATGTCAAGATGTTACAGAAGATGTAACAGAATTATTGACAATATTCTCTGTGTTGTACTTTCATACCCATACTAATTCATATTGTGATTGAGGTTTTGTGCTTTTTCTCCCTTTCAACTATTTCACCCACCCACTACAAACCCTTCCCCATGGTAACCACCAGTCACTTCTCAGTGTCTATAAGACTTACTGTTTGTTCATTTTGTTTTGTTTTGTTTTGTCTTTAGATTCCACATATAAGTGAAATCATATATTTGTCTTTCTCTGCCTGGCTTATTTCACTGAGTATAATACCCTCTAGGTCCATCCATGTTGTTGTAAATGATAGGATTCCTTTTTATGGCTGAGTGATATTCCATTGTATATATGAACCACATCTTTATCTAGTCATTTATTGATGGACACTTCGGTTGCTTCTGTATTTTGGCTATTGTAAATAATGCAGGAATAAACATAGGAGTGCATATATCTTTTCCACTCAGAGATTTTGTTTTCTTCATGTGGATTCCTGGAAGTGGAGTTACTGGGTTGTATGTTATTTCTATTTTTAGTTTGTTGAGGTAACTCCATACTGCTTTCCCCTAAGATAATCTATTTTGTCATCTCCTCTAGGATGTTTTCTCTCAGTCTAAAAATCTAGATATCCAAACTGTCTTGGCATTTATAATACTATAATGAAAGTATGAATGGGTTTCTGTGATTCCCTAGAGGACAGGGACCCAGGCACACAGAGGATGCTTAGTAAAGGTTTTGCTCTACAGAACTGAAGAGTGAAGGCCTGTAGGGCCCTGGTTCCCTTTGTATTTACTGATTGATTACTTTCTTTGTATATCATCAATATCCTTATAATTCTTTCTGGGATCTCTGTCCTGAAATCTAGCCCTCTTCCCAACATATTGATAAAATTAGATATCTAATAATCATGAAACTTAATCTCTTCAAAACTGAACTCCTGACTTTTTCCTCAGAGCTGCTTGCCTTCAGCTTCCTCTGCCCAGTGACCAGTAACCCTGCTCTGTTTCAGCCAAAACCCTGGGTCATCCTTGACACTTCTCTTTCTCTCACACTAACTTCCAATTTATCAGCAGATCCTGTATCTTCAAAATATCTCTCTCTTTATCACCATGACTGTGACCCCAGATTAGTGTCGCATCTCTCCCCTTGTCTCCCATGCCCCCGCTTGCCCACATAAAGCCTTTCTCAGTATGGTAGCCAGAGTGTGGCTTTAAAAACCTAAGCCAATTCACATACTCCCTGTGCTGAACATGCTTCAGGTGGGTTTTCCAAGTTAAATTCCAAGTCCTAATTTGACGGCATACCTCTTATCATTCTCCCCTATTTAACTATGACCTCCCCTCCTGAATTTCTGACTGAATTTTTTTTTTAGTGGCAGTTTACTTTCATACCACAAACCGTAGCCCTACTCATTTTTGTTTAAGTTTCTGAGAAAGTGTTTTAAAATCCTGAATAATTCCTCATTTTTCTATCAGTTTCTCCTCTTATAATTTGAAGCTATATTATATATGCGTGAAGGTTCATGATTATTATGTCTTCTTATAGGTTGTAACTTTTATCCATATGCATTATTCTTTGTATTGCTTAGTGCTACTCAATTGAATTCTAGTTTTTCTGACATTATTAATATGCTGGTATTTGTTTAGCACATCTTTTTCTGTTCTTTCATTTTCAAGCTTTTTGTACTATTTTATTTTTGTTCCATTTCTTATAAATAGCATATTTTAAAATTTTTGTCTGGTATTCCACCTCTGTACTGTTTAAATCCAATACAAATGTTTTAATGAGCAGATATAATTTTTATCACATCTCTGCTTGTGTGGTGAATGTTCTTGCATGTTTAGTCTCAGTGCTGCTACTTTATTTTGTACTTTTTACTGTTCTCTCTTTGTGAAATGGTGTCCTTTTTGTCCTACCACCACTTTCTGTTAATTGCTCAAGGTTTTTTTGTGAGGTTTTTTTTGTCTTTCTCCTTTTTT
>JAQQAC010006877.1:12693507-12751530 GCA_029783875.1 Phataginus tricuspis | reverse complement strand
TGGCTGCACACCAGAATGGAAGATTGAAATAGGACCAGGGTCTCCCAACATAATCTCCAAGATACTGGAATACAGTTGAAAATCAGTCGTCTTACCAAGAAGCAGGAAAATCACAACTTGAATGAGGAAGACTCTGAAACAAATGGATTAGATATCCAGCTAATTATTTGACAGATTTCAAAGCAGCCATCATAAAATATGCCAGCAAACAATTATACATACCCTTGAAACAACTGAAAAAAAATCAGAAAGTTTTAACAAAGAAATACCATATGTAAAATGAAACAAATGGAAATCATAGAACTGAAGAATACAATAACTGAAATACAAAACAAACTGGAGAACAGAATAAATATGACAGAGGATAAACAGTGAACTTGATGATAGAGTAATAAAGAGAAAACTTATCAAAAAATGTGTAAACCTCAGGGATCTTTGGGACAATAAGTGATCCAGCATTCCTTGCATTAACATCCCAGAGGAGAGAAGAGAATACAACTAAAACACAAAGGTGGATGATTGCTAACAAAACCAAACCAACTTTATGTTGTGTACAAGGATTTCACTTCAAATACAATGACATAGGTAGATTGAAATTAGAAAGAAAGAGGAAATATACCATATTGTAATGGGTTGAAAAGTGTCCCCCAAATATATGTCCACCCAGAACCCCAGAATGTGACCTTATTTGGAAATAGGGTCTATGCAAACATAATTAGTTATGATGAGTCATGCGGGGTGGGATGGACCCCAATCCAATGCTAGCTGTCCTTAGAAGAAGAGGACAGAAGGCAGAGAGACTGACAGGGGAGAAGGCCATTTGCCAACAGAGGCAGCTGCAGCCAAACAATATTCGAATGATATCATTTACAATCCAAAGATGGCCAGGGGCCACTAGAGCTTGGGAGGGGTAAGGAAGGATGTTCTCTAGAGCCTTCAGAGGGAGCATGGCCCTGTGACACCTTGATCTTGGACTTCTAGCTTCTAGAGCGATAAGAGAATAAATTGTTATTTTAAGCCACATACTTTGTGATGCTTTGTTACAGCAGCTCCAGGAAACTATACATACACACACAGTAATTATAAGAAATCAGAGGTGGCTGTATTACTACCAGACGAAGCAGACTTCATAGCATATATAAAATTACTAGAAACAAGAGGAACATTATATAATGGTAAAAAGATTAATCCACCAGGAAAACATAATCATCTTCAGTGGTACACACAGAACAATTGAGCTTCAAAATTCAAAAAGTAAAAACTAATAGAAGTGAAAGGAGAAACAGAAAACCCACCATCACAGTTGAGGTCTTTGCCATCTCACCAACGATGAGCAGAACTACAAGACAGGTAATTAGGAAGGGTACAGAAATGAATGACACATTCAACCAATGATATCTAATTCACATGATAGAACACTTCACCTAACAACAGCAAATAAACATTTTTTTAGGCACCATTCACCAAGACTGAGCATATGCTAGGCCATAAAACATAAAAAAGTACTTATAACTGAAGGCAAATGAAAATCAAGATATGTGGAATTCAGATAAATTCTTATTTAATTTGAGCAGTTATTACTTGTAGTCACTTTTAAAATAAGTTTGTTACAAAATTTTAATAATTACTGAGGGAAATTTATAAAACTGAATGATTATGTTATAAAAGAGGACCAATGTCAGATCAGCAATCTAAGTTCCTGCCTCAAGAGCATGGAGAAAGAAGAGCAAAATAAACCCATCACAAACAGAAGGAAGGAAGGAATAAATATTAAAAGCAGTAATTAATGAAACTGAAATCAGGAAAACAATAGAGAAAATCAATGAAACATAAAACTCATTATTTGGGGTAAAAAAATCAACAAAATGATAAACCTCTAGTAAGACTGACAAAGATTAAAAAAAAGACACAGACCATCAACATCAGGACTGAAATCGAGGGCTGTCACCACAAAACCTGAAGCCATCAAAAGGCTAATGAAGAAAAACTAGGAACTTTACTCTTGTAAATTTAAAAACTTAAACAAAATAGACCAATTTCTCAATAACCACAAACCACCAAAATGTAATAAAGGTGAAACAGATGATCCTAAAACTCCCATAACTGCTAAAGACATTAAATTCACCATTTATAAGCTTCCAGAAAAGAAACTCCAGGACCAGCTGGTTTCACTGGAGCATTCTACTAAACATTTAAAGAACTAACCAATTTTACCCAGTCTCTTCCAAAAGTAGAAGAGGGAACACTTTCCAACTCATTTTAGGAGGCAAGTATTACCTTGAGGATAAAACCAAAGATAGCATCAAAAAGAAAGCTAAAAATACCACTCATAAACTCAGATGTAAAAATTCTCAATAAAATATTAGCAAATCAAATCCACTGGTGTATTAAATGAATTACATATTATGACCAAGTGAGATTTATTCCAGTTATACAGGACTGGTTCAGTACTTTAAAATCAATCAATGTAATGTACCATGTCAACCAGCTAAATTACAGAATCATATAATCATACCAATTGATTAAGCAAAGGCATTAAAAACACAATACGTATTCATGATAAAATTTCTCAGTAAGCAAGGAACAGAGGGGGAACTTCCTCAACTTGATATAGAGCATCAAAGATACTGGTGCAAAAATCTAGAGCTAACATTATCCTTCATGGGGAAAGACTGAATGCTTTTACACTAAGATTGCAAACAAGGCAAGGATGTCTTCTCTCACCACTTTTATTCAACATAGTATTGGAACTTCAGCTAAATTGGTGAGGCAAGAACAAGAAAATGCAGATACATTAGAAAGTAAGAAATTATATATCACCCCAAGTCTTTTTTGGGAGACAGTACCAATAAATGGTTTTATTTTATTTAGGGAGTGCAAATTAAAACCACAATACCTATCACTATGCACCCATAAGAATATTTAAATAAAATAGAGCAATAGTGCCAAATGCTGGCAAGGATGTGGAGAAAGTGTATCACTCATATTTTTCTGGTACACTTTAAAATAGTTTGGCTGTTTCTTATAAAACAAAACATGCATTTGCCATATGATCCAACAATTGCACTCTTGATCATTTATATGAGAGATGAAAACTTACATCTACACAAAAACATGCACATGAATGTTCATGGAGCTTTATTTACAATAGCTAAAAAAAACCCACCAAACATCCTTCAACAAGTGAATAGTTTAACTGTGGTATATTATATCATAGAATAATACTGAGTGATAACTAAGGAACAAATTACTGATACAAGTTGAATATATCTCCAGAATATTATGCTGTGTGAAAAAAGCCAGTCTAGACAGACAAATCAGAGTACATCCATACATTGGGATATATACTCAGCAATAAAAAGAAATGGGCTATCTAGCCATGAAAAGACATAGAGGAACCTTAAAAGCATATGACAAAATGAAAGAAGTCAATCTAAAAAGGTTACACATATGACTCCAGCTTTCTTCTGGAAAAGGTAAAACTGGATGCAGTAAAAATATCAGTAGCTGCCAGTGGTTAGAAGAGAGGGAGACACAAATAGGTGGAACACAGACGATTCTGCAGGCAGTGGAACTATTCTGTGTGTTACTGTATGGAGGATACGTGTCATTATGTATTTGTTAAATCCCACAGGACAGACAACACCAAAAAAGAGAATTCTAATGTAATATGCATTTGTTGTTTAAAAATGTATCAATATTGATTCATCAATTTTAATAGATGTACCACACTAATGCAAGATATTAATGAGGGGAAGGTGGGGATGGAGGTAGGTAAGGGCATATATGGGAACTTTCTATACTTTCTGCTCATGTTCTATAAAATCTCAAAAAATAAAGTATATTCATTTTTTCAAAAAGCCAATCTCAAAGTTTACATACTGTATGACTCTATTTACATAACATTCTTGAACTTACATCACAGAGAGTGGAGAATTGGTTGCCAGAGAATGGAAGGATAGGGGTGCAGGAATGTGTGGGGATGAAGGTGGTTTGAGCTATAAAAGACTAGCAGGAGGATCCTTCTAATGATGGCCCTGTTCTGTATATTAACTGTGGTGGTGGTTACATGAATTTACACATACGATAAAATTGCATACAACTATATACCACACATTCATTAGTGCATATAAAACTAGTAAAATTTGAACAAGGTGGATAGGTTGCATTGATGTTAATTTCCTAGTTGTAAAGTTGTGCTCTGGTCATGCAGGATATTACCACTGGGGGAAATGGTGAAGAGTACACAGGATCTCTCTGCATTTTCTCTTACAATGGCATATAAAATTACCTCAAAATACAGAATTAATTTAAAAAGCTTAACTTAATGTTTTCAGGATATTGTTCTCATTATATCTAATACAGGGCATAGTTTTTCATATTATCTAATTTTGTTCCCTTTCAGTCTATGCATATTGATGCCACTTTATATACTGAAAGTGATGCTCATGTGAGTATCGTTTTTTTCTCAAAATTGCTATATTTTTGAGTTTTCAAAAATCTGCGAAGTATATATTCATAAATTTATTGAGATATGTATAGTTTTCAATGAATTTTATAACTAATTATTGTGGTTCTAGGATTTGGGGGACAAAGACCTACATATGGATGGTATTTTTTAAAGGTGCCAATCAAAATATAAAAAAGCCTTTTCCATCAATGTCAAACAAAATATGTTCTACATTTTGAGCATGCTATTGGATCATGATGCAATTAAATGCAAGAATCATGTTAACTGATGCAATTTCAAAGTATTCAGCATATCGTTTGTTTCCAGTGTTGCAGTCTATTACCATCTTTAATCATATTTTCTACAAATTGCCTAAAAGCATTCATGTTCTACACTTTGCATAAATATCTACAATTGTCAGAAAAAGATTCTGGCTGGTTACTCCCTCTGTGGGAAAGAAATAAACACAACCCAAAAAACCTATCAGAGTTCAAGAAGGATCTTGACCTTGTTTCATTACACACCAACACTGCCTAAGACACATGTGATTTCAGTCACACTGCTGGTCCTTTCCCTCTGGATTGGTCACTAAAAACCAGGAAACAAATCCCCTACTTCTTCACCTCGTGGAAAACAAATTGTGTGTGGTGTGCACTCAGAACAGTGAGTCTTCTTTCATTATTCCTCACCTAGAACTTCTCTGAAATAGAAGGCTTTGCCCCCACCAAGACTTTCTAAGTACTGAAAAGAAGCCATAGCCAGAAACCAGAAAAGACAGATAGCCGCCAGCCCCTTAGACGGGGCTGCTGCCCAAGGAAGCCGTCTCCTTGTCTGGACTTCAGCGTGTTTCCCCTGTTTCTTTGCATTATTTCAAAGTAGAAAGCAGTTAACCACCAACACTCAGCGTCCTGAGATTGTTTTTTGCAAGAAGATAACCTTGCAACTCATGGTTTGTAGAAAGAAGCTGAGACGGAAATTGAGATTTAAATCCTAACTCATGCACTTCCTAGCGGTGTCACCTTGGAATTCACTAAACTTTTCTGAACCTCAGTTTTATTATTTATTTTATCATCAACATGGTGACAGTATTTACACTTTCAATCCTAAGCAGCTGCAGTGAGGGATAAGGAACACTGCCAGAGCCAGGCACATGGATGTGTTCCCTTACTCACTCATCTGTTCAGAGCCATTCGTCCAGCACCTGCAGGGTCCCAGGCATTGTAAACACAACGTCAAAGAAGTCATGGTCAAATCCCCAATATTCATTAAGTGCTTCGTTTCTCTTAAGTTTAAGTTTTTGTTCAAGTAATTGTTGTGGGAAATGTATTTGGGTGGTATCTGAAAGGTATCTTTCTGATTTAGCCAATCTGTGAGTAGATAATACTCTTGCTTTGATTTTTCTAATGAATTTCTTGGAATCACATCTGCCTCTCAAACTTTGGAACTTGCAGAAATAGCATGATTAGCAGCTACCACTGTTTAAAATGTTAACAATACAGTCTGAGTCTAAAAATTCTCACATAAGTATCTATATTAATGTTTTGAGAGTCTCAGGCCAGTATTATCATTGGTTTACAGAGAGGAAACGGGTTCAGTGAGAAAAAGTGGCTTATAATTTCCATGTTTTCTAATTTTAGGCTCTTTCTTCTGTCCAATGTTGCCATCCTCCTTGACTGTTTTGTTCTGTTTTGGTTTTGATTTCAAAGCCAAAAGAGAAAAGAATAAAAAATCAAACTGCTTCCTATGTAAAACTCCTTAGAGATATTGTGTTTCTTTATAAAATATTTGGATTGACTTTCTAAAAAATGGAAATTTCATCGATGTGAAAGTGAATAAGAGCATTTTTTTTTCAAAATGGCTCTTTGTAACTCTATTTTTAGCCCAACTGCAAAGTTACAGCAATGAAGTGCTTTCTTCTGGAGTTACACGTTATTTCGCATGAGTCCAGAGATACTGTCATTTATCCGACAGTAGAAAACCTCATCATGCTAGCAAACAGCAGTTTATCTTCCAGTGAGGTGAGTTACCAATAGTCATACAGAGGTAAGTCGGATGTTTTTGCTTGACTGGGAGAAGTCTTTAGCAATAATGGACAAGCGGACCCTCCAAAGGGCACTCATGAGAGGGAGCTAATGCCAGGAGTGACATCCAGAAGAGGCACCGTGACTTGTGTGCATACAATCCTAAACCATTCATTAACTTGCTCATTCAGCGTTTACTGCATGATGCCAGGTATTGTGCCTCGGAGCTGGAGTGGCAGTGGAGAAAAAGTCAGGTCACTGACTTTAGGGTGTTTACCTACCAGCACGTATGGTGGATAGATGTTAATCTAGTTACCTAAGTAAGTGTTTAGCATCAATAAACGTAGCCCACGTTTATTGGGTTGTTACTCTGTGCCAGACACTGTTAGTCAAGGGCTAAATGGTTATTCATTGAATCCACGCAGTAACTCTGTATGATAGTTACCTTTGTCTGTTTTAAGACTGAAGGAATTGGAGCATGGAGAGCTTGAAGCCTCCCTGCCATCCACACAGCTAGTGAAATGGGGAGCCAGGATTCATAGGCAAGCAGTTTCACCCCAGAGTCTGTCTTCCTATCTGTGAAAAGATAAATGCGGCAAAGGGATAATAATAAGATTATTCATAATTTGGGTCAATCCAAACAACATTAGCAGTATGGTTCCAGGAGAGCAAACCCTAGGGACTGCCATGGCAGGCTGGGGGGCAGCTGCACAAAGGCCCCGAAGCACAGAGGATCATGGCTTACGCGGTGAAACCGTAGTTGCCAAAGCAAAGTGGATTGACGTTTTATAAACAAGGAAGGTATAATAATACTTTGTTAATTTAACAAAATCGTTTTAGGCCCAGTTGAAGGCCCTCAAAATAACAGAAGTGAAAAAACATACAGGGTCCCAGCTCTTAAGAAGGGAAGAAGCATAAATAAACCAATCAATAAGCAAATGAATAAGTTACATAGTAAAGGTCCAATGGCTGAAAAGAAGGCAGATAAGAGGCTGGGATTCTACTTTGGAGATTTACTTACTTAAGCTGACATTTGACAAGGATGTGAGCAGGGGGCATGAGCCTGAAGGACACCTGGGGAAGTATCTGCAGGCAGAGGCAATTGAGAGTACAAAGACCCTGGGCTTGTGTGACTGGACACCTTGAATTTTTCCTACAAATGCCAGGCTGTGTCCGGTTTGTGCTTAGACATCACCTTCTCACGATATCACCTCTTCACAGTTGCTGTCCCATCCCCACATCAGTGCTCCTTGTCACCTTCTCTGCATGTACCTCTATCTGACATACCACATGTTTATTTAATGGGTATTAGCTCCTTTTCCTGGCTAGAATGGTCACTCAAAGGGGCAAGTACTTCTGGTTTTGTCAGTGCTATATCCTAATTCCCTGAATAATGCCTGGCATATACTAGACCCTTGATATATTTGTGAAATGGATATACTAATGTTTAAAATACCCTTGTGATGTGATCTTTATGTTATCAGTTGAAAGACTGAACCACGCAACCCATAAGTCATAACAACATAAATGGTGAATCTAATGTGCACGTTCATAGTCCCCCTCCTCATGATCCAGTGTGGCATATGCAGTGGAAGGAGGGGCAGGAGGCACTGTCAGAACACCCGGACAGTGCCAATCTCGTATGTCAACGGAGATGAGTCACTTAGTATCTCTGCTATTCTATCTGACATGATGATTTTCAGAATCAAATAGGGTAGCATTATATGGGGTATGACAGTGCCTGGCATAGAGTACGTGCTTGATAAAAATTGGTGAATCTGACTTTCAAATGCTTGCAAAATATAATTTTGATTTTTGCTGGTACAGCTTTCATGGTTCAGATCGTCTCTAAAAAATTAATTTATGATTGCTACATTTGGAATATTCTAGTTATCCATGAAACTGAGTGACATCAGTTTGTGGTAATCATCTGAATGGTTGTAAGTAGCAGTAGTGGGAATAGGAAGTGTGGATCAGCAGAGAGGAATAGCCCGATGTGTGTATGGGGGGGTAAAGGCATGAGCTCAGAGTTCCTAGGGCATAACCTTTGAGGTAGTGGGGAAATGTGAAAGAAATAGGTAAGGAGTAGCTTAAGGGTGATACCCGGAGGCGTGGACATTGTGCTAGAGTAGATGACTGGAAACCATTGAAAGGCTCTAAGCAGGAAGTCCATGGTCTGATAGGCATGGCTATTTTTTTCAATGATATTAATCCATTATAGGACATTTGATAGCCCATATCAAATCCCTCAGTTCTTTTTTCCCATAGTTCTTCCTAATGGCATAGTAATTTGCCAAAGTTTTATGTCTTGAGATCTCACCTTATAGTTCAAATGACGCAATGTTCCCTGGAAAGAAATACATTAGACTTTCTAATCTAATTGATCCTCTCTTTTTATCTGGCAGAATGTAACTGAATTAGGATGCAAAGAATGTGAGGAACTTGAGGAAAAAAATATTAAAGAATTCTTGCGGAGTTTTGTACATATAGTGCAAATGTTCATCAACCCTTCTTGATCGCAACTGATCGTCTTCAGCATTTCTATTTTTAACAAACATCTTCCCACTGCTTAGAAGGAAGGAAACACTCTGCATGTCAGATGTGCTGCCAAAATGTTTTTCTAGCAAGAAGATGATCTGGATCCTAGATCAGATGAACTCTTAGAAATGAAGACATAAAAATGGCATTGAGTAACACAGTGTCTATGAACTGTCCTCATGCTTATTTTGTTCATTTATTTTTAATTTATTATTGAAATTTTACGTATTTGTAGCATAATATAAAATGTTGAATAAAATGGTGTACATATTTTATCTTTTGAAATTGCACTGGTATTTTACCTTTTGTAAGAGAATAGGGGCCATCTGTTCAAGGGTGATAGTCAAATTATTTAACAACGTGCAGGGCTGGACACCACTGCTACCGGTAAACAATATGCTCCAACCAGTGTGAAACTCCTACCAGCCTTCATTTACTTCTCTGTTAGGTGTAGCTCCTGGAGGAAGAATTGACTACCAACGGGAAAGGAGGAACTAGTTGTGAACCGTTGCTGTACTCTGTAATTTAATTATTGATATAATTAATGAAAAAAAAGAGACTGCAAGTACCTGGCATGTAATGTACATCAGCAAACCTTAGGTGGGGGTGGCAATAATAAACCTTCACTGATAGATAGAATTGTGTATAGGAAACTAATGGTTGTAACAATGTTTATATTTCTGCTTTCCCAAATACAGATACTTTATTTTGCTTTTTTTTTTTTTTTTTTTTTGCCATGGTTGTCTAATTAAACCCTGCTAATTTGGTAGAGCCAATATTACCTGACATAAAATTATTGTTTATATATTTTTTGCAATATAATATCTAAACTTTGCAAGCTCTTTTTTAATGGAACTATGACTCAAATGAAATATTCTTGTCTCAACATTAATTTCACGCACTTCATTTCTGGCAGCCTTCACTGAGACACTAGAGGGTAGGAATTTATCTTCCAAGAATTCCATTTCTCTCCATTTCACAGTACAAACCAGTTCAATATTGAAACATTCTTTTATTGCCTGATGTCCCATCATATTCATGTATCTCATTGCTCTAGCCAGTATATCCTTAAAACATTTCTTTCAAGGTAGTTTTGGAGCAATCTATATCCTGTCTAACTTTCAGAGATACGTGCTGACTCAACATGAGTCCTGATCTCAGGCCAGATAAACTATGTTCAGCAGCCACACTTCAGAGTTTAGGGATTGGCATTGTGACCAGTTTTTTTGTTGTTGCTAATTTCATCTGGAATAGAATTTCTTAAGTCTGTCTTTTATTAAAAAAAAATTTCTAGCTGTTCTATTGATGAGGAATAGGAAAAATGTCCATTTTTAACTATAAGCTTCCAATCCAATCCTTAGAGAAAAGTTAGGCTCCATCCAGTGTTTGTTGGGTTGGGTGAAGAAAAACCATAATGGAGTCACATTACCCATAATATTTTACAGTGACCAGGAATCCATTCTGGTTATATAGGCACACAAGTGGGTTTAAATTTTGGCATTTTCCAGTGCTCAAAATTAAGATTTCTCCCACATTAGATACTTAATATGGATCACCTCAGTTGCCCTTACTAAATTCAAGACATATATATGCTACTTCTTAAAACACTCTTAGCTAACTTAAGAAACAAAGTAATCATGTACAACAGCCTGAACTTTATTTTCATGCTTGTATTCTTAACTCTTTCATTTCTGTTTCAAAATTTTTCCTACTTGAACTATTCTCCTTAATTAACCAGCCTAATGTTGTTTGCCTAGACTTGGATGCTATGTTGATGTCTCACACTGCTCTAAATGCTGAAAGTATTTGCTTTATATTACACATAATAAAAAAAGCACAAATCCATAGATTTAGAACCTCAAGTAGTAAAGGCAAGCCTAATAAAAATCAAGTTTATAGTCCAAAGTCATATTGAATTATATTATTACCTTTTCTTAATTTAGGTAAAGAAAAAAAATGTTAGAAAATATTATTTCTACACTCTCCCTGGCAATAAGCATAAAGAGCAAACAAGCAAAGGGTAGGGAATTGCAAACAGAACCAATACATAATTGGTGAGCCCAGAGATTTTTAAAACCCATTGACAAGTCTAATTTTATATACTCTCATTTTTTATCTTAGAACAGAGAATCAATACAATTTTGTTTTGCTGTTGCTATGAAGGGCTTATACATTTTGATGTGTTACTCTTACTGTCTGTCAAATTTTATAGCTCATACGGGCAAACTGATATATACAGTAAGAAAAGCAAGTAATGGGGTTGATCACCCTCCTCACACACACAGATATACTAGAGAACGCATTTTTTCCCTTCATCAGTGTTATACCAGGCTTAGCATAAACTCTCTGCATTCATATGAGTCATGGTTAACATATGCATGTTATGTATAAATATTTTGCCCCAAGGAAATCCCATTTCCATAGAGATTTGGTTCAACGCTTCTGAATGTGTCTGACGACTGAATTTCATCTTCGCTAAGGAATTTATTATGCAAAGTAAACTTTAGCTTCATTGAAAAGTCCCCTAATTGTATGATCTATGTGATATATAATCAACATAGAAGAAAAATTCAGGAATTATTAATAAAGAATTATGATTTTTGTCCTTATTAAAATCAAAAACAGAAACCAGCCTTGAAAATTCCCTGAGCAGGCAAAACTAGTTTAGTCATTCAAAGTTTAATTTGGCTTATTTTGCAAGACTAACTTGACACGAGTCATTTCTTGTTTATGCTTCTGAAAATCATAAAACAAACTGTTTTCCAAGGTTGATAAGAGGTAACCACTGACCTATTCCCTATTACTTAAGAAAATTCTATTATAACCACTGTGAAGAATAAATAGTCACTGCTTTTTTAATATATAGGCTGCTTTATAAAAATGTACCCCTGAACTTCATTCCATATTTTGGTTTAAGTGCACTGTGTTGTGAACTCTTTTCGGTGTTTGGTGTGTGCACAATAAACTTTTACTAATTACTACTTTAGTGATTCACTCATTTTGCTTCTGTTATTTCTGAACTTATGACATTCTATGGTATCAGAAGTGGGATCCAAAGAAGATTTCCAAAGACTCCAAGGATGGTGAACAAATACGTGCTTGTACCCACAGAGCCCACGGAGCTCACTGCTTTCTTGCTGACCCTGGAACTGAAGGTAAGTCTCTGGGATGTGGGCTCCACTCTGCATTCTGAGCTCTCCTACTTTATTGTGCACCCTTGCTTTCAACTTCTTGGTAAGTCATCCTATTTCATTCTATAGTGGGGAAAATGCATGATTCCCTGCATTTTGGAACAACTGTTGGAAAATAGTGCCTCTCGTAGTTAAGATGTCTTGTGGAAACCAGGGGTAAAAATGGGTTCCACCTGGCCTATGAACCAGGTTCTCATGTCTTTTGGAAAAATGGGTGAACTTTTGAAATTATAATGGCCATTTTGGGTAACCATTGACTTATGTAAGTCCAGATTCCAAACCTCTCAGACAATGGAAAGCATTTTCTGATTGATATGCAGAAGCCTTTGAAAGATAAAATGACTCCAAAAGCAGTTCTAAAAAGATTCTTACAACATACAAATAAAAAATCTTTAATAGAAAGCCTTGACTGTCTGAGCAGATAAACTTACCTTAGTTCATCTGCCAGAAACACAGGGTGATCCAGCTGTTCTGTAGAGGTTTGTACCACAGATAGGCTAAAATTTTCAAAACCAAAGCTGTAAGATCTCTGCCTATCAGTACATTTATGTATGTCTATGTGTGCTATATTTCTATCTCTGGGTGGCATTACCAGAGTTAACTTTTAAAAAGCTCTATTTAATTGGCTTAAAGAAAATTAAACATTTATATAAATCAACTACACTCTCAGAAAAAAAAATGTTTTCAAGTTCACATGATCTGGTATAATCTTAAATAAACAAAATCTAGTTTAATAAATGCAGGCATGTCTTAGAAATTCGTTAACAATAAAAAAACTTAAGATGGTTAGCTGTTTGAGTTCTAATCCAAGCATAATTGTTAAAAACAAGTTATTTAAATAAATATTAAGTTAAAAGCTTATACTAAGTCAAACTAAAAAAATAGATATTCATTGACTGTCTAAATCATTTCCCAATAACATAAACATTAAACATAAGTTTGAGTTTATCTACTTTGGTCTTTTAAATTTTTTTCCAGAGAGACAAAAGATATTTG
The DNA here is from genome assembly GCA_029783875.1 of Phataginus tricuspis. Classification (NCBI taxonomy): domain Eukaryota; kingdom Metazoa; phylum Chordata; class Mammalia; order Pholidota; family Manidae; genus Phataginus; species Phataginus tricuspis. The sequence continues at coordinate 12,738,334 of JAQQAC010006877.1, read as the reverse complement.
TGTCTATAAATAAACATGTTTTGTGGCACACTGAAAATTTTACTGTGAGGAAGAATACTTCTAGCAACTGTGAAGTGTATTTATAAATTTCCTAATCTACTACAGGATGCTTAAGATGATAAGTAGTTCACACTTGCCTGCCTCCTAGTTTCCACTGAAAAGCACAGATCACAAATAGTTAAAATTTATACTCAGTATGTAAAAATAAACCACTAGAAATACTAAGGATAGAAGAAAATGAGTGTTTATGGGAGGCAGGCAAATAAAAAGGAGTGTGTTTTTCAGATAAGGAAAATTATGAAGGACATGGTTTTTTGTAAGGGAAAAAAAGAAAGTAATTTTGTGCTAAAATAAAATGATTGTTCCAGAATAAGTAAGGAACAAGATAGGACAAAGTCAAATTAGATATAGAAAGCTGAGGAAGGTTTATAGAAAAAGAATCTTGAGAAAGGAATTTTATGTGAGTTCAAGCTGACTTAGATTGGAATAGATTTATTTACTTAAAAATATTTAGTGTCAAAAGCTACTAGTACAAAATTAAAATTTTGTTCTTTCTCTGTAAAAATCACATTTTTAAAGAAAGATGATTGGTCTACTCTTAAAAAAAAACTGTAAAAAAAGATTTTTCTGTGCCTTTAATGTAATCTGCCTAGAAAACAGGTTCTGTGTTTTGTCTTTATCAGGTCTTTGATTGCTTAGAAAAAAGAGTCTTTTCTATTAAAAGGTCTCAGTGTTTTTGTTTTGCTTTGTTTTGTTTTTACAGTTATATAACCTTCTGTACATACTTTTGAAATCTTTCAATTGTTACTTTCATTGAATGGATAGCCAAGTATTGTTTGACAATGACTTATGATCATAATTTTAACCCTTTTGTGTTTTAAACCTTTTAATATTTTTGAAAAACTTCTCAGAAATTAAATTTTAAATGAAGCTTTTTTTTTAAACTTGAAATAACTTTGGGGTTTTCTAGAGGGTCCTTGGAACATCTCAAAAGACTTGTTTTCTCTCCTTCTAGGAGATATTAAACTAATTAGACTTATTTGATATGTTAGACTACATGAGAAGCATTGTACAATGCTTCATCTTCAAAGAGATTCATGGAAAAGACCCTGACACATACACAACTAAAATTCAGGTCTCTGATAATTCTAAGATCATAACAGTGAACTGGGTAAATTTCCTAAAACTTTTCATGAAAATATTTCGATTGATTCATAAAACTGATAAACCAAGATAAAGCAAAACAAAAATTAATTACAGGAGACTGAATCAATTGATGCAGATTATTATAATTTTATAACTTCACTTAAAACATTGCTAGTTCTTTAATGTTTTGTTACCCAAATTTAAAGGACTCCTTTTTCTCCTCTCTTTAAAGCTATCTATAACTTACAGCAATTTGGTAAAATATACCTCTGCAACAAAGTTGAAAATGTTTTTCTTTTTCTCCCTACCTGATCCCTCCACAATTCAGAAACTCTTATTAAATATTCTTATTTTTCATGACAATGTTAAGTATTTGCAGAAATTCAGCAAGACTCTCTTCTTACAAGAGGACGTGATTGGTCAAGTCCTTGGCTTGGCTTCCCAGTCTTGAGAGGCTTTTGAAAGTCCAATCTGAGATTCCTTACAAAAAGTTCCAACAAGGAAATTTAAAGGAGCCTCCATAGTCACTCGTTATTCTTGACACACTTATGTAAATAATCAAGCCAAATTTATTGAAACTAGACTTAATTTGCAAACAAATTAGTCTTACTGAGGTTATCTTTGATAGGAATGGGGATGATTCTAGAGAGAAAAGTTATGTTTCAGTAATACACCTTTGTGGATATCAGATCCTGGTGCTGTTGTCTTTGAACTTTTGTTTTCTACGTATAAACTAGACTAGATCCCGAATTCTTCTAGTTCTACTCTCCAAACTAAAATTTCCAATTTTTGGAGTCACTATAAAACTAAAAATGCCCTTTTCCTGAAGCCATGCAATTTAAAGCTGGCCAACTTGATCGAAATTTCAGAGAAATCTCCATAACAGCTCATGTGTGCACGATGTTTGTGTCTGTTGCTGAGTGGCCACTCACCAGAGGTATGCACACCACAAACCAGGGAAATCTGTCCTATGTCACCTGCTCACTCTCACCCCTCTGAAAGTGCTTGAATCTGGCATCCAAAAATGTTCTCAAATGGCTGCTCTCCAGACTCAGAAACTGAATATATAATTCGCTCAAACTATTAACCTTTGTTTTACTTTTGTTTCCATGGAAATGCCTCTCATTAAATTACCCGATTGCTCACATCATACAGAGACCTAATTTAGGTGAAAACTCACCTGCCACATAGCCTCCTGAAATAAAACATTCACATTTGTCCTGTCCTAAGTAATCATGAGGATATGCCATTGCTAATATATCATGTTATGTCTATGTAAATAACTTAAAAAAATTGAAGCCCATTTGAATTTTTAATTGGTTAAATCTTGGCTACTGGGAACCTCTTTTCTGGAGAATTTTTCAATCCTTGGCTATTACTCTTCTGATAGTCATCCTATTAACCTCTTACATGCATTGTATATTCTCAAGGGTTTTAAATTCCTACTGTGAGCCACTCACCAAATGATATGCATCGGGATCAGAGACCTGGATGAAATCGCAGTGAACACATAAAAGGTAAAAATGGTGACTACCTGGCTTTCCAGCATGACTCTGCTAGTGGAAACACCAAATGTGTGATTCTTTGCCCGGTCTATATCCATGATGGTACCTGAAAATAACACTATATTGCTGGATCATACTCTCAGCCTGCTGAGAGAATGAGCAAAAGGGAGACATTGTCAAAATAAAAAAACAGACCAGCGTTGAGCAGATAAAACCACTATAGTCATTCAAACAAAGACCAATTTAGCTGATTTTGCAAGAATAACTTGATCAGGGCCATTGGTCGTATATGGTTCTGAAAATCCTAAGCAAAACTTGAACTGTTTCCCAAGATTGATATGAGGTCATCACTAGCCAATTCCCTATCATTAAAAAAAAAACCTTTAATATTGTAACTAGTCATTGTGAAGAATGAACAGTCATTGCTTTCCACCCTATGAGCTGCCTTATAACAGTGAGGCTCAGGGGTAGCCAAATTCCAGGTTCTGATCTGAGTGTTTTCAGTTTGTAAACTTCTTGGTGCATGCACAATAAACTTTTATTAATTACTACTTTGAGGAATCACTGGTTTTACTTCTGTTATTTCTTAACTTTTGACAGTCCTGTGTTTTAGTTATTCAGTCCTGGATTTCAAACTAAGTTGACTAGTAGAAGAACCAAAGAGGAAATTGTAACACAGAAGCAGAGTTGAAAATAGCACATTTAGTTTTTACAGACTGTGTCAACACTTCCAGAATATCATCATCAGAGAGCCCGGTGCCACCTCACGGGTGGGTCGCCCTCATTGGCGTCCTCACCATGAAGGGATTGTCCCCTTCAGTCACCTTGTGGCCCTATTGTTTGGATACCTGCTGTGTGTAAACATGCTGCAGTTACTACTGTGAATAAGGCAGCCATAGTCTCAGCCCTCACAGGATTTACCTTTTAGCAGGAAAGTCGTATTATCACATTAATGACTGAAGTGCTTTCTCAGTTACCGTTCTGTGAAGGGCACCAGATGAGATATAATAAAGAGAGGAGCTGATTCATTCGAGGTATCACGGAGAGACAGTGATGCCAGCTCTGCTCTGAATTATAAGGAATTGTTTGGTTATATTGGGAGAAGAGTGGAAAGAATCAACTGGAGAAACAGCGTGCCCAGTCCTTCGGTTAGGAAGAATGACACCACTGTGCGCAGAGAGCGGAAGCAAGGCCGAGTGACCAGGGGCAGAGAAAGTACTGAAAGGAGCTGGAAAGGTGAGCATAGGCTGGTCTCAGGCTCTGCTAAGGGTTTTACTTTATACTCAAAAACATCAGCAACAACAAAAAAAGACTTATTCTGGCATGTATAAAAAATATAGGGGTTGTTTCTGCTGTTGAGAGGAGTTGAAGCCAAAATCTTTACCACTAAATCCCAGCATAATGAAATTACTTTTAATAACATCATCTTACATGGGCTTCACTACTGCAGTCATTTAATGAATTCCTTGCAACACATAATGGAGATCAACTTCACATAATTATTCATTGTCAAAAACAACGAACCTGTTTTTGGTACCTATGTCATGAAAGGTCAAGGTCATGAGGATTAACATGTAAGTCCAGTGTTGGTTTCTGAGGAAGGTAAGAATTACTCCGTGGTCAAAATCCTCATACTGGAAAGGCTTCTTGAAAGAAGGACTTTCTAAATCGCTTTTTAATGACAACTATTTGATATAAGGAAGGCCAATTACTCTCATCAAGAAAAATGAGGTAGAGGAAGGAACCAGGATATAACGGCAGTGTCCTCCTAATGAATGACGGAGCACACTTAAAACCGGAAGTGGAAAGATTCGAGATAGGAGTGATTGGGTTGGAGAGAGAAAGCTTCACAGCACAGCTGTACTACATATGATCAGAGACTCTCAGGTTAGGCTGTACAATAGCTTAGAAGAGATAAACGCTGATGTTTTTAAAGAACAGGATAAGAAAAAAGCAACATTTCTCAAGAAGTGACAACTAGGAGCCTGAAGGTGAGACATGAATGTCACTGCAGTTGTGGTCTCACCTGACAAGTGCTGTCTTTCCGAAGGTTTTAAAGGTCCTGGTCATCAGCCAGGTTCAATTTCATGAATTGATTTAATAAGATGGAAGCCCCTGGTGTGTCTGTCACTCCTGCTCTCTAAGGACACAACAGGCTGATGGAATAATAATCTTCTTATGCCTTTATGGTTCTTGAAGTTCACCAAGCACTTTTATCTATATTATTATTTTTTTGATCCTCTTATTTTTTTATGTTTATTTTTATTTTATTAAAGTATCATTGACTTACACTCTTATGAAGGTTTCACATGAAAAACATTGTGGTTACTGCATTCACCCATATTATCAAGTCCTCCCACAACACATTGAAGTTACTGTCCATCAGTGTAGTAAGATGCCACAGTGTCACTACTTGTCTTCTCTGTGCTACACTGTCTTCCCAAGTGAATCCCCAACACACCATGTGTACTAATCATAATACCCCTCAATCCCCTTCTCCTTCCCCACCTGCCTTCCCCCACCCCTCCTCTTCTGTAACTGCTAATCCCTTCTTGGAGTCTGTAAATCTGCTGCTGTTTTGTATCTTCAGTTTTGCTTTGTTGTTACACTCCACAAAAGAGGGAAATCATCTGGTACTTGTGCTTCTCTGCCAGGCTTATTTCACTGAGCATAATACCCTCTATATCCATCCATGTTGTTGCAAATGGTAGGATTTGTTTTCTTCTTATGACTGAATAGTATTCCATTGTGTATAAGTCCCACCTCTTCTTTATTCATTCATCTACTGATGGGCACTTAGGTTGCTTCCATATCTTGGCTATTGTAAATAGTGCTGCAATAAACATAGAGGTGAATATATCTTTTTGAATCTGGGATCTTGTTTTCTTTGGGCCAATTCCTGCGAGTAGAATTCCTGGGTCAAATGGTATTCTATTTTTAGTTTTTTGAGGAACCTCCATATTGGTTTCCATGATGGTTGAACTGATTTACATTCCCATCAGCAGTGTAGGAGGATTCCCATTTCTCCACATCCTCACCAGCATTTGTTGTTCCTAGTCTTTACGATGTTAGCCATCCTAACTGGTGTGAGGTGATATCTCATTGTGGTTTTAATTTGTATTTCCCTGATGATTAGTGATGTGGAGCATCTTTTCATGTGCCTGTTGGCCATTTGAATTTGTTCTTTGAAGAAGTGTCTGTTCACATCCTCTACCCATTTTTGAATAGGGTTATTTGCTTTTTCGGTGTCGAGGCACGTGAGCTCTTTATATATTTTGGATGTCAACCCCTTATTGGATATGTCATTTATGAATATATTCTCCCATACTGTAGGATGTCTTTTTGTTCTGCTGATGGTGTCCTTTGCTGTACAGAAACTTTTTAGTTTGATATAGTCCCACTTGTTCATTTTTGCTTTTGTTTCCCTTGCCTGGGGTGATATGTTCATGAAAAACTTGCTCATGTTTATATTCAAGAGAGTGTTGCCTATATTTTCTTCTAAGACTTTTATGGTTTCGTGACTTACATTCAGGTCTTTGATCCATTTTGAGTTTACTTTTGTGTATGGAGTTATAGAATAATCCAGCTTCATTTTCTTGCATATAGCTGTCCCGTTTTGCCAACATCAGCTGTTGAAGTGACTGTCATTTCCCCATTGTATATCCATGGCCCCTTTATCATATATTATATATGCGTGGATTTATATCTGGGCTCTCTCTTCTGTTCCATTGATCTATGTGGCCCTGTTGTTGTGACAGTACCAAATTGTCTTGATTACTGTGGCTTTGTAGTAGAGTTTGAAGTTGGGAGCATAATCCCCTTCATTTTATTCTTCCTTCTCAGGATTGCTTTGCCTATTCGAGGTCTTTTGTGATTCCATATGAATTTTGCAACTATTTGTTCTAGTTCATTGAAGAATGCTGTTTGTATTTTGATAGGAAGAATTAATATTTTCAAAATGGCCATCCTGCCTAAAACAATCTACAGATTCAGTGCAATTGCTATCTATGAGCAGAGGATGAATTTCCATTTATTGGTGTCTTCTTTAATTTCTCTCATGAGTGTCTTGTAGTTTTCAGGGTTTAGGTCTTTCACTTCCTTGGTTAGATTTATTCCTAGGTATATTATTCTGTTTGATGCAATTGTGAATGGAAATGTCTTCTTGATTTTTCTTTCTGCTAGTTCTTCATTATATATAGTAATGAAACAGATTTCTGTGTATTAATTTTGTATCCTGCAACTTTTCTGAATTAGGTATTAGATCTAGTAGCTTTGGAGTGGATTCTTTAGGGTATTTTTATGTACAATATCATGTCATCTGCAAACAGGGACAGTATAACTTCTTACCAATCTGGATGACTTTTATTTCTTTGTTTTGTCTGATTGCCATGGCTAGGACCTCCAGTACTATGTTGAATAACAGTGGGGAGAGTGGGAATCCTTTCCTTGTTCCTGATCTTAAAGGAAAAGCTTTCAGCTTCTCGCTGTTAAGTATGATGTTGGGTGTGGGTTTGTCATATATGGCCTTTATTATGTTGAGGTACTTGCCCTCTATACCCATTTTGTTGAGAGTTTTTATCATGAATGGATGTTGAGTTTTGTTGAATGCTTTTTTAGCATCTGTGGAAATAATCATATGTTTTTTGTCCTTTTATTTCTTGATATGGTGCATGATGTTGATGGATTTTCTAATATTGTACCATCCTTGCATCCCTGGAAAAAATCCCACTTGATCATGATGGATGATCTTTTTAATGTATTTTTGAATTTCATTTGCTCGTATTTTGTTTAATATTTTGGATCTATGTTTATCAGGGATATTGGTCTGTACTTTTCTCTCTTTGTGGTGTCTTTGCTGGGTTTGGTATTAGAGTGATGCTCTAATTTTTGGTATAGAATGAGTTTGGAAATATTCCCTCCTCTTCTACTTCTTGGAAAACTTTAAGGAAGATGGATATTAGGTCTTCACTAAATGGTTAATAAAATTCAGAGGTGAAGCCATCTGGTACAGGCATTTTGTTCTTAGGTAGTTTCCTGATTACAAATTCAATTTCATTGCTGGTAATTGGTGTGGTCGTATTTTCTGTTTCTTCCTGGGTCAGCCTTGGAAGGTTGTATTTTTCTTGAAAGTTATCCATTTCTTTTTGATTATCCAGTTTGTTAGCATATAATTTTCATAGTGTTCTCTAATAATTATTTGTATTTCTGTGGTGTCTGTAGTGATTTTTCCTTTCTCATTTCTGATTCTGTTTATGTGTGTAGACTCTCTTTTTTCTTGATAAGTATGACTAAGGGTTTATCTATTTTGTTTCTTTTCTTGAAGAACCAGCTCCTGTTTTCATTGATTCTTTCTATTGTTGTATTCTTCTCAATTTTATTTATTTCTGCCCTAATCTATATTATATCTCTCCTTCTACTGACTTTGGGCCTCATTTTTTGTTCTTTTTATAGTTTCATTAACTGTGAGTTTAGATGGTTCATATGGGATTGTTCTTCTTTCCTGAGGTAGGCCTGTATTGCAATATACTTCCCTCTTAACATGGCTTTCACTGTGTCCCACAGATTTTGCAGTGTTGAGATATTATTGTCATTTGTCTTTATATATTGCTTGATCTCTGTTTTTATTTGTTCATTGATCCATTAATTAGTTAGGAGCATGCTGTTAAGCCTCCATGTGTTTGTGGGATTTTTTGTTTTCTTTGCATAATTTATTTCTAGTTTCATTCCTTTGTGGTCTGAGAAGCTGGTTGGTACAATTTCAATCTTTTTAAATTTACTGAGGCTCTTTGTGTGGCCTAGTATGTGATCTATTCTGGATAATGTTCCATGTGCACTTGAGAAGAATGTGTATCCCACTGCTTTTGGGTGTAGAGTTCTGTACATGTCTGTTAGATGCATCTGTTCTAATGTGTTGTTTTGTGCCTCTGCGTCCTTACTTATTTTCTCTCTGGTTGATCTGTCCTTTGGAGTGAATGGTGTATTGAAGTCTCCTAAAATGAATGCATTGCATTGTATTTCCTCCTTTAATTCTGTTAGTATTTGTTTCACATTTGTAGGTGCTCCTGCATTGGGTGCATAGATATTTGTAATGGTTATATCCTCTTTTTGGACTGAGCCCTTTATCGTTATGTAATGTCCTTCTTTGTCTCTTGTGACTTTCTTCATTTTGAAGTCTATTTTGTCTGATACAAGTACTGCACCTCCTGATTTTTCTCCCTATTAGTTGCATGAAATATCTTTTTGCGTCCCTTCACTTTAATTTGTATATGTCTTTTGGTTTGAAGTGCATCTTTTGTAGGCAGCATATAGATGGGTCTTGCTTTTTTTTCCTATGTCTTTGTCTTGTGACTCTATGTCTTTTGATTGGTGCATTCAGACCATTTATATTTAGGGTTATTATCGATAGGTATGTACTTATTGGCATTGCAGGCTTTAGATTTGTGGTTACCAAAGGTTCAAGGGTAACTTCCTTACTATCTAAACATTCTAATTTAACTCATTTTGTATGCTATTCAAACACAATTTAAAGGTTCTTTTTTTTCCCACCTTTTTCTTCCTCCTCCATTCTTTATATATTAGGTATCATATTCTGTACTCTTTTTCTATCCCTTGACTGACTTTTGGGGTGGTTGATTTGATTTTGCATCTGCTTAGTAATTAATTGGTCTACTTCTTTTACTGTGGTTTTATTTTCTCTGGTGACAGCTATTTAGCCTTAGGAACACTTTCATCTATAGCAGTCCCTCCAAAATACACTGTAGAGATGGTTTGTGGGAGGTAAATTCTCTCACCTTTTGCTTATCTGGAAACTGTTTAATCCCTCCTTCAAATTTAAATGATAATCTTTCTGTGTAGAGTATTCTTATTCTGCTTCATTGTATTATATATATCATGCCACTCCCTTCTGTCCTGTAAGGTTTCTGTTGAGAAGTCTGATGATAGCCTAGTGGGTTTTCCTTTGTATGTGATCTTTTTTCTCTCTCTGGCTCCTTTTAATACTCAGTCTTTATCCTTGATCTTTGCCATTTTAATTATTATATGTCTTGGTGTTGTCTTTGTTGGGTCCCTTGTGTTGGGAGTGCCCCTCCATGGCCCGAGAGACTATCTTCTTCCCCAGATTGGAGTTTTTCAGCAGTTACCTCCTCAAAGACACTTTCTATCCTTTTATCCCGTTTACTCTCTCTTCTTCTTCTGGTACCCCTAAAATGCAAGTATTTTTCCATTTTGGATTGGTCACACAATTCTCTCAATGTTCTTTTAATCCTACAGATTCTTTTTTTCTCTCTGTGCCTCAGCTTCTTTGTATTCCTCTTCTCTAATTTCTATTTTATTTACTCTCTCCTTTACTTCATCTAATCTGCTTTTAATCCCGCCATTGTGTGTTTCATTTCAGATACTGTATCCTTCAAAGTTTGTATCTCATTCCTGAATTCCTCCCTGAGTTCTTGAAGATTTGTCTATAGCTTCCTGAGCATGTTTATGATTTTTATTTTGAAATCTCTTTTAGGAAGATTGATGAGTTCAATTTCTCTTGGCCCTCCTTCTGGTGTTTGTGGGATTTTGGTTTGAACCAGGTACCTTTGATGTTTCATATTTGTAGGTGGTGCCCTCTAGTGCCCAGAAGCCCTACTCTCTGGAGCTGCTCAGCCCCTGGAGCAATTTCAGTGGTCACAGGTGAGCAGCACTTGTTCCTGTTGGGAGTAAAGAGATCTTTCCTGCTTCCCAGCTACAGTGCCTGTCTCCACTGCTAGGGCCAGTGGGCTGAGCATGCAGGTAGAAGCCTCTATGCTTTGCACTTGTAGCTGCTGTTGGCGGGGCCGCCCTCTGTCTGGCCTGGAGTGATGGTGGGGGTAGCTGGTTTGTGAGCTTGTGCCAACTGGAGTGAAGGCGCAACACTCTGCGTATCACTTTGGGGGGCCTCGGAGCTGTGTAGCCAGCCAGGGGAATGGAACGCTTAAAGCTCCTGAAAGTTCTCAACCTGCTGGACAGAGTGTGCCTGCATAATTTTGTCCACCTGTCCTTTCTCCTGAGCAGTAAGCTCTAAGCAATACTTGCCCCTTTATCAGCCCTCTTACTGTTAGGAAGTCTCTCAATCTGCCCACTTTTCTTTTGTCCCAGAGCAGCTGGATGTGGAGCTCTGTTTTCCACAAGCAGCTGGAATCTCAGTCTCTCCAAGTATTCTGCCTGTTTTAGCTTTCCAAGCCGACTAATCTCCCGGACACCATGTAGTGTAGGTTCTTGCTTCCAGAGCAGATCTCCAGGGCTGGGTGTTCAGCAGTACCAGGCCTCCACTCCCTCCCCACTCCATTTCTCTTCCTCACTCAGATGAGCTGGGATGGGGGAAAGGCTTGGGTCCCTCTGGATCACGGCTTTGGTATGTTACCCTTTGTCTTGAGGTCTGCTGGTTTCTCCAGGTTTAGACAGTCTGCCACAGCCTTCTTTCCTGTTGCTCTTTCAGGACTTGATGTATTTGCTAAATTTTCATATTATATATAGTTTTTGGATGAGTTTTCTGTCTCACCTCTCATTCTGCCATCTTTATTCCCTCTTATCTGTATTATTTTATTTGATAAGAGATTCCTGACCCTCGTGGGTAAAGATGAGAAGTGATACAAAGCCTATGAAACATTTTGCTTATGTTGCTGATATGTAAAAAACTAAAAAGAAAGAAAAAACGCCTGAAAATTTTTGTCCATGCTCAGCTATCTATGCCCTATTGCCTTCTATATTTTCTTTCTAACAATCATTAGCATAATACTTGGGGTGAAAAACTATTTGTTGTTAAAGAAATAAAAAAAGAGTTTAAGCATGCCTTTTATTTCATATTTTGATATTTTTTTCTTCACCTAATTCTATTCTGGTGTTTTGTTTGCCTGGCCCAGATGGCAAATGCACCATTAAGTTTATCCATCCTGAATTAATTATCTTTTTATAGTAAAATAAAATCCTCTCCTCTTGACAAGTAAAATGGTTGTGCTGTATTTATGAATAAATAAAGACAGCTGTTACACACACGATTATTAATAGCACTGCTTCAGACATCTTATCTGAATAGAAATCCACGCTTTTCAATATATGTAAGCTCTTGGTGTCCCAGAGTTTCTGAAAGAGTGAAACCACAACCTGTTAAGCACATTGCAGCATAATAATAAAAATATCATACTTTTTATAGAAGAGGCACTCAGTTCAAATTGCAGACATAAGGCAGTACTCTTTTAAATGATTATTGTCTTTGCTGGTCATTTGGACTGGATTGTTCATTGCATCACAGGTTAAGAATCTAGAGAACAGCAAAGCAGCTCTCCTAGAAACAAAGTTAATAGGCAGCTGCAGACTTCGTCTAAATGCTCACAAGGATACAGGCTCCTGCTTTTTCAGTGGAATGGCTTTTTAGTGGGTGAAACGGACACTGCAGCAGGGATTTTCCTTTGGTAAGAAAGGACAGGTTTGCAAAGCAGAGGAATCTTTTCCCCCTACAGGCAGGACTTCTGAACTGAGCCAGGAAAGGTGCAACCCCTTTTTACCATGAGGAGATCCTAACTCTCTGAGGTCTCTATCTGGGCTCCAGACTTCCTGTTTAAAAGAACTTGGATTCCCAGGAGGCCATACTGTTTCTCAGCAGAACCAACGTGTCCCTCATTCATTTCTTAGTCATCTTCATTTCCACAAACAGCCATAAACATACTAAAAGGAATAAATATATGCAGACAGTGCCATACTGAGGGCCCTCTGTGGAAGCCTCAGGTGTAGGCTTCAATTGAGTGCGTTGTCTATAAAGAACTGAAAAGCAATAATAAAACTGAATGGAAGGCCTTTGTGATCATTGTGTGCCAGTGACTCTAAACAATGCTAGTGGCAAAACACCTTCCCTGAGAAAACAATTGCTCAGGTTACAGTTGTTTCCAATAATATATACATAATCTGCAAATTAGCACACATTTATTCCTTATCCTTCAAAAAACATTATATTCTGCATGGAAGTAAGTTTGGACACCTCAGTTACATGGGTGGCTGACCCTCCGCCCCAGTGCAATCAGTTGACCATCACTCCTAAAGAGGTCAGCCCTCACGCTGGCTTGAACAGTGTTGTTTCACCTCTCTGGTCTTGTATTCTTTACACAGATTGAAATCAACCATGATAACACAGCAGTTGTGAAGGTTAAGAAACTGAATCTTACCTCCAAGTTGATTTGTGTTAGTGTTTAAAACTAAAGAAGAGAGAAAACCATGAGGTGTAATAATTTATAGTGAACTTAGATTTTAGTTCATTCATGACATTACTGAATGTGATTAATATCCTTGGACTTGAATTATGCTTTTTAAAAACTGTTGTTTGATTTAAAACTCTAGAAAAATGAAGAAAATGAAGTGTTTCATCCATTGTATGATTTAGTAATTGTCTAAGCTGTATCTTTTGCAGATGCTTCAGTTTTATTAAAATCTACTATTTAGTTACTAGTCAGTTATTTACATTAAATGTTTCTTTATCAGATTGTTACTAAATAACCAAAGTCTAAACTGTTTTGTAGATTTAAATCAATTAAATAGTTGTGGGGGTTTTTTCTACAGAATCTTAGAGGAATTTTATATTTGCAGTATTTTTGTGAAAGTAGCAACCGGTTCATAATTATCCTGAATTTTGTAAAGAAATTTATGTGGGGTATCAATACCAACATGAAATTACCTTCACAGTGAATCCTCTTCTAGGAACACTGATAGTGATGTAGAGAAAGAAAATGTCAGCAAATTTCAGCACCTGACCATTCATATCTGAAAACCGCCAAAACAAGCTGTCCATTTGCTATGTTTTTTGGCTTAGTAGCTGTTTGCCTGGGAGAAGGTTGCCTTTAAGTCAATTTGACTACTGGCCTCTCTCATCCCTATTTCAAATTCAACACTTGTTTTCACCAGTTAAATTGGTTAACTGTCTACTACAATTATATTGGTTAATTATCGACTATAGTGAATATTGCAATATTCTCCACTCTTATCCTATTTTCCGAATCATTTTCAAGCTACTCTTCCTATCTGCTAGATGTCACCTACCTCACAAAAATTAACCTGTGGTGTTTACCCTATTACTGCTGCTGATGGTAATGGTTTACATTATTTATGTCATAACCTTGGTTATTCATCTTATCTTCTAACCTTCTAAGATTGTCAAGAATCGAATATGTCTAGGTTGCATTGCAACACAACTCCAAGTGTCAGGTGAAGCTGGGGTTTCAAATGCTTAGGAATAGGTCACGGTTATTCCTTCTTGTAGTTTAGCCAGTTCACTGTCCTTTCTAGTGAATGATTTCATGCTATCACCATTAAACAACAAAGGCAGGAAAATTTGGTCACTACTCTTTTTTGAGCCAAAGATCAAGGTCATGATTAAATGGAATTTACATTAATCTGACCTACTATCAAATTCTCTTCATTGATAAAGTCCTTCAGCAGATGGTAGTAAATAAATGTGGTCGAAAACAGAAGTCCTAATCCATAAATTTTCAATTCTTGAAGTTGCCATTTGTAAAAAGAGACCACAGTATAAAAAAATGGAGGGAAAGAAAGACTGGTGTGTTATTCCTGAAGACTATTAAAGCTCAAGGTTAGCAGCCAAACATAATTCTTGTTTAATTCTCCCATTACTACCTAATCCTGTTTTTGTCAGGAACACTTTTCATGAAATGTCACTTCAGGCATGGTAATTTATATTAGCTACAAAATGAGGACCCTTTCCATGGGGACCCCCAGGCAAGCAAGTACATCAGTGACCATGCACATTGTCTCTGAGATCTCCCTGGAAGCCACAGCTATTAACTTGATAAATACCATCAAGAAAAAAAAAGTCACTTCTTTTTTTCTGACATATAGGTCAGAGTGCTCTCGCCCCCCTTTCTGATGTCTCGTCCTGGAAGAAAAAAAACTTTTGGTTTCTAGAACTGTTGCTTAATTTTAGAGCCTCCATCTAAAAAGGGAGGATTTGTCTTCTGCAGTCCAGGGTGTTTTGATGTTCCCAAGGGACTCCAACTATCTTCAGTGAGCTGAGTGACCCCCATAAGAGACCGGCTGCTCAGATATAAATGAGGAGGTCTTTACTAGTATCTGTAACACTGCAGTGTTCTTAATATACTTATAGAGGCCATGCATGTGGTTGATCATTGGCAGTGAGGCAAGAAAATACAACAGAGTAAAATTCATTGGTAGTGCCTCAGAGAGACAATTTGAAGAACAAATCTCTAGGAATGAAGCCCCTTGTAGATATATCATATGATTTTTCAGTAACTCAACTATTACATTGGTAAACAAGGATATAAATTGCTGACTATGACATTTGACTACAAGAACAGACCTAATGTTTACTCTTAGCCATGAATAGGGCAGGAGAATATTCTTTGATTCTAAAAGTAATTGAAGTTTATGGAAACCATTGTTAGGATGGCTAATAGAATTTGTTGCATGGCCAAAAACCTTCCACAGTAAGCTTACCATCTTATAGCTAACTTCTGATTGGACATAGTTTGCAAATGCAAAGCTACAACAGCATTGCCCCTTTCTCTCCGTCATGTACTACAGAACTTTGGGTATCAGAACTCTGAGTTTTCCATCTTTCAGGGCTAAGTTGCCCAAACCTCAAGGAGGATGAGGCGGGGGAAAAGAAGGCAGAGTCACACTTCTCTCTATGTGTAACTCCATAGAGTTTTAATAAATGGAAATTTATTGTTATACACATTCTTGGAAATGTTATAGGAACTCTAGAATCTTGAAGGGAACATGATGAAGGCTAAAGTATGTCTCTTGAAGGAAGTAACATCAAAAATTTAAAGGATGAGAAGAAATTTACCAAAAAAAAAAAGTAGTGGGTGGAGAAGGACATTCCAATAACTTCGCCCTGACCTCAGGACTTCGCTTACCTCGCTTTCCCCTCTTAGATGCTCTCTCCCTGCCCCTGTGCCGGTCTCTGCCTTCCTCACTCCCAACGGAGAGCGGCAGAAGATGTAGGTCTGCTCAGTGTACATGTCTCATTCCAGGATCATGTTGGACTAAAGCTTTTATGACTTTTTTTTTTATCTTAAATGCTGAGTAGGTTGTTTTCTGTTAGAACAAGGACAAAATTATTTTTCATTTTCTGCCCACCATCAGTTTCTCCAACGACTAATGATTTGACTTTCTCTGTGCAGCTAAAATGACTTAAGTGCAACATTGTTATGGTGGGTGATCTTACTTTAACATCCGAGCAATCACACACTGGAAAATTAATCAAACCGAAATGATGGCTGGTGCTTGAGGAAGAAGGCAGGGTCCGCCGAGAGGCTGGTTCTGAACAATCTGCGAGAGTGCAGGTGGTTCATCTGACCCAGAAGCTGTTATATTCTGGGAAGAATTATCAAGAGAGCATGAGCTCTGGCTTTCCTGGTAGTCTCTGAGAGTAGCTTAAATTCTTTTGTGCCCTTGACATTTCAGACATTTCTGATAGATTTTGGTGATTTTTTGAGTTCCCTTTGTGGTTCTATATAAAATCCTCAGCTTAGTCCAGTGCCTCTTACATCAGCAGATAGGCTCTGTGTAGTCACTGGACCCACACCTGCCGGGCTTCACACCACAGTAACTCCCTGGTGGCTGCAGCCTTGTGACTGTACATTCACTGAAATATCATGACATTTATATTTTACATTATGGGGTCAACACAGGAACTCCGGGGTCAAAGCACAAAAGCTGGCTGCCAGAGCTACCTCCTCCAAAGAGGATTCCGAGAGTGATACAGGCATCCAAGAAGCTTGCATCAGAAGCTTTCACTAGTTTGGGTTTTGGCACCTCCAGACCTCAGGACAGCACTCTTGCAAGCTATCTGGGTTGATGGCACCATGGTCCTCTTAGCTTTGACACTGTAAGCCCATCCCCTGAATCCCAAAGCTCAGCATGAAGGCCAAGAAAGGAAAAATAAACTATTAGGAAAGAAATAATTGAATGTTTATTTAATCCTTAGACAGAGGAGAGTTAGCTTGGCTTCCCAGTCCAAGAATCCTTAAAGTCACTAACATTGCCAGCTCCATGAGAAGCAGAGTTCCTGGAGAGACAAGAGGCAAAAAGACCCCTCCCCTCATGCACACCCTGACTGAGCCCTTTAGTCCTCTCCTATTATATAAACCCGTTAGTCTAACATCTCTGGGCCTAATCCTGCTTTGTCTTGGGGTTTATAGGGTGTTTCTGTGTAGCTGGAGAGGTGTTTAGAGTTCAACTTGTGTAGTTGTCCAGGTGAGGATCTTGTTGGTTGGGGGTTATATTGCCTGTAAGTGGCAGTGAGGAAAAGGAACAGTCGCAAGTCCCCCTAGAGTGTCCAACATTGGGTTCCATAGAAAAACTGTAGGAGAATTATGGAAAGTTGAATTATGCAGACCAGTTTTAAAAATTCCTGATGTTTGAAATCAAATAAAAATTCCTCAGTCTGGATTCTGAAACTTTCTATTAAATGGGCATACTTTAATCCTCCACACTTATTTCTCTAGTTCCCCAAAACTTCCTCCTCCACTAACCTCTTCAGTAATGCCATCCTCGAATAACTGAACCCCGCCTTTCCACCCTTCCACAAATCCCAATCCCACAGTCTGTCTCAGGGTAAACTGTGTCTCCCTCAGGAAACTTTAACCACAACCTCTAGGATATCTGGGTCTGTCCCATTCTTCAGAGTCCACAGTAAAAATGTATGCATTGTGCCACACTATTATATTATTTCTTGAGTATAATCAAGTTATTTCAAATGGGTATGATTTGTTTCTCAACAAAGGCAACATATTCATATCCAGTTTCTCTCAGGAGAAATCTTTTTTCTTTTATGCCTCTCCAGGGCACTAGTAAATCATTCATTCATTCCACCTGCAAATGTGTGTGACTAGATGGATAGATGAATGGACCTAGAGATCTCCAAAATTAGTTCATCTGAAGGTGAGAGTGAATAATGTAGGGTCAAAAAGGACAAAATAAAGCCAGATACCATTTACTTTAGCAGAAACACATGTAAGAGAGACCCACAGCAAATCCCTAAGAGGAAGTCCGCAGTAAGCATTCTGAATCAATTACTGAGCTGTTGGAGAGGCTCCTGCATAAGCCAGATATTTCTTTTCTTCCCTGGTTCCTCACACAGCTGTGTTTCATCATAATCGACCCAGTCAACTGTTCTTCACTCATTTTTCTTTTTCTTAAATTAGGTAAGTCCTCCATGTTTGTTTTGGGAAACTTAGAGAATTCAAATTTTAATAAAGAAAAAGTAATCACACATAATACTACCACTTAAAGATAATCACTACAAATAATTATTTTTTTAATTTTTCAATTTTTGTGTATGTACACTTAAGATTTATTGTATATAATATTTTCTGATTTGCTTTCACCTAATTTGTTGTTAACCTCATTTTAGTGGCCATAAAGCAGTCTATTGTATTAATGTAATATGCTTTCTTATTAAAAGCTTTTTTTTCTACTGTTGGACATTGGTTACTTTATGCTATTTCATTGTTATGAATTATCTGTTCAGTGAGTACCCTTGAGACAAATATTTTTTGCATACTTTTAATTACTTTTCAAGGATATATGCTTTTCAAAAAAGGGTATGGACAACTCTAAGGATGCAATGGGAGCCTTCTCCACTTTTCGCATTTCTGCTTCTGTCCATAAGAAAGACTATGAACATGCCCCAGATTTTTCACTTAAAAAACTATGGGAGGAGATACATCTGATCTTCTGCACCCCATTTCCCAGCCCTCTCATTGATAAGAGGGCTCTTTCCACTAGTTTTAGGATTGTTAAATTAAAAGTCAGATCTGAATGCCCTGGGGCCTTCTGCCTTGTCTCATGCTTCCAGCACCTCGTACTTGGGTCTGGGCTGGACCTCTAACGAGCTTTCTTTGAACGGGCTGCACTCTCAGCTCCTTTGTTGTGATCATGACTGAGTGGGGAGGTGAGTTGAAACCAGAATTCTTTCTCTTGATTTTAGGTTCTTGTGTTTGGGTAGATAAGTAGAGTCAGGTTCAAAGATGAAGGATTAGGAGATGAGAAGTCTTACCTAAGACCCCTGACCTAAACCAGACTCTCAGTCTGCGTCAGTGTTTCTGTGAAAGGAATGAAGGCAGGCGTGGTATTAAGCATTGGAGAATATTAAATAGACCAGCACTTTACTTGCTCATGATTTCTTCTGTGCATCCTCTGTCATTAGGAAAACCTAGAGCAGAGAACGGATGAGTAGAATACTGAAGTGTAAAATCTGCGCCTGCTTCCTTCAGAACATTCTCATGTGCATGAAAAGGACTCAGAGCATGTTATCAAGTACATTTGTCATGTTTTTGACAAGAAGTTTTAAGTGTCCCTGTTGTCATGGTCAAATCAATCAAATGTTTTCTTCATGGTTTGAGCCCTTGTGTCTTGGACAGGCTTTCCTCACTCCTCATGCAAGTCCAGGGATCTTTCCTTCAGGTATATTTTTGGTTTCATTTTGGTTTTCAAATAGTTTGACCCATTATTTTGGTTCTAGGTATGAAGTAGGGGGTCTCAGTTCATTATTTCTGCAAAAGATTAGCCACTGACATTTTATTAAATGATCATTCTTCTCCATATATACACTTAGACCCCTTTGGGGCCTCTTTTTATTCTTTTTAATTTACCTGCCTGTTATTCGTGTTATTTGAGCCAACCGAGAACATTCTGCTGGTCTTAGCAATATGAACAATATGTTGAGAAATAACATTTAAATATTAGATTGGGAAGAAAATTTAAGTGTCAAGTTTTACTCTGCACAGAATGATGAATTCAGCGTTTTGCAAAATCTTTTAATAAGGGGAAACAAAGAGAATATAACTGTATGAATAGAATTCATATAACTAAAAAAGGAGTGTGTCTGTCACAAGGAGCTTTGGTCTTAAATGGAACAGAGACAAAGGAGAGTCACAGAGGCGAACGAATGTGGAGAAAAATCAGGTGTCGGCTCCTTGGGAAAAGGGTTCCTCCACTCAACACTTTCCGGAGACAGCTGTCGACCCGCGAGGTGGCCCAGGAACCAGCCTCTCAGTGTCGGAACGTCACTTCACATCTGAATTTCATTTGCTCCCTTTGCTCTGACTTGCTCAGTGAGCAAATTTCTGAGTAAAAGCTGACTTCCTATTGGCTTTTCTACAGGGAGAGAAAGTGCTGCCCTGAGGATGCAGGTGTCTGGTCCCCTGGATGTTACACATCTCATTGGAAGTTTTTCAGTTACCTGCCTCTTAGGAGCAGGTTGATGGTGGTGTCACTGAGATATTGGTCTGTATGTATAGAAACAGCACAATGACTCTAAATAGTTTAGTTTTGTTTCCCTGAGCAGAGCTAATAGAGTTTATGTAATAATCAGATATTCAACCTTGGTGTCAACTGAACCAAACCATCTAGGTGCCTAATATAAGCACACTTTCTCTGTTTCCATAAATTAAAGTTCATTTTCACTTTTTTTTGGATTTTAAATGGGAAGAGAACAAGGTCTCTGGGCCCCCCACTTAAAAATGCCAAATGATTTTAAGAAATATTTAAATAAGAACATATGGACATTTCCCCCAAGAAAACATCTTCACGTTAAAAATGTGTTAACTCCTTATAAAAAATTCCAAGAATCTGCCCACAGCTACTTGTATTGCATCAACTCCAAGAGGTCCTCAAGTTTAAGTAAAATTTTGCAGACTACTCAAAGAAAGAAAAGTGGTATTCATATATGTGGAAGAATCCTATTTAATTTATTTTTCAAATCCTGAAAAATAAATAAGTGGGTCTAATTGCCTAGCAATCATCCATCAAGTAGGAGGTGAAAAAAAAGGAAATCTCTTTGCAAATCTGTTTCTTTTCTTTTTGAGATAATCTAGTTCCAAATGATGACTCAAAAAGTACTTGTCTTCTCTCAAGTTCTTTTCTCTGTGATCCAATAAAAGTGAAAATGATTTTTGAAAGGTTTGTTATATGGGTAAAGAAATATGGTGCGTTCATGTTCGTCTTCAACTTTGAGAGGGGTGGCACTTTATAACAAGTTGGCAGTTCCAGAAGACACTGAAAAATTTCTAAGTAGATAATAAACTAACTTACCTTCTTTCCTTTCTCACTCTCTTCAACCCATTCAATTTCCTTCCTCGCCAAGTTAAAGATTGGAATGCCCCTCCCTCAGTGTGTGCCTTTTCAGCTAACGTTATGCCTTTTCTTCCCCTTTTACCTGTACACAAATATTAGAAAGAGAGGACCATATATTTATTTGGAGTGATGCATTACTTGTGATGATCTAAACTCAGGAGTTGGTATTACAAAATAAACTATGTTCCCATCTGTTCATGCAACTTTTTTCTACAGATAATTTTCCTCTACTTATTTAAAAATAAAAGGACTGAAATTTCACTAATATTCAAATTTGAGAAATTAAGTTTGGGCATATGTATCAGGGAGAAAATGTAACTCTGTACAGACTTGTCTTTAGGACCCACACGTGCTGTTCTGCTCTATTAAATTGTCTCTTTTTATTAATCAGAATAATCCGTGTACACATTTTTTCACAAGCCAAATAGCATACAAAGTGTTAATTTGAAATAAAAGTGTCCGTGCTTGAGTCCTGCTCCCAGCTCACATCCACTAGTAATGATTTTAACACTTTCATTTATCCTCATATTTTTAAATACTGAGTTTATACTTTATTTCTAAATAGAATAGAAATTTTAATCCTTGATATTATCTATTGACTCTCTTCTCTGGCAAATGAGAATTTTTCACTTTCACTTACCCCTGTTCCTACCATATACTTCCCCTCAAGTCAATACAGCAATACTGAAATCTTTGGTTAAATTAATATTCAAGACTTCATAATTGTGACTGTAAATGCTGTTCACTGGTGAGCCAACAGTGCAGTCTGCGACCGGATATGGGGCCGGCTAGCTGAGGGAGACCCTTCTGAGGCGCACGCCTATGGGCCTGCCTGATTATGATGACAGGAAGGATCTGTAAGAAACCTCCAGCCTCCCACCAAGGCTGAGTAATGACTGTCAACCATTGGGTGGAGGGACTAAGAGCTGAGAACCACCCCCTCAATATACAGGGCAGAGACATTGTAGTTAAGAAGGAAAAAGTGGAACCCCCAGCATCCCATGTCTCATACTGGAGACTAAACAGTGACTTCTACTACCTGGAATGTCTGGAAGCAGACCTGTATATATAAGCTCAAATGGTTTCAAGTGAAGTTGCCAAAACAATTCAGTAAGGAATCAAATCTTTTCAACAAGTAGTTCCTGAAGAACTGGATATCCACGCTGAAAAAAAGAACATCTCACATCATAAAGGAAAAATAATTTGAATGAAATGGATTATAAATTTGGACCTAAAGCTAAAACTGTAAAACTTCCAGAAGATCACACGGGAGAATCTTCACAGCTTTGATTTAGACAAAGGTCTCTTAGAGCAGATTTATTAAGCATTAACCATAAAAGAAAAATGTTGATAAACTGCACATTGCCAAAACCAAAACTTCTGCTCATGAAAATTAACCATTAATAAAATAGGCAAGCCTCAGACTGGAGAAAATATTAATAACACAAATATCCAACAAAGGATTTGTTTTCCAGAATATACAAAGAACTCTTGCAGCTTTTAATAAAAAGATAAAGAACCCAATGTGTAAAAGACTTGACAGATACATCCCCAGAGAAAATATTAAAATGGCCAATAAGTACATAAAATGAGGCTCTACATCACTCTTCATAAGGGAAATGCAATTCAAAACCACAAAGAGAAAGTACTACTAGCATGGTTACAATGAAAAAGATCGGTAACACCAAATGTTGGAAAGGATGTTGAGCAACTAGAACTCTTGTTCCTTGCTTCTGGGTGTGTTAAATAGTATAACATCATTGGAAAACAATTTGACAATTTCTTATGAAGTTAAGCATGTGCTTATACAACTCAGCAATTGCATTCCTAGGTACAATAATTTTTATAGTCATTATATTTGCAAAAGCCCCTGTGGGTAAAATTTCAGTATTTCCAGAATCTCTCACCTGGCCTTAGTGCATCTCTATATCAATAGGTCATTACAAGGGTGAGGGAGGGCTTACCTGGACCGAAGAGTTTGAGTAGAGTCCCTTCTTGTCCAGTCAGGTTGCGAGAGACACAGGAGAGCAGAAGTGGACAACTGCTTGTAAGAAATAAATAGTTTCTCAGACTTCATCTCTCTCTTTGACTGATTTTGGTTTCAACAGTATTTTGCTCTGGGCTGTCGCCCCAACCCTGGAGTTACAGCCCCAAACTGAAAACAGACCAGGGGTCCGCCAAGAAGAGAATAGATTAACATATTATTGTAGAGTCATACAATTAATTACTATCCAGTAGTAAAAAGGAGCAAATTGTTGAAACATGCAACAATATGGATAAATCTTGAGATTTACCATTAAAAAATTCACCATTATGTTAAATGAAAGAAGACAGACCCAACAAAGTACTTACTGTAAGATTCCATTTATATAATGTTCTAGAACAGGCAAAACAAATTGATAATATCTGCTTCAGGAGGGGCTTTAACTGGGAGGGGTCACAACGGAAATTTCTGTGGTGATGAAAATATTCTGCAGCTTGATAGAGGTGTGGGTTAAATTAATGTGTGCATTTGTCAGAACCTTAGACATGCACAGTTAAGAGTTCTGTAATTTGCTGTATGTAAGTTATATTCAACAATTTTTTTAAAATAAATTTTCCTATCTTATTTTTTATGAAATAGACATGACCTGATATATTTCCTCCTCTACAGAGTTAACTTAATGTAGCCAGATTTGAGTTACCCTTTAATAAACTTTTAAAGAATGTCTTTTTCTCCTAAAGACTTTGGGGATTTAAATAATTCATGTTCACAGATATGAGGCCAACTTTAAACTGAACTCAGCATACTGAGTGAGTGAAGTATGCTCGCTAACAGGTGTAAGGCAGCTCTTTAGAGGGGAAGAGCCTGAGCGACAGAAGAAGCCTGCCTCGTGGACCCGTTATCTCACGGAGCATTTTACAGGGATGCAAATGTGCTAAACCTTGTAAGCCAGGGGACTTAATCCCTATTTTGCTGCATTGCCTTAAACAATGGAATATCTAAAATATTTAGTCAAAATATATTTACTAAGAACCACAGAAGACATAGCCCTACCCAGAGCTGCTTTTCAAACACCATTAGAGTGCTGAAGCTAATTTTTTAAAAAACATATCAATCTCATTTATCTAAGTCAGTGTTGTCCTTGTAAGTCCTTGGATCTAGGTCCTCATTTAAATGATATACTTTTTACTTAAAACCTTAAGAGCTAACTTTAAAAATCACCTGAATAAACTTATTACAGATTTTTAAAAATTGGTTTAATCATATTCTTGATTAAAATATAGTTCCAAATTATACTTGATTATTATTTTTAAAAATTCTTCCCTCAAAAGATGGTGATTTGCTACCAATGAGAAAATTTAAGAACTCCGTTTATCAGTCCTGGTATTATTTTAAGAACAGCATCTTTAATTTAGTTGAAAAATAATAAAGGAGTAGTTTCAAAGTAATTGGTGCTGTTTTGGGGTCCAGGAAGATAACATGAGAAATATGCAAGTCCTACATACTCCGGTTTCAACCCTCAGGAGACTCTGAAACACCCCATGATAAAAGAATTCTATAACTTTATGCTACAATTATGTAAAAATCACTATGTGGCCAGTGAAGAAGTAAATAACTTCATCTGGGAAAGGCTTCATAGAGGCAGCAATTAAGAAGGAATATGAGTTTGGTGGGAAAGTATCCCCAAGAGAAAGAATAGCATGCGTGCTGACATGAAGGCACAGAGCCAGGGAAGATAGGTTGTATTTAGAGATTTGCAATACTCCAATATGTCTGAATCCAGAGGCACAGAAAAATAGCGAGGTGTCAGATGTCATTAGCTATCGGGCATCCTGATAGGACAAGCTGGAGTTTCAGTTTTATTCTTTGGAGAACAAGAAGCAAAGATTCTTAAGCAGGGAAGTAATTATGTTCATATTTTGTGTATTAGAACAATCTATTTGCCAGTGACTTGGTCTTAACATTTCCTTCAGCTTGATTAAACTTTAGATGGAATTCTTCCTGTCTTTAGGCTCCTAACCCCCTTATTCTTAGAGCATTTATTGTAAAAAAAAAACCTTGCAATTGCAAAATCTTTCCTTGCCCCCTTGAAATCATGTAAATCTCCTTAAAAGCCAGTTTTACATCCCAGAGAATGTCTTTCTCAAGAACCTGGGAGCCATCCCTTTGAAATGTCATTCTCAAGGAAGATAGCTCCTAATCTCTGAGTTTTTGTGGGAGGGAGGGGAGCCTAAATTCCCTGGGCTACTTGTTCCACATTATAAAACCACCTCCTGTCATGAAGACAGGAGAATTTACTTTTCCTTTGGGTACGGTCAATTAGCAAACACAGGTAGCAGGGTGGCATACAATCTTTCCACCCCAGCTCTTGCAATGGTCTTGAATAATGTCTTCTTTGCCTGTTTAACTTTATCCAGTGCAATATTTTACTTTGAATAATGGCTTTATAGGTATGGATAATGGAAAGGGGAACAGGGTGCAGGTGATTAATTATGAATCTATTGCTATAAGGCAGGCAGAGCTATTGAGACTTCATGAAGAAATTAACAGAAGAAGAGACAGAAATAAACAATATTTAGAGGGTAGAGTCTGTAGGAGTTGGTGACCATGAATCTTTAAAGACGTGAATGGAGAAGGAGTCTTGGAAGATATGAATGGAGAATCAAACCTTTTGATTGGGTCACTGATGAAGAGAACAAAAAAAACATTCATGTATGAAAAATGGGGATGGGTAACTACATTTTTCTCATTTCAACTTTCTGGTTAATATTTGGAGACATGTATGAACTATATACCTCAGATAAATTCCTCTACTTATTGAAGATACAGTCTGTAAAGAAAAGAATATGGTTGTAGGCAGTGTTGGCAGACCTCATTGTCTTGAGAAGAATGGACATTCTCTCACATAGTTCTTCCTTTCAAAACTGACCATGAGTTTCTGTAAATACATCGCTGGTTGTTGAGGAATATTAGGGAGAGGTCTCTTATATCTGACCTCTGCACTGATCAAGGCAATCTCACCCTTTCTTATTTGATTAGATTTAATGCTGGAACCCAGAGTATATCTGAGAGATATTGGCAAATAATAGCATTGAACAGATTCAGATGTTCTGCATATTTTCAACCAGACCATAAAACTCTGTCTCCAGGGTCATTCTCCACATTTCGTCAACAGACGGTGTCACAGTCGATTGCTGTCCTCTTAACCAGCATATAAAATCTAAAGCAGCTATCCAAGGGTGCATTAAATATAAAACGCCTGAGTCATTTTGTCTTACTCAGAAACATATGGGAATCTTTGCTTCTTAATAAAGAAAACAATAGGGGTGGAGGCGGTCGCCATGGGATTAATCTGAATCACAAAGCTTCCAGACTCAGCAAACAGCTTGAAATGTGCAACAGTTTTAGGCTATTAACTTTCAAGTATAATGGAAATTTGGCGGAGGAGTATTTGTTTCTCTAAAATTTCCTGTAAAATCAATCCCTCATTGGCCCCCAAAGCCTAGATGGGCTCCTCAACTTAATATTAAGCTTGTTTGCATAATACTTTATTAATCATGTTCAGCACACACTTTATTTCTCTGAATATTAATCCCAATTTACTTCCATATTTTAGGCACTGTCCCACTGATGCCAGGGTTCTTGTTCAGGAAGCCGAAGAATGAGCTTCACAAACACTCAAGGTAGGAGAGCAAGGTACAGGCTTTTATTTAGAGATAAAGTGAGAGGAGAGAGCTCCTGGTTCATGCCAGGAGGGGACGAGAGAGTCCAGGGTGGTGTGTTGTCTAGGGGGTTTTATAGGCAGATGAGGATTTTTCGAGAACATGAACAAAAGGCTTAGGGGTGTGGACTTGTTAAGTGGTGTCTCAATATTTAGAATTAACTTAACATAAGGAATTTCCTGCCTTGATTTCTCTCTGGGATACCAGCATCTTGGTCTGGGAGCATATCAAAAGGCCGCCTGCCCCAGCCCCCAAGGTGGGCTGAGGTATTGTCTGTTTGCTAAAGAGTAAGTTAAGAATCCTGCTTCCCAAACTTCCTGGGTGTTAAAATGCAATCTTATCTTTAAGGTTGAATCCTTCCTGCCTTTTACTATGTTGTTTACAGCTGCGTCTGCATGCTAAATTAGTTGCCCAGTTTGCAAAACCACAGCATCAGATCTGAAAGAGGAAAGACAGCACGTAGGCCTGGGCCTGTTAGCATGCTAAAGTGAATCTTACAAATGATTACAAATGATTAGCATAATAAAAACGTGTTACTCTTCTTTATCTGGGGAATATTAACTGATCTTACTGAAGAATGACCCTAGAGCTTAATGTTTAACACAGAGTTTTGGTAGGGGGTTTCCTTGCATGTAGTTACATTGCTCTGACTGCAAATATCCTGCCTT
Organism: Phataginus tricuspis; assembly: GCA_029783875.1. Classification (NCBI taxonomy): domain Eukaryota; kingdom Metazoa; phylum Chordata; class Mammalia; order Pholidota; family Manidae; genus Phataginus; species Phataginus tricuspis. The sequence continues at coordinate 12,711,183 of JAQQAC010006877.1, read as the reverse complement.
GATTTTTCCGGAGGCCTTCACCCTATTCTGTCTAAGCCCATGGTCCCTGTCTCACCACCAAGGAAAATCCAGAAAGAATGTGCTTGATCTCATCTTCCCATTTCAAACTTTTTAAGAGCCAACCTGATGTGGATGAGGCCATTTGGCTCTATCACTATACTTGGAATGAGGACAGAAGTTCAAGAACAAGAGAGCAAAAGCTCTGAAACTGGGGTGATTCTTAAATTCCAGAGGTCTTGTCCTTGCTTTAGGGACAATTGAACTGGTGGTATCATATGCATGGAATTGGATTTGAGCAGCTGCATGATGAACTATGTTCTTCTTGCTTCAAAAAGTTCAGACAAGAGAAAGAACACTTTTGCCCTTTTGGACCATGGGCTTTGATGTAAACTTTTGGAAGCTTATCCTCTGTGATTTTATGAAGTTCAATATTAAACCAATAGGTTAGAGAATGGAGCTGCTTTGTACATGTTGACCTTCCTTCTGCCCTCCCTTCCTTCCTTCCTTTTGTCCATTTGTCCTTCTATCCTTCCTGAGAAGTTAGAGAGTATCTATGGCTGTTAGATACTGTTGGCAAATCATTAAGGTAAAATAGTTCCAACCTAATTTCAAAAAATTCCATTTCTCACTAAAAATAAGATAAAACTGTGAGGCCTCTAGTAGAAATCCCCTACCTTTGAAGGTCTAGACATCAATCATGTTGAGTGTTATTTACTATGTTTTGGTTCTCAAGTATTGAGAAGTAGTTTGTTTTCAAGTCATAGTCATCTAGCCAGTGCACTCTGGTACAATGGAAAATTCATTCCTGCCTTCACTGCTTAATCCAAAACAATAGAACTCCAAATAGCTGGGCCTCAGGAACATAGGTAGGTAGAGTGAATGTGCATTTCTAAGCTAGAGTATGAAAAATGTTGGTTACAGTTGAAATGGTCAAAAGCACCATTCAATTATCACTGGGGACCTGGCTTACAGAAGTTTATGTTCCCTGGAGGCATATGCCCCTTGTTCTATATACCCATCAGCCACCTGCACTTTCCAGGTCACCCAGGTCAGCCCGTGATGACAACTCCAACATAGGTTCAGTTCCATTTATAGGAATTCAGTGGCTATTCCAAGAAAGCACAAGAGGTTCAAGCTATAAACAATGAAAGAAAGAGAACAAAACCCTGCAGATAATGGGTTTTCAAGGCATAAGCTGATACATTTTGCTGGCCTAACATATGGTTTTCTCTTGTGCATGTGAGGTTTACTATCCAGTTACCAACACTCTGCTTCTCTGTCTACTTCAGGAAGGTGAATGCCAAGGCACCCTCATCAACGACTTTAAGGGAGTGAAAAGGGTATTTTAAGCCTTCAGGTTAAGCATTAGGAGGGCGGATTGGCTGACTGAATAGTTACTGGACCTCAGCAAAGTACTCGGTCCATCTGCCTGACATCAGACATGGCTGCTCTAAGTGGAAAGCAAAATAACTTATACCTAAATTAATGTATGATAAGATAGTTTAATAGCTTACAGTATAAATTAATCACAAATAGATCCTTAATGATGACATGTTCATCTCTGTTAGTATGAAAAGCTTAAAAATTGCCAGAGCACTTTCCCTCAGAGATTTTTGTTTTTCAAAAGAACTGAAATTTCCAATAAATCATAAATCCCAAGAAAAGGAATAATATTTATAATTACTGATTTTCATTCACACTTGGACCCATGTGTTATGTCATATTTTCCTGGGAAGAAATTAAATAGAGGAACAATATGCTAATCAGTAGTTCCAGGATAGTATTTTCGTGTTTAAATTCCTACAAAAACAATGAATGTTTCATTTGCATGAAAAATATACTATGTTAAAAAATATATTTTTTTATCTTCAAAATGTAGATAGCTCAATCATTGCTGAAAGCTCCAAAGAACTTTCATGAGAGTCCAATGCTACCAATGTAACTTTTACAATTATTACAAAATCATGCATAGAGAATGCATTGTTTTCTGTTTAAAAGTGTATATTTTATTGAAGTGTGTATTTTAAGGTCATGCTCTAATATTACTGACATTTTATATTTCCAAGGTCTTCAACAAAATATTCCAGGTCAAAAAGGAGATGATGCAAGTTTCAAGGTATGGCAATGTTTGTAGGGGAAAAGGTGAATGTGGAAACCTAAGAATGTATACAAACTGTAGCAATAACTTTATATAGAAGATAAAAAAGAGGCCTTAAAAACAAACAAAAAGGTAGCTCTTCCATAGGAAGGATGCAATAATACATCCAACTAGACAAGGGATCATGGTTTTGCATACTATGGAATTACAAACGTTACATGGTGAGCATCTTTTTCTGCCTCTTTTGTGAAAAAGCTTCTACTTTCTGTTTCTGGGATTTTTTTTTTTAATGGGAAAATATGAATGAAGAAGCATGTAGCAAGAGGCATGATCCTTTTCTGCACTATCTAAAAGGATTAAAAGACAGTGTTTCCTTTGTTTTCCTTCCTTCCTCCCTCCCTCCCTCCCTTCTTTCCTTCCTTCCTTCTTGGTCTTTGCTACCTCCATACACTCCCCTTCACATTTTGCTTAACCAACAAATTTGAAGGACTTGCAAAAACAGTTCTCAGAAAGTCTGGGATAGAATTGCACTGACAATCCTGACTGAGAAAGAGAAAAAAATCCAGGAAACCTCTAACTGCAGGCTTCTCAGCAGTTCAGGCTGAAACTGCCGCCAGAGCCCAGCCGAGAGGATGCGTATTCCTCTCCTCTCCTTATTCTGGGACCCCGACCCGCTTCTCTGGCAGTCCTCTGTCGCCAGGCACTCCCTGATGCTCATCAGCAGAATAAGGCCTTAACCTTGGTTTGTCACACACACCCCTTTTTTTTTTTTTCTGCAGAATAATCTATTTCTGTTGCTGATAAATGGAAGTCTGAAAAAATATAAAAACACTATCTGAAAGGAATTTGATACCAGGAGTGCTCTGAAGAATCAAAGGAAAGTATAAGATACATATGTCTTAAGAAGGTGCGGTTATGAACTAAAAGATTAAAGGAATGCGGTTTCTCTCAAGCCTGGGGACATAAGTTGAATAAATAAACTCCTAAATACAAAGAAGCACTCCCTATAAATCATGTTTGGCCTAGCATGAGCAGTATTGAACAAAAGGTTTTATTTGTACAGTGGAACACATTTGTGAGTGGAAAGAGTATTCTCTTTTATTCAGGTAAACATGCCGAGGGTTAGTGAACCTAACTAACACAGGGCCTTTCAACACCTGCCTGGTGACTTTATTTAGAAGCAACAAATCTAGCAAGAGATAGAGACTATTATCAAACTATATAAATATTTTTCTTCTCTATTGCCTGGTTAGAACACTCTTTAGATATCTTCATTATAAAACCAATTATGGTTTTTTTTTAAATACACATGATTATTTAGAATCATAGCACCACAATAATAGCACACGTTTACCCTTGTGGCCCTTATTCTAGGGCTTTATGAAACTCTGAAGTCTATGAAGAGCATGGACACCTGTAGGGTTAAGTATTTTGTTAGAAATAAATTCTCTACTCCTCATAAGAAAATTGTCTGTATACTTTTAGGTGGTTAGATCTTTCTACTTCTAATCAGTTTAATTGACATTATCTAGAGAAATCAAATTGCATGACATACCAAGATATTTATACTTAGGAATTCAGTTAGAAAGCAGCTATGATGAAAAGGATTGTCTATGCCTTCAGTAAGTCAGAATTGATTAAGCAATTCCAAATGGCTACTTATAATGAAGTGTTCCAATTTGATTGTATTCTAAGAGGCCCTGGAGAGTAAATAGGAAATGAAGAAACATCTAAATGAAATATGCTTTGTTAAGGCATGGTTTTTCTTTTCCATTTGTAGGTTTACACTTCACTTGTTTTAAAAAATTGAAGTTTTAACCAGTTTAGGTAGGATAATGAACTACAAATAGCTAATAGAAATGGATTTGTAATTCACTATGAATTTTGGAAAAACATTGAAAGTATTATTTCTTTGTCAAACTACAAAAGGACATCTGAATGAAGCAATGTCAAGAAACCATGAATATACTGTGGGGAAAAGACAGCCTCTTCAACAGCTGGTGTTGGCAAAACTGGACAGCTACATGCAAGAGAATGAAACTGGGTTATTGTCTAACTCCATACACAAAAGTAAGCCCTAAATGGATCAAAGACCTGAATGTAAATCATAAAACCATGAAAGTCTTAGAAGAAAACATAGGCAAAAATCTCTTGAATATAAACATGAGGGATTTTTCCTGAACACATTTCCTTGGGCAAGGGAATCAAAATAAAAAATGGACAAGCAGGACTACATTAAGCTAAAAAGCTTCTGTACAGCAAAGGACACCAATGGCAGAACAAAAAGGCATCCTACAGTATAGGAGAATATATTCATAAATGACATACCCAATAAGGGGTTAACATCCAAAATATATAAAGAGCTTATACTCCTCAATGCCCAAAAAACAAATAATCCAGTCAGAAAATGGCAGAGGACCTGAATAGATACTTCTCCAAAGAAGAAATACATTTGGCCAACAGGCACATAAAAAGATGCTCCACATCACTAATCATCAGGGAAATGCAAATTAAAACCACAATGAGGTATCACCTCACACCAGTTAGGATGGACACTATCCAAAAGATAAGAAACAACAAATGCTGGCAAGGATGCAGATAAATAAGAACCCTCCTACACTGTTGGTGGGACTGCAAATTGGTGCAACCACTGTGGAAAACTGTATGGAGGTACCTCAAAAAACTAAAAATAGAAATACCATTTGATCCAGTAATTCCACTCTTAGGAATTTACCTGAAGAAAATAAAATCCCTGATTGAAAAAAATAAATGCACCCCTATGTTTATCACTACACTCTTTGCAATAGCCAAGATATGGAAGCAACCTAAGTGTTCATCAGTAGATGAATGGATAAAGAAGATGTGGTACATGTACACAATGGAATATTATTCAGCCATTAAAAAGAGAAGAAATCCTGCCATTTCCAACAACATGAATGTGTCTAGGGGGTATTATGCTCAGTGAAATAAGCCAGGCAGAGAAAGACAAACACCACATAATTTCACTTATTTTTGGAATATAAAAACAAAGCAAAACAGAAGGAACAAAACATCATTAGACTCTCACAGGCAATAAGAAGTGACTAGTGGTTACCAAGGGGTAAGAGAGTAGATGGGGGGAGGGAGAGGGGAACTGCTGAACTACTGTGATGTACATTTGGTAATAAAAAAACATAATAATAATAAAACATAAATGTTCTGTCCTTTTTTTTACTACGATATTTTTAGTCTTGTCTGACTTTATAGCATCCAAAGCTGTAACAGGAAGGGATCATACTTTGAGGTAATATTTTATGCCAGACACTGCTTATGGAAACTTTTTCTATAATCCTTAAATAGCTTTAAGATGTAGGCATTATCACCTTGAAAACATCATGCTCACAAAGGCCAAATAATTCACCCAAGGGAATAAAACTTGAAGATATGAAAATCAAGATTGTAAACTAAATCTTTTTTTACTTAGGCAATTGTTTGACAGTGAAAAGATTAAATATCTTGACATACAGTTTGAGATTTCCTTTTGATTTAGTTAGCTGTCATTTTTTTGTATACATATATATATACACACACACAGAATTATAATACATGCAAGTATAATTTTACCATATAGTTGTAATGTTATACATCTTATAATTTCTCAAAAGTAACAGAAAGTTATTTTTATGTCAAATCCATAACAGGTAGTCCTGATTGTCAAGTGGCTCTCCTCCTAGTGATGATCCGGTCAGGCTTTTTACATCTTATTGCTCTACCATTTTCAGCACTTGGTTTCCAAGATTTCCCTGTTTGCTGCTTCAAGATAGCAGAAAAGAAAGAGCATGAGAGGTGTTTTCTTTTTTTTTTTTTAGGTCGGTCCACTTTTTGTTAAGCATTTTCAAATGTGCAATTCACTGGCATTAATTATATTCAAAATGTTGTGCAATCACCACTATTTCCAAAAAGGCTTTACACTTTAAAGAGTTGTAAACTGATATGTGATAATATTGAGTCTTCTTATACATGAGCATAGACTATATTCATTTATCCAGTTCTTTGATTTCACTCAACAGTCTTATAGTTTTCCTAATATATATCTTGTACATATTTTGTTAGGTTTATCTAAGTGTTGCATTTTTGGGGTGCTAATGTAAATTGCATTTTGTTTTTAATTTGAAATTCCACCTGTTCATTGCTTGTGTATAGGAAAACAATTGACTTTTGTGTGGTAACCTTGTATTCTGCAACCTTGCCATAATTGCTTTTTAGTTCCAGGAGTTCTTATCAGTTCTTTTGGATTTTCTTGGTGATAGATGATCATATCACCTACAAACAAGGGCTGTTTTATTTCTTCCTTCCCCATCCATATACCTTTGATTGCCTTTTCTTGACTGATTGCATTAGCTAGAACTGACAGTACATGGTTGAAAAGGAATGGTGAGAGGAACATCCTTGTCTTGTGCCTGATCTTAATAGGAAAATTTCAAGATTCTCTCCGTTATGTTAGTTGTAGTTTTTGGTAGACTATCTTTATTACACAAGAGGTTTTTAGGCATGTGGATTGAAAGAGGTGCATACAACTCCCTTTCAATTTTCATTGACTAGAAATTAGATCATGGTAACATCAAACTACAAGGGATCTGGAGAATTTCATCAACTAAGTTCCCAGGAATAAGAGTAACTAGATTTATTGAATAGAATGTATTGAATAACTGTCCTTAGTTATATCAGAGATACATTTTCCATATGAATTATAGACTGTGTTATGCCATATATACATGAATGTTAACAGGGAATAAAGAATAATTGAGAGGAAAGAGAACACTATGTTAAAATCAGAAAAAGTGAGGTTCAGTCTCTCTTCTGACACATACAGGCTACAGCACCTCTGAATCTGAACTGTCAAATGGAAATAACAAATCATCCCCATGTAATTGTAAAAAGAAAATATATGTGAAGGGATTTGGTAAAATATTAACTCCTAAAATGTAAACCATTGTTTTTTACCTGCCTATAATGGCTGGTGGGAAATAATTTCCTAAAAGATAATTATGTCGCTCACATCCTTAAAACCTTTATTGCTTCTACAGTGTCTATGGAGTATACTTCTATATACAGTTCTATATGATTAATTCCAAATTGTTTAGCATGGCAAACAAAGCCTTATAATATGGTTCAATAAATGTGTTTATTTAAGATAATTTTTTTCTGTTTTTCTTTGATATATTTATTTCCTACCATATTTTCTGCATTTTTTTAATTTTGGAATTCTTATTAATTGGATATTGGTGTAACAACACTTGTCCTCTGTCTCTAATATTCTTTCTCAGTTGTTGTGTATTTAACTTTTCCTTTTCATTCTCCAGGATGTCTTTTACTTTATCTTCTAGGTAACCTAGTATCTTCTAGCTGTCCTATTTTAACAATTGTATTTTTAACTTTTGTGTACAATGCATTATCTCCTCAAATTTCTCTTAGGATAATAATTAGATTTAAATTCTCTTGTCCTTTCTGCATTATGTGAGGGTCATTTCTTCTCTTTGTCTTCTCTATTGTGACACTGTTTTCCTTATACATCTGGTTATCCTTGGTCCTTTTACAGTTAAGAATTTGGGGCTACATTTGTTTTTCTTTGTAGCTATTGATGCCTGTGGGCAAAATCAATAGGTGTTTCCAAGGGATGGCGAGAAGTAGACCATCTCCATATCAATAGGTAATTACAAGGGGGAGCGAGGGCATATCTGGACCTGAGAGGCTGAGTGGGGCCCTTTCTTCTGCAGCCCAGTCACAAGAGACACAGGCAAGCAGAAGCGGAAGAGTGCTTGTAAGCAACAGATGGGTTTCTCCCACTTTATTTCTCCCTTTGACTGATTTCAGTTTCAAAGGTATTTTGTCCTGGGATTTTCCCCCCGGAGTTATAGTGCCTTTCTTCATTGTAGTGTGGGTGGTGTAGTTTCCCCATTTTTTTCTTTACCTTAAACAGGAAGAAATTTTTGAGAGATCTGTGTACCTGGCCTCATTGGCTTGTTGATGTCACTTTGGCGACAAGTAAGTTAACTGTTAGACTTTAATTAGAAGTGCTTACTGCTGACAGGAATTGTATAATATCCAGAGCCCTCGCTCCTCCCAAGTCATTTATTTAATTCTTTTAGAGTTAGACACTCTAAGGACTAGTGGAATATCAGCACAAATATTTCATAGCCATATCTTCAATTAATTCCTGTTTTGAAATATATGTAAAATTTTTTAATTTGTAAGATTTAGAAAGTCTGGTGATAGTAAACATCTTAAAAGCACTTTAAAATATCTGAGAAATTGAGAATAGCCAAAAAAATTAAGAAAGGGAATGGAGGACTTGAATAACATAACTGACCAGCTACCTCTAATAACTTGTTTCTTCTTTCCAGACTGTTCTTCTCCGAGAGCCCCACAGGCCCGTTCTCTAACCACATATGGGTCTCTTCTCAGTGTCTTATTTGAAGACAAATTTTCTTGGCTACCCTGTTAAAACTAGTGCCTCTGTTACACACAATCCCCTTACATACCCTTATTTTTCTTCATAGATATTATCACGAAAAATACATTTATTTACTGGTTGATTGTTTCCTGCACCAGATTATCAATTATAATTGAAGGCAAGGATTTGTACTTTTGTTAACTGTTCTCTTTTCATAGCCTAAGAGAGGGGTTAGAACATAATAATACTCAATAAATATCTGTAGGATGAACTAATATAGAGAAATGTAAATGTATGTCCAATCCCAGCAAAGGGAAACCTCAGCCTACACAACCATTTGAAATGGAAGCATACCTTCATTTTATTGTGCTTCATTTTATTGCACTTTGCAAATATTGCTCTTTTACATATTGAAGATTTTTTGAAACCCTGCATCAAGCAAGTCTCTTGGTACTATTTTTCCAATGGCGTTTTCTCATTTCAGTCTCTGTCATGTGTGGGTAATTCTCACATTTCAAGCTTTTTCATTACAGTAATCTGTGATCAGTGACTTTTGATGTGAAGGCATGATATTGTTCTGGGTCATCAGGAACCACGCCATGTAAGACAGTCAGTTTGACTGATCCATGTTTGTGCTCTGAATCCTCCACCTGCTAGCCATTCATTCCCCCATCTCTCTCCTTCTTTTCATGTTTCCTTATTTCCTGAAATATAACAATATTAAAATTAGGTCAGGTAATAACCCTACAATGGCCTCTAAGTGTTCAAGTGAAAGAGAGAGTCACATATCTCTCACTTTAAGTCAAAAGCTGGAAATGATTAAGCTTAGTAAAGAAGGCATGTTGAAAGTAAAGAGAGGCCAACGCTAGGCCTCTCATGTCAAGCAGTTAGCCACGTGGTAAATTCAAAGGAAAAGTTCTTGAAGGAAATGAAAAGTGCCACTCCAGTGAACACACGAATGATAAGAATGCAAAACAAACTTGGTGCTGATATGGAGAACATTTTAGTGGTCTGGAGAGAGGATAAACCAGATACAATATTCTTTTAAGCCAGAGACTAATCCAGAGGAAGGTCCTAACTCTTTTCAGTTCTATGAAGGCTGAAAGATGTGAGAAAGCTGCAGAAGAAAAATTTTAAACTACTGGAGATTTTAGTTCTAGTTTTAGAACTAAACTATGTTTTAGAACTAGTTAATGAGGTTTAAGGAAATACATTGTCTCCATATTATAAACATGTAAGTTGAAGCAGCAGGTGTTGATGCAGAAGCTGTAGCAAGTTATCCAGAAGATCTAGCTCAGGTAATCAGTGACGGTGGCTACACTAAGCAACAGATTTTCAAAGTAGGTGAAATAGCCCTTTATTTGAAGTAGATCCCATCTAGGAATTTCATAGCTAAAAAGGAGAGTCAGTGTCAAAGGACAGACTGACTCTCTTGTTAGGGACAAATGCAGCTGGTGACTTCAAATTGAAGCCATTGCTCGTTTACCATTCTGAGATCCTAGACTCCTTAATAATTATGCTAAATCTATTCTGCCTATGCTCTTTAAATGGAACAACAAAGCCTGGATGACAGTGAATCTGTTTTTTAAAAACATATTTAGTTAAAAATGTTAATTCTCATTGATAATGTACCTGGTCACCCAAAGAGCTCTGATGGTGATGTACAAGGAGAGTGTTGTTTTCTTCCTGCTAACACAACATCCATCCATTCGGCAGCCCCATGGATCAAGGAGTCATTTCAACTTTCAAGTCTTCCTATTTAAGAAATATATTTTTAAGGCTATAGCCTCCCTAGATGGTGATTATTCTGAGGGACCTGTGCAAAGCAACTTGAAAACATCTGGAAAAGATTCACCATTCTCAATGCCCTTAAAAGCATTTGTGATTCATTGGAAGATGTCAAAATGTCAACATTAACAGGAGTTTGGAAGTTGTTTCCAAACCTCATGCATGAGTTTGAGTGGTTCAAGTCTTCAGTGGAGAAAGTAACAGCAAATGTGGTAGAAATAGCAAAAGAACTGGAATTAGAAGAAGAGTGTGAAGACGTGACAGAATTGCCGTGATCGCATGACACACTTCAACATGTTAAAGAGAAGTTGCTTCTTATGAATGAGTGAAGAATATAGTTTTTTTGAGATGTACTCTACTCCTGGTGAAGATTGTTGAAATGACAATGGATTAAGAATATTTTATCCACAAGAAATAAACAATTCCTACCATTTGCAGCAACATGGATGGAGCTGCAGGATATTATGCTCAGTGAAATAAGCCAGGCGGAGAAAGAAAGAAAGATTTCCCTCATTTGTGGAGTATAACAATGAAGCAAAACTGAAGGAACAAAACAGCAGCAGACTCACAGACTCCAAGACGGGACTAGTGGTTATGAAACGGAAGGGGTGGTGGAGGGTGGGTGGGAGGGGGGGAGGGAGAAGGGTATTGAGGGGTACTATGTTTAGTACACGGGGGAGATATTGTAGTACAGAGAAGGCAAACAGTGAATCTGTGGCATCTTACTACACTGATGGGCAGTGACTGCAATGCAGTATGGGTGGGGACTTGATAATATGGGTAAATGTAGTAACTGCATTGTTTTTTCATGTGAAACCTTCTAAGAGTGTATATCAATAGTACCTTAATAAAAGAAAAAAGATATCTCCATTGTTTTTTATATAGAATGCTATTGCACACTTAGTAGACTGTAGTAAAGTGCAAACCTAACTTTCATATGCACAGGGAAACCAAAAAATTAATTTGACTTGCTTTATTGTCACTTTATTGTGGTGGTCTGGAACTGAAATTGCAATATCTCCAAGGTATGTCTGTTTAAATATCAGTTACAGATTTTTCAGATATTAGGCAAAAAAATGAATATTTACAACTTCTGAAAACCATGTCATATGGTTCAGAAGTTATAACAAAATAATATAAATAATTAATTTATAAGTTAGAGGTGGTGGACCCAAACATTTAAACAATGAAACCTTAAAAGGAAAACCATTTTTAATAACTCTTAGGTTAAAAAGAAATTACTGTTACTAAATTACTATTTAAAATCAACTACATATCAAAACCAGTGGATGCAGCCGAAGCAGTACTCAGAGAAAGAATTATGTGCTTAAAAGCATTCCCTACTTAAAAAAACTGTGAGAATAAATACACTTTGTTTAAACCTCAAAAAACTAGAAAAAGAGCAGAATTATCACCACCCTGTCCCAAGAAGAATTGTAGGTTTAATAAAGATAAAAGCAGAGGACTTTCAGTTCATTGAAAATGTAAGTTATTCAGGCAAATCTTATACTGCTTACAACTAAAAATCCTGAATTATTTTAAGACTCTTTCTGAATGGTAACAAGGCAGCCTTGTAAGATATTACCAGGACAAAGTGGAAGGGAAAACAAAGCAGGGATTCCAGAAAGATAAGCAGAACCCAGTGTCACATTGTCTTAATAATATTTCCATTCCTGAAAATTTAAATGATTTTTTTAGGTCCATGAAATATAAGGAAGGCAAAATAGATATTAAAACCCAAGGTCTGCATAAGATGGTGGTGTATATTCTAATGGTGACTTTCCACACAATAAATTATTACACAGAAAAAAAAAACCCTCAAAAGTAAGCCAATGTACCACATCTTCTTTATCCATTCATCTACTGATGGACACTTAGGTTGCTTCCATTTCTTGGCTATTGTAAATAATGCTGTGATAAACATAGGGGTGCATATGTCTTTTTTAAAGTGGGCTGCTACAGTTTTAGGGTAAAATCCTAGGAGTGGAATTCCTGGGTCAAATGGTATTTCTATTTTGAGTTTTTTGAGGAACCTCCATACTGCTTTCCACAATGGTTGAACTAGTTTACATTCCCACCAGCAGTGTAGGAGGGTTCCTCTTTCTCCACATCCTTGCCAACATTTGTTGTTTGTCTTTTGGATGGTGGCCATCCTAACTGGTGTGAGGTGCTATCTCATTGTGGTTTTAACTTGCATTTCTCTGATAATTAGCAATGTGGAGCATCTTTTCATGTGCCTGTTGGCCATCTGAATTTCTTCTTTGGAGAAGTGTCTGTTCAGCTCTTCTGCCCATTTTCTAATTGGCTGATTTGCTTTTTGTTTGTTGAGGTGTGTGAGCTCTTTATATAATTTGAATGTCAACCCCTTATCGGATATGTCATTTACGAATATATTCTCCCATACTGTAGGATGTCTTTTTGTTCTACTGATGGTGTCCTTTGCTCATGTAATTGTACATTAATGATACCAAAAAAAAAAAAAGATTAACTTCAGGGACCAAAAATCACATTCCCTGACCTTTATCACAGTTTGGTAAAGCAGCCCCTTCCCGTGGTTAACCAGATGTTGAGAAAGCATGATGACTATCTGGGTATAGAATAAACAGGTAAATAGGTTGAAATTGCTAGAGCATACAATCTATACTATATTTTTTCCTATTTGGGAAGACATGAAAATTTTGGTTCAAGGACCTATGTGGGGCAAAGGTACTACCAACTAGAACAGTTGCATGTTTACAACAGTTAACTATACAGTTCCATAAATAAAAAATGTACACACACACACACACACACACCAAAAAAAAAATAGAAAAAGAAAAGTAAGCCAATGAGCTTATTTTGTGGGGAAAGGGGAACTCAAATCTTGTACTTGGTATAAGATTGTCCTGAGCTACTAGCACCTTCAGGGCAACTTGCAGGACATATATAAATCCTCTCTGAACAAAGCCTCTTCTTCCTAGTCCTTAGATCATTTCTCCAAACAGTGTTTAAGTGCACTGGGCAGCACGCTGGGGTGTTTCAGTAGCCCAGAGCATAAGACATCATGAGCAAGACCCAAATGACAAAAGTGGATTGGAAAATGTTTTTAGCATCTAGAACAGACAATAGATAAAGAATATAGGTCCAGAATATCGGAAAAACCAATAAGGAACAGATGTTAGAAAAATAGAGGAAGAAAAATAAAGAATATAAATAATCTATTCACAAAAGAGGATACCAAACTGTCGGTATAAGCAAGTGAAAAAATATTCCACCTCAATAATAATTATGAAGATGCAAATTAAACCAAAATATCTTTTTTTCATGACCTCGGGAAAAGTTTCAAAATAATGACAATAGATGTGAAAAAGAGTTGGGAAAATTAGCATTCTCAGACCCTATTGATGGTGATGAGTATTGTTATTTTTAAAGTGCATTTGCCAATACCTATCAAAATTTAAATGCAGATATATATATATATATGTACATATAATGTGACACAATTTCATTTCTAAAAATATATTCTTCATATATTTACACCAAAGTACACCAAGGTAATTATATAAAAGTTCTTTTCATTATTTCATATAAAACATAAAACTAGAAAAACCCAGATACCCATCAATCAGAGCGTGTCAAAACTGTCAGCATGTGTCTGTTCAATTTTATTCTAAGCAGCCGTAAGAAACAATGAAGTAGACATGAATGTCATGGTATGCAATGAAATCAAAGCTATGTTAACATGCAAAAACATTAGGAGTGAAACAGAGGTTGATTATAGTATGATATAAAAATTTGTATAAAGTTTTAAGCTATAATGTATATTATTTTGTGTATAAATACATGAAAAATGTTAACTCTGATAATCCTTGGGGAGAAGAACCAGGGAAGGAAGACTTTTACTAATCGATGTATACTGCTGTTTGGTGTTCTTTCTCTTATATATATAAAAGTTTTATTTTACATATTGAAAGAATTTATTTAAACAAACATTTTTTAACTTTAATATTTAAATTAATAATTTAATTCATAATTTTAAAATAAATTTGAAATATGTCTCCTTTTAGATTTCTTTGTTGCTAATGTGAGGTTTTTCCTCTAAAATCTTTTGCAAAACCAGGGTTTATCTCTGTTCTTAGTGAAATCATATGGTGCCTATAATTTGAGTAAACTCCAGTAAGCATGGATAGGTTACTCCAAATCAGCAATCTGGTCCCCTTCTCACCAGATAATTCCCTTTTCAGACTCTGGGTGTGGTATTCTGATTTCAGTGTTACCATTTACAGCATTGGGCCCCAGTAGTGCAAATACATTTTCCCAAATGATTTCCAAACTCAATCCATTCTTCAGTAATTACATTTGTAGATAATGGAAAAGAAACCATTAATGCAGAGTGCCTGTAAATCATAATTAATTGGACATGCAAATGCACTACTAAATTTGGAGGCTCAATTAGACAGCTAATTGCATTGAAAATGAAAGTGTGCCCTTAAATTAACAACCATGGGCCATCGTCCACCTGTGCACAACCTTGCACTTAGACAAGCAAATCTCCTTTCTTGATACAATTGTAGTATGAATAGAAAGGAAAGAAAAAGTACCACTGGAGGGAAGTTGATCGAAGATGTGGCCAATCACACCTGTCACACAATGCACATCTTTAATACAGATGGTCTACTTTAAACCAGTTCCTCTGAAGATGAGACACCCTGGGGATTCCAAGAGTTTTAGGGCTTTCTAAAAACATTTTACTCATGAAGGAAATGATGGGCTTGTACAATAGTTCATACTTTAAAAACCCAAGAGACATTTTCCTATGGGTCTTTAACTAAATCCTACAGCAGTTAGCATCTTGAAGTTCTGAAGTGAGGAAGTAGCAATTAAATTGGAACATTTAAATTATTATAAGCAACATTACTACGAATAGATATATTGTCTTATACTTGTACAGCAATGAGAATATAATATTTTAATACATATTTGCTCATCTCATCCTAACTCCTTGGGCTAAGTAGGAAATGTACAATTATCCACATGTTATGAGCTGGAAACAATGATAGAAAGAAGTGATGTGATTTTCCCCAGAAATCCAATAGTAGGAAAGGAACTGCCCCATTTTAAATCTCAGTCTGCTTGGTCTTTAATGAAACCAGCAGTAAGTGATAAAAATATACTTTGTGAAATAAGACAGTAAAATCTCTAGCACTGAGATAAATTTGAAAATTTTGAGATGATCTGGAAATTAAATTATAGACAATCTTAAGAGCAAAAGTGGTGTTAAGCAGAATAATGGACCCCCAAAGATCCCATGTGCAATCCCTGAACCTAAGACTATGTTTGGTTACATCAAAAAGGGAATTAAGATTGTTAATCAGCTGATCTTCAAATAGGCCTTTAAAATAGGTCCAGGAGTTTACATGGGCGGGCCCAGTGTAATCACACACAAGAGTCCTTACAAGTGGAAGAGAGAGGTGGAAGAAGAGAATCAGAGGAGGCTTGACTATTGAGAAAGGCTCAGGTGGATGTGACATTGCTGGTTCTGAAGATGGAGAAAGGAATCTGTGAGCCAAGGAAGGTGGGGGACTTCTAGGAGCCAGAAAAGGTAAGGGCACAAGTCCCCCTGATGCCCCCAGAAAGGAGCACAGCCCTGCTGACAGCTTGAGGTTAGCCCTGTGAAATCTTTTTTAAAGTTCTGACCTCTGGAATTGTTAGATACCAGTTTGTGTTGTTCTAAGCCACTTAGCTTGTGGTAACCAGTTATGGCAGCAAATAGGAAACGAATACAAATTATGTCTAAAATGTACCCAACTGAACTGCAGACAGATACTTGTAGAATAAGTGAAAGATGTCTCCCAAATGTTGTGACCATATCAGGATGACATAACTACACATGACATTTGCTTCTCAACCTGTCTCACTCTCTTTGTTCTCAGAAACCATTCCTGACCTTTTCCTGAGAGTTTATTAACATGTATTGAAATCACTGGTTAGAGGAGATTCACAAGCCCTTGCTTTGCAAAGACAATTCTTTCTACTTTTTGTTTTACCCAAATAAAGCTTGTCAGGCTCTGTCAATGGAGGTCTACTGTATGATGATGTAAACTGCTTTGATGGTTGACTCTCTGGCACGTAAGACTTAGGATTTTAAATTGATTTCTCACTTACTCTTGAGAGATTTAAACATATGTAACAAAGCAGTTGCTTGAGGGGATGGTAAGTGAAGTGAGATAGGCCTGATTTGGTTTTTAGCTAGATAGAATTGTACCCTGAAATTAACCAGGTTGTGTCCCAGACAACCACTGTTAAACTTGGACAATTATAGAATTTCATTGATTCCAGGACAGTCAGTCTTCCATTACTTAACATATTAGAAATCAACATTCATCATAGAACCACTGGCATTTTACCACCACTCCCAACAGAGTGGGTGGGCACAACTATTCCTATTTGTCATCACTTCCATTAACTCACTGCCATGTGCACTGTTCCTTCTGCAGGTGGAGCCTAAGTGGAATTGAACGAGAGGTGGGTATGTGAGCGCCAGTGCTGGGAACAGTGCAGCAGGGCATACACTTGCTCTTAGTGAAACAAATATTCATTGGTGGTAAAATAACTAAAATCGTACATTTTCTTTGTCAAAGCAGCAACCAAAGATTTAAGAAAGGAAATACTGACGAATAAGTAATGAAGCTATACTATGTTTTCCTAATGCGGTATATATGCAAAGTGATTGCCTATTAGATTCCAAGCAGTGTACTGAAGGCAGGAGAAACTGACAAGTCTCTCAGAAGAGATGAAAGAAATTTCAAAGCAATAAGAGACTAGTGTACTAATTTATGAACCATGCAGAACATTCATTGAAGTACTGGCTCATAATTTAATCAGTGGCATTCTTTCTTCCCTGGCAGTAAATTATTGATGGGCCAGATAATAAATAACAAGCACAGAAATGGAGGAACAAACAGCATGGGTTTCATCTGTGTGTCACTCCTGTGGTATGGCACAGAGCCATTCGGAAGAATAGAACATGGATTTGAAATCACCTGAGTCTCGGTGTTAGGGTTTTAAGTGGGGATCACACAGGAATAGAGCGTTGAGGCGGCTGATGGTGATCACCCACCAGCTCCTCCAGAGGCCATGCTGGTACAGTAGGGCGCAAGGCCCACAACACACATGGTGTCGTTAGCATAACTCTCTAGCAGAGCCCAGTCCCTGGGCTTACAGACGCTGTTATCAGGCAGGATATTCCAAAGGCTTTGAGGTTATCTCCCAGGAGCTAAACAAATTATTCTTGCATAATAAGAAATTGGGTAGAACATTTTTCTGCTTAGTGACCTGAAATAATAATGCCACTCTGGGACCCCAGGACACATTAAGA
>JAQQAC010006877.1:12679119-12693007 GCA_029783875.1 Phataginus tricuspis | reverse complement strand
AAAAGAGAAAGTTATGCTGCCTAAGACCTACTAAGAAAAAATGTTCTACCCAATTTCTTATTATGCAATTTCTTTTTTTGCCTTCAACCTCAACTATTTATTATTAAACAAAGACCAATACTTTATGTTGAACATGCAGGGTTTGAGATCCCCAAACCTGATGAATTAACCCTTTACTGCATAGGTATGTTTCCATAGATTTATAGATTTGCTGTTTTTCCTTCATCTATGAAACATCCTCAGCATGCATCTGGTCTACCTCTTATATCCAATTATGACGGGGGATTACACTACGGCCATGCCTTAAAGGGACCTCTGGATGGCTGGGGTATGCAATGGAATTATACTGCAAAGAATTTCATCTTCCCCCAGAGAACAATGGAAAAGCCCCAGACGTCATACATGTAACTGTGTGCCTCAGTTTTGCCTGGGGTGGTGGACTGGTTCAGCAAGCCACAGACAAGACGTGAGTGTGCTCTAGTGGAAATGCTCCAAGCAGCAAAGCCAGGCTTGGCAGTCTTGTCTTCTTTCTCTCCTGACTAGTTGCACAACTTTCTCAGTGTCTTTCTGAGGGTCCTAATTAGGAAAATATAAATAAAAAGGCAATAATGCTTTCATACAGACTATTGGCTTTGAAAATTGCTCATGGTTGCAAATTAAGAAATAAATACTTGCTAAAAATATTTTGCATTTTACTGTATTATGCTTTCTGTGAGAAAAAAATGATAATGAATGCTTTAAATATTATTGTTAGAAACTGAAGAAATCTGTGCAGCTTTTTGAGCCAGACAGGCATGATTAAAGCTGACTGATGGAGCTGCGTATAGACCGGTTTGGCGGTGTGAGAAGGTGAGAAAGCCAAACCATGAGGCCAGCATGACTCTCAGTGAGGACGTGCTGGCTGTGAGGAAGGTGCGAAGTGGTTTCTGCAGCCACAGCCAGGGTGGCACGGTGCACGGTGAGGTCATTAGTTTCGATTTTCAGCAGCCCTGGTTTAGGAAACCCGAAATGGAATTCAGAAGCTCCAGACTTAATCAGGTCCACTGGCCAATTTAAGCGATTGGACACTTTTTTAGGAACTATGCATTGGCCTCCGAGTAAAGTAAAAGGGAACCTCCCTCCCCCACATTTTTTTTTTTGCCTTCAACCTCAACTATTTATCTAGACTCAGTCTTTTCATCTGATTTTGTTTTATCTCCAATCTATCTTATTACCTTTTAACCTGGTGTTTTTCTGTCCATTTTTATCCTTATCTTCCTATTCAGACTTCATATTCAATGTTTTTTCTGCCCTGGCTCTTCTCAACCAGTATTCCGTGTTTTCACACTGTATTTGTGCGTCCACTGTATGGTTCTTCAAATAAACTCCTTCTCAACTCTCATTTCCAGACCCCTCTTCCTTGGCCCACTGACAATCCATGTGCCTGATGCCTGGGAGAGTCTCATTACTTATGAGAAAACGAGAATTTTTATTTATATCAAATTATAGAAGAACATGGCCTTATATCTTGAGACGATCAGCTTTGTATTGGACTTGCTTACCCCCACTGTCTGCGTGGTGTGACCTCTCCTGCCTTTCGGTGGGTCTCTATGGGGCTCTTTATTAGGGCGAGGAAGCTGACTTAAGCTGGAGGCCCTACAGTGTCCCTCATAAAACTTATTTATATAGTTGAATCACTTCGCACCTCTGGATTCCTGTTCTACGAGCACAGCCTTTATATAATACATTTCAGCCCCTAGCCATAAAAATCCCTTTCATCAGCTACACAAAGAACACAATGTTATCCCCATAAGACAGGCTTACATACAGATGCAGAAAAAGATGAAGCAAAGGCTGAGCGGTGCAGCCCAAATCCAGCCTGGAGGAAACATCACAAGGAGCCACATGGCTCACAGGTCTGTGGGGTGGAGGGGCTGCCCCCCTGCGCGGAGGCCAATGCCCACAGCGCTACCAGTCTATCAGAGGTCAGCCTTCCGCCCCTTGTTCCCGCAGGGTCTCCTTGTCAGGGTGAAGGACAAATCCCATCCAGTGTTTGGTTCAAGAAGATTTAAAACAACTATGGTAGTTTTCACAGCTGATCTTCAGATGGCGTAAAACTAAGCACCTGTTGCAAACGTGTGGCCACTTTGAGCTTCCGGAGCTCCCTTGAGTATCCATCCACTCTCAAGAGGTCAGCTTACTTTCCCAGACCACATGTTAAGTTGTCCCCTTAGCTACTGAGTCACTGTTTCAAACATAGGCATGCTTTCCTCTCCAATATTATACCCTCTCTTATACCCCTGCAGTTATTAGTAGAACAATCCTTAGGATTCCACGTGATTTGATCTGGGGTGCAGCAAGGTGGGACTGGCATTGGGAAGAACAGAATCCACCCCTCAGCCCACCCTAGCTGAGCACACCCCCAAGAAATCAACAGCAAATCCAAAGTACCAAAACTATAAAGGAAAGCTCTGGATACTGGAGAAGGAAGAAAGTCATTGACAGGAAGATGGGAGAGTCTTGATTAGAGCAAGCATATGCCCTGGTTTACTTGGGGCAGAATCTGTTTACAACTCTGGCCGTGAAATGACTCTTTTTTTATTAAATCACCTCTTTTAATCTAAAGAGTATGCTGGTTTGGATGAAAACTTATATGGTGATCCTGAGCTTAACTGGCAGATGGCCCACATGGACAGCTGCAGAGAATGGAAGAACAGGTGGAGAGCTCCAAGAAGTGGAAGTGTGTGACCCAGGAGTCCCTACATGTCCCATGAAAGGGAATGGGCAACCATAGCCAGTACTGCAGAAAGAGCAGAATTCTGACTGAGAAGATAGAATTAACTGGAGTAACTAGGAGGTCACTGGTGACTTCCAGGAACAGCTTCTGAGCATTTTTTAGGCATAGGATGCAATTTCAATGGAAAGGAAGTGAGTTAGAAGTTTTGGACTGGCCACCTGTACTTTAGAAAAATGTGATAAAAGAAAGAAACAAAATGTGGTGCAAGGATATGAATGAACTAATCTCATAAAAAGAGAATAGGAAAAGCAAAAGACTTAAACTTAAGGGATAATGCTTAAAATAAAAAGTTAACTGAAATTAGAATTATGCAATATCATATTTTTTAGCCATCACATTGACAATGGTGAGAGGAAAGAGGCACTCTCACATGACTGTTGGTAGAGAACAAATTATCATAATCTGAATGAAGAGTGGCTTGGCAATATGTATGAATATATAAAATGCATCTTCCAATTTACCTAGACATTTTTACTTTCAGAAATTATCCTACAGCTATTCTCACATGAGTACAGAATGACTTTATACAAGGATGTCTGTTATAGAATTATTTGTAACATCAAAATATTGGAAACAGCCTAATGTCTTTCAATAGGGAACTGGATAAATAATAATAGGAAAATGTTGAGTGTTTACTAAGTATCAGAGACAATCTTAAGGATTTTATATGAATTGACTATTTCATTTCCTCTCAATAAACTCATGAAATACAGCTGACTGTTATCCTTTTATAAATGAGGAAACTTAGGCACAGAGATATGGGGAACTTGCTCAGGGTAATATAGCTAGTAAATGGTAGATCTGGGGTTGGAACTCAGACTTTACTCTCAGGACCACTGACAGACATACCTTGTTCTATAAAGAAGGACATCTCAAAAAAGAATGAGGTGGACCTATCTATACATATATGGAATAATCTCCAAGGCATAGTTTTAAGTGTAAAGAGGATAGTGCATATGTTTAATATTTACCATTTGTGTTAAAAAAAAGAACGTATTTATGCTTGTCTATGCATAGACACCATCTGGAAGACTGTACAAAAAAATAGGGGTTGTCTCTGAGAAGACAGCTGTTGGCTGCAAGATAGAGGACAGAGATAGGAGACTGATGTTTTACTATATATTCTTGTATCTTTTAGATTTTATGCCATATGTTTCTATTCTTCAAATTAATTTTTAAAGGTAAAAAGAAAATAAAGATGATACAAAAGAAATAAAATAAAATGTAGAGAATAATTGACACAACTTGGGCTGGAAGGAGGTAAAAATGCTGGGATGGTTGTGTGGGAACAGGGCGTGGGCTTAAAGGGAACACATCAGGGCAGCACAAGGCTTTAGAGAAATACCACTAGACCTTAGAGAAATACCACTACTTTTTTCGAAATTCAGTCAAAAACATACAAGATCTACCCTCTTAACACGTTTTTAATTACACAGTACAGTACTGTTAAGTACATGCACATTTTGTATAGCAGATTCCTAGAACATGTTTCTCTCACAGGACTGAAACTGTAACCCCATTTGTATTAGTCAGCTCAGGTTTCCGTAATAAAATACATTAGACTGGAGGCCTTAAACCACATCTATTTTCTCACAGGAGCGGAGGCTGGGAGTCTGGGATCAGATGGTAAGTCATGAGCTTCTTGTGACGCCTCTCCTCCTGGCTTGCAGATGGCCGCTGTCCTGTGTGCTCACATGCCTTCCTCCTGGGAGAGGGTGCGGAGGCCGAAGGGCTGCTCTGATGTCTTTTCTTATGAGGGCACTAATCTCATCACACTGAGGCTCTACTCTATGACCTCATCTAACCTTAACCACCTCCTAAAAGGCTCTATGTCCAACACAATCACATGGGGATTAGGGCTTCAACATATGAATCTGAGGAGGATGTAATTCAGTCCATTGCCCCACTGAACAACAACTATCCCTCTCCCCTCCCCTCAGCCCCTGGCAACCATAACTGTACTTCCTGCTTCTGTGAGTTTGACTACTATAGGTGCTGCATGTAAGTGGAATCATGCAATATTTGTCCTGTGACTCATTTATTTCACTTAGTATAATATCCTCAAGGTTCGTCCATGTTGCAGTATTTCATAAAATTTCCTTCCTTTTTAAGGCTGAATAATATTCAACTGTTTGTATATACCACGCTCTGTTTCTCCACTCTTCTATAGACATTTAGATGGTTTCTTTACCTTGACTATTGTGACTAATGCTGCAGTGAAAGTGGATGTGTTTTCTCTGGACTCGTCTGTGTAAATTCCCAATTAGATAAGTTTGCCAATTTCTTTTTCAGGAAGTCATACTCTTTTGACCCCGGTGATGTCTCTCTACAGTACTGCGATCACAGTATTACAGTATTCTTTGTTGTCGCTATATTTACCTTTAATGCAGGTTTTCTGGAGCTGCTACAAGCCGTCCAGCTCTCTTTTGCTCTCAGTGGCCCCCCAGGTTTTTAGGATATGCAGGGTCCCATCAATTCTTTAAGTTTGGAGAGACAGAAATTCATGCCTTGGGCAGTCTAGAAAGCCAGCACATTGTACACGTTTCAACCCCTCCCTGCAGGTAAAAGCTAGGAGTTGGGTTTTTCTCCCATTGTTCCATGGTAAGCCAGGGAAGGGCTACAGTGAGTAGAGTGTGTGTTAGTCCAGACTTTTGCCTTTGTTATCAGCAACTTGATGGCCCTTTCCTGTCAGGCAAGATGGAAACCCATCCCTAGGGCAGCCCCCTGAAAATCCACATGTCGGACATGCGTTTCAGTCTTCTGTTTCCTTCTCCAAGGGAAAAGCCAGGAGCTGGGAGTGTTTTCCCAGTTGTGCTGCTCTGAACTTGGGAAAAGGATTATGGCCAGTGGGCGCCACCAGTTCTCCTCCTGAAATTAATGTGGTTTATTTCATGCCCACCTGGGGTGCAGGAACTGCTTAACTGCTTAGATTTCTCACAAAAGGTATCAGTCTGTGTCACTGAGTCAGTGTCTCTATAGGTGGGTCAGGGCTTCCTATTCTGCCATCTTGCTGATGTCACCCTCAAAAACTACCACATTTTGATTAATGGGGAAAAGCTGTTGTGCAAAAATGAGTATATACCTAATGTGGGTGACACAGAACTTTGAAGTGCTCTGTCCATGAGACCTGCTGAAGAAATAGTTTAGAAAAGTGCAGTGTGACATCAGATGGTAACCAATGAAAGTTTTTATTTCCTGGAAAATTTTTTAACTTTGCTTTGTTATCTTACAAAGAGAAAAAGAGCTCAGCCTGGTAATAAACCGTCCTATTCCAACAATGATCCAGCCCTGAAGAGCGATCAGGGAAATGGGCAATTTGCAGTAGATGCTTTTATAAAGATTGAAAACACTGTGATTCTTTATAATACATAGGTTTTCTTGCAAAGGTTGTTTTGGATCTTACAATTCCTTGCCACGTTTGCTGCCAAAAATTCTCAGAAGAATGAAATAAGCACAAAATGTCAAAAAGGACTGACTGTCCTACTCCAGGATTTTGCTCAAGGAGAATCCGTATTACTGATAAACATGCTTTGAAGTTGAAGACCGAAGTTGTGAGTCAAAGGAAGCAGAACAAACACCTTGAAATAGTAGGTGGAAGCAAGTTTTTTAACACACAAAAATTGTGGGTGGAAAGAATCTGAAAATGTTTTCAGAGGTTAAGGAGAAGTGGTTTTCTCAAATATTTTTCAAATAAATGTGTTGCAGTAGCACAGGAGATCCAGAGGGCTCAGGGCAAGTGGCCATGGAGTGTATCTAAGAGAGCAAGTGATAAATTGGTGTGAAAGAAAGAAGCGGTGAGAGTTAGGAATGAGATCACCCAAAACAAAAGCGACATAAAGAAGCTAGCTTCTTGGGGCTAGTAATTGTGGATCATGAGTTAGCAGAAGTTAGAAGTTGGAAGGAAGCTAAAGGGATTGCCAAGTACTGGAAGGTTATTTAGATATATGTGTGAAATTAACTAAGTCCAAAGTACCCTTTTGAAATACTGCTGCTCAAAGATTTGCCATCCAAGTGCTGACTTCTTACTACTTAAGATTTCTTGGGCTTTGGAAATGCTGATGGTGATGAGGCAAGCTGACAGAAACTTTACAAAAAAATTTTGCACCAAATGTAGAAATGATATGAAAGAACTTTTTGCCCTGGCCTGCCTGTTTCAGGATTAGAACTTGACCTTATCTTCACCCTTCTCAGTTAAGGCTCTTTCCCCAGCCATCTGGATGCAATCTAAAAAAAATCTGTAAATGGGGGCCTCAAATGACTGTGGATATATATCAAAATTCCAGAAGTGAATTATGGATAGCAAAGAAAAACAGGATTTTTTCCATAGAAACTGTTATGTATACTTTAAATATAAAGCAGAGTCAACTCTTGCCCAAGAATCTGTTTGGTTCTTTTAAATCTCTAACCAGTATTTCTTATGTTAGTGATGATTCCAAAAATACGATCTGAAACCAAGCCTATAGACTTTCCTTTTTTTTCTGATTTCTCAGAGGGTTTCACCATAAGCAGAATGAAATTCAGTCCTATGAAAGAACCTTAGAAGCATCTGTGGTGAACTGAAATAATATGGGAGGAAATAAATAAATTAATTAATAATTCTCCTGAAAAAGAAAGAACAGGCTTTTAAAATTCTAACAGGAAAATATCCTGCTGTTACCTAAGAAATGGATCATTAAGCTGTGTCACCCTATGTGATGAAGGTATTCCTTCATCTTTCTGCAGCATATGAGCCTAAGTTAGACACCTTTTTCCTTTAGCAGCTCATGTAATTCTGTTTAAGTCTAGAAAGACTGAGCTTTCTCTCAATACTGTCTGCTAGCTTCTTTCTCAGGCTGTCTCTCTGTTTCCTTGAGATTTTTATAAGATTGTAATTGTAAACACCGACAAAGTTAAAAGAGAAGGAATCCATAATGCTTATGAACATTTAAATGAAAATATATATTCTGTATCAGATACAATGAAAAGCCTTTGCTATTTAAAGTGGATACATAGCAAACGTCCCTTTTTAAAATAAATGTGTTCTGCAAAGAGCTTTTCCAATAACTTGAACTCATATTTATTAGAAATGACTGAACACTTTGGATTTGACTCTGTCACTTCACAGTCATACTTGCAAGTATAGAAATATAGCTGGTGGTGAAAATCAGAACAGATCACATAGTGTTGTGAGCAAATGAATGGGGAGGCCTGGAGGTTTGAGGAAGGGTAGGAATCAAGCTGACCATGGGCCAAGCATAGAAGGCACATCACAGTGGACAAAGTGGTCCAAGTGGGAAGATCCCTCCCATCTTAAGCCAGCCCAAAATATGCAAGGCCAGGACGGCAGAAGCATGAGCATAGGAAATAAAGGAGAACGACAGGTTCTATACCATCCACTGGGTCAATGTTAAGTTGTCTATTGACTTGTTGGTGTAATGCCTTGGTTTTTAGTGATTATTAGAACCAAGTTCCTACAATATATATCCAGGTAAAAACCATGCTAAAAAAAATGCAAGATATTTTAATCAGATTCAAAACTGAGGCCTTCTGTGTTAACAATAAGAGATACAAAAATCATATCGGTCAGTAAATGCAGATAAAATTCAAAGCTTAAAGTCAAGAACTAAATGGATGTGAAGGGTAGGTCCCTTTTCCTTTCTCTGCACTCAGTGTAATCATCAGAGAATCTTCACTGCTTGTACATCAGGCTGGGGAAGTGTACACGAATCCATGGTCCTTAAGCCCAAAGGCACCCCGTACAACAGAACTGTTAGTGGTGTCACAATGACAGTGATGTGTTGTGGCTGTGTGATTTGCTTTTTTCGTTTCTATGAACATTTTATATAGTTTCTGGTTAAACTATGTATCAATTAATAACAATATTACTTAAGTTTTATTGAAGTGGAGAAGAGAGGAAGGGAATAAACTTTATTTTATTGAGGTACTCTGCCATTATAGGGCTAATTTTTTTTTTTACTTAATAAATCACTGTTTTATTGCAAGGATGCTAAAAGATACAAATAATGAGATATGTAGGGTGAGGTCCAGAAAGTTCTCTGAGCCCAGGAGCTTCTGTCCCTATGGAGTTGGGTTGGGCCCCCCGCCCAGCACAGATGTGTTTACCAACCCGGAAGCTCTATGAAAAGTAGGGCTAATTTTTATCTCATGTGTCAATTTTTGTTTTCCAGGAATTAGATGCTGCAGACAGAGTTTCCAGGTGTGATTGGGAAAATGCATCTGAAGGCTATAGAGGAAAGACGGAAGGAAGAGAGAACCAAAGGAGTGGAGAGAGCCTTCAGATGACATTCAGATATGAAGCTTGTCAAAGGAGAGAGGAAAAGACAGGAGACAGGGCAGCAAGTGTTTTAGACTTCCTTGCATTTCTGAGAGAGTCCGGCCAGGCTAATGAGGAGCCCCCAGCAAAGACTGCTCCCTATAAGTCTCATGTCAAGTAGACACTGCCTGGTTCTTATACCCCAACCAGTGTCATTCAGTGGCTGGTGCAGCCAGGTAACTCATGGCCTCAGTGTGAGCACTTCCGTGGAACCCGAAGGTGTGGTAGCTCGGTCAGCTTCTCAAGGGAAATCGTGCACCTTCATAGCTGCCACACCACTTCCATCGCCCCGAACTATAGACCCACTCCTCCATCTGTTTCCCAAAACTTGGTTAAGTGTAGAACAAAGATGAAAAATTGTGTGGTAAAGTTTTCCCTTGTGTGCCATGATAGACATCACTAATCAATCAGTGTAATCATTCCTGCCGCTTTTGGACCCAGACACAGCTCTTCAGGAAACCACTATAATAGATTTCGCATATGAGACAGATCCTAACTGATACGTCTGGTTAGATCTCTGACCTTTCTCTATGGATAGGAGCAGAGATACAGGCTGGCATGCAATGGTGCAAAAGTGAAATTTGGGCTTTCATACATAGATGCTTTGCTAGATAGCAACACATTTTCAATGACTCCACATAGGACTTCTCTAAAAAGAGATATATATATGGATAGATAGAATGCTGAAGAATGTATGTACATATGTACATATGTGTATATGGATATGTATATCTATATCTAATCTATACATCTTTGTGTGAAATACATTTTTTTCAATCAAGGAAGCAAAATTTAGAATAATTTCTTACTTTAAGTACACCCATACCCATTCGGTAGACAAACCTTTCAACCTCTAAATGATGCATTTTCTCATACGTATTGGGCATCTGCGTTTTGGAGGTGGGACTCGGCTGCCTACTTCTTTGAACTGCCAGCCCCCAAGCGCTTTGCTGACACTGCGCTTCTCCGCACCTCCTTGTGTGTGGGTTGTTCCAAGCACAATTGGAAGCAAGTCAGAGATGACTGCCTTAAGGTTGTATCCTTTTATAGAGTACTTGGCATAATCCTCACATTATGGATATTATTCTTTAATGCAAAAATCAAATAATGCCATTGCAGTGGAGATCAAATTGGGTTTTGCTCATCCACTTCTAGAATCTCTTTGAAATTTTTCATTTCCTCAAGTTCCACCTAGTTGGGGAAAAGAAAAAAAAAAAATCCCTGGAGCAGGACCTCTCTAAAGAGTTATGCTTATGTATTAAATTCTTGCCACTGGGCAAATCTGACCCAGAAAGATTTATTCTAAAACTTCTATAAATAATCCCATCCCTTTTCATATACCTCTCATTGCATTCTAATTACATTTTTGAGAAAGGTGAGAACAAATCTGATTGCCACGTTTCTTATAAGAGATGAAGCTGGTTTGACCTGAGCAGAGTACAGCCCCACTGCCCTTCTCAATAATTTTCCCCAAAATCTTTATTGATGTGTCAAGCAGAATTTATTTGTCCTGATTTGATTGGATTTTTGAAAGGAAGAGGAGTTGGAAATACTGAATTACTCATTTGTGACTCAGTGTAGGGGTATTCTGAAACCACGTGTCTCCACAGTTCAAGCAGACGCAGGGATGTGAATTGAACACCAATTTCAGTCAGGTTGTCGGAGAAGTGAATCCAGCCCCTGGTCACCACAACTAAAGACACATAACATTTTCATGCAAAATATGTGTGTTTAATTCTTAACAGATTAAGATTTAATCAGACAAGTAATCGGGCAGAAAAGAGGGGCTAGAGAATGTTATAAATTGGTAGGAGTAGAAATACAGGACTGAAGCACATCTCCTTGGTGTAAGGACACTGAGAACACCAGAACCAATGCAACATTTGCTGGATTTGTTGCATTTAAACGTATTGGACTGCTGAGTCTCATAAGCAAGGTTGCTGTAGAGATAGCAGGTGTGTGTCGAGGCTTCTCACATGGCATGTCTGGAAAAGTGTAGGAGGAGCAGGTGTGGGGGTGGGGGTGGCACATTGAGAGGAGTAGCCAGGCGTTAGGTGTTCTACAGTCCTGTCCTGTGGCTGAGTGCTGTCCATGTCCCTTCATATCCACTTGCATTCATGGGCTACATAGCAGATGGAGAGGAAAGAAAAACCAAGATCTGGATTTTGTTTTAGACTGGCCTTAACCATACAGACCCTCCTTAAATGTTACCCAGTCGCAACCAGATTGCAGAAGGGGCCTGAGCAAGAGACCTCCAGAGAGGAGAAGGCCATTTTACATGCGGAGATAGACGCTATCATGCGACCTAAGCTGGGGTGGGGAGATGGGCTCCACTTCAGTGTGACTGACGCAGGAAGGAAGGCAGGCTCGCTGGGTGTGCAGTCTGGGCAGGCACATGGGGACTAATGCTCAGCTGTCACTGTCCTAAAATTCTCAACACTTTTGAACAAGACGTTTGGCATTGTCACTTTGCACTTAGCCCCACTAATTAAGTAGTCAGGTCTGACTGCTATCCTTCCTCTACTCCCTCACCAATTCCTATTTGAAATAGGCCTTCACTTAACTGGTTCCTCCCCTGCTGGAAATACTGTATGGTGGGGGCAGGGTTGGAGGTCAACCCTTAGTGGTTTATTTCCTCCTAAAATCTAGGCAGAAAAGGGGTAACTGTTTAGGGGTCAGGGAAAGAAGTGATTGAATTACTACTGCATTACCTTCATGATCTTTCATAAGAAAAATGACACAATTTAAACTAATAACAATTTTCTGGCCAGGTTGCATTGAGCAGTACAAAACAACCACTTTTCACTTTATTTAGGAACACAAATTCTATGAACTACCATCTCCAATACAAGAACTTCTCCCTTCTCACACTGAACCTAAACTTGTCAGTATGACTTCTCGACTTCCATTTCCTAAAGGAGAAGAGTGTAATAACCTGCCAAAAGAGGGTAAGAAAGTAGGCTTGAGAATTCTGGACTGGGCCTAAATTTGGACAAAGTATGAAATGAAATCTAATCTTCAGATCCCCAGCAGGAGTCAAGGCTGGTAAAAGAATGTGAAGTAAGTATCTAGATGGCTGGCACATTGCAAATATTTTGAACCTGAAGTTTTAGTTTGTATAGATAGAGTCTGACCCAGGCTTAGTTCATGTCTGGTCAGAGTCCGTACATAATGCTTTAGTTTGTATTGTCACCCAGCTGTCTCTGTTGGTTTTTCAATATTCTTTGTTTAGCTTTTCTAAGGCAAGAGCTGTCTAAATCGCTTAGTTTTGTGTGCATGGTCCAGCACTACAGATTAATCTGAAGTGACCTGAATCTATATTCCTTCTCACTTCAGGCCTTACTTATATCACTCACAGGATTGGTTATATTATAAAAAGAATAAATACAAATCTTTAATCAAATTATAAATACTCTCTTATTATGTCTTTGGAAATATTAAACCAGATGCATACTTTTCTTAACTTTTTCAGTGGAGGGATTTCACGCTGAAAGATTTCTTTTGAAGAAATGACATTGTCAAGCACATGGAAGTGAGTCTAAGGAACAGCATTGACAATGGTTTCAGACTTGGAAGAAAAATTGCAGCAGCTGTAAAATGAGAAGCACCGCATGAGTAGTGATCCTTTGCAGGAATTCCATCTTTAAAATCACAGAATAATATAAACAGGAAATCCTCTAACATTGTTTAATGAACAAATATCTCTTCGATAGTTTAAACTTTGGATGAATATATGAACATGCAAAATTTTGAAATTGTGGGAGAGCTATACAAAATGTTGTGTTTATTTTTTTGTTGCTGGAGATGAAAGACAAAGAAAGGAAGATACTTTGAATACAAATCAGAATCTTATTTAAAACAGCAAGGTTCAAGTCTCTATAAAGTGCTTTAGAAAGTATCTACAGGTGCATGTTTTAATTTTTCCCCTAATTATCTTCAGCTTTTTCAAAGCCTGTAAGGTAGGAATGGAGATTATAAGAACAATTTGCAGAAACTCATTCTTAAATCCATTTTCCTGGCTTCCTATGCTCCCCAGGGAGAAGTTCTTGTGTTGGAGAGGTTATTTCAGAGAACTTGATTGTGTTGCTTAGCATAAAATCAGACCTGTCTGAAACGCTTTAGAACAATTAGCAAATTGTCATCCATTTTCTTCTCACGCACTAGCCCCAGGGAAAAATGGAGACCTGTCACAGTGGTAATCGCAAGCATGTTTTTCCTTTACCTTTTCCTGCTGACTTCTAATCCAAGCCTCATGCAAATACAGTTTTAGGGCTTATAGAAAAAGCAAAATTTAGCCTGAAAGAGCCAAACTGATTTTCTGCTTCCATGGTTTCCTTCCTCTTGGTATTTCACATGGGAGCTTTTCCCATTTCATACCCCTGAGAAGAAGCATTATCATATCAGGAAGAACTAAATTAGCTCCCATTATCCCTGCGCCAAGACTCTGGGGTCAGCCAATTGGAATTTATCCTTGCTGATCTTAGAGCCTGAGCTTCTGGGGAACAGTAAAGCCCGGCAGTGAACAAAGAGGAAAAATGATATCGCTCAGGTCCTGATAAGGAGAAGGATAATTTCATGCCAAATGAATTAGCGCTGTGATCTGAGTTTTTTATAATTAATTATTATTTCCGAGAGCAAATACACTTGAGAAAAGTCAGTACCTCCTCACTTTTTTTTTTTTACAATTTATTTTATTTTAGTATCATTAACCTATAATTACATGAGCAATATTGTGATGATTAAACTACCCCCTTCATCAGGTACCCCCCACCAACCCTATTACAGTCACTGTCCATCAG
>JAQQAC010006877.1:12629925-12674119 GCA_029783875.1 Phataginus tricuspis | reverse complement strand
TATTCTTTTAGGTGCAATTGTGAATGGAATTGTTTTTCTGATTTCTCTTTCTGTTAGCTCATCATTAGTGTATAGGAAAGCAACAGATTTCTGTGTGTTAATTTTATATCCTGCAACTTTGCTGAATTCAGATATTAGTTCTAGTAGTTTTGGAGTGGAGTCTTTAGGGTTTTTTATGTACAGTATCATATCATCTGCAAATAGTGACAATTTGACTTCTTCTTTACCAATCTGGATGCAGTACCCCCTCACTTTTATGCTCTCATAATGAGGTGTAGCCCTAGACACAAAGGCCTTGTGAAATGGCAGCAGCTTACTGGGGGTTCAAGCCTCTCCCTGGAGAAATAGCTCTGTAAGCACTGCCTCCAGATGTTGCTTTGAGGCACTACTTATCTTCTCTCCTCTTTCCCCACAAATTTCACTTAGACAGAGTAACAGGTTTAGACCTGCTTGCAAGGTCAGTCCTAAGCTAATTTCTGCTGCCTTAGATTTCAGTGGGTTTCCACCATTCCCAGAACTGTTAAGAGTGACTCACTGTACCTAATGTGTTTGTACAGTGTGGTTTATGCCCAACATCTGCTTTCCTTCTGGGAGTCTGAAATTTCGGCCTGTGCTAGGCAGAGGATGCCTATGTGATCGGCCCCCAGTAAAAACGCTGGGCACTGAGTCTCCAGCGAGCATCACTGGAGGACAACTTTTCACCCATGTTGCTGAAGATCCCACCTGCATCTGCTGCAGAGGCCTCTCGGACGCTGGGGCCCGATTTCCTCCAGACCTCACCTGCTGTGCCTTACCCTTTGTGGATTTCGCTTTGTGTCCTTTCACTGTAGTAGGTCACAGTCAGGAGTGAAACTGTATGCTGGGTCCTTGGGGTCCTCCCAGTGCCTCACCAACCCGGGGTGGGTATGGGGACTCCTCAACACTGGGCACATAATAAAAAAGGTCCTCACTCTACTTTACACCTAGACTGCAGGAATTAGTCTTAAGATGTATCTTTTTATTATTTATCACTTTAAATTACCTCTAAAAGAATTCAAACACAGCATTATGATTTCCGAGGGAGCTTCAATGCAAGCTGTAATCTTGGAAATAGGGAGTCATTGTTGATTCTATTTTTAAATTAGTTATTTCCATAATAGTGTACAGTACTCAAATTGGATATTGTGGCAGCTTTTATTTTTAATGAAGTTATGAAACAATTATTTCCTCAGTAACATGTAACACCATTAGTTTCTGGAGTGCAACATTAAAAAGATGGGGTTTTGACTGAATACTTTCCCTGGAGAAGAGCTTTGAGTTGAAGTTTCTGAGAAATAGAAACAAAAATATTATATCCAAGAAAATATATTAGAGATCAGAGGCTATAAAACTCCCAGGATATTTGTGTGTGTTTTCTGATGAAGAACTATAGCTTTAGGGGGTTGTATTAAACATTACATTAGATTATGTCAAAATTCTTTAGAAATTCTTCAGCTGGCCACAAATACTACTTAACGTTTTAGTAAAATTTATGTTCAATAGGATGGTGAAGAAATCTTATATCAAATTGGTTACATAGCAAATGAGGGTCAAAAGTGGGGAAATATGATTTCTCCTAAGACTTCTCCTAAGAATAACCCACTACCCAATTCTTCTCCACTTGTGGCACAAGACCACCAATGGTCCTCTGTGGAGGCAGAGGGTCTTGTGTGTATAAATGCAAACCTAGGGCATTGTGCTAACTCATAGTGCCGCAGTCAAAGTACTGTTCACAAAACTGACTCCTCCAGTGTCAGAATAGATGATTTCTGCAATCTATAAACAATAGGATCTTTCAACTTTCTCCAAACAGAACTCTATCTGGTTCATTCACTACAATCAGAGCGGTTTTAAGCTTGCAATTTGGAATCAGATACCACATCTGCTTACTAACCATATGGTGTGACTTCTATTTGCTTTTTTTAACGTCTTGGTTTTGTAATCTATAAAATGAGAATGACACCACCTAATGCAAAGGGCTCTAGGAATTGTCAGGTAAGAAACCAGTATGCAAGCACAGGGTCTACAGACTGTGTGTGGAACATCCTGGTAGCATTAAACAAATGGTAGAAATCCTGGTCTAGTTCCTGTTGTTTGGGAGAACCAAACCTTTGACAGACAGTTGGTGAAGGAAGCATAAATAACTAAATGAAATATATTTCTACCCAATTATTCTAGAGCAATTAATTAGGGTTTCCCATGTGAAAAGTAGTTTAATTGAAAAATCACAATTTGGAATTCAAAGTATCTCCTCTCATGACTTGTGATTTGAAGACTGTTCCTTTCCACTGCACATTTTAGCACCATGGCAAGTTTCTTCTGCTTAATAATTACATGGGCTTCCATTAACCCATATTTCACTGAGAAGAGAAAAGCTTACTTCCTTGTGATTCTCCTCCCCATCTATGAGTGATGTCATGACATTTTGGAGTCCATGTTTTAGGCTGAATTTGGTGTAAACATATTCAGTAATTTTCTGGGAATATAGTAACAGATAAATAGGAATATGTAAACTTCATTTCATTTATATTGGAGATGATAACAATGGACACGGATGTTTGCTCTTGTCCCTGTCTTTAGCTAATGAACTGACAATGCTAATGTGTGCTTCATGTAGCTGGTACTAGAAGTAATATGGTCCTGAATATGAATTTTAAAATCTCTTCTGAAACATCATATATCATAGAAACATATTTAGGGACAGAAAATTTACAACACAGGGTATACCTTAGGTAATGGAATTAGAGCAAGGTAAGAGTTAAGACGTGAAAGGAAAGTTGCGGTGTGCAAACTCGAGAGTTCATTGAAAGTCAGAGAACATATCATGAGAATATGAAAGAAAAGGGCTGGAGAAACTTGAAACCAAAAAAAAAAGACAAGTTTACTTTTGAAAGCAATGCGAAGACATTGACCAGACACTGAGTAACCCAGATATATCCCATCCTGAGGCCCTGCCTGGACGTGTGGGGCGCTCGGGGCACCATGTCGCCATTGCTGACGGTCACATTGCTTCTTCAACCCAGACGGACCTTCGCCTGCTATCTGCTCGCCAAAAATGTGTTCGGTGCTGACGACTCATGTATCGCTCCCTTTGAAAACTTTCTGACCCTGATCCAGGTAAAACGGGTCAGTGAATCCTTTGGGTTGCTTCTGCACTCAATAACTACTTAGGTCAGAGTCTTATAACAAACTATTGTCTCTGTTTCTTTATATGGCTCTTTTCTTCTTGTAGGTTATAATCTTCTCTTGGGCTAAGAACCTAATTCATCTTTGTATGTACCTGACACACAAATAAATTTTTGATTAATGGCTGTTCACATGAATGAATGCAGCAAGAAAGGAAGGAAACAAAGAATGAGAAACGGAATGTGAAAGATTTCATAAATTTAATATAATGGTCGAAAAGTAGTGTTTTTCTCACCAAGGTTTACATAAGCTGTGGGGATAAAACTTTTTCCTTTCAGGCCAGTGTTCAAAGATAATTGATTACAAAAAGATTCAAAAAACAATAGAAAATAAAATATTAAATTTTTGATCACGAAAGTGTTTATAGAGAAATTGCAGCCCAGGAGCCTAAGTAACAGAGAGCAAATTAAAGCAAAACCCAAACCCCAGCATTCACATTTTCGTATTGGCAAAAACTTTCAAACTGAAGACTTGTTGTCAGACTTCTCAGTTGAAAGGTCCACAAGCCAGGTGGACACATACACTAAAGTTTGGCAAGAGGTTAGAAGACACTTGGCTTTTTGTGAGGCCATAAGTAGTCCCCGCAGTATTACTTTAGTGTTGTCTACCTCCTTCACCTGTTTATTTTTCCTCTCTGAAGATACATTTCAGGTATCAGTGATTTTCCAAGATGTTAAATTATGCATTTGGAAAAAATGGTTCCTAAGGCCATCAAAGCTCTGTATTCCAGCATCCAGTCACATGAGAAGTTTATTGGCACCAAGATACTTTGTCATTACGGAACACGCAAGAGAAAATGCTTCTTAATGAATTTGAGTCTGAGCTAGCAGCGTTAGTCTTGAAGCAAACAACAAACTTTCAGCAGCCTCATTATACATAATTTTCAGTTTTGAAGCTATGGTATTAGGGCCTGTCCCTGCGCATGCCCAAACATGGATTTGCTGGCTGCTGAGACTCTGGAGATTTTGATACTCAGCCATCTCCTACTCTTATGACATAGTCCTCATGATCAGACTTTTTAATGAACTCTTTGTGAAACCATCAAATTCTCATTTTCTAAAGTAAAACTAGCACAAATATTTTGTTTAGAGACGGTCCACTTTTTCACTTATCATTTCAGATATACATTCTATATAACCGAACTAGAAAAGAGAGATGAACTGTGTATTTATTCAATTCAAATACACCACATTTAAAAAGTATTAAGTATCAGAAAGTGCAATGAGAACTTAAAGCAATATAAAGATAATGACCTCATTTCTGCTCTCTAAAGCATGCAAATAGTGGCTGAGGAAGGAAAGATAACAGCGAGACATAACTAAAGCAAGAAAGAAAATGATAACTTTAGAGTTACAAATATTTTTATAACAGTTCAAAGAAACAGAAATTTTTACCAATATGGGGATGAAGAAAAGTGGAAAATGTGAGATGGATGTTGAGGGAGAAGAAAGAAAAAATCAAAGGAGAACTTCAAAAAAGAATAGAAAGAATGTGGAGACTGGAAACTGTGAGGTGCAATTGGTAATGGTTCATTTTGGGTGAACTGGGAATTTAAGAACTAAAGGAAAGAAAAACTGGAGAGATGGACTTAATCACATTGTGAAGGACGTCAAGTTCAAAGTAGAGAGAGCTGTATATACTGTAGTATACTAAAAAGGATCTATTGGTGGTTTTTGAGGCAGCTAATAACTGTTCAGAAGCTGTCAGGGAATGATCAAGTTTCATTCAGAAAAACTGGTCCAAAATTGGGATCAATGAACAGTGAGAGGCAATTGTAAAAGGTAACGTAAAACCTAAGAGAAGCTTGAACTTGACATTTGAAAGTAAAATTGGAGAATCTGACAGTAGATAGTACATAGCAGTAGAGAAATCTAATATTTGTTAAATTATTGTATGTAGATATTGAGGATAAAAGAGGAATCTAAGGTAAATTGAGACGTTTTTTCTTAAATAATGATTAACAACATTATTTTTGTAATATTAATAAAAGTAAATGGACAAAGGGAAAGCTGGGACAGGAAACGGAGTAGATGT
This sequence comes from Phataginus tricuspis, assembly GCA_029783875.1. Classification (NCBI taxonomy): domain Eukaryota; kingdom Metazoa; phylum Chordata; class Mammalia; order Pholidota; family Manidae; genus Phataginus; species Phataginus tricuspis. Next base: position 12,668,881 of record JAQQAC010006877.1, on the reverse strand, counting down.
GGCATGATACTAGGTTTGGATATGTTGATTTCGAGATAATGTTGGATCATTTGGGTGAGAGTCTATAAAAGTTTACAAGATATGTGGGTAGGATTTTGAAAATACTTAAAGCTAAAAGTAAAAATCTGGGCTCATTGGCCTACCAGTGATAAAACTATGGGAGCTAGTAAGATCACCAAGGAAAAGAGTGCAGTGACAGAAGAGAGGCCCAAAAAAAGGAACTTTGGAAAAGCAGACAACATAAAAGAATAGATAGGTAATATAAGCAGAGAGATGTAAACTCTAGGAAACTAAAAAGGAAATTAGAAATAAAAAAAACACTGTAAAGAAATGAAAATACCTTCCATGGGCTCATCAATAAATCAGACACAGCCAAGAAAAGAATAAGGGAGATTAAAGAAAGATCAACAGACACTTCCCAAAACTAAATGAAAAAACAAGGAGTAGGGAGAAAAAAAAAGAACACAACAGTCCAGAGCTGTGGGGCAAATTCAAAGAGCATGTGACATTAGTAGTTGAAATTTGAGGAAGGGAAGAAAATGATAATAAAACTTAAGAAATAATTGAGAATATTGGGCCGAGAATTTTCCAAAATTAATAACAAACAACAAACCACAGATCCAGGAAGCTTAGACAACACAGAGGTTGAGACATATCATATTCAGACTGCAGAAAACTAAAGACAAAGAGGAAAGCTTGAAAGAATCCAGAGAGGTGAAAAAAAAACATAGACAACTCACCAGAAACCACTGAGGTAAAAAGAAGGGAGTGAAATGTTTGAAGTATTGAAAAATAACCCACTAGCGTTGAATTCTCTATTAAGCAAAATAGTCCTTCAAGGTGAAGGAAAAATGCTTTCTAAGACAAACAAAAAACTGAAGGAATTCATTGCCAGAAGACCTGCTCTATAAGAACTATCAAAAGTGATGCAGGTCAGAAACTGGGATCCATAGAAGGAAAGGAAACACAGCAGCAGAGAAGGAGTAAAGGAAGGTAAAAGTATCCTTTATTTTTTATTAATAATTGATCTAAAATTACCTGCTAGTTTAAAGGAATAACAATAGCAATATATTCAATGATGATAACATGTGGATGAGTGAAATAGATGACAGCAATGCCACAGGGATAGGAGGAAGGAGTTTGGAATAGTCTGTTACAAGGTTTTGCACAGCACATGAAGTGGTATACTGCTATTTGAGGCTAGACATTGATTACTGAAAAACACATACTGCATACTATAGGACCATCATTTAAAATTTTTGTGAAAAAGTAGTTGATAGGCTAAAAGGGGAAATAAAATAGAATAATAGAAAATGCTCAATTAAAGGCAGAAACAAAAAAAGAAAGAAAGAACAAATGCAATGAATGAAATATTGTTACAAACAATTCAACCAACCATATCAGTAATCACTTTGAATGTGAATGGTCTAAAAACACCAATTACAAGGTGTAGATTACAATTACAAGTCAACGTGGATTAATAACAAACAAACTAGACCCAAATATATATTGTCTTAAAGAAACCTTTAACTATAAAGACTCAGATTGAAAGTGAAGGAGCAGGGCAGCAGTATTCACATTAACTAAAAGGTGGAAATATTCCATATGTCCACTGATGGGTGAATGGATAAACAAATTATGGCATTTAAATATAAAGGGATGTTACTCAAGTATGAAAAGGAAGAAAGTACAGATACATGCTACAACGTGAATGAACCTCAAAAACAGTATGGGAAGTGAAATAAAGCAGACACAAGAGGCAACATATTGTGTGATTCCATTTATATGAAATATCTAGAAGGGTTATAGAGACAGAAAGCGGATTGATGGTTTATAGGGGCTGGAGGAAGATGTGAATGAAGAGTACCTGCATCATGGGTGTGATACTTCCTTTTGAGTTGATGAAAATGTTTTGAAACTAGATAGATGGGGTAGTTGCACACATTGTTTATGTAATAAATGCCCCTGAAATTTTTACTTTAAAAAGGTTAATTTGTGTGTAAATTTTACTTCAATGATAATAATAAATAAAAAAGTAAAGGTTAAAGAAATATATACATGCTAAAATAATCAAAAAAGAGCTGGAGTAGCCAGCTGAAATAGCAATTTCAGACAAGGCTTACTGCAAAACAAGGAAAATGATAAAGGAAAAAGACATGCATTGCATATAGTATAGGAGTGAATTGCTCAACAAAACATAACAATTTATGTTTTATGCAAAATATTTATGTTTTTGCTCCTAACAAATGAGCATAAAAGTATGTGGGCCAGAAACTGATAGAACTGTAAGGAGAAAGAAACAAATCTATTATATATAGTCAGGGATTTGAATACTTTTCTTTCAGTAGTGATAGATCAAGCAGGCAGAAAATAAGAAAGGACATAGCTGACCTGTACAGTAAAGAATGGGTGCTTGAACAACTAAACGAAATAAGTAACCAATGAATCAAATGAACAAAATATTGTTTTGTTACAAGTTCAAACGAGAGAGGCTCTGTGTCCACATGGGAAAAGAAGTTATGTCAACCAGCATCTGAATCACTTGACTTTAGGCAAGTTCCTAATCTCCCTGTGCTTAAGTTTCCTGTTCTTTAAAATGGAATAGATAATAACACTTCTCTCATAGGAGTATAGGGAAAACTTACGGGTTAACACTGGAGAGTACTTAGCATGTTGCTTAGCAGAGACAACTCGTCATCGTCATCATCAAATAAGTTATGAAATACAAATTTAAACATGTGAGTATTACTTGTAGAATCTTCCCTGGTGTCTTTGGCTTTCTGAACCTGTTGGGCTTCTGCTAGGCACCTTTCCCATCCAAGGGCTGTGTATTAGCCCCCGAGGCAAGAGCAAAAACATGAGTGTTGTGTAGTCCCTTTGTGTGATCATGACCATGTTTTTCTTTTTCACTGCTATTGCTTTAAGACCTGTTATTTTTAAGAGGAAGAAGAAAACCAAGTAAAATACAAATAAGTTTCAGGTTGGGTTAAAGTTATCAAGGGACAAAAGTATCTTTCTGACAGTAATACAAGGTGATGCGAATTTTTGCTGGAATTTTCTCTCTTTGTTCTCAGACAGGGACAAAGCTTAAAAGAACATCTTTTATCCAGGGCAGGATAGCTCTTCCCCAAAGATGAGCTATTTGTGTGACGTCCCTTTCTAGTTGTCACTTTCCTTTGTGTCACTTGGCACAAGCTGACAGAATCATGTAAGACATCCATTTCAAACATTCAAACATTAAGTTAGGTAACTTTAAGGTGCCTTCCAATTCTGAGATTCCTCGGTTTCAGCCAATAAAGGTAATGTTAAGAAAGAGCCTATTAAATTTTATGTTCCTGAAAGAATAACTTGGGTCATTTTCAGGCAATGATACTGATGTCACAATTAGGAAAACAAATTCTTATGTCCATTAATGATGGGGTCTAATATTCTGAGGTATTTTAGCATTTTTCTTTTATGTTAATGCTTTTTCTAAATGTAAGAGCAATACTTGGTACTTGAATAGTAAAGGTTTTTGGAAGACAGTTGGAAATTTTAAAGGTTTAATGTAAAACGTAAATATATATACATGTATATATATATAAACACACACATAGATTTAAGTGGAACAACAGCAATAATACATTCATTAATAGTCATTAACTATCATGAGAATATTAGTTATTCCTCAATGAGTTCAAGACAAGAGGAAACCATTATTAACAAACTGTTGGAGATTTCAATCTAGGGTCTGAAAAGTTTTCTGGAAGACAAATAATGTTGAAGTGACAAAGCAGAGATAATTTTCTGTAGAGATAATTGGAAACTGGAACAAATGTCTTACTGATCTCATGTTTTGTGAGTTGTCAGATAGAGGATGGGCCGATTGTCCTATCCATAATTTAAGATTTAGTCAAATACCTTTCAATGTCCAAATTGAAACAGCTATTATAAATCCTTTGTAAACTGGGGCCAATATAAATAAAGTGAACATAGCCTAAGTTAAACATAGTGCTACATGAAAATATGTCATAATTTTTAATAGTTTCTCATTATTTCCAACTGTCACCTTATAATTATGGAAAATACAGATGTATTTATTTCAAAGCTTATTGTGGTTTCACCCTATGTGATTTTTTTCTATTTTTGCTAATTAATTAGGTAATCTAATAAACACTCATTGATTCCCTCTTTATGCCAGGTGCTTCTCCAGATAGTGGAAATATAGCAGTGAAGAAATCATTCAAATCACCTTGCCTTTAAGGAGCCTACATTTTAGTGAAGGTATGATGCTAAAAATTAAAAAACAAAAAAAGTAAAACACATAGTGTGTTAGAGGATGATAAAAGTTGTGAGTAAAAAGGATTGGAAGGGGAATCGGAAGTGTGTGTGCTGTGAGGAGATGTTACTACCACTTTCAGCAAGATGGTGTAGGAAGGACTTACTAAGAACTAAGAACGTTGTAAAAACCCAGTAGATGAGGAAGTAAATCATGAATAAATGGGGTAAGAGCATTCCAGGTAGAGGAAACAGTAAATGCAAATGCCCTCAGGTGAAGTTTTTTGAAAAGGAGAGTTTACTTTGTTGGACTTGTTTTTAAAAGATTACCCTAAATGCCACGTGAGAATAAACAAAGTGGTTGATGGGGAGGAAAGGGAGGAAAAGGCAGAAGCAGATGGAACAGCTGGGAGCTATTTCAATAGGAATAATAATGATCTTGGATTGAACCAGAATGGCGGCAGCAAATGTGGTAAGGGAGGGTCAGAACATACTCTGAAATGGATGTGCTAGTATGAGAGGAAGGGAAAGTGAGTAACTAGAAGGGTGGCATTGCCTATGATGCAATGCGTTTAGAAGGAAGACCTCAAAATCAGGTTTGGACATTCTGAACTGAAGTTACCTGTTAAGGGAGAGAAACAGTATTTTTGGCCTGTGGATAACATTGAAAACAATGATATATTAAATGAGATAAACTAAAATTACCTAGACAATGAGTATAAGATAGCCAGTTCCCTGGGGCATCAGAGCATGAAGAGATCAGCAATATAAGGAGGAGGTATAAGGCCCTGAGGTGAGACAAAGCCAGATGAGGAATCCTGAAAGAGACAAAAGCAGATGGGAGAGGGGAATGTGAAAAAGGGTGGCAAACGCTGCTGGTCCGGCAAGTTCCATGAGGACAACAATTAATCATTGGATTTTGCACATTGTAGAACACTGATGGCATTGCTAAAACAACTCCTGTGGAGAAGTAAGGATGAAAGACTAATTAGAGGAGATTTAAAAGAGATATTAAATTTGATATTCTATGACTGGTTACTATTAATTAGCTCAAAATCTTTAACAAGTGTCAGAAAGTAGACTACAAAATATTGAAGTGCATCACTATGGGTGATGCATATTAATTAATAGCCATCAAACAGCAAGAACATGATGAGGACGGGAGTGGAGTACATATGGCACCACCAAATAGAAAACAACATAAAATAAGAATGACTGGAAGTCACATTATTGACATGTATTGGCCCAATATTTCTGTTTTTATAGCCTATGGAATTAAACAGTCTAATATTAGCATGAAACATGGAGGAAAATTCTTCTATTTAGCTTGGCTTAAAGCAGCAGATACACATTTTCCCAGGTTGAATCAGCAGATATACATTTCCCCAGGTTGAATTGAGTTTGGAAGTTGAGATCACAACCCGGAGAAAGTTATATTGGCCTATCTGCATACTTCTAGAAAATTGAGAAAAACCAGCCTTACATTTAGAACAATGAACACATAACATAAAAAGCCCCAAATTTATGAGCAATTTAGTTAAATTGTGTTCTATTCATATATGGACAAAAATCAAAACTAATAATGTTCATGAGACAAAAATCAAGTCAACACATATTTATTGTCTACTATTGAAAAGACAATGTGATAATGCCTTATAGAATATAAATATCATACAGTATGTTACCTTCAAGTAAGTTTTCCTTCAATAACTTTAATATACATTTACAAAAAGGGAGAAAAGACATTAAATAAATACATGTGATTTTTAAAAAATAAAGAGAAAAATCTAACAGCTGTCATAAGGTAGCACATGGTTAACAATATAATCAAGGAGGCTTTCAATATCATAGAAAATTTGAAAAGTGATTGATTCAATTAAATAGGCTTTGTGAAATAGGTCAGATTTTGTTCAGGTATCAGACATAGTCAGTCTCCTGACACTCAGATCAAATAGGGGAAACATAAGGAAAAAAAATTCAAGAAATGCTAACCAATAATATAAAGGTATATGAGGGGATTCTTAAGATGGTGGCATGAGTGGGGTGGCGGAAATCTCCTCCCAAAACCATATATACTTTGGAAATACAGTGAATACAACTATTCCTGAAAGACTGACCAGAAGATACAGTACAAAAGCCAGGCTACATCTACATCTGCAAGAACTCAACGTCTCATGAAAAGAGTAAGATACAAAGCAGGTGACCTGGTGGGACCCGAGCACTTCCCCCACCCCAGCTAACTGGTGGGAGGAAAAGAATCAGAGTGGGGAGGGAGTGGAAGCACAAGACTGCTAAATAACCAGAACTTCAGCCACCCTAAACCTCTGGATGGCAACATAACCAGAACTTCAGGCACCCTAAACCTCTGGGTGGCAACACAGCAGTGAAGCACCTCACAGTGATAAGCAGACTGCTGTTCATTACCCCCCCCCCCCCGCTGTCACTGCAAATAGCTGGCTGATCCGCCATTGCTGCAGAGCAATTGGGGAGCAGCCCCGCCCACAGCAATCACGCAGAGGCTAGCCCAGGGCGCAGCTAACCATGCCAGACCCAGAGGCTGCCCCCTGCCCATAGTCAACTGACACAGACAGCGGAGACTGGCACAGAGTCCAGAAGGCACAACGGAGCGTTACTCTCGTGGCAAACATTTACTGCTCACCTGCAACCCCTGCCAGTGCCCTAGGCCAACCTGAGGGCTGCCCCACTGACAGCAGCTCAGGGGTTCAACCCAGAGGCTGCCCCCTGCAAGAAGCTGACCAGCACAGGCAGCGGAGATGAGCAAGGCAACCAGCAAGCAGGAAGGGACTTTGTTCTCCCAGCTGACACATGTGCCACTCACCAGCGATCACTTCCATCTCCATGAAAAGGCAGAAACTTGTTCAGTCCCAAATCCCTCAAACCCCTGAGAGCTGGCCTGGTGAGACCGAAATTACCAATCTTCCTGAAAAAGAATTCAAAATAAAACTCATAAGTATACTGATGGAGCTGCAGAAAAATATGCAAGAGCTAAGGGATGAATTCCTGAGGGATTTAACAAAAATGAAACAAACAGTGGAAAGATTTAAGAGCAGACTGGACGAGGTGGAAGAGACTGTTAATGGAATAGAAATCAGAGAACAGGAATACAGAGAAGCTGAGGCAGAGAGAGATAAAAAGATCTCTAGGAATGAAAGAATATTAAGAGAACTGTGTGACCAACCAAACAGAACAATATTCGCATAAGAGGGGGTACCAGAAGAAGAAGAGAGAGAAAAAAGGGATAGAAAGTGTCTTTGAAGAAATTAAAAGCAGCCAGAGAGAGAAAAAAGATCACCTACAAAAGAAAACCCATTAGGCTACGATCAGACTTCTCAACAGACACCTTACAGGCCAAAAGAGAATGGCATGATATATTTAACGTAATGAAACAAAAGGGCCTTTAACCAAGAATACTGTATCCAACAAGATTATCATTTAAATTTGAAGGAGGGATTAAACAATTCCAGAGAAGCAAAATTGAGGGAATATACCTCCCACATTCTCTACAGTGTATTTTAAAGGGACTTCTCTAGATGGAAGTTCTCCTAAGGCTAAACAGCCATAACGAGAGAAAATAAAACCACAGCAAAGAAAGTAGACCAACAAAATACTACTTAAATGCAAAATAAAATCAGCTATTCATAAAATCAGTCAAGGGAAACACAAAAGAGTACAGAATAAAACACCTAACATATAAAGAGTGGAGGAGGAAGAATAAGAAGGGAGAGAAATAAAGAATCATCAGAGAGTGTTTATAATAGCATAATAAGAGTTAAGTTAGATGGTTAGATAGTAAAGAAGTTACCCTTGAACCTTTGGTAACCACAAATCCAAAGCAGGCAATGGCAGTAACTACATATCTATTGATAATCACCCTAAATGTAAATGGACTGAATGCACCAATCAAAAGACACAGAATAATAGAATGAATGAAAAAGCAAGACCCATCTATATGCTGCTTACAAGAGACTCACCTCAAACCCAAAGACGTACACAGAGTAAAAGTGAAGAGATGGAAAAAGATATTTCATGCAAATAAGGAGTAAAAAGTAGGTGTCACAGTACTTCTTTCAGACAAAATATACTTCAAAACAAAGAAAGTAACAAGAGATAAAGAAGGACATTAAATAATGATAAAGGAGTCAGTCAAACAAGAGGATATAACCGTTATAAATATCTATGCACCCAACACAGGAACACCAACATATGTGAAACAAATACTAACGGAATTAAAGGAAGAAATAGAATGCAATGCATTCATTTTAGGAGACTTCAGCACACCACTCACTCCAAAGGACAGATCAACTAGAGAGAAAATAAATAAGGACACAGAGGCCCTGAACAACACACTAGAACAGATGGACCTAACAGACATCTACAGAACTCTACACCCAAAAGCACCAAGGTACACATTCTTAGACTACAAACTAGGCCACAAAAAGAGCCTCTGTAGCTCAAAAAGATTGAAATTCTACCAGCCAACTACTCAGATCACAAAGGTATAAAACTAGAAATAAATTGTATAAACAAAACAAAAAGGCTCAAAACACATGGAGGCTTAACAACATGCTCCTAAATAATCAATGATCAATGACCAAATTAAAACAGAGAACAAACAATATATGGAGACAAATGAAAACAACAACACAACACCCCAACTTCTGTGGGATGCAGCAAAGGCAGTTCTAAGAGGAAAGTGCAATCCAGGCTTATTTAAAGAAGCAAGAACAATCCCAAATGAATAGTCTAAAGTTACAATTTTTGAAATTGGAAAAAGAAGAAAATGAGGCCCAAAGTCAGCAGAAGGAGGGACATAATAAAGATCAGAGAAGAAATAAATAAAATTGAGATGAATAAAACAATAGAAAAAAATCAGTGAAACCAAGAGCTGGTTCTTTGAGAAAATAAACAAAATAGATAAACCCCTAACCAGACTTATTAAGAGAAAAAGAGAATCTACACACACAAACAGAATCAGAAATGAGAATGGAAAAATAACGAAGGACACCACAGAAATACAAAGAATTATTAGAGAATACAATGAAAATATATATGATAACAAGCTGGATAACCTAGAAGAAAGGGACAACTTCCTAGAAAAATACAACCTTCCAAGACTGAACAAGGAAGAAAACATAAACAGACCAACTACCAACAATGAAATTGAATCCGTAATCAAAAAACTACCCAAGAACAAAACCCCGGGCAAGATGGTTTCACCGTTGAATTTTATCAGACATATAGAGAAGACATATTACCCATTCACCATAACATTTTCCAAAAAATAGAAGAGGAGGGAATACCCGCAAACTCATTCTATGAAGCCAGCATCACTCTACTACCAAAACCAGACAAAGACCCCACAAAAAAAGAAAATTACAGAACTGGACATCAACATGTAAGAGAATGAAACTGGATCATTGTCTAACCCAAACACAAAAGTAAATTCTAAATGGATCAAAGACCTGAATGTAAGTCATGAAACCATAAAACTCTTTGAAAAAAACATAGGCAAAAATCTCTTCGGCATAAACATGAGTGACTTCTTCATGAACATACCTCCTTGGGCAAAGGAAACAAAAGCAAAAAGGAACAAGTGGGACTATATCAAGCTGAAAAGCTTCCATACAGCAAAGGACACCATCAGTAGAACAGAAAGATATCCTACAGTATGGGAGAATATATTCATGAATGATATATCCGATAAAAGGTTGACATCCAAAATAATTAAAGAGCTCATGCACCTCAACAAACAAAAAGCAAATAAGCCAATTGTGAACAGACACTTCACAAAGAAAAATACAGATGGCCAACAGGCACATGAAAAGATGCTCCACATTGCTAATTATTAGAGAAAAGCAAATTAAAACCACAATGAGATATCACCTCACACCAGTAAGGATGGCCAACATCCAAAGGACAAACAACAACAAATGTTGTTGAGGATATGGAGAAAAAGGGAACCCTCCTACACTGCTGGTGGGAATGTAAATTAGTTCAACCATTGTGGAAAGCAGTATGGAGGTTCCTCAAAAAACTAAAAATAGAAATACCATTTGACCCAGGAATTGCACTCCTAGGAATTTACCCTAAGAATGCAGCAGCCCAGTTTGAAAAAGACATAGACACCCCTATGTTAATCGCAGCACTATTTACAATAGCCAAGAAATGGAAGCGACCTAAGTGTCCATCAGTAGATGAATGGATAAAGAAGAGGTGGTACATATACACAATGGAATATTATTCAGTCATAAGAAGAAAACAAATCCTACCATTTGCCACAACATGGATGGAGCTAGAGGGTATTATGCTCAGTGAAATAAGCCAGGTGGAAAAAGACAAGTATCAAATAATTTCACTCATATGTGGAGTATAAGAACAAAGACAAAAATGGAAGGAACAGAACAGCTGAAGATTCACAGAACCCAAGAATTGACTAACAGTTACCAAAGGGAAAGGGACTGGGAAGGATGGGTGGGAAGGAAGGGATAAAGGGTAAAAAGGGGCATTCCGATTAGCAGACATAATGTAGAGGGTGGCAAGGGGAGAGCTGTACACACAGAGAAGACAAATAGTGGTTCTATAGCATCTTACTACACTGATGGACAGTGACAGTAATGGGGTATGTGGGGGGGACTTAATGATGGGGGGAGTCTAGTAACCATAATGTTACCCATGTAATTGTAGATTAATGATACCAAAAAAAAAAAAATGAATACCCGTACCAGATGGATTCACCACTGAATTTTATCAGACATTTAGAGAAGACATAAAACCCATTCTCCTTAAAGTTTTCCCAAAATTTGAAGAGGAGGGAATATTCCCAAACTCATTCTATGAAGCCAGCATCACTCTAGTACCAAAGCCAGGCAAAAACATCACAAAAAAATAAAACTACTGACCAATATCCCTGATGAACATAGATGCAAAAATACTCAACAAAATATTAGCAAACTGATTTCAAAAATACCAACAGCATTCTTCAATGAACTAGGGCACATAGTTCTAAAATTCATATGGAACCACAAAAGACCCTGAGTAGCCAAAGCAATCCTGAGAAGGAAGAATAAAGCAGGGGGAATTATGCTCCATGACTTCAAGCTCTACTACAAAGCCACAGTAATCAAGATAATTTGGTACTGGCACAAGAACAGACCCATAGACCAATGGAACAGATTAGAGAGTCCAGACATTAACCAAAGCATACATAGTTAATTAATATATTATAAAGGAGCCATGGATATACAATGGGGAAATGACAGCCTCTTCAACAGCTGGTGTTGGCAAAACTGGACAGCTACATGCAAGAGAATGACACTGGATTATTGTATAACCCCAAACACAAAAGTACTTGAAATGGATCAAAGACCTGAATGTAAGTCATGAAACCATAAAACTCTTAGAAAAACACATAGACAAAAATCTCTTGGACATAAACATGAACGACTTCTTCATGAACATATCTCCCTGGGCAAGGGAAACAAAAGCAAAAATTAACAAGTGGATCTTTATAAAACTAAAAAGCTTCTGTACAGAAAAGGACACCATCAGTAGAACAAAAAGACATCCTACAGTATGGGAGAATATATTCATAAATGACATATCCGATAAGGGGCTGACATTCAAAATATATAAAGAGCTTATGCACCTCAACAAACAAAAAGCAAATAAGCCAATTAAAAAGTGGGCAGAGGATCTGAACAGACACTTCTCCAAAGAAGAAATTCAGGTGGCCAACAGCCACATGAAAAGATGCTCCACATCACTAGTCATCAGAGAAATGCAAATTAAACCCACAATGATATATCACCTCACACTAGTTAGGATGGCCAACATCCAAAACACAAACAACAACAAATGTTGGCGAGGATGTGGAGAAAGGGGAACCCTCCTACACTGCTGGTGGGAATGTAAACTAGTTCAACCATTGTGGAATAAGTATGGAGGTTCCTCAAAAAACTCAAAATAGAAATACCATTTGACCCAGGAATTCCACTCCTAGGAATTTACCCTAAGAATGCAGGAGCCCAATTTAAAAAAGGCATATGCACCCCTATGTTTATCGCAACACTGTTTACATTAGCCAAGAAATGGAAGCAACCTAAGTGTCCATCAGTAGATCAAAGATTAAAGAAGATGTGGTACATATACACAATGGAATATTATTCAGCCATAAGAAGAAAACATATCCTACCATTTGGAACAATATGAATGGAGCTATAGGGTATTATGCTCAGTGAAATAAGTCAGGTGGAGAAAGACAAGTATCAAATGATTTCACTCATCTGTGGAGTATAAGAACAAAGCATAAACTGAAGGAACAAAACAGCAGCAGACTCCCAGAACACAAGAATGGACTGACAGTTACCAAAGGGAAAGGGACTGGGGAGGATGGGTGGGAAGGGAGGGATAAGGGGTGAAAAGGGGCATTACGATTACCACACATAAAGTAGGGAGGTGGGCACATGGAGGGCAGTATAACACAGAGAAGACAAGTAGTGATTTATAGCATCTTACTATGCTGATGGACAGTGACAGTAGTGTGGTATGTGTTGGGGACTTGATAATGGGGTGAGTCTAGTAACCATAATGTTGCTAATGTAATTGTACATTAATGATACCAAAATAAAAAAAAATATATATATAAAGGTATATGATTAGGGCTTTATGGCAAATAAGTTTATTAGAAGGATTAGGGAACTCTTCCTAGATCCAGAGGTTTTAACTGAGTTTTGAAGAATAGATAACTACTAGAAAGGTAAACCAGAGAACAGAAGAAAATATAGCCCCATGTATTTTACAGGATTCTATGCAAAAGCAAGTAGTTGTAGAGCATAGTTCCTCATTGGAGAGATATGATGAAATAAACATTGTGGAATTATTGTTATTATTATTTATGATGGTGTTGTCAGTAATAAGCCAAAAAAAATGGAGAAACTGGTAACAGAGCCTCAGAATAGCATTTAGTAATTGTTTTTAATTAAATATGGCATAAATGCCAAACATATTGTTAAACATTATGTTTGGCTACTTTAATAATGATATATGTGTATATATTTACAAACATATAAAACAATGAAGCACTCTCACATATAGTAAGTGGCGTTTTGCTTAATTTACAAATATTGTATTTAGGAGCTAAAAACTATGTCTGGATTGTTACCGTTGCAAACTAATATGCTATTCAAAGTAGTTTTTAGATGTTAAAGTCATGAATCACATAATATATACTGACAATATGTCAGATATACTTAACTCATTAATAAAAGAACCAATAGTATAGTTAAGCTACATCAAAAATCATCAAAGAGATTTATGTAGCCAACTTAGAACAGCATGCAGGAATAACTTTAATTTAGATGCAAAACTTGTTAATGTCCTATGCAACAAGATAGTAACTTTTTCTATCAGACAATAGTCATTACATCTCTAATAGACAAATTCTCTGACAACAACCAGACAAAACCTCTGGAGAGAGCCTTACTAGAGTAAACATACAATTGTACACAGCCTAGCCCTAAGCATGAATAAGTAGCAAATTGATCTAAATGATATCATATAGAAAAAATCTTTGGGTAGGTCTATCAGACAGTGCTCCAGTAGGACGTTGAGAAAGCACACAGGCATTCTTTTCCTTATTTACAAACTTTAGAGTACTTTTTCCTTATGATCACAAGCAATCATCAGACATTATATTGTTTATCACAAAATGTCTGGCCTCATGTTTTGCTTATATATATTCAGCAAGAAGTATTAAATAATATGGGTACATGTCCTTTATGAATGGTCATTAAAAGTAGGATTACACAGATTTGGAAAACTAAGCCCATCTGTGTGGAGATTTCCTCATGAATATAGATTTGAACTTGTAAAAGCCTCTATTATTTGCTTTTATTTCTCAAGCTTAGGAACCAAAGACAAGAGATTTATCTCCAAGAAGTTTTGTTTGCACCTCACATAATGTTGGTGAATTCCTCTCCCTTGGGGTCTTCAGAATCTGCTGAGGTTCATAAGCTGTCAGGAAATGACCTTCCTTGATATCTGTAGGGCAGGCATCCTTTTCTCAGACCAGTATCTTGGGAAACTGCACAGACATTGGTCACAAAGAGGGTACACCCCTTTTCCCTGAATTGTGGGGCTTTTTATATGTGAATAAATGAGATTTATTCTCACATATGACACTCTAATCATGTCCTTCATTGCACAATTGATCTGCCTAATTATATTTTGGTTAAAAAAAAAGAACAGAATTGTAGTGACCCTATGGAAATAACTACATATTGTCATGAAAAGTAGAGACAGTATCTTTTCCTGTCCACCGATGGGTAGTGAATAAAAGACACCATTTTTAAAGAGTATCATTTTCTACTAGAATAGAAATGGCTTGTTCATATATCTGTCAGACAATAATACTGTAGCTCTGGAGTAAGGGGGCTCCCCAGGCCAGGACAAATTCCCTGTGAACACAGTGAAACTGAAGTAGACAAGAGGAAGGGCTGTTGGGTCAAAGGGGTTTATTTCTTACAGCTCACTTGGGATTGCTACCCATCCCCTACAGCCATGGCTCTCCTCCCTTTATCCTGCCTGCTCCTTCCAGCAGGAACTCCATGGGTGGGACCTTGGTGACTGGTGAGCACCAGACCAATTAGGTACCAGGAGCAGAGGGGAGGAGAGAATGGCCGTTTTCTCCCCACCCCTTGCCCCAGATCAACCGGAGGCTCTGCTGTGTTAAATGTCCATTGGCACGTAAATGGACTAAGGCCAGGTGGGAAATTCTGTAAAATCTGGATGAAAATTTCTCTTTATGCCCCAAATATTGCTAACAATATTCCAAAATGAATAACCACACTTAGATTTTCCTCATCAGTTCATTCAGTCCTACTTAGTTCTTTTTCCGCTGGACCTTGGTCATCAATCTGCGTTCATGAAGTTGTATGATTAAAAAGAGCATTAGAAATCTTGAAACAGTCTCCTGGTAGAGTCTAATAACAGCCTAAGTGATGCTGGCTTAGAAGTCTGCACTCAAAATCTATTCCTTAAAGTATCAGTAGCAAGTACAGTTGTTTCTCTGAGGCCCTAAAAACGTGCTTCTTTTTTGATGACCATATTCCTAGACTGTAACTTATAATGAGCCTTTAGGCAAACCTGAGAGGAAAATATAAGCCACCTGTTGATGATAAGACTAAACGGCAGTGATTAGTTTATTACAGTGGAAACATTATGAGATTCAATGGGAGTAAAATTCTCTACTGGTTATAGCACATAATGACATCTTAAGGCTTTGATCCGGATTTCCCTGAGGGTCAAACATATTATGAACTATGAGAATATTGCCTCTTCCTGGAGCCTTTCAATTCTTTCTATAATGTGGACAATCTCTGAAACATATTTGTTTGGTATTTTCCTGTACAGAACTAAGAGGGAAGGTATAGTTTCTCCTGACTTGATAACTCTTCTCTTATAGCTCTCCCAATAGTATTGAGCTTATTAAGAAATATTGAGTACATCAGAAGACTAATGATTACTAGTATTTCACCTTTAATAAGATGAAAGAAGAATCTTTGTAGGTACCCAAGAACTTCTGGAAAACCCCAAACACTATTTAGGTATTAAAGATACCTTGAAAAAAATATTTTTCTGAATCTAGGATCCTGATTTTCAGGAAGGCAAAATTAAAGAGTTATCAGAGGAGATTAGACAGTTGATCAAGAGAGGAATATAAAAGAGTCTAAGAAAAACAAATTGCAGTTTGGCAACCTATTAATTGGAATGTCAAAAGAAAACTTTAAAATAGATATAGCAAAAGGTAATCTAATTGTAAGATACCTTAGCTCTAGCAGAAGTAACTTTTGTTCTTTGTTTTTTGTTTTTTTTTAATTCAAGAGCTTTACAAAACCAGACGAACAAACAAAAAGTTACCCTCATGAGGTACAGAGTCTCTGTTGTCTGAAAATTACACAAAACCCAAAGAGTAATCTTTTATTATTTCTTGTTAAGAGAAGCTGAATTTGTCAAGATCAATCTGTCATTTTTGCAGAGAGAAAATCTGAATTCTGGTAGTACATGAATGTAATCTTCAGAAGTAAAGGACTCATAACCTTCTTTTTCCCCCATGAATAAAACTGCACCAACATATTTCATTTCTTTTTTGTAGATTCATCCTTTTTGGATATTATAATCCAAATAAAAATATATATTTTCTACTTCTAAACCTTCTGTAACTTGCCATGTTCACTTAAATGTTGTCATTCACTATATTCTTTCATATTCTGGCACTCTATTTTAGAAAAAAACTATTCCCTATTTTCTTTGAAAAATAAAAAAACCTTATTCCATTACTTTACACATACAGTTGTATTTATTTTCCATTATTTTTTTGTATAGATGCTCATCTATCCATGTTAATTACAACTTTTAAACAAAGTGCCAAGTTCTGCTTCACAGAAAAAATAAGATTGTAATTGAGAATTGTGTGTCTTACACAAGTAATTTGGCAGACCAGAGAAGCTTGTGAGTGCACATTACACAACCTCTAAAATCACATTCCTTTTACACTCTTGAAGTGACAAAAATAAAAATGTTCACTAACATATCTCAGAAGTATAGACATTTTGTAATAGTTTAAAATGAAACATGCTTGGTGACCATTTTTAGTGTTTCATGTTACTTGGACATAACCCATGCATCCAGAGAGTATCTATTAATTAATTCTAATAAATGAAAGTCTTAAAGTTAAGGATGTTGGAAATTTTGTTTAAATTTTGCCAGAATTATACTTTAATTAATTGAACACATAATTGTACATTTTTTATGATCCTAAAATTTATATGGAATAAAATTAATTTACCTGGGCAATAAACCAGTGTAGAATTTTAAGACATTCACATTAGTAGCCTCTTCATGATAAAGCAAACCAAAATCTAAAAAAAACCAAAAAGTGTTTTCTTATACTTTTCCTTTACACTAATAAAAACCAGGAAAAAGACATATAGCTGTTTTTAAAACCTCAAATATCTAACCAATCTCATTTTCCCAAGGATTCAATTTCAGGTATGAATTTGAATTCTTACGAACTTAAATATTTCTTTGCTAACAGTTTCTGGGAAAAGTCTCCCTTCCCCACCCCCTTTGTAAGCTTGGGATTCTGCCTTTAAACCACAGGGCAAATAAGATTATTTGAATAATTACTTTCTGCCTTCTCAAGTATGGTGCATAACTAGTACCTTTGTAGATTCATCAGAGAAAAGTTAATTATATACAAAGTATGCTTTGAGGAATTAGAATTTAATTCTTGGTGGTGGAGGCACTCAATAAGAGCACATACAAAGTCATAGAAACTTTACTTTTTTCTGGGAATTCTTGTGTTTTCTTATTTTTATGTTATGCTTTTTAATAGTTTTTGGTGGTTGAGCACAACACAATTACAGTCAGGCAGATGAAAGATGGAACTCTGCGTTTCTCACAGCTCTAAACAAGAGAAGGCTCCAGGCAGAGCCACGCAGAGGGTTGTACCTGGGAATAGGTAAAAGCAAGCTGTAGCTGTAAGGGGCAGCTTAAACATGGAAAGCCTGGTGGGGTTGCCCAGGTTTCATTGGCTTGCTGTGGATGGGAAAAATTATATAAATAATTCTGGCAGGCTTTGGCGTCAAGGCTGTCCCTACTTGTCTGGTCCCTTGCCCCAGAATGATCAGGCAGGATGCATAGTGGCCTGGAGTTTGAGAACCCTATAAAGTAAGTGGTTGGTGTGTAGGCTTAATAAGCTTGCTCAGAAAGGGGAACTGACCAGCCTCTGGCCAGGACCTCAAAACTGGGTCAAAATAGCTTTAAAAAAAATAATTTTATACCTTATTAGTTTCTGAACTAATCAGAACTAGAGATCCTTAATTTAAGAATATTTATAATCATGTCTATTAATGTACTTTGATAATGGGAAAATATTTCAAACTCACAATATTTATAATCATGTCTACTAATGTACTTTGAAAGTGGGAAAATATTTCAAACTCACACAATAAGAGGTAAAGGCTTTTCTGAATTATTGGCAGATAGACACACAGTGTAACTCTAGGGGGAAAATCCCGGGGTGAAATAACTTTGAAACAGAAATCAGTCAAAGGGAGAAATAAAGTGGGAGAAACCCGTTTATTTCTTACAAGCAGTAATCCTGGGTCTCTCCAGACATGGCTGCAGAAGAGAGAGATCCACCCAACCTCTCTGGTCCAGATAAGCCCTCACTTGCCCTAGTAATTACCTACTGATATGGAGATAAACTACTTCTCTCCACCCCTTGAGAATACCTACTGATATGGAGATGCACTAAAGCCAGACAAGAGATTCTGGAAATATTGCAATTTTACCCACACACAGTGTCTTAGTTAGGTTGTGACATAACAAAAACCATAGACTGGGTGGCTTACCCAGCAGACATTTATTTTTTACAATTCTGGAGACTGGAAATCCAAGACCAGGGTCTGAGCATGGTTGGGTTTTGGTGAGACTTCCCTTCCCAGCTAGTGGATGGTTACCTTCCCCTTGTATCCACACCTGACAGAAAAAACAAGCTCTATGGAGGCTCCTCTTACAAAGGCACTGATCCCATCATGACCCACCCAAATCCACATGATTTGCTCTAACCCTAATTACCTTCCAAAACCTCGTTTCCAAATACCACTGCATTGGTAGTTAGGCTTTAACCTATGAATTTGGGGATAGGGGACCTTCAGTCCATAGAAAACAGCATACAACTTCAGATCAATAATCTCAGGCATGGATCCAAACCAAATTCAGGACATAAAATCTCACTGGTCCAGGTTCCAAAGTCCATATCTCAAAAATTATGTCCAGTAGGCATGACATATTTTCTTAACCAAATTAAGCTTAAATGTAGGCAAACATACTGTAATTCTGGGGGAAATCCTGGAGCAAAAATACCTTTGAAACTGAAATCAGTCAAAGGGAGAAATAAAGTTAAGAAACCCATTTATTTCTTACAAGCAGTTGTCACGACTCTCTCTTGACCAGCCTGCAGCAGAAGACAGAGCTCCACCCAACCTCTCTGGTCCAGATAAGTCCTCACTAACCCACATAATTACCCACTGATATGGAGATGGACTACTTCTCTCCACCCCTTCGAAACACCTATTGATTTGCAGACGCACTAAAGCCAGGTGAGAGATTCTGGAAATATTGCAATTTTACCCACACATACTATACAGAAAAAAAAATTAAGACTTGATGTTGCCTGCTTCTCATATTTGTTTAGAAGGGCCTGCTAATGAGGCTGACCTTGGTTGACTCGTAGGAATTTGGCTTTTGGATGTTCCTTTCACTATTGATTGATAAAGTTGTTTTGCATTCCTGGGGCACTTAACTCTGCTGTACCAGTCTCCCTAGAATTTTTTTTTTTTGGTAGAAGCAATGTGATTTATCATGAATACCTGCTTTCTTTCTTAAAGTCTGGGTTTTTGTTAATAGTGGCTGACAGTGCCAGTAGAGGGCATTTGTGTGGCTGGCTTCCAATAACATTCTCAGCTCTGTGTCTTAAGCAGGCTTCCCTGGGTAGAAAGACTTCATATTGCCTCAGTTCATTGCTGAAGGAGGAAGCATGTTCAGTGCAACTCTGGTGAGGAGGAACTTTGGAGGTTGTGCCTAGATCCCTCCAGATCCCATCTGATAGGTCTGTCTTTTTCACTTGCTGGTTCTTCTCTGTGTCATTTTGCTATAATGAACAAAAGCTAATAGTATAATTAAGGCCCTCGGAATCCTGTTAGTCTTAGTGAATCACTGACAGTTGAGCGGTCGGAGGACACTCCAGAACACCTATGAACAAGACTGCAAACCAGATTTTCTGTAGTCCTTCACTCTTAGAGACTCAGTGACCACCATCTTGGTAAACATTGCCAAAACTAGATTCCCAAATATTATTGCCACTCATAGGGAATAACTTACTGACATTGTGCAAACCAGAACCAGAATCAAAACTGACCATGAAACAGAAATAAAAACAAAATGGCACAAGGAAGAACATTCAGGGAAAAATCAGTCCGCAAAGGCAAGTGTCTATTGCCACTTTTGATTCACTCTTGAAGATCAAACTGAAGTACAGGTGAAGTTGCTTCAAGGATCACTTGAAGATTTATATAAAACACATTTATATAAAACAGAGAATGGAGTGTTGAAGTAAGTGTTCTGTAAGTCTGGGAAAAGGAAATCCAGCCATAGGCTGCAAAGAGATGCTGTAGGCCCCATGAACTTCTCTCCACCCCTGAGGAATGATGCAAATGCACTAAAGCCATACTGGTTGCCACCTCTGAACACCTGTTGATATGCAGATGTACTAAAGCCAGGCGAGATATTCTGGAAATATTACGATTTTATCCACAGTTCCAAGAGAGAAACAACACTGGTTAATGTCCTATAGGGCAATAAAGCCATAACCTTTGTTTTTTATAACTTACAGAAATCATTTATATCCCTTCCAAACCAAAAATAACATGTAACTCCACAGAATCTGGGCTTTGGTATTATAGCGACACAAACAAAATACATCCCTCTGTATCTTTAACAAAGAAGATATAATTCTTAGGTGAATCTGTTAAGCAATACCTAGTATGACATTACAAAGACACATCGTTATCCTTTTGCTCTACTTTGAAGTTTTAGGTAAGTTTTCTTATCGAAGTGGTAACAAATATATCAGGAATAAACAATTGTACACTTCATACTAATACCGCAGAGTATATATGGTTATAATTGGAAAACAAATTTGAATCAGAAATAAAATTTACTTTTACAATCATAATTCTATCATTGATAAATTATGACAAAAGATCATTCGATTCATTCTAATGAATTAATTATATTTATGAAAAGACTGTGCTTTACACATACTTTAGTAACACTGGAATAAAATAATGAGTTATATATTTTTCAGGGAGGATGTATGTGGGATAAATGGTAGAATTTCCAGAATCTCCTGCTTATCCATTGACATACCAATGGTGGTTTACTACTGCAGAGCCTTGCAGCCTCTGGGGCAAGGGGTGGAGAGAAAGTGGCCATTCTCTCCTTCCCTCTGTCCCTGTAATTTAATTGATGTGGAGTCTGTCAGTCATCAAGGACCTGTCCATGGAGTTCCTGCTGGAAGGGTCAGGCAGGGGAAGGAGAGTGTGAGCTGTGCCCAGAGGAGTCAGACAGAACTGGGCCTGGGTAGTGACTGTAAGGAATAAAACCTTTCTCCTCCAACCCTTTCCCTTGACTTATTTCAGGTTCACTGTTTTCATAGAGGGGACTTGCCTTGGGCCAGGAACACCCTTCCCCCAAGAGCTACAACATATTACAGTGTATTCTTTTTAATTAAACCAGTGTAAGACATCTGTGCTACTTCCAGGTATGAAATATTATGTAGAAGGATTATTCCAAGGGAAAGGAATTATAGCTTTATAAAACTTTCTTTCTATGAAATAATGGAGGTAGTTACTCTATAGACTCTTCACAACTGATAATGTAATCTGTAACACCCATGTCATGCTGCCATATGATTTCTAAAAAATGAGAACAACTTTAAATTAGTGCATGCTAGATAAGATCAAGTTGGATGGTGTGGAAGGAAGAAGGAGAGATCAATGAATAGATTTGACAAAAATAAGGGCAATGAATTAATGCATTATGGGAGGAACCTTGATAAAAGAAGGAGTCTTTTCTAATATTTATGACCCTGCTATTTTCTAAGATCTCCAGGAAATGATTTGAAGTCTAATAAGCTAAGAACAGGACTATTTGACTTCACTTGCCCCAGATGACAGGAATGATGCCTACAGAATGAAGAGCTGATTGCATATGAACTAGTTATGCATATGAACTTGCAAGAAGGTTGATAGTACTCTTGTTATTTGCTACACATATTTAAGGAATAGTATCACCTTCCACATTTCACAGAAGAGCTCTGAATATTTCTCAGGAAACCCTGACATTTGATAATGATTAGAGGCTGATTTTCTCATAACTCCTTTAAATGTAATCAGACCAGCATGTATAAGAGAATAGTGCAAACAATCACAAATCCAGATCCTGACTAACGGAAAGCTAACAGGTAAGAAATATTTGGAAGAAATCCAAAAGGCAATAGAAGAGCAGAAAATTAGGACTGGAGATAAACAATGTAATTGTTTTTATCTTAAAAGATGAAAGCTTAACTCTTTAAAAATATCTTATAATTTTCCATTAAAATTCTTTTTCACTCTTAAATATTCAGTAGGGAAAAGGTCACACATCAGTGCTGTGACCTTTGAAAAGGGCTTTTAGATTTCTGGGACCTGCTATGGCTTGTTAATAGAAATGAGGTATGGTCCAAGTTGCTAAAATGCTAAAACCACATTATAAAGTAAAGGATCTATAACATGGAAACACTCAACTTCTTTGGACTTTAAGATAATATCCTGCCTCCCTTTACTGTGTAACAGAATGACAATATTTGTGCCAATACAGAGAACACAAACTCTTCTTCACATAGTTTTCTTGTTCTGGCTCTGTTTCTAGGCTTGTCTGGTGGTTGCCACTGGGATGTCATAACTGAAATTCTAGGCAGTTCTCTTTCTACAAAGCTTTATTCTACTGGAGGAATAACTCCTACCTTAATTTTTCCCAAACATCACTTATGTGAGGCTGGAATATTTAACAAAACTTTATTAAAACCCCGTGATTAAAAAAAAAATAGTGGACTTATTACATAGAAAAGTTAAAAGTGAATATCAGCTAGTAATATTTCCATAATCTTATTCCAAGACTCATTCCTAAAGTGTTTTTTGTTTTGCTTTGTTTTGTTTTGTGGGGGTTTTTTTTTTGGCACGTCTTTTCCTGCAGTCCTCAACTTGTGGCTGGTTTCCATGTTCTATTCATCTTAACTGAAAACTAGAAAAAAAAAACCCTCTTTTTTAACATCTCTTAATTCAAAGCCTTAACCACTTTCATCTGACCTCAGGCCAAAATATAAAAATATTAAAATTAACCTCATGATATAATCAGACATGTACTGTGCCTGTGATGCTCAACAACTAAGTATAAATCACAGTATTTGTGTTATTTTGCTAGATTGTAAATAGCTTGGTCTAATGCTGTCTTTTTATTATTTTTCCAGCACAGAGTTTTCCCAAGAAAATGTCTCATCAATTTGGCTCCTTCCAATACAAACAAAATCTCTCCACAGGGCAAATTTTAATTTCATCCCTGAAGTGCTGAAATCGCCTGTGATCCCAAAATGACAATATTGCAGCTTTAAAACCTTTTATATTGAACAGCATTTTCCAAAATCAGTGGAACATCTTGTGAAATAGGTGCTCAAGTCTTTTTAATGAAAAGGGGAAAAGAGTTACTGCTAAATTTCTAGTGGCCATGTTACTAAATGACTATTATTCAAAAACTTTTTTTTTTAAATGTGCAATTGGTAGCTAAACTTCTTGATCAATTGATGTTTGAAATCAGAGAACAGGATTTCTGCTTCTGGGAAGATGAAGTAAATGTATTCTTCCCCATTCTTCCCACTAAGTACAACTAAAAATCGCAAACATTATATATAAGACAAACATAAGGAGACTCTGAAAGGTGGAAAGAAGGCAGATGGGCAAGGCACCCTGAGACCCAAGGAATGACATGGTGGTGAGTTACATAAGTGTTCTCTCGGCCTCATATATTAACACATTTACAAATGGTGCTGCAGAAATTAGACAAATATAGGCAATAACAGATTTAAATGTAAAAGTAAAAATAACTTTAGAAAAACTCACAGAGGAGAATCTTAGAGATTTAGACGGAGTCGAAGAGTTCTTAGACTTGACATGGAAAGTACAATCCATGAAAGGAAAAACTGATAAATTGCACTTATCAAAATTAAACACCTTTGCTCTGTGAAATACCCTCTTAATAGGACATAAAGAAAAGCCAAAGATTGGAGAAGATATTTGGGAATTATATATCCAAAAAGGGACTAATTCCTAGAATATGAATGTAAAAATCTCATGTGACAGTAAAAAAATAAAGCAACTTAGTTAAAAATAGGACAAAAGTCATGAAGATTTATTTCACCAAAGAGAACAGATGACAAATAAGCACATTTAAAGTTGTTCATAATTAGTGTGGGTAAAATTGCAATATTTCCAGAATCTCTTGCCTGGCCTTTGTGCATCTCCATATCAATAGGTGTTTCCAAGGGGTGGAGAGAAGTAGTCCGTCTCCATATCAATAGGTCATTACACGATAGGGGGGTAGTGAGGGCATACTTGGACTGGAGAGTTGTGGTGAGTCCTTTTTGCAGCTGGGTCATGAGAGACACAGGTGAGCAGAAATACATGACTGCTTGTAAGGAATAAATGGGTTTCTCCCACTTTATTTTTCCCTTTGACTGATTTTGGCTTCAAAGGTTATTTGCCCAGGGGTAGGACTTCCACTTGGGGAGCCCCTAGTGGAGAATTGGTCTAGGGTAAAGCACCTCCTAGAGGGGTGGGGCCTTCTCAGAATTGGAGATAGGTGGGCGCACCAGAAGCTGTAGAATTAGCCCTCTGTGAGATAGAACACTGCTCAGAGGCCCTGAGTGACCATGTGGCAGCCAGGATTGTGGGATGTTTGTTTCTTGAGGCAATGGAAAGTGTTATTGAGGAGAAAGAGAGGCTTTGGCAGGAGAGAGACACATTTAGCATCACTTGGAGGAGCTGGGCGAAGACCTATGAGATGCCCTTAAGAGAGACAGTTACTGAGAAAACAGATCATGCTCCTGGAAGATTCCTTAGCAGCAGCAAGGGAGAAGGCAACAGGAGAAGTCACGTTGCAGGAGGCTGTGGTGGGGGGAGGAAAGAGTGGTGCCTTCAGCCCTGGAGATGGTGGAAGAGGTGTCAGGAGAGGATGAGGGGGTGGGGCCGAGGGCTGAGCTGTTGCTGAGGCCACTACCCAAGGCACTAGCCTCTCCCATATTAAATATCTGCCCGGGTGTAATTAAGAAAATAAAAACGTGGGAACCACAGGCTCATAAGGGGGAGGAGATTCCCCCTCCCCAGGTTGTGAAGCACTCCATGCTCAAGCCCTAAACCCAGGATGAGCTGGTGGACATGAGCGTCCAGTTTTGGAGAAGTCATTGGAACCTGCCTACATGGCTTTTGTGTCTCTGGGATATGGGGGTGGAGAACATTGTTATGTCGGGTTCTGAAATGAGTAGACTGGCTTCCCTGATGACTCATCCTTCTCTCCAACAGGGACTGAAAAGTGCCCATCACACCTCAGGGATTGGTTGACAGCAGCCATCAGGGCAGTTTGGCCTAATCAGGGTGATTTACTATACTTACCCACTAGATGGAAAACATATGCAGAGCTCTAGCAGGAGTTACAGGAATTGGGCATGAAAAATATCATCTATAATATGGATCCCCAGGGCCCCGATGAGGATTTGTTCACTGTAGGAATGAGAAATCTGGTGCTCCATACAATTAGCCACTGG
Organism: Phataginus tricuspis; assembly: GCA_029783875.1. Lineage (NCBI taxonomy): Eukaryota > Metazoa > Chordata > Mammalia > Pholidota > Manidae > Phataginus > Phataginus tricuspis. The sequence continues at coordinate 12,643,125 of JAQQAC010006877.1, read as the reverse complement.
GAAAATGCAAAGTGTAATCACAGTGAGGTACCACCAAACACCTATGAAAATGGCTAGAACAGAAAGCAGTGACCACACAAAGTCCAGGTGAGGATATGGAGAAACTGGATCACTCGTGCATTGGTGGTGGGAATGTGATATGGCACAGTCACTCTGAGAAACTACTTGGCTGTTTCCAAAAAAACTGAACATACAATTAACATGGAACCCAGTAGCTGTACTTTGAGGCATTTATCTAAGAGAAAGGGAATTGCATTCATGCAAAACCTTTACATGAATGTTTATAACAGCTTTGTTTTAAAAGCTGAAAACTGCAAACAACCAGATATCCTTCAACAGGTGAATGGATAAACAAAGTGTTGGCATATCTGAACAATGAAATTCTACTCTAATGAAACGGACCTACTGACACATGCAATAATTTGGATGAACCTCCAAAGAATTATGAATGGAACAAAAGGCCAGTCCTAAGAAGTTACATCCTGCATAACCCTATTTATTTAACATTCTTAAAGTGACAGTATTATAGAAATGGAGAACAGATTACTGGTTATCTGGAGTTAATGAAGTGGGTGAAGATGCAGCTATAATAGACAACGAGAAGGATTTTGTGGTGATGGAAATATTCCTAACTGCGTCGAGGCCAATACTCTATTTGTGATATTGTACAGTAGTGTTCAAGATGTTACCATGAGGGAAACTGGGCAAAGGGTATGTGGGGTTTCTTATAACTGTATAGAAATCTATAATCATATCAAAACAAAAAAGTTTAATTAAAAAAGTATGGAGCAATATTTTCCATCTTAAGATAACACCACAGGTCTCGGTTCCCAGTAAAATGCTGACCCAGCAAGACGGCTGGCTTCCTCCCCCAGATCAATCCTTGAGCACTGATAGGGGAAAACAAAACAAAAGAAGAAATGTAGAAAATGATTTAAAAATTTCTGGTGTGACCTGGATTACTTTGAAGCCTTATATAGGGATGTGGTTTTTACCTGGGCAAGTACACAGGCAGGTGAGGCTGTGAGAGGATAAAACTTTAAAGGAACTGTTGGAGTTCTGCTTTTGTTTCCCCCTGACTTTACCTGGGGATAAACTGATTGTTGCTGAACCTGCTGCTATGCAAAACTCCAGTTGAACCATCGCTGGAAGTGAATTTATGCCAGATGAAATTCTAGAGTTCTGTATCTGGGAGGATCCAATAAAAAAAACCTGCTTTTAGATAGTCACTTGCCAATACCTCTCTTCTAAATTTTCCATGGGCTGGTGAATTATAGTGTAAAGGTGCACTTCTAATACATTTGTCTCTAAGGAATGAAAGGATTATTTGAGGGGATTTAGGAGTGTTTTATTGTTTAATTTTCTTTTAGATCCTGGGGCTCTCTAGCCTAGGGCTCATCTACCCTTGTCTATGAGCTCATGGCCTGGAGACAGGTTTCCCCAACAGGTACTGCCTGACAGGACCCAGTATCATCATGGGAAAATGAGCTCATAGGCCAAAATAATAAAACTTCTAAAGAGTCCAAATATTTCAGAAATGTTACAAACAAAAATTCAGCTGAGTAAGCTTAAAGATCTAATTGCCTTTATTTAATGATTCATAACTCAGGCAGTATTCCCACCTAGCACAAAGAAAGGAGCTCGGAGGAGTGGTGGAAAATGGGAGACTTTTATAGACAGAAGTGGGGCATGGGACAAGGAAATTATTAGCAAAAGAAAAGAAAAGAGTGTGTTAACAAAAAACAGAGACTAGCTTTGAAAATTCCCTAAGCAGACATAACAAGTTTAGTCATACAACAAAGCTTAATTTAGCTTATTTTGCAGGACTAATTTGACTGGGGTCATTTCTTGCTTATGCCTCTGAAAATCATAAGCAAAACTTTTAACATGTGACCACTGATCACTTTCCTATCATTTAAGAAAATTATAACCAATCTCTGCAGAATAAATAATCACAGCTGTTTCACTATATAAGCTGCTTTATAACAATATACACATGAACCTCATTTCATGCTTTGATTTGAGTGCTCTCGGTTTGCCAACTATTTTTTGGTGTGTGCACAGTAAATTTTTACTAATTACTACTTCAGTAATTCATTGGTTTTACTTCTGTTATATCTGAACTCTTGACATATCTTCCATTGGGGGTTAGGGGATTATAAGCAGATTGCCTCACTAGCCCTGATCAGGAAATTCCATTTTGACTGGTTCAAGGTCACACTCCTGAAACTAAGTCTTGATTTGTTCTGGTGGAGTAAGTCACTCCATTTTGGGCCTGTTGTTCCTTTTTTTTTTAAGAAGAAAAATTAAATACTGCAATAAAGATTCCATAAAGAAAAAGTATAAAAGCAGAAGGACCAAGAATTTAAAATTAATCTTTTACAAATGAAAACAGGCAAGGAAATATATTAGTAATATGAAATGGGAATAAATAACTTTCTAAGACACTAGCTATATAAGTTATGAAAAATTAAATAGAACAGAGTCATTGAGAAATAAACTTCAAAGAACTGACAAAAAAGAAAGAAAGATCTCAGCCTAAACCATCCTAGAAAGACAAAGAAAAAAAAAGAATTAAGGGAAAACTCATACTTTGTCACACTAAAATGATGTGTTTGGATATCAAAGACAAAGATAAATTTTTAAAGGTAACAGAAGTAAAATATCATGCACAAAGGAATAAGAAATGGATTGATATAATTTTTTCAAGAAAAAATGGATGTAAGAAAACAATGAAATATTCTTTCAATAGTATTGATGAAAATGCTATAGAGTCTAGAATGTCATATATAAGTAAACTCTTGATAAATCTTTAATACTTATTAAATACTTAAAGACATTTCATTTCACCTTGAAAGCAGACATGACATTTTAGGTGCAAAGATCAGTTATTACTTAAAGCAATAACTGTGCCCATTCCCTTGTTCTTCATACCTCACAGACTATGTGATGAGAACCAGATAGCACCGTGCACATGTTGGGGTACAGAGGAGAAACCCTGAAATTATGAATTTTGGAGTTTATTTGAATTAGCTCATCAACTGCCACCTTTTCTTCTTAGAGAGAAAGATAAACATGGTCTCCCTAATGTAAAAAATTCTTCTCAGGAGGAGATGAGGTAAATCCCTGGGTTCTTACCTTTTAGATTGTAAATAAACCTCTCTAGTGGAAAGATAAGAGAATCATCTTAGCTTACAACCCTTGAAATGTCTCCTTGGTTTTGTGTTTTATCCCTGTTGGAAATGTAAACTGTATCTCTAGCAGGTAAATCTTCACAGCATTCATTCACTCTCTAGTCAGTCATCATTAAGCTTGCAAGTCTTGCCCTTTAACCAAGGATTCTGTTTTCTTCACTCAGAAAGCTGTAGCCATGCAGAAACATGAAAATATTTACTTTTTCACAACTGTCATTCAAATAGAGAGACATAATAAAAATATTCCCTACCTTTCAATACCTCAGAAATTTGGTACACTAAACCAACACTAAAAAAGTTTTAGATAAAGTATATAAATTAAAAAAAAAGCAAATCCAAGAGGTACTTTAAGAGATATATGAAGAAAAAAATAACCAAAGCCTTAAAATTATGCTGTCTTTAAAAATTATTAAACCAAGAAAAAAGGAAATAGGCTTATAATAACCAAGAAATGAAAGACTGGAAAATGCCAACATGGTGTTCAGCATGGTGCATAAGCACCAAGGATGTGAGAGCTTGATACTATTTTGCCATTAGAAAAAAGTACCAGTCAAAAAGAAATAAAAATAAACTTAGAGATAATAGGAAAGACTGAAATAAGAAATTAAAGTGACACACACAAATCTATCAATAATTACAATAAATGTAAATGGATTCAACAGTATATTCATAGAATGGATAAAGAAACAAAATGATAGACACATACAGCATAAACACAAAGAATGAGAGTGAAGGTAAGTAACAAGATGTATCAGACAAACACCGATAACAAAAACTCTGTGTAGCTCAATTAATATCAGATAAAATTAATGTTACTTAAAGTATTTATTGAAGATGGAGTATTATTATCTAATGATAAAAGTTTCTATGAATTAATAAGGTATAACAATTTAAAACATGCATGCTCCTAATTTTAAAAAGCCTAAATTAGAATTAATGGAGAAACTGATAAATCCATGTACGGAAAATAGAAGTTCTGTGGTCAGGATCCTCACCTGATCCTAATCTACTTGCCCACTGTGCACGTTCAGTGATGTAATACTTAGCCCACTGTGCAGGCTTGCACATGTGTTGGTAATAAACCATTACTGCCTTTGTTGCTATATAAAGAGCTCTGCCCAGTGCTTGGTGCATAGTCTAGAGTGGAGGCAGAGACAGAGAAGGAGACAGGCTTGCTGCATGTACATATGGATGATTCTAGCACTCAACCTGCCACCGCGAGAATAAAGCTGGTGTAAGACCCATTACCCACCCCACAATGTTCCATTGTTATTCAGTCTTATAGAATCCAGAGAGAACTTGCCCAGGGCTGGGAATGCACCCCACCACCCACCACTACCCTGGCCTGGAGCTACAATCCACAGTCATGGATTTCAACATATCTCTCTCAGTTGATAGGTCAAGCACAAAAAATAGTCAGGAAGTATACATACATGAATGAACAACATAATTAATCTGAATTAGTATACATTTGTGTAGCTTTGCAGCCAAGTTAAAAAATATATAATTTTCTCAAGCATATATAGAGGGTTTATTATGACATTTTATCATAAAGGAAAGGAAGACAACACATTTCAAAGATACCACAGATATTATTCCTACCATGAGATCTATAAAGTTGGAAGTTGTTTTTAAAAAGATAAAAGAAAAAATACCCTGTACATTTGCAACAATATTTTTTTAACTGCTAACTAACTATGAGGTACAAATGAAAGAGGAAGAGAAATAATTCCTAGGATTCTGTGATAATAGAAGATAATGAAAAGCTTATAAAGCCAAACCTATGAGTTGTGGTCAAACCAACCCTTTGAGAGGGATATAGTCTTAAAATCTATATTACAAAAGAAGAAATATTAAAGTCATTTGTGCTAATATTTATTTTCATAATTTAGAAGATAAGTACTAGAGTCAATCCCCTAAAAAACATGGGAAAAGAAGATGATAATAATGAATTTTTATTAATGAACGTAAAGGTGCTATTTTACCTAGAATGTGATTATAAAGGAAACATATCAAGTAGAACAAAACAATGACATGAAAGATAGAAAAGCTTTCCTCTCAACCTTTCTCTTACTCACGGAAACTGAGTGTATTCCTCCCTTCCCTTTACTGTCAGCTCTACCCTCTTATAGGGTCTGCTGCCACACCAGAAATGAGTACCGTACTATGACAAAGAGTGAAATCATGGGAGGTCAAAGACACCCACTTACAGAGCACTCCCCTCCTGTGGAAAGCACATCCTGTGGGGGTTGAATTTGCCCACGCAGTGCCTCATTTTTGCAGGAAAAAATGCCATTTGGAGAAATCAGAAGTCATTAAACATAGGCACTCTAAAGGAAAGGCACACACTGGTGTCGAGCAGTCTAGCAAAGGAAGCCATGATACACACCATCTTCTTTCAGTCATTGCCAGCAATGTACTGTCATATCATCACTGAGCAAGGTTCTTAAACTCCCCAAAAGTGGGCCTCCTTTTGGGGGAACAGAAAGATTTTCGCTTAGAAACAGCATTTCATATCTTTAATTTGTGTTAAATCTAAACCCTGGCCAACTTCCTTATTTTCTACCCAGCTAATGCACTACGTGATTCAGTAGGTCTGATTTCACCCTGACACCCAGACGGTGGTAATGTGAATGATGGCTCATATCACAGGTCATAAGTGTCCTGTTCAGTGTTGGGCCCTAATGTCAGAAACAGCCTCACATAGTCAGGGTTAGGAGTTAGCCAGGCACGTGGAGAGATGCACTCAGTGTGGGGGAAGGAGAGAGGAGGATAGAAGGGAGTTACAAGTGGCACATAGGACACATGCAAAAGAACTAGACAATGTTCACAATGAATGTGCACTTTGGGGGAATTGCAAGTATTTCATAGAACTGGAGTGATGCAAAATGATGCTGGAGAAACGGGATCATATCTTGAAAGACATGAATGCAAAGCTAGGGAGGTTTTACCTGGAATGTAATGTGGACTCACTGAAGTGTCGAAGCAAGAAAAGAAGTGATTTTATGAGATTGGTTTTAAATGATCTTTAGCATGGAAAATGAATTGGAGAGGAGTAAAGAAACAGCCTGGAAAACTATTTAGAAGTTATTTTAATGGCTCAGTCAAGAAATAAGAATAGAGAGAAGGCTGTGGATTCAAGCAATATAAAAAAGCATTTCAAGATAGGGTGAATGGAGGTGGAAGAAAAGAGCAATTCTAGTCTAATTCTGGTCTAAAAACTTCATGTTTAGACCACAAGGACATCAGGGTTATTAGGAGATTGGCCAATGAAAGGAGTAACAGCATTCAATCATGCATTCATTTGTTTTAGTAGTTAATGGACACCTAGAATATGCCCAGATAATAATAGGCACTACAAATATAAAGAAGAGTAAAGCAGAATTATATAATCAAGGACTATACAGTCTAATAACTCTCACCTCACCCCCTGAACAACTAACACCTTGTGAGTGATTCTTGTGTACATGGCAGGTATTAAGCGCCTCATAAGGATTATCTGAATGAATCCTCAATGGCATTTTGAAGTAAGTGAGACTATCATATCCATTGTACAGAGGAAGAAATTTAGGATTGGAGATTGACTTGGTCAAAGTCACACATTTAATAAGTGGCATAGCTGGAAACTGAATCTAGAACATTTATCACACACCCATCCTGCACTGTGGAGCCAGACCTATAAACCAGTAAGTGCAATAAAGGAAATAATCAGTTTTCCCCGACTGAGCAGTGGGTAAGTCTTCAGAGCAGTGATTCTTGGACTGAGCCTTGAGAAATGGACAGGTTTTTCCAGACAGCCAGGGAGCAGCTGGAGAAGGGGAAAATAAAGTTCAAGGAAAAACTGCCCAGACTGCCCAGGTAGGCTGTACTATGTGAGGACAACAAAGGCTTTGCAGGGGAACACCTCTTGCCTGGTGGAGCCGGCCAAACCCGCCCCATCCAGGCCCCAGAGCAGCCACAGCCCAACAAAACTAAGAACTGCCCAAACCACACCTCCTCATAATCTCATTAAAATAAAACTGTGGTTTTGCTCCCCCCCTGCCCCCATGGGCTTTTCTGTGTGTGTTCTGGGAAAAGACATGTGCACCAAGAGGAATGTGTGTAGAACTAGAGCTGTCAATCAAATGACCTCACCCAGTGAATCAAAGGAAGTGCTTCCAGCTAGGTGGTGATAAATAGACCCTCCCCTAAAAGTTCCATGCCTTTGTCTACCTTGACTCTGGCCTGCTCCTCCCTTGGGGTGTATTCAAATAAAACTTTCATTCTGCTTCGCTACTGTGTCCGCCTTTCAGTTCTTTGTTGCAGCAGGAACAAGAACTGAAGATAATGAACACAACCCATAACAGAAGCATAGGATGGAAGCTCTTAATTGGTGAACTCTGTAGAGGGGCAGCTGTGTGTGGGGGACTCTGTCTGTCCCTCCAGATCTATGCTTCACCATTCACACTTCTCCACCTCCCCTGTGAACCAGAAAGCTGACCTTTGTGGGCTGTACCATCCCAAGGGGGCTGATCGAATTTGGTCATGGAGGGACACTAGCTAGAGCTTGGAATGTGGGAATAGAGAGAAATCTAGGTAACTACTCTCCTGGCTTCTTCCTTGCAAGACCATGCATTGACAACAGCTACATTCCTCTACCAAAGGCCACCACTTCTGGGCATATTCCCTCAGCTATGGCAAAACTACAGTTCTCTCCATTTCCAATATCTGTGCCTTCCTTTCCCCGCGTCACCAGCCCCTGTAGGCTTAATTATCACTTCTGAATTTCCCTAATTCTGCTCTCACTGTTAGAAATAACGGTCTCCTCCAATCTCTCTCTTTCTTAAAGGGATAACAGTTTTATTGAGCCACAGTTTACATACCATACAATTACTCATTTGAAGTATATAATTCAATAATTTTTAATATATTCATAGACTTATGCAACCATTACCACAGTCAGTTTTAGTATATTTTCCTCACCACCTCCCCCCAACAAAACCCAACTTGTACCATTTAGCCTCTCCCCATTTCCTTCACTCCCGCCAGCCCCAAGCAACCACTAATCTATTTTCTATCTGTAGGGATTCGCTTCATGTGGATATTTCATGTAAACGGAATCATATAATAGGGGGCCTTTTTGTGACTGAATTCTTTCACTTAACATACTGTTTTTCAGGTTCATCCAAATTGTAACATTTGTCAGTATTTCATTCCTTTTTATTGCCAAATGATATTTCATTTATGGATACTTTTATGTTATTTAATGGATATTTGGGTTGTTTCTGGTTTCTGGCTATTGTGAATAGTGTTGCTGTGAACATCTGTGTACTAGTTTTTATGTGGACCTATGTTTCCATTTCTCTGAGTACATATCTAGGAATATAATTGCTGGGTAATCTGACAACACTATTTTTAAGCTTTGAAGGAACTGCCAGACTGTTTTACAAACTAACTACACCATTTTACATTACAGCCATATACGAGGGTTCTAATTTTCCACAAACTTAGCAACACTTATTATCTGTATTTTTAGCATAGTCATCTTAATGTGTGGGAAGTGATATCTTATTGAGGTTTTGATTTACATTTCCCTGATGGGTAATAATGTTGAGCATCTTTTTATGTACTTATTGACTATTTGTCTACCTTTTTTGGAGAAATATCTCTTCAGATCCTTTGTCCATTTCTAAACTCCCATTCTCTTAAACACTTCACTTATTATTGCCTGGATTCCTGCTGGTATCCCAGCTGATGTGTACCACAGGACCGTCCAGATTTATAGAACATGCCCTACTTCACGGTACATAAATTTAGTGAAAGATTTAGGACAAGCCACTTGTGCTAGTTGTGCAAACAGAAAGAACATTATCTCTGTACTGACTTCAGCAATTTCTTTTGAATTGTGGCTGTATCTCAACATGGACTTTTAACTATCTACTTTTCACTTCAATCATCTATTGCTAAACCATCCTAAAAACACAAAATGAGGTACCTCTCAGTCCAAGTCACAGCAAGGGGAATTTTAGGACTCCCATTTTGTCAATGCAAACTTTCCCAGCAGGCTTTACAAAGCCCCAACAGGTGAAACACCTGGATAAGAAAACTGTAGATGAGATTGAAGGTGATCTCTTCTTGTTAAAATAATTCAAATTTTGGTAAGACCTAACAGCTCCAAAAAAGTTGGGATTGGAGCCACACAGAACTGGCTTTGAATATTTACGCTACTATTTATGGCTACATGAATTTGGACAAGCCACTTGACCCATTTCAGCCTCAGTTTCCTTATCTGGAAAATTAGGATAATAGTATTACTATATGTAAAATAGTTGTGATATGTAAATAAGACACCTGGAAAGAATCATGTTAAACAATTATTTTCTTCCCCATTCTCCTTGCACTGCTATTTCATGTTAGTCTGACTCTGAAAAGTATCTCTTTCCTCTATATGCTAAGTATGTGACACCAGAATTTATGCAATTGTTATAAAAAACATTTTATCTATAGGATAGGTGAATACATTTAGTTATATGCTTTATTATAAAAAATTCTGTGATACATTGAGAAAATCATTATTTTAAAAACAGTAAATAAGAAGAAGTGTTAGGCCTCTTAGAACTTACATTCTAGTAAAGGCAGGCAATCTATTTATAAAACCATAGGCCTAAAAATAAAATTGTGTTTAGGGGTCTCTCCACCAACCTATAAGCTTCAGAAATAGCCTTATTATTTTTCTAAGACATGGATTAGATCACACGGTTGGGAAAAGGACTATCATATCCTCCATTTATAATTGTGAGCATGGTAATATTTTGTATTGACAAAGTGCCAAATGAAACAGACAAGCTCTCTTTTTAGTTCATCTCTGAGCTGATGAATTATGAATATGAAGTGAGGGGTCTGTCTTCTTACACTAATGCTGTATCTCAAAGAAGCAAGAGAAAAAGCTCTGACCTGTAGGAATACAATGAATTTATAGAAAACCAGTCCTTCAGGCATCCACTCTGAAAAGTGCACTCTTATCTATAAAACACAGAGATGAGCTACACTCTTAACTCAAATAATAGCCATATCTCACTCCTGAACCCTGTGGAACTATTCTTGGACTATAAAGGAGTCCAATTGTGTGAAGAGGTATAGAAGAAGCTACACAAGCATTTAGATTGGATCCTGAAAGTAGACACAGTTTTTCCTGGGTACAAATGGGACATTAGACAAGCGTATTTTAAGTATATAAGATGTTGGCAGCTGCAGAATCTGCTTCTGGGTGCTCTTGCCTTTACATTATATATAATCACTTTTTTAAAGTGAGTCAGTTTGAACTCAATAGGGTACTTTATTCTCTGTGGAGTATTCTTTCCTGTCCCTGGATTAAAATCCATGTAAATTCTATAGCTTTCCCAATCACTCTCAGATGATAAAATCTCTCTCTTTTTTTAGGTTCTAGAAAGTCGTCAGCATATCACATCCATAAAGTCTTCATGTAAATGTTATCTTCCTTGACACTTTATTTATATTTCAAATCTCCTGCTATTCAAGCATTTAATATTCTCCTTCATACTGTTATTTTTTTCTGCTTTCTAATAAATAATTTACAGATTTTATTTATTTTTTGTCTTCCTTCACTACTAAGTTCCTTGAGGGCAAGGACCATTTTGTCCTTTTCCTTTGTGTGTGTGGCTGTGTTTACTGATTTATTCCTTGAACCTAAAACAGGGGTGAGCACATTGTAGGCTCTTGCTCAATAAATATTTGTTGAAAGGGAAAGGGAATCAGAAATCCAAATTCTCCTCTAGTTTTCCTAGCTTTTCTCCTCTCACATCGTGGGCTCACCTTAAGCAGGACCCTGTGATGGAGAAGGAAGGTGTGAGCAGCTTCTTTACCTTTCACTCCCTCACTTCTCCCACACCGCCCTCCACCTGCCCCCCAACAATCAGGGCAACTTGTGGCTGCAAGAGGCAGGATGTAAAGTAAAAGAATACAAAATTCCTTGTGGTTTCAATTCATTATTGGCAACAAATTAATAACAAAATGTGTAAGATGTACAATTTGCTGGTACTCCCTTTTGTGGGGTGTTTTATGGGTTCTTAGGAGACTCCACTTTGCTGAAATTCTCTCACCTCCTCCTCCTGTAGGCTGCTTGTGACATGACTTACCTTCTGCGTGTTTTATGCTATGTCTCAAATTAAAATAATAATGAGCTTGTTATAACCAGCAAAATAATTCTGTAACATAAAGTTTTATAAAGGCAAAATGAAACCCCTTCTTTGGTTCTCCAACTCCACTAAGTAATCAATGCTAATAATCTTTTGCCAAAACTTTCTCCTTGATTGTATATATGCATACAAGCAAACATGCAAATATGGAATGTCTTCCACATGAGTTTATTTTTACTTAATTGAAACTATGCTCTGCTCATTATACTAATACATTGTACATATCGTGGCTCTACCACTTTTTTCCTACCATTTTTTTCCCTAATGTCTACATTCAGATACAATCAGCATAATGAACAAGCAAAATTAATGACATAATCAAATAGACATTGCTTTTTGTCTGTTGTCTCTCACACTTCTCATTTTTTATTTAAGGTGTTCAATATTTCCTTGCTCTAGGATGAAAATAGATCACTTCAAATCTCACATGCAAACTCACTTAAATACAATGTTCATTCCTAGATATTAATCAGATATTCAGACTTGAGTTAACAGTTAAAATCCTATTCCCTTTCCCTTTTTAGATCCACCTTATTAGGTTATTTTAGTGTGAGTTTTGACTATAGATGGAATTATTATATATTGGAGGAGAGAGATTCAACGTCACTTGATATTGATAACAACTCCTGCCACCAGTATTATTTAAACAAACTCTTATCCTTCTTACTCAAAAGAAGTAACTTTTTCCTCCATTTGTGCACAGTAATGTTTCAGATTTATAAGGTTGATTTACAGGTTTTTCTACTCTTTTGCTTTGATCTGTTTCTGTACTCCCATCCTAATATTATATTAGTATGATTAAAGTGACTCTATCACACTGATAAATAGCAGGAAGGTAAGACTTCTCACTTCACTGTTCTTTGTCATATTTTTCTTGGTTTATCTCTGGCATTTAGATCTTACTAAATAACTGAATCCAATTCCCACCCCTCAACCTCTCCTTTGGCATTCCAATTGAAATTACATTACATCTTAATTTGGGGAAGCTTGATATTTTTATATCAAATATTCCTATTTTAGAACATAGAATGCTCTTCCAAGTATTTAGGCCTTGTTTTATGTTCATCAGTAATATTGTTTAGTTTTATATTTATAGGTCTGATCTGTTTTTTATTAAATTAATTACTAGCTGTTACATGGAATTTTTGCTAATGTGAATATTATTTTCATTTCTACTTCTAGTAGCTTATGCCTAAGATAAAGAAAAACCTACTGATTTTTGTATACTTATGTTGCATCAGCCCTTTCACCCACATCTTTTACCAATCCTGGAAGTTTTTGAGTGTTATACAATCATGCCATTGGTTAAGAAAAAAAAATAGTAAACATAATTTCATCTCTCCTTTTCTAATGTCTATAGATTTTTACATATCTTATTTCATTTGTTAGTACCTCTGAGATGTCAGTAGCAGGCATTCCTGATGACTGGTTTATAAAATTTTAATTGAAATGATCTCAGTTTTGCTCTTTAGAGTGATTTGACATTAGTTTTTGATTTAAAAAAGTCTTTACAATATTTGAATGATACTCTTTTCTCTTTCTCAGAGTTTTCATTACTTTCTGCTAAATTTTGTCAGGTACTTTTTCAGCATCTATTCATTTGCTCACATCACTTTTCTCCCTTAATTTGTCGATGTAATAAGTTCCATTAAGGGATTTCATGATAATTGTATCACCCTTGCATTCCTGAAATAAACCTTTTTTGCTCATTGTTCAGTATTATTGTGATACATTCTAGAGTCTCTTGCTAATATTTACTCAGAATTCTTATATCTACACTAAATAACAGGATTAATATATGTTTTGGGGGG
>JAQQAC010006877.1:12543026-12619573 GCA_029783875.1 Phataginus tricuspis | reverse complement strand
GGTAAAACCCTCCAGGTGCAAGAGCTGGGTCCATAAGCAAATCCTGGGGAGGTCTCGCAGCCAGGGAAGGCCTCCCACAAGACCTGAGCCTGTTGGAGAGCAGTGCTCTTTCCTTACCCATCTCTGGGTCGGCCTCCCCACCCGAGGTCGCCCTGTCTTAGGCGGTTAGTGTCTTATCTAACACTCTGTCACTGACTTACCAGGTCTTGATGGGGGAGCGAGGGACCTCATGGGCAGGAAGAGAAATAAAAAGGGGTCATTGGTTCTTAAGCATGGACACCCACATACCTATTGCTTCGCCTTGTTCTAAGGCTGCAAAGGCTTGAGCCATCACTGCTTTATCCCGTTGCCTTTGAGCCCGCAGCTTGCACAGTATAAAAAAGGCAAACGCCAGGCCAATACACACAAAAGTACCAAAAAGTCCAACTCCCACCCACTCCTTAAAATAGGAAACGGCTGAGGAGATCCAAGAAGACAGCCCCTCGGTCAAAGACAGATCAAGCCGGGTCGAATTCACTTCAATAATGGCAAAGCGCAATTTTCGTAGCATTTCTTCAAATTCAGATGTCCAATTCTGTAGTAAAAACTGAGACAAAGTTTTAGAAAGATTTGCTGCTCGAGTGAAATTCTCATATTGAATGGAGGTAACACATAAGCCTGGCATTTTCTGTTCACAGCCTAATTGAGCCATCTGCCATAAAATATCAATCTGTTCTTGAACCAAATCTATACATTGGTTCACTAGCATTAGGCCTCCCATAATTTGTGAATTGGCAGAGGCCTGAACATCTAAGGCTGAGGTAACTGCGGCAGACAACTGATTAATAGTATCTGCTGTCTGTATAGAAGTAGATAGGGCGAGGGCAGATGCCGTGACTGACCCTGTCACGGCAGCGGCGGCAACAATCCCAACAATAATGGCAGAAATACCAAAATCTCTTTTTACTCTAAATTTGCTTAGACTACTGGGTGCTTCGACTGGTACAGGTACAAATCTAGGTAACCGACTCACCATAGCAAAAGGAAAAGTGCTGGCATCCCAGCAAAGCACATAGAAGCAGGTCTCTGAGGTGCACCTTAAGGTGTCATTCCAAACAGAACTAACATTGCTCACAATCCATATGAATGGAGGCCAAACACACACAGGTGTGGGCTCAAAAGTCAAGTTTTGATATTTTTCATAGGACTTAAAGTCGGTAGTCCACTGAAATTTATTCGAGGATCCTCCAGAGCCAGAGGCTTTAGCGGTTCCTTTAAAATCAAATGTTATTTTTCCTTTAGCAGTGGCTCCTCCATTGATCATAACAAATGGTGACAAATCAGTGCAACTTCCATTAATACCGAAAGGAGCCATTGATCAAAAGGGTTAGCATTGGCTCTTTCAAGGATCATATAAGTAAAATTATAACCAAGAAATGTACTATTATAATAAGTATTAATATTAGGGGAAAAGGTAAAATAATTTTGTATGGTCCAAGATGAATGCCTGGCCTGACAACCTGTCCATGGCAGGAAGAGGTCATCTGCCATAGTTCCCTTGCAAAACGGGGCTAATTTAGGTTGAGGGGGTGGTTTTTCACGGTTGTTTGTGGCACTAGGCCACCATCCCCGCAATTGATTATGAATTTGAACACAATGACTAGTCTCGTTAGGGCTTTTGATGATTGTAAAGCACAGGCTCCCTTTTAAGAGGTAACTATTATTAGTAGCTATCCTCTGACTTTGGTCATCATAGGGGATAAAAGCAAGCCCCAGGCTTCTGTTGGTGGTAAAAAAGCATGGGAAAACTTGAGCATTATGCATCACTGGCATGGGTATTGGAAATGTCGTCATGATTCCCCACCGGGGTTCCCCTGTTACCACCATCAGGCTCAGGAGCAGCATCCCCAAGCCGACCAGGGGTCTCCTTGTGGTCTCGTGCCTCTTCATTTTCTAAGATTCTTCTGGTCAGTCTTTCAGGCACCCAGAACGGAGTATTTTCTTCCTGTGGGAAAACACAGACAGCTCCCCTGGATCGCATTAAAATAGGATCCGGGCCTTTCCATTGACCAGAGATAACATCTTTCCATTTCACTAATTCTTTGGGTGAATCTGTTGGTGTGCAATGGCGATCAGCCGCAGATGCGCCATGGTCATCCAGATTTAAAAAATTTAATGTAAAAAGAGCCAGAGAAACCGCTGCCTGGGGGCCTGGAGACAAAATGTCTCTAATTCCCCCTTTTTGTTTAATGAAGTAGGATTTTAGTGTGTGGTGGGCACGTTCAACAATCCCTTGGCCTTGGGGATTATAAGGAATGCCTGTACGATGGGCTACATCCATCTGGCGGCAAAATTGTAGAAATTTTTGAGAGGTATAAGCGGGGCCGTTATCTGTCTTTAGGACTTGAGGTTTGCCCCATGCACTCCACGCCTCTAGACAATGTTGTATTACATGAGAAGCTTTCTCTCCAGTCAAGGGGGTGGCGAATATAATGCCAGAACAGGTATCAATAGAAACATGTAAATACTGGGATTTTCCAAAGGAGGAGACATGGGTAACATCCATTTGCCAAATCTGTAAAGGTCGGATTCCTCTAGGATTAATTCCAGTATGAGGTACTGGTAAAAATTGACAACACTGTTTACACTGAGTTACTATCTGCCTAGCTTCCTTTCTAGAAATATTAAAACGATGTCGTAGCGTCTCGGCAGTGACATGGAACTGAGAATGGAATTCTTTGGCTTGATCAAGGGCTGTGTTGACAAGCACTGTGGCCATGAGGTGTGTGGCCTGATCTGCTTGCATGTTACCCCAAGACATGGGCCCTGGGAGGCCGGAATGGGCCCTTATGTGTGTAATAAATATTGGGGACTTTCTATTCAACAAGGCAGCCTGGGTGTCGCGAAAAATAGAGGCGACTTTACTAGAGGATTTAATTAACCCAGCAACTTCTAGAATTTTTACAGCATTAACTACATAGATGGAGTCAGAAACAACATTTAGGGGTTGTAAAAAGGTCTGTAGGACTTCTAAAACTATTAAGCATTCTACCACCTGGGGGGAGGATTCTTGATACTGTCTGGTTGTTATTTTTTCATCAACTACATAAGCTCCTCTGCCTGTCTTAGATCCATCGGTATAGACTACCACACCATTGGGGAGTGGCTTTGATGCTGTCACTCTGGGGAACACTAAAGCTTGGGTTAATGCGAATTGCAAAATTGGATGTTTAGGATAATGATTATCTATCTTGCCCTTAAAGGAAGTGACTAAAACTGCCCAGGTATCTGAGGTGGCGGTCAGGACTTGAACTTGATGCGCAGTATAAGGAACAATTAAGCTTTGTGGCTTCTCTCCAAAATGAGTGAGGGCTGCCTTTATTCCACGCAGGGCTAAGCAAGCGACTGCATCGGGATACCAATCAATTATTTTTGCTGGAGAAGCGTGGGGATGGACCCATAATAAAGGTCCATCCTGCCATAGCACAGCAGTGGGCAATTGGAAAGTCTTGAACACACACAAGAGAAAGGGCGCGTTCTTCACAATCCTTTGCAGTTGAGCAGTCTGCAGTGCTTTCTCTACTAATTGTAGTGCTAAGTCTGCTTCGGGCGTCAGGGTTCTGGGTGAGGTAATATGAGTATCTCCTTCCAAAATGTCAAACAATGGCTTTAACTCAGCCGAAGGGATTTTTAAAAAAGGTCTCAACCAATTAATGTCTCCTAACAATTTTTGGAAATCATTTAAAGTATGGAGGTGGTCTCTGCGGATCGTTACCTTTTGAGGGCTGATTGTTTCGGGGTGTATAGTCGCGCCCAGGAAGGATCCGATTGCTGACATTTGGACCTTTTCTGAGGCAATATGGAGACCCCATCTTTCTAAAACTTTTGTTAATAATGGGTAAGAAGCGCGCAAAACTGACTGTTCCCTATGACATAGCAGAATGTCATCCATATAGTGAACTATCATGAGGGATGGAAATCGAGCCCGAATGGGTTCAAGGGCTTTTTGAACATATAACTGACATATGGTGGGGCTATTAGCCATGCCTTGTGGCAGGACTTTCCATTGGTATCTCTTATCTGGCATAGAGTGATTAATAGCTGGCAAGGTAAAGGCAAAGCGAGGCCTGTCCTGCGCATGCAATGGGATAGAGAAAAAACAATCTTTGATATCTATAATGATTAAATTCCAGAATTTTGGAAGGGCTGAGAGAAGAGGCAGGCCTCGCTGAACTGCACCTAAGAGCTGCATTTGAGCGTTGATAGCTCTTAAATCATGCAAGAGTCTCCATCTCTTGGATTTCTTTCTAATCACAAATATTGGGGTATTCCAAGGGGAGGTAGAGGGTTCTAAATGTCCAAGTAGTATTTGTTCCTCTACTAATTTTGTGGCAGCCTCTAACTTTTGGGAGGAAAGAGGCCACTGAGGAACCCATACGGCCTCCTCCGTGAGCCAGGTTATGGGCACAACATCCTCAATGGCCACTAGGGAAAACCCAGGCCTTGCTTACCTGGGTTAGTCTTTGATTGTATAGGCTCCAGCCTTCCTTGTTCATGAATCCCTAACCCTTTACCTTCTCTATATCCCATTTGAGACATTATAGATACTGCTTGTGGTGAGTAAACATCGGTCAATCTTAAATTTAGTTGACTTAGTACATCTCTTCCCCATAAGTTAACTGGAAGGGGGAGAACATAAGGAGTAAATGCGCCCTGCTGGCCTTCTGGGGCTACCCACTGCAGGGATCGAGAACTGAGTGAGGGGTTGGCCTTATAGCCTAGTCCCTGGAGTGACTGAGATGATTGTGTTAGTGGCCAATTTTTCGGCCACCAGAGGGCAGAAATTATACTCTTATCAGCTCCTGTGTCTAAGATGCCTGTAAATGACTTTCCTTCCACGACTAACATCATGGTTGGTCGAGTTTTTAGGTCTATTACTAAATGAGCATGGTCTGATCCAGATGATCCTATTCCACTTTCCCTCTTTTCTGTTTTAGCTGGGAGGCTACTCTGTAAACTGGGCAATAGGATGAGCTGGGCTATGCGATCTCCTGGTGAGATGGAAAAGACGCCTTCAGGGCTGGAGCAGAGGACCTGGAGGTTAGGTGGTGAGTCTGTGCTCACAACACCGGGATGGACAATGAGTCCTTTGATAGTCAAGGAAGCACGGCCAAGTATCAGTCCCACACTTTGGTCAGGGAGATGGCCATCGAAGGTGACAGGGATGGGCTGTGTCCCTAACTGAGGCATCAATAAGATTCTGGTGGTGGCGCAGAGGTCCAGTCCTGCCGAGCCGGAGTATGCTCGGCAGCTACCCAACCCTTTTGTGGGCGGCTCCTGGCTCCATATTTCTGAGGGCCCTGGCGCCGGGGGCCCTGTAGGCTGTTTTTTGGCTGCTCAGACTCTAAGGTGTTAACCTCCTCCGGAGGAGGAAGTAAGTTACCCTGAAGATCTCTCGTAGAGCGACATTCCCCGGCCCAATGATAGCCTTTTTTGCATCTAGGACAGAGATTAGGCGGCCTCTTAGGACTAGACTGTTGGCTACAACAGTCCTTTTTCATATGGCCGGGTTTCCCCACAGTTAAAGCATGTTTTCGAGCCTGCAGCGGCTCCTCCTTTTGTCTGCAAGATCGCTGCGGCTAGTCCTGCATTGGTAAGTGGGCCTCCTATACCGCGACAAGATTTTATCCAGTCTGCTAGGCCTTTGTTTCTCCTAGGTCTTATAATGGTTTTGCATTCAGGGGTAGCATTTTCAAAAACTAGCTGCTCTACAAGGATTCTTACTCTATCAGAGTCGCCAAAAATTTTGGTTGCTGTTTCTGTCATTCGTGCCGCAAAGTCTGAAAAAGACTCTTGTGGCTCCTGGATGACTCTAGTTAACTGTCCTTCCGGTTCCCCCTTTTTAGAAAGTCCTTTCCATGCTTGCACTGCGGCGGCCGCGATCTGAGCATAAGCTCCCCAGTTATACTCTGTCTGATTATTAGCATAAGGGCCCTGTCCTGTTAGGAGATCATATGTCCAAAGGGCCTGATCGCCGGCTAACAGGGCATTCGTTTTGGCTTGTATTTGCAAGGCTTCTTGCCACAGGGCCTTCCACTCCATATATTGGCCTGAGCTGTTAAGTGTGGCCTTGGCGGTAGTTTGCCAGTCGCTGGGTGTCAGCGCCATGTTAGCAAGATGCTCTATTTGCATGACAGTAAAGCTAGCGTCTACTCCATATTTGCGGACTGATTCTGCAAGCTTTTCTAAAACTGCAAATTCTACAGGAGCATGTACTCTACCTCCTCCAGCCCCTTCAAATACAGGGAAGGCCATTCTAATCTTTTGGGACACTTCAGGAGAAAAGAAGGAATCATTGCGCTGACTCACATAAGGCGGGGGCGCAGTTGGTATCTGCGCAGACGGTTTAACGGAGGGTGGTCCGCCTGTCTCCCTTACTTTCGTTTTTAATTTTGGTGTCGGCCAATCAGGGTGTTATCTCTCCCTTTCATAGTGTGCAGCTTCTTCTTCTAAGGTTTCTGTTTCCCCAGGATCAAGATCTTCTGTGTCGGAAGTGTCTAAGTTCAACGCTTCTAATTCTGCAAGGGGGTAAAGGGGTTTTCTCACTGACTCCTTACTAGTCTCTCCCAGAGCGTCCTTTCTCTTCTCTAATGCCTCGACGGGCTTTAAAGCCTGTGAGGGGCCTAATTTCTTATCGTGCCTTTTCTTTTTGCACGCGCCACTTTGTCTCTCTTGATCAGATTCTGACATGCTGGACTGTACTTCCTGGAGTATCTCTCGTCCTGACGCTAGAACTGCTTGACAGTTCTCATCTTGTAGACAGGACTGCACCAAACTCCATACTGCTAAGGTTCCTGATCTGAGTCTACCTTCTGTTTGTGCTCGCTCGAGGTCCCCTTTCAATTTATCCCAGCAGGGGAGAGTTAACGAGCCTGAGACGGCAAACCAAGGAGCTAGTTTGTCTACCTCCTTGATGAAATTCTCAGTTACCCCACGGGGCAAGCCTACCTCATGTTTTTTCAGAACGGCGTTTAGAGCCTTAACTAGGGAGTGTGAATTTCCCATAGCTGGTGCTGCGGCTTATCTACGTCCGACTGATAACACCAATGAAGAGTTTACTTATCAGGAAATAACGGGAGGAAGTCCAAACATACCTTTCTGATACTCACCCGAAGGCTGCAGTTCTGGACCCTCCCCGAAAAAGGGGGTCTCCCTCGGTGCCTGGCGATGGTTCGGCCTTCCCGGGTTTCGGCACCAGTTGCGGCCCGCGCAATCGTCTTGCCAGCAAGAACGCACGCGGACGCCAGGATCCTTCTGCAGCAAGCTTTATTGAAGCCGGAGGAAAGAGGAAAGAGGAAGACCAGGAAGAGAGGCAAAACCCCTCTTTTATAGCACTAGCACTGGCGTGTCTGTTTTTTACTGGCTGATACGACTCAGGCGATCTGACGTCTCAGGTCATGCAACCTCTAGGTGGTATTTGGCTGTTTGGGCATGCGCCCCGCGGTTGTTTACGGCTCGCAGTGGGCGGATGTCAGCGCCATCTTGTAATGGCGTTTTTGCAAAGAGAAGTGCGCATGCGCCGCGCGCCACAGGTTCTCAGCTTGTTAGGATAGATTTTCATAGTATTCTCTTATATTTCTTTGTATTTCTGTGGGGTCCGATGTTATTTTTCCTTTCTCATTTCTGATTCTGTTTGTGTAGATTCTCTTTTTCTCTTATTGAGTCTGGCTAGGGATTTATCTATTTTGTTTATTTTTTCAAAAAACCAGCTCTTGGTTTCATTAATTTTTTTCTATTGTTTTATTCTTCTCTATTTTATTAATTTCTTCTCTAATCTTTATTATGTCTCTCCTTCTGGTGACTTTGGGCCTCATTTGTTCTTCTTTTTCCAATTTCAATAATTGTGTCTTTAGACTATTCATTTGGAATTGTTCTTCCTTCTTTAAATAGGCCTGGATTGCAATATACTTTCCTCGTAGAACTGCCTTTGCTGCGTCCCACAGAAGTTGCAGCTTTGTGTTGTTGTCATTTTTCTCCATATATTGTTTGATTTCTGTTTTAATTTGGTCGTTGACCCACTGATTATTTAGGAGCATGTTATTAAGCCTCCATGTATTTGTGAGCCTTTTTGTTTTATTTGTACAATTTATTTCTAGTTTTATACCTTTGTGATCTGAGAAGTTGGTTGGTAGAATTTCAATATTTTTGAATTTACTGAGGTTCCGTTTGTGGCTTAATATGTGGTCTATTCTGGAAAATGTTCCATGTGCACTTGAGAATAATGTGTATCCTGCTGCTTTTGAGTGTGGAGTTCTGTAGATGTCTGTTAGGTCCATCTGTTCTACTGTGTTGTTCAGTGCCTCTGTGTCCTTACTTATTTTCTGCCTGGTTGATCTGTCCTTTGGAGTGAGTGGTGTGTTGAAGTCTCCTAGAATGAATACATTGCTTTCCATTTCCTCCTGTAATTCTGTTAGTATTTGTTTCACATATGTTGGCGCTCCTGTGTTGGGTGCATATATATTTATAATGGTTATATCCTCTTGTTGGACTGACCCCTTTACAATTATATAATGTCCTTCTTTATCTCTTGCTACTTTCTTCATTTTGAAGTCTATTTTGTCCTATACAAATATTGCAACACCTGCTTTTTTCTTCTTGTTGTTTGCATGAAATATCTTTTTCCATTCCTTCACTTTTAGTCTGTGTATATCTTTGCGTTTGAGGTCAGTCTCTTGTAAACAGCATATAGATGGGTCTTGATTTTTTATCCATTCTATTACTCTGTGTTTTTTGATTGGTGCATTCAGTCCATTTACATTTAGGGTCATTATCAATAGATATGTACTTATAGCCATTTCTGGCTTTAGATTGGTGGTTACCAAAGGTTCAAGGGTAGCTTCTTTACTATCTAACAGTCTAACTTAATTATTTTGTTAAGCTATTATAAACACAGTCTGATGGTTCTTTATATCTCTCTCTTCTTCTTCTTCCTCCTCCATTCTTTATATACTAGGTGTTTTATTCTGTAGTCTTTTACATTTCCTTTGACTGTTTTTTTGGATAGTTGATTTCTTTTTTTGCCTTTAGTTAGTATTGGGATGGTCTGCTTTCTTTGCTATGATTTTATTTTCTCTGGTGACATCTTTTTAGCCTTAGGCATGCTTCCATCTAGAGCAGTCATTTCAGATATCCTGTAGAAGTGGTTTGTGGGAGGCAAATTCCCCCATCTTTTGCTTGTCTGGGAATTGTTTAATCCCTCCCTCTAATTTAAATGGTAATCGTGCTGGATATAGTATTCTTGGTTCAAGCCCCTTCTATTTCATTACGTTAAATATATCATGCCATTATCTTCTGGCCTATAAGGTTTCTGTTGAGAAGTGTGATGATAGTCTGATGTTTTCCTTTGTAGGTGATCTTTTTTCTCTCTCTAGCTGCCTTTAATACTCTGTTCTTATCTTTGATCTTTGCCATTTTAATTATTATGTGTCTTGGTGTTGTCTTCCTTGGGTCCCTTGTGTTGGGAGATCTGTGGGCTTCCGTGGACTGAGAAACTATTTCCTTCCCCAGCGTGGGAAAGTTTTCAGCAATTAGTTATTCAAACACTTTCTATCTCTTTTTCTCTCTCTTCTTCTTCTTGTACTCCTATAATGTGAATATTGTTCCGTTTGGATTGGTCACACGGTTCTCTTAAAATTCTTTCATTCTTAGAGATCCTTTTATCTCTCTCTGCCTCAGCTTCTCTGTATTCCTGTTCTCTGATTTCTATTCCATTAACAGTCTCTTGCACCTCGTCCATTCTGCTCTTAAACCCATTGATCGCTTGTCTGATTTCTGCACTGTCTTTCCTCACTTCTTCCCTTAGCTCTTGCATATTTCTCCATCAGGATGGTTACGACTTTTATTCTGAATTCTTTTTCAGGAAGATTGTGCATGTGTATCCCATCAGGCCACCTCTCAGGGGTTGTCTGTCTGATCTTAGTCTGGACCATATTCCTCTATCTTTTCATGGTGATAGAAGTGGTCGCTGGTAGGTGCCACGTGTATCAGCTGGGAGAACAAAGTCCCTTCCTGCTTCTTGTTCTCATTACCCTTCTCCAGGGCCTGAACTGGTTTCTCACCCACTGGGAGGCAGTCTCTGGGATAATCCCTGGAGCTGCTTGTGTGCGGGGTCACCCTCAGCCTAGCCTATAGCACTGTGGGGGTTTGAAGTCTCGCTGGGTGCCTTCTGGTCCCCTTGGTGCTTTCCAGCCCTTGATGTGGGTTCCGGGGTCCTTCCCACTTAGCTGCGTACCTGGTGGAAGTAGATTCTGTGGGGATGCTGTGGGCGGGGCCGCTCCTCCGCTGTTCCGCAGCAGTGGAGACTCCGGGCCCTTTGCGGCACTGGCCAGGGTCAGGGGGAATGAATGGCAGGCTGCTGATCACTGTGGGAAGCTTCAGTGCGGCTCCTTTGCCCAGCCGCAGGCCAGCGGGCCTGAAATTCCCCAAGACTCCCAGCCTGCTGTGCTGAGCACGCTGGGACAGTTTTATTCTGCAGTTCGGCCCTTGTCTCTTTAAGACTTTAACCAAACCAAAAAAAAGTATGAAAATCAAAAAACAAAAAACAAAAAAAAAATGCACCCATTTTTCTTTGGTCCCAGGGAGCCAGCTGAGGGGATCCGCTTGTTGTCTCCATCTCGGATCCTGCACTTCTGTTTCTCTAATCTCCGATACACCACACGATGTGTGTCTGTGCTCCTGGCGCCAATCACCAGGGCTGGTTATTTAGCAGTCCTGTGCTTCCCCTCCCTCCCTGCTCTGAATCTTTTCCTTCCGCTGGTGCGCTGGGGTTGGGGAGTGCTCGGGTCCGGCCAGGTTGTGGTTTTGTATCTTACCTGCTTTGCGAGGCACTGAGTTCTCGCAGGTGTAGCTATAGCCTGGCTGTTGTACTGTATCTTCTGGTCTCTTTTTTAGGAATAATTGTATTTGTTTTATTTTCACAAATATATATGATTTTGGGAGGAGATTTCTACTGCCCTGCTCATGCCGCCATCTTCCCAGAATCCTGTGGGTGTTTTTTAATATTAAATGTTTTTAAGAATGCGGAACCTCCTTTCTCCACTTCTAGCACTGGATTTTGCAATAGAAAATACAGACTAATGAGCTTCATTTGTTTTTCCATCTCTGCTTTAATTTTTTTATAGTCTTTAAACTGGGTATTTCTGTTGAAGAAAGTATCAAGAAAAGGAAAAGGAATGGAAAAATTATTCTGTTCATGAAGTTCTCCCAAGTCTTAATTAGAAAATAGTACTTTTGTTCTCTCAATTCTTTCTCCAATCCCCCAACCCAACCCCCGCTTTTTCCTCTAATTCTCTGACTCCCAGTACCCCTGCCAGTTTTAAAGATTTTACAATAAAGGAAGAAAGTATATTCTTTATATTCAGACATTCCTCCAATCTGTAAAAGTATAAGAATGAGAATTATTGCATCACAAACCTGGTTGAGTAGGCAGCATGTATATGAAATAGGGGGGAAAAAAATAAAAAGGTGGGTGTGAGAAGCTTACTTTATCTATAATTCAGACTTTGGGCACCTTTTCTTGTGAAAGAATAAAGATAATGTCCTTAGTAATAAACCTGTTACTCAAAGAGCATCCTGCAGGGGCCTCAGGATAAGTGTGATTCTCCACTTTCTTACTGGCTTTGAAGAGCAACCACTAAAGTCATTCCTACAGGAGGATCTTTTCAGATTAAAATGGGCAGGTACTTTCAGAATCCTGCAGCCATTCTCCCCACCTGTGCTTGCTTTTATCTCCCCGAATATGAGACTCACCCGCTGCCTGAAGCATTCCCAGTAACTTCAGGGGTAAGAAGTTGGTTCAGTTCAGTTCTGATAATAGCAAGTTATTTATTGTGGAAACTAAAACCTTCTGGGCTCCACTGCCTGTCTGAAAAGCTCAGTCTCCCAGCTTCTCTGAGCCAACTGCATCTGATAAATTTCCGGATGGAAGTCAGAAGGCCCCAAACCCAGCTGTGTGTGGCTCCACTGGAGGAAAGGAGAATCTGAGCAACTGCTATGTTGAATTGATCCTTTCTGATACCACTTTTATTATTTGGAAGTGTCATTATATATAGCAGAGTATTTCAAGCAATCCTATAGACCTGGACATTGACCTCTATAGGGGCAAGGCTCGGACTTTGATAAAACAATTAGTTTAGAACTCAGTCCTCTCAAATGTGATGTTTTGCCATCTTTCACTGTCACTCTCTTTATTCAGAATCCCATCATGATTGTCTGCTTGGCTTAGTGAAAGGGTTTTTTGATGGATCTCTAGGACTGTTCCAGTGGTTCACAAACTCCAGAGTGAACTAAATGTCATTTATAGAGCAGATTCCTGGATCATGTGCCCAGAAATTTCATTATTAACCAATACCAAGGAATTGCAGATATAGGGTCCCAAACCATGTTTTGAGAGATATTAATAACACTACCTACCCCTATCTATTCTTCCAGTGGTGCCAGAGAGCTCATACTATAGTGAAAACTTGACTATGCCAACCTTCACTTAAAAAAATAATGGCTAACATCCCAATGCCTGGAAGAATTAAGCCCAGACCTTATCTAGCAAGAGTACCTGTCTTTGAATACATGTATGTATGCTTTCCTGATCTTTTCTCATAAAGTATTTAAAGTAGATTATAAAAGTATATATGCTACCACACAATAAAGACATGACAGATATGTAAATCTTTGCAGAGAAAATTGTAAGTGGGAAAAATAAAATGAAGCTAAGAGTGAGAATGGTACCCAGATGAGATATACCCAGGGAGATCTTGCATGATTTTTCTGAGGGGGCCCCACATTTGATTCAAAATCAGCTAGCATAAAATGCATCAACATACATGATTGGCTAAATAAGTCACAATTTCCAGAAGGGAAAAATGTATCTAGTTAATGAGGAGAACCATGACTTAGCTTGACATTGATACCAAAGAGAATTTGCTCTTCTGGGGCCTGAGAAATTGACACCTTGTGGTATAATGAAAATATCCTTATAATAAACATATCAGTAGTTTTCCTAGAATTGGTTTTTATGCTCTTACATGTTGATCAGTAGTACAATGTCTGACATGAAGCACATGTCTATAAATGCCTTGAAGGGATGGGGTGTTCACATCAAAAGATAAAGTTTAAATTATCTAAAGTTCTGTAAAATTTACTAGGAACAGGGCATGAGTTAAACAAATAAGATATTAAATTCTAATTCTAATCTAGCAGCTGTAAATATTATCTCCTTCCACTGAGTTTTACGTAAGTATTATGCAGCAATAAATTCTAGGTTGTACTCAGGAAAATGCCTGGAGTGAAACCCTTGTATGATGTTGTTGATGTATGTCTAAATACACTTTAACAACCTTTGAGTCTGGAATAGGATTGGCATTCTTTGGTGAAAACTGCATAGCCTGACAACAAGGAAACATGCTTAAAAAGCCCTCCTCTCAGGTGGGCCAAGGCAGTAAGATGATTGCTCTCAAGAATAATATTTGGTCTTCCCTAGCACATAGGCCTGAAGAACAACACGTTCCATGATTAGCCTGCAACATCCATAAAGCAGAGCAGTTTAACTCTCTGTGAGAGTAGGGTATCTGCATATGATGGTGACAAAATGAAGCTTAGGAGAAGTGACGTAACTCAGCAGGGAAGCTACAAAGCTGGGATTCAAACCCAGATCTACTTGAATCCCAGCCACATCTTTTTAACCCCACAGAATACTACCTTTTTTTTTCAAAAGGACCATTGCTTCAAACCCTGATTCCCGTGGTTGTAAGGTAGATCATTAATGGGAGGAATCCATACTGACCTTATTCATCTAGTCCATAACCAGCTTCTCTCTGTAGAAGCAAAGACTGGGGGACTTCAGCACAGTGTATGATTGTATGATGCCTTCCTGACGTGGCTGCTACCACCTATGTGCTCACTCCTACGCATTCGCCCTCGTCTCAAGTACAGCAAACCATTACGCCATGCTCTTTCTCTGCTCTTCAACTCAGCCTTGCCGTTCCTTCTACAGAGATGCTTTCTCCTCCCAGTGTAGCTGGCAGGCTCCTATCTACCCTCTGAGTCTCAATTCAAATATATCATCTACTTTATTGCATGTGGGATAATACACTTTATATAAAAGTAAGAAGCATGTGTTTGTCTGGGTTGTCTTTATTCTATACCACAGGGGTGGTTTGTTAGCATTTTGAAGTACCCTAACAAATAATTCACGCTATGGAGGTAGATAGTTAGATTTCATATTTTTCATATATTGCTATTTACATCTATATCATAGGGTTTATAAATTGGTATAAAGAATAGTAGAAATTTTTTTTCAGGAAATCGATGCATCTCAAGATAGGTGGTGAGTTAGGGTAATTTCTAAAGCCCATATTGCACTTACATGAATGACATATAGAATAAACAATTTAGCACACCTACGGACTAGACTAATATTATTGGTGTAGCACTTACGTGCTACAGCCCAGTTAGTCTTATGCCCTTCCACCTTTTAGAGGCTGGCTAGTCCTGATACCAGAAGATATTTGTATCTTCCTTATAAGTAAATCTTTCTTACAGTGCCAAGGACAGAGAATGGGACTTGCCTAAGCCCTAAGAACAAGCTGCATTATTATTTTGTCCATTTTTCAATAAATGTCCCACATTCAATAGGATTTAATCTAAGATTGTTGTCATCATAATATGCTACCTGGTAGGGCAGTAGAGGGAGAAGGGGCATTATAGGCCCTACATATCCATCATCAACAAAAGCTGCTGATTTTGACCCAAAGAACTAAACTGCACTGATGGGCAAAAGGGCTAAAGTGAGCTTGTAACATCATCTTAGTTGGTGCCTTCCCTGAATATCTGAAATGGATGTATTCTATTTCTACTTCAAATTTCTATCTTATATTTATCCCATTAAATGAATGACTATAACTTACCTTGCATTACAGCAATATTTCTTGGATTTTTTATATTTATAACCTGCCAAGGACATGAAGATTTCATTGAACTTATTAAAAGATAGACTTAAAAAAACCTTACAGGTATAATGGTATACAACATTACACCTCTGTAACACAATTAGTACAGCTAACATACTCTGTTATCTTTCATCAACTTTAGAATCCCTGCTAGACTTACACACACACACACACACGCACACACACATACACATCCTGAGCAAGTTTGAGCCTCTGTGGTATGACTTATTCATGCATGTATAGCAAGTGGCTAGAGATGGGCCTTATATATACAGAAGATAAACAATAAATATCTGTTCAATCAATACATGACAAAAATGTCATGTGAGCATATACTTTATGTCATTGGAGTCTTCCAGTTATTATCAAGGTACACAGAGGTGATTTATATTAAAGGAATTTTAAGAAAACCATTTCAGTCCAGGACTTGGAAAAAGGCGTATGGTGGTGGCGAGCAGCAGCATGTCAGGACAGCTCTAGTACCATTTCTACATGAACATCATGGCAGGAGCTAAACTTTTAAACCCTCTTCATGGTAAAGGGTTTATATTAGAGAATTTATCTGGTTCAAGATGCAGAGAAGGAAAGTGGGGAGGCTGAGTCAGATACACCAGAGGGCCCAAGAACTGCCTTCCTTTCTATGGGAGCAGGGAGACCTCTTCCAGGCAGCCAGGTGAAGAGGAAGCAGCAGACGCAGTGTGCATTGAATAAAGATCACACATCCTCCTTAATCACAACCTGTACTTCTTATGGCATAAATGTAAATTATTGTCAGTTTTATCATTTGTAATCAGAGCCTGAAACAGATGCTGAAGGTTTAGTTTAAAATGATATGTGTTTCTTCTAACAACCTGCAATATGCTCTCCGAAGACTATTTACCTTCTACATTTCATAAACTCAGCACAAGGGACTTTATTCTGAAAAGCATTTGAGGTAAATTAAGCACAATGAATGCACCTTTCTTTAGAGATAACATTTAGTGGGGTTATTATAGGGGCTTACAGTGTTTGCTTTGAGTGGGCTTTTGCGTTAACAACTTTAACAAGCTTTCATTTCCTTGCTTATTTGATTCAAAGTGTTCTTACAACCATTTGTCCTTAGGAGTGTTACTGCCAACATGTGGCAATCACAATTGGGCTTTTTTTCCCCACAAAATTAATACTGAAGAAAAATCTTTATAGTTTCAATAACAAGGATAATGGTAAAATTCTTAAGTTTGTTGTGCAGGTTAAACATTCTCTTTAGTCTGAAGCTAGGACCTAGGGACTGAAATCAGGAATCCATAATAAAAAATTCCCCCATGCACAAAGTTGCTCACTTCATGCATGAGACCATCTGAGGCATCCAGAGTGTAGGAGCGGTTCCTCAGGAAATTATGGTTGAGTAAGTGAATATGTTTACACAATGAGTAGAGGGAGGTGCATATCAATTTCATTCTCTAGATGAATCAAAGAAAAATACATATTTATAAAATAGAACACTGTGGGTACTTTGGGGGAAAGGGAATAAGAACCAAAATCAAGGTAGAGGTTTAAAGAGGTTTTCAGTCTGATCTGTAACACTCCGGACTTCTACAAACACAATATGAACGTTTATTACTAGGGTTACTAAAAAACAGATTTTACAATAGAGAGACGACTAGAAGGAAATAACATTTGAAAAAGGAATAAAAAGAAAAAGAGAACTGAAAACTTAGACTCCATCTGTAAATGACTCAGTCACAGTGTTTAGTAACAAATAAGAGCACGAGAACCAGGGCAGTCAGAAGAGCTGATCAGTAAGAGTCAGAATGAACAATATAATCTAAAAGAAATTTTTAACAAGACAATCTGATTTTACTACAAAAAAATTAAACAAAACACTAGCTATTACTGGAATTTGGATCCAAATCCTAGTTTTTAAATTGCTATTTTTGTTTATTTATTTATTTTTGTACAATGGAGCAAGTGTCTGTCAGCCAATTTTCAGACCCCATATAAGGGATATATACTTCTGCTCTCTTTGTCTTTTGAAAAAAATTGACCAGTTAAAAAACAGTTTTATTATTTTATACTGACATTCTTTAATGGACATTTTATCCAAATGTATCCCAACATTAAGGAAAATAGGTGCTCTGTTTTATTTAATAAAGCAACATTTCCTGAGAGAGATTACAACTGTTTTATAGGATGAATGGAGTACTATGGACTCAATTTTGCACCCCAAAATCCATATGTTTTGATATCCTAATCCCCAATGTGACTCTAGTTCGAGATAGAGCCTATAGGAAGTAGTTAAGGTTAAATGCGATCATAAGGGTGGGACACTAATCTGATAGGATTGTTGGCCTTATAAGAAGAGGAAGAGAGAGAGTTCTCTCCCTGTGGGTGAGCACAAAGAGGCCGTGCAAGCATGCAGAGGGATAAGGCAGCTGCCTACAAGCAAGAGTAGAAGACTTCAGAGTGGAATCTACCATGTTAGCATCTTGATCTTGGATTTCCCAGCCTCCAAAACTGTGAAAATAAATTTCTGCTGTTTAAGCCTCCCAGTCAATGGTATTTTGTATGGTAGTTTGAGCTGACTAATACTTGAGGGTACAACTCTTTTCTGCCACTAGGACAAAGGCATATCAGTGCTTTGCCAGTAACTCACTTTTCCCCATGCAGTGGAGTGGGGGTCCCCAAGAAATGTGTTCATATCCTAATCCCTGGACCCTGTGAATATTACCTTATATAGCCAAACAGTAAATATTACTTTATATGGTTACAGGCTGTGATTAAATTAAGAATCTTGAGATGAAAAGATTACCTAATATCCTCTGGCTGGCGGCCAAACACCAGGCAAGGGAGATAATATAGAAGAGAAGGCAATGTGACTAAGGTTGTGAGACAGGTACCATGGGTGTAGTCATAGTAGGGTGAGGGCCTCTGGAAAAAGCAGGGCGGGATATATACAATCAGCAATATAACAATGGGCAAAGAAGTCCCTTTTGAAACTCTGTGTTAAGCATTATGCAAAGTCAAGGTCACACTAATCCTCTAGGATCAAGATACCAGACTAAGAATATAGAAATCTTCAGTAAGGTCAGTTAAAAAGTCAAAAGGCCAGGAGCAACTTGGCCTAGAATGCTTGAATGTTTCACAAATAAAGAAGAGTATCTCAGTATAACCCATGACTTCACTGTAAACAGCCCTAGCAAGCAGAGAACACCAGCCCACCTTGAGGGCAGGGCAGGTGGTACAAGTCCAAACCCCTAAACCTTTTTATTTCATTTTCTGGAAAAATCCTCATTTGCCTATAAAAATCCCTAGACAATGCACCACCCCGGGACTCTCTTGTCCCCTCCTGGCGTGAGCCGGGAGCTCTGTCCTTTCACATTATCTCTAAATAAAAGCCTGTACCTTGCTCTCCTACCTTGACTGTTTGCTAAGCTCATTCTTCAGCTTCGTGAACAAGAACCCCGGCATCATCTTGAGCAATTCAGCCATACATCAAGACATACTGACAGCCACCAGAAGCTATGAGGCCAAGAACTACCCTAGTACCTCCAAAGGGTGTAAATCTCTGCCAGCACATTGATTTCTGTCCGTCAAAACTGTAAGTGAATAAATTTCTGTTTTCAGCTACCCAATTTGGGGTAACTTAGTAGAGTGGCCACAGGAAACTTTCCTTCACTTAAGAAGTAATCCCCACCATTTCAGTTGTGTCCTGTCCCAGGTATTCTCATTCAAATCAAGAAAAAGACAAGGATTCTAAGTATAACCCCCATCTTTAATGGTTTTCTAAAATGCTTCTGAAATATATGAAAATGATATAAGAATCCAAAGTAAGAGGCTTACATATTGGATTGGAGGAGGAAAATAATTGAAGGCAAATGATATAATTTTTTAGTTAGAAGTTAAAATAGAGCTTATTGGAAAAGTTCAAAAAAGGAGGCAGAAGATACAGCACAACAGCCCTAAAAGAGAGACCAGAAGATACAGCACAACAGCCAGGCTACAGCTACATCTGTGAGAACTCAGCATTTCATGAAGGGGGTAAGATACAAAGCCATGACCCAGCAGGACCTGAGCACTCCCCCCACCCCAGCTCACCGGCAGGAGGAAAAGAATCAGAGTGGGGAGGGAGTGAAAGCACAGGACTACTAAATAACCAGCCCTAGTAATCTGCACTGGGAGCACAGACACACATTGTATGGTGTACTAGATATCAGAGAAAAGGAAGGGCAGGATCTGAGACAGAGACTGCAAGCGGGTCCCTACAGCCGGCTCCCCCAGGACGAAAGAAACGTGGGCACTTTTTAAAAGTCTTAAAGAGATAAGGGCCCAACAGCTGAACAAAATCGTCCCGGCACACTCAGCCCAGCAGGCTGGGCCTCTTGAGGAACTTCAGGCCCCCTAACCCCCTGTAGGATAAAGCAGCCCCAAAGGCCCTCACGGTGATAAACAGCCTGCCATTTGTTCCCCCCAGCCAGCGCTGCAAATGAACTGGCTGACCTACCACAGCTGAGGAGCAGCCAGAGAGCGGCCCCACACACAGCAACCACACAGTGTCTCCTCCCAGTGCACAGCCAACTGGGACAGGCAGCGGAAACCAGAGCAAGGTCTGGAAGGTGAAGGGGCGCAGTTCTCCCGGGAGAACACACCTGGCATGGCGGTCACCCCCCACAGGGCTCTAGGCAAGCCTGAGGGCAGCCCTGCCCATGGCAGCTCAGGGAATTAGCACAGGGACTGCCTCCCGGTGTGCAGGTAACCGGCACAGGCTGCGGAAGCCAGAGCAAGGTCCAGAAGGCATGAAGGGATGCCGTTCTCGTGGGAGAACACACCTGGAGCAGCTGCCATGCCCCGGAGTGCTCTAGGCCTGCTTGAGGGCTGCCCTGCACACGGCAGTTGGGAGATTATCCCAGACAATGCCTCCCAGTGTGTGGGTACAAGCATAGGCAGCAGAAACTGGAGCAAGGTGTGGAAGGCACAAAGGGGCATTGTTCTCATGGGAGAACACTCAGCGCTACTGAAACTCCCCACAGTGCTCTAGGTTACCCTGAGGGCAGCCTGGCCCATAGCAGCTCAGAGGATTACCCAGACACTGCCTCCCGGTGTGCAGGTAACCAGCACAGGCAGCAGAGAAGGGCAAGGTGAACAACAAGTAGGAAGAGACTTTGTTCTCCCAGCTGACACATGTGCTACCTGCCTGCAACCAATTCTATTGCCACAAAAAGGCAGAATAATCTAGTCCAGTCAAAAATCACTTGGACAACCTCAGAAAGAGGGCCTGGTGGGATAGATATAACCAATTTTCCCGAAAAAGAATTCAAAATAAAAGTCATAACCATGCTGATGGACCTACAGAGAAATATGCAAGAGATAAGGGAGGAAGTCGGGAGAGATAATACAGAAATGAAACAATCTATAGAAGGGCTTAAGAGCACACGGAACGAGGTGCAAGAGACTGTTAATGTAATAGAAATCAGAGAACAGGAATAGAGAGAAGCTGAGGCAGAGAGAGATAAAAGGATCTCTAGGAATGAAAGAATATTAAGAGAACTGTGTGACCAAACCAAACAGAACCATATTTGCATTATAGGAGTACCAGAAGAAGAACAGAGATAAATAGGGATGGAAAGTGTTTTTGAAGAATAATTGCTGAAAACTTCCCCAAGCTGGGGAAGGAAATAGTCTCTTAGGCCATGGAAGCCCACAGATCTCCCAACACAAGGGACCCAAGGAAGACAACACCAAGACATATAATAATTAAATTGGCAAAGATCAAAGACAAGGACAGAGTATTAAAGGCAGCTAGAGAGAGAAAAAGGATTACCTACAAAGGAAAACCCATCAGGCTATCATCAGACTTCTCAAAAGAAACCTTACAGGTCAGAAGAGAATGGCATGATATATTTAATAAAAAGAAACAGAAGGGCCTTGAACCAAGACCAGCACTATTGTCATTTAAATTTAAAGGCAGAATTAAATAATTTACAGACAAGCAAAAATTAAGGGACTTTGCCTCCCACAAACCACCTCTACAGGGTATTTTAAAGGGACTGCTCTAGATGGAAGCATTCCTAAGGCTAAATAGATGTCACCAGAGAAAATAAAATCCCAGCAAAGAAAGCAGACCATACAAATACTAACTAAAGGCAAAAAAAGAAATCAACTGTCCACAAAATCAGTCATAGGAAACACAAAAGAGTACAGAATAAAACACCTAACATATAAAGAATGGAGGAGGAAGAATAAGAAGGGAGAGAAATAAAGATTCATCAGTATGTGTTTATAATACCTTAATAAGAGAGTAGTTACACTGTTAGATAGTAAAAAAGCTACACATGAACATTTGGTAGCCACGAATCCAAAGCCTGACATGGCAACAAGTACATATCTATCGATAAAAACTCTAAATGTAAATGGACAGAATGCACCAATCAAAAGACACAGAGTAATGGAATGGATAAAAAAGCAAGACCCAGCTATATGCTGCTTACAAGAGACTCACCTCAAACCCAAAGACATACACAGACTAAAAGTGAAGGGATGCAAAAAGATGTTTCATGCAAACAATAGGGAGAAAAAAGCAGGTGTTGCAGTACTTGTATCAGACAAAATAGACTTCAAAACAAAGAAAGTAACAAGAGACAAGGAAGGACATTACATAATGATAAAGGGGTCAGTCCAACAAGAAGATATAACCATTATAAATATATATGCACCCAACACAGGAGCACCGACATATGTGAAGCACATATTAACAGAATGAAAGAAGGAAATAGAATGCAATGCATTAATTTTAGGAGACTTCAACACACCACTCACTCCAAAGGACAGATCAACCACACAGAAAATAAGTAAAGACACTGAGACACTGAACAACACAGTAGAACAGATGAACCTAACAGACATCTACAGAACTCTACATCCAAAAGCAGCAGGATGCACATTCTTCTCAAGTGCACATGGAACATCTCCCAGAATAGACCACATACTAGGCCACAAAAAGAACCTCAGTAAATTCAAAAAGATTGAAATTCTACCAGTCAACTTCTCAGATCCCAAATGTATAAAA
Source organism: Phataginus tricuspis (assembly GCA_029783875.1). Classification (NCBI taxonomy): domain Eukaryota; kingdom Metazoa; phylum Chordata; class Mammalia; order Pholidota; family Manidae; genus Phataginus; species Phataginus tricuspis. The sequence continues at coordinate 12,597,550 of JAQQAC010006877.1, read as the reverse complement.
CTAGAAAAAATTGTATAAACAAAACAAAAAGGCTCAAAAAACATGGGGGCTTAACAAAATGCTCCTAAGTAATCAATGGATTAATGTCTAAATTTAAAAAGAGATAAAGCAATATATGGAGACAAATGACAACAACAGCACAAGCCCCAACTTCTGTGGGACACAGCAGAGGCAGTTCTAAGTGGAAAGTATATTGCAATCAGGGCCTACTTAAAGAAGGAAGAACAATCCCAAATAAATAGTCTAAAGTCACAATTATTGAAATTGGAAAAAGAACAAGTGATGCCCAAACTCAGCATAAGGAGGGACATAATGAAGATCAGGGAAGAAACAAATAAAATTGAGATAAATAAAACAGTAGAAAAAAATCAATGAAACCAAGAGCTGGTCCTTGAGAAAATAAACAAAATACATTAACCCCTAACCAGACTTATTAAGGGAAAAAGAAAATCTACACACATAAACAGAATCAGAAATGAGAAAGGAAAAAACATGATGGACCACACAGAAATACAAAAAATTATTAGAGAATACAATGAAAATCTATATGCTGACTAGCTGGAAAACATAGAAGAAATAGACAACTTCCTAGAAAAATAAAACCTTCCAAGACTCATCAAGGAATAAACAGAAAATCTAAACAGACCAATCACCAGCAATGAAATTGAATTGGTAATAAAAACTACCCAAGTACAAAATCCCGTGCCAGATGGATTCACTGCTGAATTTTATCAGACATATACAGAAGATATAATACGCATTCTCCTTAAATTTTCCAAAAAATAAAAGAGGAGAGAATACTTGAGAACTCATTTTATGAAGCCAGCATCACTCTAATACCAAAACAAGGTAAATACCTCACCAAAAAAGAAAATTAAAGGCCAATATCCCAGATGAACATAGATGCAAATATACTCAACAAAATATTAGGAAACCGAATTCAGATATTAGCAAACTGAAATACACAAAGAGCATCATACACCACGATCAAGTGGGATTCACCTCAGGGATGCAAGGATGGTACAACATTCGAAAATCCATCAACATCATAAACCACATCAATAAAAACGATAAAAACCACATGTTCATCTCCATAGATGCTGAAAAAGCATTTGACAAAATTCAACATCCATTCATGATTAAAACTCCAAATAAAACGGGTATAGAGGGCAAATACCTCAACATGATAAAGGCCATATATGACAAACCCACAGTCAACATCATACTTAACAGCGAGAAGCTGAAAGCTTTTCATATAAGATCGGGAACAAGACAAGGATGCCAACTCTCCCGACTGTTGTTCAACATAGTACTGGAGGTCCTAGCCACTGTAATAAGACAAAACAAAGACATACAAGGGATCCAGATTGGTAAAGAAGAAGTCAAATTGTCACTATTTGCAGATGACATGATATTGTACATAAAAAACCCTAAAGACTCCACTCCAAAACTACTAGAACTAATACCTGAATTCAGCAAAGTTGCAGGATACAAAATTAACACACAGAAATCTGTTGCTTTCCTATACACTAAAGATGAACTATTAGAAAGAGAAATCAGGAAAACAATTACATTCACAATTGCATCAAAAAGAATAAAATACCAAGGAATAAATCTAACCAAGGAAGTAAAAGACCTCTAGCCTGAAAACTACAAGACACTTCTAAGAGAAATTAAGGAGGACACTAATAAATGGAAATTCATCCCATGCTCTTGGGTAGGAAGAATAAATATTGTCAAAATGGCCATCCTGCCTAAAGCAATCTAGAGATTCACTGCAATCCCAATAAAAATACCAACAGCATTCTTCAATGAACTGGATTAAATAGTTCTAAAATTCATGTGGAACCAAAAAACACCCCAAATAGGCAAACCAATCCTTAGAAGGATGAATAAAACAGGGGGAATTACACTCCCTGACTTCAAGCTCTATTACAGAGCCACAGTAATCAAGACAATTTGGTACTGGCACAAGAACAGACCCATAGACCAGTGGAAAAGAATAGAGAGCCCAGATATTAACCCAAGCATATATGGTCAATTAATATACTCTAAAGGAGCCATGGATATACAATGGGGAAATGATAGCCTCTTCAACACCTGGTGTTGGCAAAACTGGACAGCTACATGTAAGAGAATGAAATTGGATCATTGTCTAATGCCATACACAAAAGTAAATTCAAAATGGATCAAATACCTGAATGTAAGTCATGAAACCATAAAACTCTTAAAAAAAAACATAGGCAGAATCTCTTGGACATAAACATGAGCAACTTCTTCATGAATATATCTCCCTGGGCAAGGGAAACAAAAGCAAAAATGAACAATTGGGACTATATCAAGCTGAAAAGCTTTTGTACAGTGAAGAACACCATCAACAGAACAAAAAGGCATCCCACAGTATAGGAGAATATATTCCTAAATGACATATCCGATAAAGGATTGACATCCAAAATATATAAAGGGCTCATGCACCTCAACAAACAAAAAGCAAATAAGCCAATTAAAAAATGGGCAGAGGAGCTGAACAGACACTTCTCTGAAGAAGAAATTCAGATGGCCAATAGGTACATCAAAAAATGCTCCACATCACTAATCATCAGAGAATTGCAAATTAAAACCACAATGATATATCACCTCAAACCAGTAAGTATGGCCCCCATCCAAAAGACAAACAACAACAAATGTTGGCAAGGATGTGGAGAAAGGGGAACCCTCCTACACTGCTGGTGGGAATGTAAAGTAGTTCAACCATTGTGGAATAAGTATGGAGGTTTCTCAGAAAACTCAAAATAGAAATACCATTTGACACAGGAATTCCACTCCTAGGAATTTACCCTAAGAATGCAACAGCCCAGTTTGAAAAAAGACATATGCACCCCTATGTTTATTGCATCACTATTTACCATAGCCAAGAAATGGAAGCAACCTAAGTGTCCATCAGTTGAGGAATGGATAAAGAATATGTGGTACATATACTCAATAGAATATTATTCAGCCATAAGAAGAAAACAAATCCTACCATTTGCAACAACATGGATGGAGCTAGAGGGTATTATGCTCAGTGAAATAAGCCAGGCGGAGAAAGACAATATCAGATGATTTCACTCATATGTGGAGTATAAGAACAAATAAATAAAACTGAAGGAACAAAACAGCAGCAGACTCACAGAACCCAAGAATGGACTAACAGTTACCATAGGGAAAGGGACTGGGGAGGATAGGTGTGGAGGGAGGGATAAAGGGGGAAAAATAGGCATTTCGATTAGCAGACACAAGGTTGGGGGGGCATGGGGAGGGCAGTACAACACAGAGCAGACAAGTAGTGATTCTATAACATCTCACTATGCTGATGGACAGTGACTGTAATGGGGTATGTGGTGGGGACTTGATAATGGGGGGAGTCTAGTAACAATGATGCTGCACATGTAATTGTAGATTAATGATACCAAAAGAAAAAAGAAAAAGAAAAAAGAAAAAAGGATTGTATTTAAATATATCAACAACTTTATACCAGCTATAAACAAAATCAAACAGGAATGTTAAAATTTTGACAAAAATATGAAATATTTAGGATCAACCATTATAAGAACTCTACATGAGAACAAAACTCAATTTAATTGAATTGATAGAGGGAAACACATACCATATTTCTTGATGGGAATATAGTATTTCAAAGAAATAAATACAGTCCAAATTAATGTTTTTGTGTAATGTAATTTTAATAAAATCTTAGCTAGGTTTATGTAGATTTTAACAAAACAACCGTTTGAAGGATTTAATAAGCAAGAACAGCTAAAAAAAAAAGACCAATATTAGAAAGATTGAAAATAAAAGCTTTGTAACATTGGTTAAAAAAAAATCAACTGACCAATAAAACAAAATAGATAACCCTATTATCCACGATAATTTTATTTGTGATAAAGTAAACAACTGTTAGAGAATGAGAGGACTATTCAGCAAATGGTTGCAGACAATAGGTCATTGTTTAGAAAATAACATTTCATTTTTCGTTCATGTCATATATTAAATTCTAGATGTACTGAAAAGATTATATCAAAAATAATATAAAATGCTATACATAATTTATTGATTTCTTTTTCTTTTTTTATTAAGGTATGATTGATATACACTGCTATGAAAGTTTCACATGAAAAAGCAATGTGGTTACTACATTTACCCATATTATCAAGTCCCCACCCATAACCCAATGTAGTCACTGTCCATCAGTGTACTAAGATGCCAGAGATTCAATAGTTGCCTTCTCTGTGCTACACTGTTTTCCCCTTGATCCTCCACACCATGTGTACTAAACGCAATATGCCTCAATCCCCTTCTCCCACCTGCCCTCCCACACCGCCCTTTTGGTAACCACTAGTTAATTCTTGGAGTCTCTGAGTCTGCTGCTATTTTGTTCCTTCAGTTTTGCTTCATTGTTATACTCCACAAATGAGGGAAATCATTTGGCACTCCTCTTCCTCCGCCTGGTTTATTTCACTGGGCATAATGTCCTGCAGCACAATCCATGTTGTTGCAAATGGTAGGATTTGTTTCTTTCTTATGGCTGAATAGTATTCCATTGTGTATAGGTACCACCTCTTCTTTATCCATTCATCTACTAATGGACATTTAGGTTGCTTCCATATTTTGGCTATTGTAAATAGTGCTGCAATAAACATAGGGGTGCTTATGTCTTTTTGAATCTGAAAAGTTGTATTCTTTGGGTAAATTCCAAGGAGTGGGATTCCAGGGTCAAATGGTATTTCTTTTTTTAGTTTTTCAGGAATCTCCATATTGCTTTCCACAATGGTTGAACTAGTTTACATTCCCACCTTTCTCTGCATCCTTGCCAGCACTTGTTGTTCTTACTCTTTTCAGTGATGGCCATCCTTACTGCTGTGAGGTGATATCTCATTGTGGTTTTAATTTGCATTTCCCTGATGGTTAGTGATGTGGAGCATCTTTTCTTGTGTCTTGACCATCTGTATTTCTTCTTTGGAGAACTGTCTCTTCATATACTCTGCCCATTTTTTAATCGGTTATTGCTTTTTGGGTGTTGAGGTGCATAAGTTCTTTATATATTTTGGATGTTAACCTCTTGTCAGATACATCATTTACAAATATATTCTCCCAAACTGTAGGAGGCCTTTTGGTTCTGTTAATGATGTCCTTTGCTGTACAGAAACTTTTTAGTTAGATGTAGTTCAGTGAGTTCATTTTAGCTTTTGTTTCCCTTGCTAGAGGAGATGCGTTCAGGAAGAAGTTGCTCATGCTTATATTCAGGAGATTTTTGTCTATGTTTTCTTCTTAGAGTTTTATGGTTTCATGACTTACATTCAGGTCCTTGATCCATTTCGAGTTTCATTTTGTGCATGGGGTTAAACAATAATCCAATTTCATTCTCTTGCAAGTAGCTTTCCAGTTTTGCCAACACCAGCTGTTGAAGAGACTGTCATTTCCCCATTGTATGTCCATGGCTCCTTTATCATATACTAATTGACCATATATGCTTTGGTTTGTATCAGGGCTCTCTAGTCTGTTCCATTGGTCTATGGGTCTGTTCTTGTGTCAGTACCAAATTGTCTTGATTACTGTGGCTTTGTAGTAGAGCTTGAAGTTGGGAAGCATAATCCCCCAGCTTTATTCTTCCTTCTCAGGATTGCTTTGGCTATTCGGGGTGTTTTGTGATTCCATATGAATTTTAGAATGATTTCCTCTCATTCGTTGAAGAATGCTATTGGTATTTTGATAGGACTTGCATTGAATCTGTAGATTGCTTTAGGCAGTATGGCCATTTTGACAATATTAATTCTTCCTATCCATGGGCACAGGATGTGTTTCCATTTATTGCTATCTTCAATTTTTCTCATGAGTGTCTTGTAGTTTTCAGAGTACAGGTCTTTCACTTCCTTTGTTAGGTTTATTCCTAGGTATTTTATTCTTTTTCATGTAACTGTGAATGGAATTGTTTTCCTGATTTCTCTCTCTGCTAGGTCATTGTTAGTGTATAGGAATGCCACATATTTCTGCCTATTAATTTTTTATCCCATAAGTTTGCTGAATTCAGATATTAGTTTTGGAGTGGATTCTTTAGGGTTTTTTATGTACAATATCATATCATCTTCAAACAGGGACAGTTTAACTTCTTCCTTGCCAATCTGGATGGCTTTTATTTATTTGTGTGGTCTGATTGCTGTGGCTAGGACCTCCTGTACTGTCTTGAATAGAAGTGGGGAGAGTGGGCATCCTTGTCTTGTTCCTGATCTTAAAGGAAAAGCTTTCAGCTTTTTTTTTTTACATTATGTAAGTTAAGTATAATGTTGGCTGTGATTTTGTCATATATGGCTTTTATTATGTTGAGGTACTTGCCCTCTATACCCATTTTGTTGAGAGTTTTTATCATGAATGGATGTTGAATTTTGTCAAATGCTTTTTCAGCATCTATGGAGATCATCATGTGGTTTTTGTCCATCTTTTTGTTGATGTGGTGGATGATGTTGATGGATGTTCAAATGTTGTACAATCCTTGCATCCCTGGAATAAATACCACTTGATCATGATGGATAATCTTTTTGTTGTATTTTTGAGTTTGGTTTGCTAATATTTTGTTGAGTATTTTTGCATCTATATTCATCAGGGACATTGGTGTGTAATTTTCTTTTTTTGTGGTGTCTGTCTAATTTTGATTATAGAGTGATGTTGGCCTCATAGAATGAGTTTGGAAGTATTCCGTCTTCTTTTACTCTTTGGAAAACTTTAAGGAGGATGGGTATTAGGTCTTCACTAAATGTTTGGAAAAATTCAGTGGTGAAGCCATCTTGTCCAGAGGTTTTGTTCTTAGGTAGGTTTTTGATTACCAGTTCAATTTCGTTGCTGGTAATTAGTCTGTTCAGATTTTCTGTTTCTTCCTGGTCAGCCTTGGAAGGTTGTATTTTTCTAGAAAGTTGTGCATTACTTCTAGGTTATCTACTGTGTTACCATATAATTTTTCATAGTATTCTCTCATAATTCTTTGTATATCTGTGGTATCCGTAGTGATTTTTCCTTTCTCATTTCTGATTCTGTTTATGTGAGTAGACTCTTTTTTTCTTGATAAGTCTGGTTAGGGGTTTATCTATTTTGTTTATTTTCTCAAAGAACCTGCTGTTGCTTTCATTGTTTCTTTCTATTGCTTTATTCTTCTTGATTTGATTTATTTCTGCTTTAATCTTTATTATGTCCCTCCTTCTACTGACTTTGGACCTCTTTTGTTCTTCTTTTTAGTTTCGTTAATTGTGAGTTTAGACTGCTCGTATGGGATTGTTCTTTCCTGAGGTCGGCCTGTATTGTAGTATACTTCCCTCTTAGGACAACCTACACTGCGTCCCACAGATTTTGCAGTGTTGAGTTATTGCTGTCATTTGTCTCCATATATTGCTTGATCTCTGTTTTTATTTGGTCATAGTTCCTTTGGTTATTTAAGAGCATGTTGTGAAGCCACCATATGTTTGTGGGATTCTTCATTTTCTTAGCGTAATTTATTTCTAGTTCCATTCCTTTGTGGTCTGAGAAACTGTTTGGCACAATTTCAATCTTTTTGAATTTACCGAGGCTCTTTTTATGGCCTAGGATATGATCTATTCTTGAAAATGTTCCATGTGCACTTGTGAAGGATGTGTATTCTGCTGCTTTTGTGTGTAGAGTTCTGTAGATGTCTGTTAGGTCCATCTGTTCTAATGTGTTGTTCAGTGCCTATGACTCCTTACTTATTTTCTATCTGGTTGATCTGTCCTTCAGAGTGAGTGGAGTATTAAAGTCTCCTAGAATGAGTGCATTGCATTCTATTTCTCCTTTTAATTCTGTTAGTATTTGTTTCACTTATATAGGTGCTCCTGTGTTGGGCACATAGATATTTATAATGGTTATATCTTCTTGTTGAATTGACCTTTTTATCATTATATAATGTCCTTCTTTGTCTCTTGTGACTTTCTTTGTTTTGAAGTCTATCTTTTCTGATACAAGTACTGCAACTCCTGCTTTTTTCTCCCTATTAGTTGCATGAAATATCTTTTTGCATCCCTTCACTTTTAGTCTGTGTCTGTCTTTGGGCTTAAAGTGATTCTCTTGTAGGCAGCATATAGATGGGTCTTGTTTTTTTTATCCATTCAGTGACTCTGTCTTTTGATTAGTGCATTCAGTCAATTTACATTTATGGTGATTATCAATAGGTATGAACTTATTGGCATTGCAGGCTTTAGATTCATGATTACCGAAAGTTCAAGGTTAACTTCTTTCTTATCTAAGAATCTAACTTAACTCACTTAATATGCTATTACAAACACAATCTTAAGTTTCTATTTTTGTCTTCCTCCTTTTTTTTCGTCCTCTATTCTTTATATATTAGGTATCATATTCTGTACTCTTTGTCTATCCCTTGATTGACTTTGGGGATAGTTAATTTAATTTTGCATTTGCTTAGTAATTAACTGTTCTACTTTCTTTACTGTGGTTTAGTACCTCTGGTGACAGCTATTAAACATTAGGAACACTTCCATCTATAGCAGTCCCTCCAAAATACACTGTAGAGATGGTTTGTAGAAGGTAAATTCTCTCACCTTTTTCTTATCTGTAAATTGTTTAATCCCTCCTTCAAATTTAAATGATAATCTTGCTGGATAAAGTATTCTTGGTTCAAGGCCCTTCTGCTTCATTGCATTAAATATATCATGCCACTCCCTTCTAGCCTGTAAGGTTTCTGTTGAGAAGACTGATGATAGCCTGATGGCCTTTCCTTTGTATGTGATCTTATTTCTCTCTCTGGCTGCTTTTAATAGTCTGTCCTCACCCTTGATCTTTGCCATTTTAATTACTATATGTCTTGGTGTTGTCTTCCTTGGGTCCCTTGTGTTGGGAGATCTGTACATCCCCATGGCCTCAGAGACTGTCTCGTTCCCCAGATTGGGGAAGTTTTCAGCAATTACCTTCTCAAAGAAACTTTCTATCCCGTTTTCTCTCTCTTCTTCTTCTCATACCACTATAATGTGAATATTATTCCATTTGGCTTTGTCACACAGTTCTCTCAATATTCTTTCATTCTTAGAGATCCTTTTTTCTCTCTGTGCCTCAGCTTCTTTGTATTCCTCTTCCCTAGTTTCTATTTCATTTATCATCTCCTCCACCATATCCAATCTGCTTTTAATACCATCCATTGTGCTCTTCAATGATTGGGTCTCTGACAGGAATTCATTCCTGAGTTCTTGAATATCTTTCCATACCTCCATGAACATGTTAATGATTTTCATTTTGAATTCCCTTTCAGGAAGATTCATGATGTTGATGTCATTTAAATATTTCTCAGGAGTTGTATTAATAATTTTACTCTGAACCAGGTTCCTTTGGAGTTTCATATTTGTATATGGCGCCCTCTAGTGCCCCGAAGCTCTACCCCCTTGAGCTGCTCAGCCCCTGAAGCAATGTCGGAGGTCACAGGGTAGTGGTATTTGTGCCTGGGTGGAGGAAAGAGCTGTTTCCTGCTTCCCAGCTGCTATCCCTGTCTCCACAGCCTGAACCAGTGGGTTGAGCACATAGGTATAAGCCTCTGTGCTTTGCATTTTAGTTGCTGTAGACAGATCTTTCCTCTGGCTGGGCTATCGCCTGGGTAGGGTTTATCTGTCTGTGAGCCAGGTGGGGCTTGATGGGAGAAAGGTGCTGTAGGCTGCATATCATAGAGGGGGTCCTTAGAGCTATATAGCCAGCCAGGGAGCTGGAGCAACTAAAGATCATCTAAGGAGAAAGATTTCTTTTTCCTCCTTAAATATGAGAGTCTATATGGCAAAGCTCCCAACCTGCTGAGCAGAGTGCACCTGGACAATTTTGCCTAGCTGTCCTCTCTCCTGAGCAGTAAGCTCTGTGCAATCCTTTCCCCTTTAGCAGCCCTCTTGCTAAGAGCTTTCTTGTTAGGAAGTCTCTCAGACTCCTGCCTTTCTTTTGTCCCAGAGCAGCCGGATATGGATCCCTGCTTTCCACAAGCAGCTGGAATCTCAGTCTCTCCAGGAATTCTGTCTGTCTTAGCTTTCCAACCCCGTAATCATGAGGGTATCATGCAAGCACCATGAAATGTTGGTTTGTGCTCCCAGATGAGATCTCTGGAGTTAGATATTCAGCAGTCCCAGGCCTCCACTCCCTCCCTGCTCCATTTCTCTTCCTCCTGAAAGTGAGCCGGCATGGGGGAAGGGCTTGGGTCCCATCGGGACACAGCTTTGGTACATTACCCTATTCTGTGAGGTCTGCTCTTTTCTCCAGTATGCAGTGTGGTGTAGCCCTATTTCCTGTTGCTCTTTCAGGATTAGTTGTATTAATTATATTTTCCTATTATATGCAATTTTAGGAGGAAGCCTGTGTCTCACCTCTCACGCTGCCATCTTTAATCTCATTTGCTATACATAATTTATATGAACATTGTTCTGACCTCTGAATAAAAAGCCTTCTCTAATATACAAGATTTATTTTTAAAAATCATAAAGAAAAATCCTTATATTTGTCTACATAAAAGTAAAACATTTTTATTTGTAAAAATTTTGTTCAGAAAGACACTGATGGAAATAGAAAGTGAATTTTAGGGCAATACTTGCTAGGAACATGATGGATATGGTTTTTAATTCTTATTTATATAATGGAGATGTTATTTTTGCCCTTGTTAATTCCTATTTGCAATTGGTGGCACTTCTCCTAAATACTCAGCCATTAATCTTCAATTTTGCACCCCTTCTGTCCCAAGAAATTGTGGGATAGCAAAGAATATACATCTAGAAAAGAAGGTAGACTTTTTAATTATCAACCACTATCTCCCATCCTATCTCCACATCCTTTTGGTCTTCTTCTTGTGCATTTAAAACATCCAAAAAGTTAGGGAGCAAACCCTGTGGAGAACGGCTTGCCTCCCCAAAGTATAGGGGGCTGGTAATTACAATATGCCAGAAGAATTCCATGTGGTTACTTCCATCCTGATACTGGAGTGAGGACTCAAAAGGCCCTGAGACAGTGAGAGAGCCTCAGGAGGTGCTGCGGGTTCCCATCAGCTGTGCATATCAAGGGGACATGCCTGCTGAGAGGACGGAGAGGTACTTGGATCTAGGTGAAGTGGCCACAGTGGGCAAGGATTTAGAAGCCAGAGGTAAATAGCCAGAATCAGGAACTCCCATGGAGGGTGCCGGTGCAGTAAACCCAGACTGCTAAATGACACTGAGTCGTGCTCAGCAGTCATCAGTTCAAGTAATAAATAGCCCCACCAGGCCACAGTGGAGACTGGAATAGCCTGAGAAGTCAGGGCCCACCTGAGGACTCTGTCCCCTCTGACACTGCGAGATCATAGAAGATAAAGATGGTAGAGAGCACAAAGGAAAAATGACTTTTGAAGGTAAAATAAGGTACTTAGGATCTCTTCCTACATCTGCAATATAAGCACATTTCTGGCCTGATTACCCGTGTGGTCTATCTGTATATTTCTGAAAACCAAAGCATTCCTCTCCTGGATGATGCACTGAGGTTCTGGAGGCAGGGCTAAGCTCCCTAGGATCACCTTACTTCTTTAATGATCTGGCCCTTCTTTTCCACATACCTCCTATCCCAGGGGGAAGACTCTTCTGCCCTCTTTGCCACAGCCTCCTGCATCCTTCTGCATTAACTCCCACAGGGAGAGGGAAGATGGGAATTCTCTCCAAAGCCCATGGAATAAACACTTGGTTCTGTATCTTCTAGGAATATCTAATGGGAGCTCCGGAGTATGATACGGAAGTAGGGATCTTTTAAAATGATAATGATTTGATTTACTAGCTTCTATGTATTATCTTCATTAAAAATAGTCTTAAAGACAAGTGGTGACTCTGTGGCATCTTACTATGCTGATGGACAGTGACTGCAACGCGGTGTGTGTGTGGGGACTTGATAATGTGGGTGAATGTAGAAACCACAGTGTTGCTCATGTGAAACCTTCATAAGATTGTATATCAATGATACCTTAATAAAGAAAACTTAAAGAACTCATTCCAACTGATAAGAATCCTTTCAAAGAAAAATCAGAGAAAGCTGAGCAGGATTCTCAAAAGAAGCAAAGGTATTAAATAACATTTCAGTTCACAAGTAAACAAAGATATACACATTTAAAAGCACTAAACCTTATTAAGTTGGCAATTAAAGGAAGATAGTTCCCAATACTAGAGTGAATGTTCTAAAAGAATATTTGTGTATAATGCTGGTGGCAAAGTTAATTTGTTTGAAAATTCTAAGAGGCAATGTGGCAATGTTTTTTTATTCTCCAAATTATCTTCTTAGATTGTGTGTTTTTTTATTATTAGAAAAGATAATAAATATGCTTTTAAACAAGCTAAGTAACTCTTCCTGGCATCAATCACTGTAGACTGTAGTTGCGTGTGTGGGGCTGGGGAGTCTTGTACCTGCCATTTCATTGAGTCCTTATCGGCATCCACCAGCCAAGCATTTGTCAGTAACTGATGACTGGCCCCACAAGTGACAGGGAAGTTATGCTAAGAGTTTTAAGTAGCTCTATTTTTCTGTGTCAGCTGAAATTCTACATAGATTTTTTCAAACATATGTAAACAGTCAAACAAAACAAAACAAAGCACTGTTAAAAATAAGAATAGTAAAATTATTTTTCAAGGAAAATTTAAAGTTAGCAAGTGATAAATGGTAAAAACTGGATGAAATCTTTTCCTTAAAGTTACAGCAAGGTGTTGCACATATAAAAGTTCATGAAGCGAATTTCATAAGTAACGGTGACATGAAAGAGTATCAAAATGAAGAAGAAACCTCAGATTTTTTTTTACAATTTATTTTATTTTAGTATCATTAACCTACAATTACATAAGCAATATTGTGATGATTAAACTACCCCCTTCATCAGGTCCCCCCCACCAACCCTATTACAGTCACTGTCCATCAGTGTAGTGAGATGAGAATCACTACTTGTCTTCTCTGAGTTGTACAGGTGGCAAATGCTCAAGTGAATCACATCGCCTCTGAAAGGTGACTTCCTAGAGAGTGCAGTAGCATCTTAGAAAAGCAAACAGATGTCCCTTCTTTCTTCAACTGCATGATGCCTTTTTCACTAGGGAATTGGTACAAAGTTATCATCATAGGCACAAAGAAAAAAGGATCTAGAAAAACCAAACAGAGCCAGAAAATAACTCTCTCCATTGCTTTAACCTTTCCCCAGGAAAGTTTGTACATGTAAAAATTAAACTTGTGAGATGCTGTTTTTCCTGGGCTCTTACATGAAGCTGATGAGAGGAGTCTGAGAGAAAGAGGTGTATGTTTATCCGCTTTGCAAAATGTGACCAAGAGAATTCTTGTTCCAAAACCAGATTCTTTTAAGCTAAAAAAAGAAGTATTCTTTCTCCTGAGCTCTGTTTTTCTATAAAATATTAAAATCATTGGTTCTCTAGTAGAATTAAAGTAGAGAGTGAGACTGAAAAAATATCTTCTTGTTGAACTTAAGAATTCTGCTGTGAATCCCTTATGCAGAGGACTAGCAGTACACTACACGGTGCTAGAGATCATGTCAACACCTCTATTTCACAGGTGAGGATTCAGAGGCTCTGAAAGCATGGGCTTCTCTTTGGAGGTTACATTGCTAATCGGTGCCAAGACAAGATCTTACCAGAGCTTGTGACTAGTTCACCCAGTGCATTACTAGCCTAGGGATATCTTCTCTGCAGCAAGAACAATGTCTTCCTTTAATTTTTCAGATCGTCGGAAATGGTGTGTATGTTACACATGACTTTAAGATGGGTCTAATGAAAGGAAGGTTTGTAGTGCCTGTGTAGTGTTGCAGGCCGTGTACCCCTCCTCCAGCTTCTCCATTTCTCTGACCTGTCTAGGACCACCGATTTTCTGTTACTAGAATAATCTGATGTTGGTTGCAACTTTACATTTTATACAAGCTTGCGTAATTACATGGATTGATATTTGAGGGGAGAAAAACATTTCAAAGGAACTCAAATCTTTCTGTGATTTTTCTCTAAGCACACATTATTTAACATCTTTTATTACATGATATAATTCTTAAAAGGGGGCTTAGCACAGTGCCCCCCAAACAGATATAAGTCCTGCTAATCAATGATAATATGCATTTATTTTATAACCCTGATTCTTCTTCTCATAGTCCTGTGACTTTGGATTCATTCATGGTGTTTATAATTCAGACCATGGAGTTCTCACAGTATAACTCCAAAAATTCCAGGAGGGTAGAAAGATTATTTAAATTTTTACTGTCACATCCCAAGCCCCAGTTTCAGTGTATGGACACATAGATGAGTGTTAGCATAAGAGCCGTGCAGTGACATCAACCACGAGTCCAGCTCTGAGGCTTGAAGCCCAAGCTCACAAATAGGCCTCCCAGGCTGGCAAACATGGAGCTTATTATTTAAGGGCATGAAGTCTAATTAAGAAATACAACTTGAAAGAGGTGTTTCCTTTTATAGTGTTAGGGGACTGTAGGAATATGAGAAATGTCAATAAGAATTTCTATGGTATCACTTCAGTTGTGAGAATTTTTCAGAATTCCTATTCTAGTCAAGATGACTTGTCTTAGAGTTTGGCTGGATTTTTTCATGGATACTATTTTAAGAAGAACTGAATAACATTGGCCTCAAACCCAACAATACATTTGCTACAGGTTCATTGAGCTGAAACTCCCATAGATATGGAACAATTTCTCTTATCAGCTGGCATAATTTTTTCTTTTCCTTTTCTTTCTTTCAGAGGAAGTCTTCAAGGAACAGATATATCATCTTCTTTTTAATGGTATTTAATTTATCAGTATGATTTAGATTATTTAGAAATGAACTTTAATGAGAAACAGTTCTAGATTCTTACCTTAAGTTAATTTAAAAAGTAATGACTAGGTTTGCTAAGCTAATTTGAATTCCTTGAGTAAATTAAAAACCTGTTATTAACAGATATTATTAGGAATAAATTTTTAATTTTTATAAATGTTTCTAAGCACCAATTTTGGCTTGCTCAAAACCTCTGCAATTATAATGATGAGGATAGGATCTGTGTTATGGATCTTTACAAAAGATAATACTACAGAGCAATGCTGCCATGGAAATATAATGTGGGTTACAAATTATAAACCTTTACATTTTTCTAGTAGACACATTAAAACAGGATGAAATTAGCTTAAGTAATATATTTTATTTAACCCAGATACCCAAAATATTATTATTTTAACAGGTAATCAATATAAAAACTATTTATCTTAGTCCATTCAGGGTGCTATCACAAATACCACAGATTGGGTAGCTTATAAGCAATAGAAACATATTTCTTACAGTTCTGGAGGCTAGAGATTAGGTACCAGCTTGGTTGAGGGCCTTCACCCAGATCATAGACTTCTCCTGGCATCCTCACATAGAGGTTGGAGCAAGGAAGCTCTGAGGGGCCAGTCTCTAATAAGGGCACTCATCCCATCAACGAGGGCTCCCCCCTCCAAATACGGTCACACTGGGCAATAGCATTTCAACATATGAAACTTGGGGGGGTCACAAACATTCAGAACATAGCACTATTAATGACACATTTTACATTTTTTAGTACTAAGTCTTCAAAATCTCACTTTGGACAAGTCACATTCCAAGTACTCAAAAGCGACCTGTAGTTGGTGGCTACCATTGTGATTAGAACAGGTTAAGAGGTTGACAATTAGGCGTGGGACAGTTCTGGATATAAATTCTACTTCAATCTTTTAGTATCTATGGGATATTGGAGAAATTTAAACATTTTAAGTGATAGTTCCAGCAACTATAAAATGGAAATAATTTATAGCTGGAACATTTTTGTGAAGATTAGAAATAATATATATAAACACCTTTTATAGTGCTGGGAACTCAGGAGCTATTGCTTCCTGAGGAAACTCAAGTTTCAGTGCTTTAAACATAATTTCCATTAAATGTAGCTGCTATTACCATCATCACTTTATACCTTTGAAATTGAAGAAAAGTTCTCTTAGCTTAACTTTCTTCACCAAGGAGCCAATATTGCATTGGTATGTGGAATGAAGCTCCTGATTGTGGAACATCTGAAAGGTGACCTCATTAGCACATAATAAGAGAGATAATAGTGTCACCACTTACTGTTAAATATACATTTATCATGAAGCAGCTCACCTTCCTTATTATAGATCACAAGAAATGTGACAGGTGATAGATTCATTTTGCGGGGTATTGTCTTTATTAAAAGTCACACAATGCCCTGATAAAATAATATAATTCATTCTGAAATAAATTAGAACATTTCTATGCACTCTGAAAATTAATTTCCTCTTGTTTCAATTCAAATACAAACTCCATCATTTCAGTCTATGTAAGTCTCATTTCTTCTGGTCACCACTCTTAAAAATATCCTCAAGGAGACCAATTCCAGTTTCCTCCAGAAGCAGAGGGTGAATTCACACTTCTAAGAATAGTGTCAGCAGACTCTGGAGAGAAAGGCTGAAGATTTGGTCCGAAAACACAATGGCAGAGGAAAGCACAGTTTTCTGGCCACACTAGGGAACCTGTTGCCTTGGTCTACATCACAGAATGCTAAAATAGTCAATAAAATCATATGCTGTATGATACCTTTTAATCCTTGCAAACTATCTTCCTGTTAATCATCTCACTTAATCAAAAATACGTATGTAGGGGCAAACATTAACTGAATTATAGTAAAAGTTGCTTCATTGGTCTGCATTACCCAGATAACTCTACCCAGAGGGAAAAAGGTGTCTTTGAGCATGGAAAGGCAGATGGCAGATTTTGGAAAAGCCTATCATTGTTAAATAATGATAATTCAAAGGAAAATAGATTTTTAAGTGGATTTTGGTCAGACTCAGCTGAAGGAAATTTAATGTCAACAACCTAGGTTTTAAAATGGAGACGTACATTCTAGATGCTGCATTACAGCTTACACATGGGAGCTTTCTCTTTAACAGGGCAAAACAGAATTATGGCTTCATAGAATTAGTTGGAAGTCTGTGATATCCCATTTTTCTCACTTTACAGGTGAGATACAGAGAAATGGAATGACTTTTCCAAAGGCAAAATGATAGTGAAGGGCGAAAGACCATTGTGAAATCTGTGAAGTAGTCTGACTCTCAGTCCAGGAATCCTTTCACAGTAGGAAAGGATTGCTTCCAAGGACAATATACACAGGCTGGGGTTGGAGATAGTTAAGCAGAGCAAGTGGGATATTTCTTGGCATTTTACCTTTTGGATGAATGTGTTCACACATGATGAAGTAAAGAAAATAATTAAATTACACTTTTTTCTCAAGTGCTAGGAAACTTCAAAAAGAGCTATGAAAATTATGGGTGTTTTGCAGAGGGGAGGTGTGATTTATTCAAATAAGTATTTCAATGCTGTGCTGTATTTTGACTAGAAGTGCCATTGTAATATTTTCAGTCTGATTTTCATTTTCAATTATTTTGTTATTCATGGATCATGGGCAGAGGAAGTCAAGTTGTTACTACTCAAGCGTCTCTAGGAAATTCTTCTGGGCAATTAAGCAACCATTTCCTCCCTGATGAATTGTTGCAAAGCCACAATGCTTAGGAAATGGATTAGATGAACCCTGGTTGGGAAATAATCAGCTGTCATTTTGGATGTCTTATAAGGAATATGTCCTCTCTATATTGCTACTTAATTCTGGGACTCAAATATTTATGAGTGCCTTATGAAGAGGTTGCACAAGTGGGGTATCACACCTTGCTCTGAGATGCGAGGATACTGTTTCCTCTGGCTACAGGGACCTTCATGTTCCTGTAGTCCCTCTGCCTGTGGTTCCATTGTGCTTCTTGTACACAGGGGTCAGCCCAAGTTAGGGGTTTATTCTAAAGCAAATGACAAGTGAGTGTAGAAAATTTTCAATGCCTTAAGGCTAAGAAATAGAGTAAATTTAAAACAAAAATAAAAATGCATATATGCTTAAAAGTACAAAAAGGAAAGTTATAGAGAAAATCGTTATAGGGCTGATAGAATAAAATGGAAAAATAAGTCTGATTTCAGCGATGGCTTTTTATTCTGCTGATGGCAAAATCCAGGCAGACATGGATAGCAACAGTAAAGTAAGTCCGTAAGTCTACTAGTACCACACTTCTTAACTAGGAAAATTAATAAAATGGAATATTTTTAGGTTGCAGAAGAAATTTCTTCATTGTTTCCACAAAAGACACAGCACTCACCAAATCTCAACTTTATTATGAGTATGGCATTGTCTCAATGTGTAACTATTTCTTTTATTGTTGACATTATTTTTGAGCCTATATTCTCTATTACATGATATTTGAGCAATGCTTATTTGGTCCCTCTCTGGGCTCTCCAGGTCATCTGCCATTCATATCCTTTAGATTAGTAGAATTAATGTTGGTCAAAGTCAGATTTTGTAGAGGCAGTACCCCTTTATGGGATTCTTTTGTCTTAGAGCCATAAGACTGGGTCCCTAAACCTCCATGTTGATTTAGCTCTTCTCAAGATTCTCGGGGTCCCTGTGCCTGTAGAAAAAGAGGAAACATAAGAATGTTAAAGTCAAAAGCTCTTTAGAATCAGTACCAGCCTTCTCTAATTCTAGTTTCTGAGCAAAGAAAGACTGCCTAACCAGTCACCAGGGTCCTGCTTTCCTCCTCCTGAGCACACTGCTAGGTCACACTGCCCATTATCCCTGTCATGACTAATGTTCCATTTCCCAGTTAGGTTGGACCATGCTGAGGCAGGTGATAGTAGGAAGCAGGCAGATAAAGTTCAGGGCCCTTATACATTTCAAGAAGTTTTAGGACCCTTATAAATTTCAAAAAGCCCCAATTCAACTCAGCCACTTAAATAGACCTAAGCTGATCTGACTGGTTGTGCCCTATGTAAATGAAGCATTGTACTTTCAGCCAATCAGGAGTGAGTTGTAATGACATTAGTTCAGTTCTCTATTAGGTCCTGGGGGTTGGAGGGTCGGGGGTTGTGGGGTCGGGGGGTGGGGGAGTGGACTTCCTCTTCCAGGAGGCAATATAAACCCCAGATACTACAGCACTGACAGCATCCTCCCTTGGAGTTCCTCCAATTACCAGAATCTTTTTCTTTTCACTCATTAAAAGACCTTTCTTGGTTGCTCCGTACGCTTGTCTGCTGGCTTCATTCTTTGTCACCTCCAAGACATGATCCTAGGAAAAAACATTGTTCCAGCTGGTAACAATGCCACTGAACTCTGTCCATAGGACTGTCATTGTAGTTAGGTGTGGCATTTCCATCCCTGACTCATGACAATCTCTTAGTCATGATCCTTTTGTTCAGCTCCCCATCTCTTGGCTACAGTGTAAAGATGGACATGGCAGTCTCGACATCCTCATGATAAAACTGAAAGTATTAAGAAGGAAAGAGTGTGAGTATCTGTATCTGCTTAAAGGACAGGCATGCATCAAACAGAAACATTCATTTAAAAATGAAAAACCACTAATATTTGGTCTTTGTATATTACAGTGGCTGTAATTGCTTTATTTAAAACCATGACATACACACTTACGTAATAAATTCCAATCCTAGTAATGTGGTTCTTGCCTTGTCCCTGTTTACAAATGGTGCTACATCTCAGTTTCTCGATACAGCCTAGCCTCTCTATCAGTCCTTCCAGAAACTGAGCTCTCCTTTGGAAACCTGTTCCATGTAACAGGGTATTGGAAAGACCTTCTAGTGTTAGGATCAGACTAGAACAAGGTGCTCTCTTCTTCCCCAAACACAGGCTTTGGGAACACTATCTGCTCTTTCAAGATTCTACTGCATGCTCCACCCTCTGGATTCTTTTCTGTACGTGCCTGACTCTAGAAAGTGTCACAGCACCTCAGCTCCAGCGATTACCGTCTCCTTGTAGTCATATAAGGATTTTATATTTTTAAGATTTTCTTGATGTGGAAGAAATAGACTCTATGTTCTGCTTTAATATTAAGCTGTCAGATTACTTATTTTAACTAAAAAAATAGCATATAAAGAAGAAAGCTTTCAGATAGTTTTTTAAATGGAAATTATAATCTTTTAAACTTATTGAATAAATTATGACACATTGAATGAAATAATAATCAGCATGATTAATGAGGAGATTTCAGCTTCCCATGACAAGAAATTATAAATTTAAGTAAATGAATACACTTCTCTCTAAAAAACATACTAATAAATGAAGTTGCCTGTAAACAACATTCGCATTTTCAACAGTACAGGTTGTAGCTAGCCCTCCATGCCCAGTTACCCAGGATCCTGGAATTGGTGTCCTTGTCAGTCCCTCCTATGTGGAATTGGAATTGGCCCCACAGACTCTATATAATGCAGCAAAAATTATGTGTCATGACTCCCAATCCTAGGTCATAAGGAACCTTACAGCATCTGCTTTGTTCTCTTGAATCACATGTGTTGGGAGAAGCAAATCACCAAGTAGAAGTCTAACTACCATGAGACCCCTATTTCCTCTTCTGTCAGGAAGCCCTGCTTGGCCATGTGAAAGGACCACACAGAGAAAGAGAAAGATAGCTGCTCCTCCCATCTTAGTTGAGATGCCAGACTTGTGGGTCATTTAAACACCCAGCTCAAGTCACCCTCTGATGCAATCATATGAGAAGTGCTAGGCAAGAACTGCCCAACTGAGTCCAGTCAATACCAAGAATCATGGCAAATAATAATAAATCATTGGGAGCCACTGAGTTTTGAGGTGGTTTGCTACACAGAAATAGATAACTGGATAATAGGACAGAATTTCTTTTAAAATATGAAAGCAAACTTACACATATAGCAAAGTTCTTTACTATTCAGTAAATGCTGATGTTTTTATTCCTTCTCTCTGCATAAGTTTTGAAAAAGATAAGTAGCAAATGAAGCCAGTATATCACTTTCATTATTAATAAAGGTTAAGGTAGAGGTTGCATGGGAGCCAAATGACTTTCATAATACCTAGCAGCTAAATAAACAGAATTATTACCTGCGGCCGGCAATTAGACTGGGGCAGCCATCTCCACCTGGAGGGGAATTCCTAGGTAAGTTTCACAGCACAGAAAACAGAAGAGAACTTGTGGGTAGGTTTGCTTCCAATAGGAACAGAGAGCAGTTTGACCCAGGGTGAGGTCAGTAAAGGGGAAAAAAAAGTTCAGACGTTACAACAATTCACTCCCTCACATGGAAGGACAATGAGGAGGGAGAAAAAAGTCTTCCTCTAACAGTAAACAGACTTGATAAAAAGTGGTTATGAGAAAGCATAGATATAACTGAAATTTTTGATATAAAAATATGTAAATATTTCCTTATTGTCTCTATTTTCTTTTTAAGCAGTTATAGCTAATTCAGTGGTTTACTATCTCAAAAGCACTTGTAACAATTTCTTCATTTAACTTTTCTAATTAAATACCTTTGAAACTTGAGCTGATGGTTTTATTTATAACTTTTTCTAGTGCAGCATCCAAGATATGGGGGTCATAATTTTATTTCTTCACTGCTCATCCCCAAGTGCAAATAGGTTATAATAAATTCAAATAGTAAGTGCCTTGCCAATGGGTTTCAGCCCCAGGCAAGTTTGCTATGGTTTCATTGTGACCAAACAAATTGACAGCAAAACGTTCTTTGGGGTTAAAGGGTTTATTACACGGCTAGTTCTCCTGGCAGTAGGTCGAGCACCAGCGTTTCTGCCTCTGCTCAGAGCACTGGGCCAAGCTCTCTATATAGCACAATCATAACTTATTGCCTAAAGGCGTGGAAGCGGTAGCCTAGCAACAGGCCAGTTACATCATCAGGTGGTTTAAGTTCAGTGAGGATCCTGGCCATAGGAACCCCAATTTCCCCACAGTAAGTTACAAGAGCTTCTGGATATTCAGAGTGCTTACCATCATAAATCAGTTTTTAGCTCCAGTGTGCTTAATTCCATATCATAAACACAACTTCAAAAACTTTAAGGAAATGGGGAAAATGGGAGAATCCAACATCCCATTTAGGCTACAACAGAAAATATACCTTAGTGGTGCCATTAGTGAATAGAAGGTAAAATAGTAAGAACAATTTTGCTTTGAAATGGGATTTTCCCATGGATGATGAGAATATATGTAGATAAAATGAAAGTTCCTGTAGCCAGAATTCTCACCTGGCCCTGGTTGGCTAGCTCACTACACACGTGTGGGCAATGCATTCCTATTGACTCTATATAAAGAGGTCTGCCCAGTGCTCTGGGCGACATGGTGGCATGGCTGCAAGGCTGCAGGAGAGCAGAGGCTGGAGTGGTGTTGGTGCCGAGGACAGAGGCCGAGAGGACGGCTATGTGGACAGAGGGGCCCAGAGGCAAAGACTGGCTTGTTGCATACAGACTTGCTCTGAGTGAACAGGATTTTAGTGATTGACCTGCCACCATGGAAATAAAATTGGGTATAACCCTTTCACCCCAAGAATGTTCTACTGTCATTTCTTTGGTCACATTGAATCCATAGTGGACTTGCCAGGGCTGAAACCCATTGGCAAGACAATATAAAATTTAACTAAGGTGGTCACTGGAACTGCATGAGCAGAGATGACACTGGAGTTTTTAAGAAATTGAGCTTTGGCTTATAGTTATTCCCTAGATTGTAAGCTTTTAAAAAATTGTGTGAAAATAATAATTAAATATCATCAACCATGGATCCAAATGCCCATTATACATTACCAACAGTAACTATGCACTGACTTTGTGGAGGAAGAAAGATAAGAATGATAATAAGTATTACAAGGATATGCACAGCTTATGAAGATGGTACCAGGATAATTTCCATTGTACATATGCCCATGATTAATAGCACTTATAGGAAGGTGCTATCTTTCTTCTCAAGCCTTTCATATGGCAATTTGCCCTTGATTTTCAACAGTATTACAGATTTGATTGGCTCTTTGCATTAACAAGCAAACTTCCTTCAAGCTATAGGTTTATTTAACTTCCCATAGCTGTATTTCACTCAACAATATAGTTATATTTCATCACATAAATGACTGCTCTGATAGTTCTCGCACTCCCTTATGGGCAACAGGAAATGTAACATTACTGACATGGTTTGTAGTTAGAAAAGAGAATTAAAAACCAACTACTTACAGCTTGAGTATCACTTTTACTGCTCCCAGGCCAAGCATAAAAACTCATCAGTGAAAGCTTCTCCAGTAATATTTCTTAAAAAAAGGACTGAGCTGTGATGCCTGAATAGCTCTGGGATATGGGATGGAAGCTGGGGTGAAGTTGACCTTCTAGGCCTTGGGACCACCATGGACCAGATGACATGGTAATAAAATGTCTTGAAAATGATGAAGTGGACAAATTAAATTATTGTCATGTGCAGACAACATAGAATACAGTGGGGAAATGGAAGTTCCTGTGACCAGGAACTTCTGCTAGGATACTGCTTCCACACCCATAGGCAATAAGCTATTATTGACTGAGCCATTATATAATGACCTCTGCCCAGTGCTCTGGGTGGAGGCAGGGATGGAGGTGGATTAGGGACCTGCAGACTGCTGGATACAGATGTGATTCTGGTGCTAGACTTACCGCCAGGAGAATAAATCTGGGTATAAACCTTTTTACCCTAAGAACATGCTGTTATCATTTCTTGGTCTCACTGAATTCATAGTGAACTTGCCTGGGGCTGAAACCTTCAGGTAAGACAAATAGTTGCCCCAGTCTTCAGGTAATGAACCTTGGAGAAGACACAGAGTTATTTTGAAAAGTCAATGAATTCTCATGTGCACCAAACATTTTCTATATGCTAAATAATTAGAAGGAGTTACGAATGCATTTACTTTAAAAAAATGTTTATCTTATTTGGATTAATAAACTTTTTTACAGATTTAAAAATTTTGAATACCTTTTATATTATGCTCTTTCTCAATCAGAGAATTCTAAAATCCAGCTGTTACAGATGAGAGTATGTGAAACTATTTAATGTGAGGAAGGAAAAACAGTCTGCAAATTCAAAAGTATTTGTATTTTTTCTTCCTAACTTTTGGCACACTGCTCATCCCCAATCTTTTATATCCATAGGACATTTTAGCACTCTATGCAACAAAAGCATATTTTTCTTAAGAGGGAAAATTGTGACTTGAAGAACACAATTAAGCTGGAAATGAAGCCTTAAGGTGAAAAGAAGTTCTCTTTCTAATTCCAGGCCAATAATGAACCAACCTGTGTGAGTTCACTTTAGTGTACAGAAAATATGTGTGTCTGTTTGGGACTACTGATGAATAGAGAAAAACTGTGTTAAGACTTCCCAAGAGACCCTCAAGGACTGACTCTCTTGGTTGCATGTTAGAATCACCTGGAGAGTTTTTAAAAATCTGGATGCCCAGGCTGCACATTAGGAGAATTAAAGCAGAAGGTGGGGCAGGGGAGCAATTGAGGGTAAGAAGTAGACATCAGTCATTTTTACAGCTTCCAAGTGATTTCAGTGTGCTCACAAGGCTGGAGTTGGCTGCTCTGGGGCCTAACAGAAATGGGGGCAGTGCATCATGTTACATGGTGCCCAATAAGCTATTCAAATGGAAAACAAGCTTAAAGGTTTCACATCTGCAGCCTGTTACACAATCATTAGTCTTTCAAGAGACCAGATAACAGGATTTATTGATCTAGTGGGAGAAGTTGCTATAGCCTCTGAGGAAATATCAAGCAGAGCTCACTATGTTTCCATAATCACTCTGCCTCCCACTTTATTTCAAACATGTGTTCCTATGGCCTGGATCCTCACTGAACTGAAACCACCCAATGATGTAACTGGCCTGTTGCTAGGCTACCAATTCCACACCTTTAGGCAATAAGCTATGATTGTGCTATATAGAGAGCTCGGCCCAGTGCTCTGGGCGGAGGCAGAAACGCAGGTGCTCGACCTACGACCTGGAGAACAAACCAGGCAATAAACCCTTTCACCCCAATGAACGTTTTGCTGTCAATTTGTTTGGTCACATTGAATCCATAGCGAACTTGCCCAGGGCTGAAACCCATTGGCAAGACAATTGGTGTAGTCGGCAGGATTCATTGTTGACCAAGGAAAAAGACAGGCTGCCCTTATGGGAGGGGTGCTTCAGTGGGCTGCCACTGTGAATGGGGAGACAGTGGATTGTCCTCCAATGGGTATGTGGTCTGAGGTGGCTTGCCTCCTAGAGGACTGGGCCCCACCCCAGGACTGGAGGCAAGCGGAGGTGACACCTGAGGCAGTAGGGAGGCCCTTGGTATACTAAGTAGATCCTTTGAGAAACAGAGTGCCTGTGAGGCAGCGGGGACTGTGGGTTGGTTGCTTCTCACAGTATTAAAAAGGTCTACAGAAGAGACCCAAGAAATTTCAGAATGAGAACATGAGCTGCACGCTTCTGTGGATTCCCTGAGAGAAATGGCATTGATGAGAGAGGAGATGGCATGAGAACACCAGGAGCAAGGTGCCATTGGAGATGTAAACAATTCTTTACAGAATGAGATGGCAGCACTGCCAGGTGTCCTGAAGGAAGAAGAGGCCATCAAGGACAAAGACAAACTTCCGAGGGAAGCACAGGTGGAGGTGGCATGAGAACATCAGCTGCGAAGCATTGAGGTGAAAGTAAGAGAGCTTCTGAAGACTGAAGAAGCATTGCTGCAAGAAACAGTAGAAAAGATAAAGGTTGTAGCAGAGGAGGCACTAGGGGGAGGGGAGAGAAAGGTGCCATCAGCCCCAGAAATGGAGGAGCTGGGAAGGATGAAGGGGTGGTGCCAGAGGCACTGGCCCCTCCTGTATTGAAAGCACACCCAGTGGTTGTAAAGAAAATAAAGACCCAGGAGCTGAAAGTTCCCCAAGGAGAGGAGCAGCCCCCTCCCCAGGTCGTGGAGCACTCTATAGTCTGCCCCTATACTCAGGCTAAGCTGGTAAATTAGGGCTCCCAGTTTAGGCAGAAGCCCTCAGGTCAATATCAGCTTGGCTTCTGCATCTGTGCCACTTAGGGGCGGATGGAATTGTTCTGTCGGGGTCAGAGATGGGAAAGCTGTCTTCTCTGAGAGTGCAGCCTGCCTTGAGGTAGCGATTACAAAATGCACATCAGACCCCAGGGAGTCACTCCCTCCTCGATTGGCTTATGGCTGCACTTTGTGCTGTGTGGCCCAATCTGTGTGATCTACCATCCTCTTCTGTTAGATGGCAGACATATGCTGAGCTCCAACAGGTGTTATGAGACCTAGGCATAAGAAATGCCATCTATAGTCCAGAGAATGATGGCCCAGATGAAGAGATTTTCACTACTGGGATGAGAAATGTTTTATTCCAAACAGCTCCTACAACCCTCTTTGGGTCTCTAGTGGCCATTCTTTCCCCTCACTTAAGGCATCCCATAAGTGAGGTGACATGTACAGTAGCAGACTTAGGAGAGGCTGAAGCAATGAGAAGTAGGAAAGAAATAAGATCTGTCACTCACAAGAAGTATTTACAAGGCCCCATGAAGGTTATGAGGACCCAGATGTGGGTTGATTTAATACGGACGGGAGCAGATGGAAGGAAATTAGATGTGAAGTCAAATAAGATCTTACTAGAGCTATGGAAACAGCTGAAACCAGAGCAGCAGTTCCAGCCATTAAGACCAAAGAGGCAGAGATCAGAGACAGAGCCACGAGTCCAGACTGTGTGTTTGCAAGACTTCCTGCTGGAAAGCGAGCCAACCTCACTTGAGCCCACACAGGAAGATGATTGGGGAACATAGTTTGACTGAGGGGAAGGTCATGGTATCTGCCTTGAGGGACCGGGGGGGGACACTAGAGGCCACATGTTGAAATAGCTATCCAGTAAACATACAATGTTTCCTGGCTCTGGTGCACACTGGGGCTGAATGTTCACTCATTCATGGTAACCCTGAACAGTTCCCCAGGACCCCCACTATCATAGATGAATTTGGAGGTAAGGATATCAGACTGAAAAAAGCCAAAATCCCTTTGGGAATATGGTGTATACCCTCAGAAGAGTATACTATGTACATATCTCCTTTCCTTGAGTATATTTTGGGGATTGATATCCTGCAGGGTGTATGGTTGTGGACCACTGAAGGTGAGTTCAGACTGAGAGTACGTGTGGTGAAGGCAGTTCTGAGGGGACATGCTAGGCACCCGCCCATAGCTTTGCCTGTACCTCAGCGGGTGACTAATACCAAACAGTACAAACTGCCTGGAGGGCATTAAGGGATTGGAGAAACTCTCCAGGAGCTGGAAAAGGTGGGTATTATAAAGCCCACCCATAGTCCTTTCAATTCCCCAGTGTGGCCAGTAAAAAAGTCAGATGGCTCCTGGCATATGACTGTAGACTACAGAGAATTGAATAGTTATACCCCCTATGAATGCTGCTGTCCCCTCTATTGCAGGCTTGATGGATACCCTCAGCCATGAACCAGGAACATATCATTATGTGGTAGATCTTGCTAATGCCTTCTTTTCCACTGACATTGAGCAGGAAAGTCAGGAACAGTTTGCCTTCACGTTGGAAGGACGGCAATGGACTTTCACTGTCCTCCCACAGGGATACCTCCACAGCCCCACCATCTGTCATGGACTTGTAGCCCATGAATTGGCTACATGGGAGAAACTGCTAAGAGTGCGGCTGTACCATTATATTGATGATGTCATGCTCACGTCCGATTCTCTTTCATATCTAGAAGGTGCAGCACCTAGACTGCTGCAATATTTACAGGAGAGAGGATGGGCTGTACCGAGGTTCAGGGGCCTGATTTGTCTGTCAACTTCTTGGGGGTTGTCTGGTCGGGTAAGACCAAACTTATAACAGAAGCAATTATAGATAAAGTCGAGGCCTTTCCTAACCCTACAATTGTAGCATTGCTACAGGAGTTTCTGGGTCTTCTAGGCTACTGGAGAGGGTTTATCCCACACTTGGCACAAATTCTGAAGCCCTTATACTGGTTGATATGAATGGGCATCAGGTGGGACTGGGATGAGACATGTGCATCTGCCTTTACTACAGCAAAACGAGCAGTCAAGGCCGTTCAGGCCTTGAGTGTGATAGACCCATCAAGACTTTGTGAATTGGATGTTCATGTGAATGAAAACAGTTATGGCTGGGGTCTTTGGCAGCAGCTTGAATGAACTCGCTAACCTGTTGGATTCTGGTCACAACTCTGGAAAGGGACAGAGGTATGATACACTTTGATAGAAAAATAACTGGCTGCCGTGTATCATGCCTTACTGGCTACAGAACCCATCACTGGAATGGCCCCGATAAAGGTAATAACCACATATCCCATCTTGGGGTGGGTATGAGACTGGAACCAAAAGCCAAGGAGTGGTGTGACACAAACACCCACACTAGGCAAGTGGGGTGCTTACCTACAGCAGTGTAGTGCCCTTTCTAGTAGCCCCTTGAGTGAAGAACTCCAACTCTTGTTGGGGCCAGTGACATATACTAGTGAAAAGCAGGAAGAACTTTCTTTTGAACCATTAGTAGCAGAGAGTCACTATCGGGAAGCAAGAGCCCCTATACCCGAAGATGCATGGTACACAGGTGGCTCCAGCCATGGGCAGCCCCCAGAATGGAGGGCCATAGCTTTTCCATCCTAAGACTGAGACAATATGGATGGAAGATGGTGAGGGGAAGAGCAGCCAATGGGCAGAGTTGTGGGCTGTGTGGCTTGTGATCAGCCAGGAGTCCTCCCCTATAGTTGTCTGCACTGACAGCTGGGCTCTCTATCGGGACTTGACCCTGTGGCTACCAACCTGGTACCATGCCAACTGGCGGGTTGGTCACTGATCCCTTTGGGGGTAGGAATTGTGGCAAGACTTTTGAGTCTGTGGTCAGACTAAAATAATTACACTATTCCATGTGACAGGTCATTTGCCACTGACATCCGCAGGAAATGATGAAGCAGATGAATTTGCCCAGATACATTGGTTAGAAGGAAAGCCTGCATCATGTAGCCCAATGGCTACATCAGCGTTTGCTGCATGCGGGGAAAAAGACAATGTGGGCTCTAGCCCGTTAGTGTGGCTTGCCTTTGACCTTTGAAGAAGTTAGTAGGGCCCGGCAGGAGTGTGTTGTTTGCTCCAAAAGGGACTTACACCGAGTTCCACAGCAACATGGAACCATAGATAAGGGGCCTATACCCCTTGTCAGGTGGCAGATAGACTATATTGGGCCTCTACCTGAGTCAGAAGGATATCGGTATGTGATGAGTTGTGTGGACACAGCTACTGGACTTCTGGTTGCTTTTCCTACCCGTTGTGCAGACCAGCAGATGACCAAAAGAGGCCTGGAGCATCTCTTTGCTGCCTATGGCTGACCACAGGTAATTGAGAGGGATCAGGGTACCCATTTTACTGGACATACACTGCAAGAATGGGTGCGACAGCTGGGAATCAAATGGAAGTTTCATGTGCCATACAATCCTATTGCAGCAGGCATGATAGAGAGGCACAATGGCTTGTTAAAATCCAGACTACAGTCAGATACCAATAGTCAGTCATGCTTATGTACCGTGCAATGGCATTTGAACGAGAGACCCCAAAAGGGCACTCTGAGCCCTGTAGACATGTTAACATATATGGCTGCCTCCCCTATACAATTGCAAGTACAAACCAAGGAAGAATCACTGAAGCCGAGGTTCGGCCACCAGAATAACATCTTGCTGCCAGCACCAACTGCACTGAACTCCGGAGACTCCATTGAGTGGACGTGGCCTTTGACCTTTTGACACATGGACCAATGATGGCTGGCTCTCCTGGCACCTTGGCTACAAGGCCTGGAAGGTGGCCTCCTGTGTATTCCTGTAATAACAGCAGTTATGGCCAGTGCATGCATCTA
This sequence comes from Phataginus tricuspis, assembly GCA_029783875.1. Lineage (NCBI taxonomy): Eukaryota > Metazoa > Chordata > Mammalia > Pholidota > Manidae > Phataginus > Phataginus tricuspis. The sequence goes on along the minus strand of JAQQAC010006877.1, from coordinate 12,567,738 downwards.
CGGTAGCACTATATACAGACCCTACAGTAACCCCCATGGGGAAAGGAGTAGAAGTACGGTAAACTAGACCTGGAAGGGACCCCTTTCCTCCTACAGTCCTATCACAGGACCACTCTCTTGCATGCATCCTACCTGATGGACAAGATTTGCCTATGTTGGTGGCATTAAAACATGTGTTTTTATTGCCCCTAAAGTCTTTGTGGATTAGGAACTTCCTCTGGCTTGAGGATTATTATAATTCTTGTTACCTGTATCAAAATTTTGCTGTATCTTAACCTTTTTATCTCTAAGTTGCTATCCTCTGTTGCTATTGTGGAATCTGGTTACAGTGCTCCAGCTTTCTCACACACAGACCATTGTGGAAGACTCAAAGCATGTAGATTTTGAGGCGAGAATCCTGGAGGGGTGGAGTGTGGGGAAGTTGGGGTTTCTATGGCCAGGATCCTCACTGAACTTAAACCACCTCATGCTGTAACTGGCCTGTTGCTAGGCTACCGCTTCCACACCTTTAGGCAATAAACTATTATTGTGCTACATAGGGAGCTCGGCCCAGTGCTCTGGGCAGAGGCAAAGATGCTAGTGCTCGACCTACTGCTGGGAGAAAAAGCCAGGTAATAAACCCTCTCACAAAGAACGTTTTGCTGTCAATTTATTTGGTCACTTTGAATCCATAGCGAACTTGCCCAGGGCTGAAACCCATTGGCAAGACAACATGCTTCTGTTATTTTATCAGGTGTGCAACAGAGCCTGATCTAAAGATCTGCTGTTGGATGGAATATGTTTTTATTTTTAGATCTTCTGTAACCACCTTATTGGACCATTGCATCACCAGTGTGTGGAATTACCTCTTTGCATCTCTCTGGGAGTGTTGTTTTTCTCCTGTTTTCTGCAATTATTTCATCAGAGTTCTATCCACTTACCTGCAAGTAGTTTTCATGTGGTAGAATCTTAATATAAAGTATTTAATCGGTGCTCACTGTATACAAAGTATACTGTTATGCACACATGATAAAAACTTGAATTAAGATGACTTGACTCTTCTTAAGTACGTCACACTGTAATGGGGGTGACCACAGAGTAAAATATGTAAGTCAAATAAAACAGAATAATATACATTGAAACAAGCTCTCATTGGTTTTATCAAGACATTCTGTTACAAGAACAGGATACTTCTGCAGAAAGGAAGAGACAGGACATAAGTTATGTGACAACTGGATTTGGTCATTTAGACACTGAGAATTTTTTCTGACTAATGAATACTCAGCAAATGAAGTCAAAAATTAGGCACTTAACCACCCAACCACAGGCAATTCTGGACCTGTGGAGACCATTAGGGAATGACTCAGGCCTGGAGGAGAAGAGTAGAAGAATTAAACTCTCTGTAGGTAGCCTGGCACCCAGAGAGGAGAGAAGCAGGAGTCAAGTCTTTACAAATTGGCAGATTTAAGTAATTATTATGCAATATATGTGTAATGACACTACATATACTATTACATAGCATATGTGTAATTACAAATATATATAATGTACACATCCAACCTAGTACAAAGTAAATTCTGAGGAAATTAGCCATTAGTACTCTAATTTTGAAACAAATTATTTCCTAGCCATGTTGTCTTATACAGGATGTCAGATGTTTTGCAATATGATTAGATGGCAAGAGTATTAGATACTCCAATCATAAAATTCATAAAGAACTTCTAGTCATAAAATTCCAACAATAAATATGCCCTTGTTTTACCTTTAAGCCTTCTGCCAGTATTAAATTTCTAGAGAGAAATGAAAGTTCAAAGGATAAATATTCTTGCAAGTTAAATCCAAAGGAAATCAAATACCTTTGACTTTTAAAAATAAAGTCCAAAAGTTGTCCTTCCTAATGTATAATTCTAGTCTTTTTGGTTAGAAGAGTTCATCACAACTGGATAGAGTTGGGTTTTCTCCCAGAAACTTCAGCCTGGGAAGGGTGTGGATCTTTAAAGTTTTCAGAAATTCTTAGTCCAATATCAGGATTCATTCTCGCTCCACTGAGGCTCTTTAAAATAGGACTTAAAAAATAACTTTGATGTTAGCATCCAATATGGAGTTGCTTATGTCAGCCTCGCCTGCTTCTGTGCTGCCTCTGTAAACATACCCCGCCCTAAAAGGCGAGCCAGTGAATGCCTGACCCAGATAACACCACATGAGGGCTGTCCCCTCTTATCTCCGACCTGTGGTTGGATGGACTGGACTCTGTACGGACTGGACAAAGAGCACCTGTGGCACGCTTGTCCCAGAAGTCCCTGACAGCAATGACAGATGTGTGCTGCGAGGCGAACTCCTGCTCATCTGCCTGTGCTCCTGCTCCCTCTGGGATTCGTCACTCCCCTGGAGCTGTCTCAGCTACATCGCCTTCCCCCAAGTGGAGCTCCTGTGACGCCCCTTGGGAAAGATGAGAGGCTGATTGGCACAGCCCAGACCCAAACCATTGGTCATGGCTGGTAGGAGGTGTATTGATCTGCTATATCTGTGATATCCCCTCTGGGTGTTGTGTGAAAGGAAAGTGTAAAATAAACCATGTGATTTATGCAACTTTTACCACATACCTACCAAACATAAAATAGAAGCCAAACCCTAACCCCTAGAGCAGTGATCCATGGTAACTCTCCTGTTCCCTAAGCCCAGTGTGAGGTAGTGTCAATCCATCCCCCTGGTGTCTGAGGAAGGAAGGCAGATGGTAGATGGAACCAACTTGGCTTCATCTTGGCTGGTTTGCCAGCCAATCTACTTTTCTGGAATCCACAATTTGTGAATTTAATTGTTAGGAGCGTCCCAGCAAATGATTAATTCTGTCACTATGCATTTGTCATATATGGGTCAGGGTGGGTGAGGACCCCTACTGTCCTCTCAGGAAGGGGGTCGTGGAAAGACACTGTCATCTTTGTTTGGGGGCAGGGCTGGTGCAGCAGGCCCACCTCCCAAACCAGGTGTTATTCGAGAATCCTTTCTTTCTCATCCAACCTACTCAAAACCTCTTAACTTCCGTTTCCCCTTAATCACAGCAGTCCTGAAGAGGAGCTCTACTGCTCGTACTGGCTCCCAGGTATTCTGTGAGTTATTTTGTGTTGGTGTGCAGTGGCACCTTCCTTTGCTTCTTGGAATGGAATTAATTTTAATTCAACCTAAAAAATCCCTGCCCTCTGGAAAAGGATTTCACCTTAGGGAGGCATTTGTTTCTGCTAAAAAAGCACCATCAGAATTTCTGAGCTGAAGATACTATTGAGGCTGCTTACACAGGTTCCCTGAGGTCCTGGCAAGGGCCAAATTCCTAAAGTCCAGACAATCTCTTTCTTTTCCATCCAGAAAATTCCTTGGGCACTGTGATACCGACTTGTCCAGCTACAATGATTATCATTTTGAAAATCACCAAAACATTCTTCTCTACTCTTTTCATTTTCTATGATGGAGACTTTGGACCAGACACATAATTTAAGATTAAGTGCACCACAGTTTCAACCTGTACCTGAATGTAAAATAGAGTGCCACCTACTCCCAGCTGAAGCAAAAGATCTTAAGCCTGAGCATTTCGACAACTTAGAGCTAGAAGCTCTAGTGTTCCATAGCTGAAGTGTGACTTTGCTAGCTTGTCAGGTACATGCAGGTAATAATCCCATTTCAGCCTAGCCAGTGATACCAGGCCCAACTGCCTGCATCGTGATAAACAACAGCCTGAAGCCTGAAGCCTGAGGCCTGAGTACCCACCAAAGGCATAGCTCTACTGAGGCCTTCCTTTGCACTGCAAGCTCAAGGTCACACTGCAGCAATCTGCATTCTGAGGCCGTCTGTGCTGGCCCAAGGCCCCTGTCTTTGTATTTGTATACAGAAACAGCTCTTGACTTGCAATGGTTCAATTTACAACTTTTGACTTTACAGTGTGCAAAAGCGATACAGTTTCAGTTGAAACCATACTTTGAATTTTGAAATCTGATCTTTTCCCAAGCTAGTGATATACTAGTGTACGGTACTCTCTGGCGATGCTGGGCAGAGGCAGCAAGCCACAGGCTCAGTCAGCCGCTCCATCACAGGCTGAATGTGTGATACACTGGCGACCATTCGGTTCCCATACAAGCAGGCTGTTCTTCCCTTTCAGCACAGTATTCAACAAATTCCAATACTTTCTTATAAAGTAGGCTTTATGTTAGATGATTATGTCCAACTCTAAGATAAAGGAAGTGTTCTGAGTACATTTAAGGTAGGCTAGGCTAGGCTATGATGTTAGGTAGGTTAGATGTATCAATGTATTCTCAATTTACAATATTTTCAACTTCTAGTGGGTTTAATGGGACTTAACCCCATCATAAGTTGAAGAAAATCTGTACATTGCAAAATGACACACACACCACAATAAGTCTTGTTAATACCTATCACCATAGTTACAAAATTTTTTCTTATGAGAACTCTGAAGATTTATTCTCTTACCAACTTTCAAATGCACAATACAGTATTAACTATAGTCATCATGCTGTACATTCCATCCCCATGACTTATTTATTTTATAACTGGGTATTTCTACTTGTTTATTCTTAACTGATTCTTTTTGTTTTCTTTCTAAATCCCCAAATAAAGCCTTATAATGTTATCTTTCAATCATTGTGTTTTAGAAATTATTTATTCCTTTGTCTCTTAATCTACCAATCTCCTAACATACTTAAATCATTATTTTTAATTAAATCAATAAACTATGTAAATGTAGTTTGCTTGAAAGCCAAATAGTTTATTTCTTGTGCAACTTTTTCAATTACAAAGAATTTCTAATTTCCTTTTTTTACCTGCTATGTCCCTCTATCCTAATATAGTTAAGCTGTTTTTCTGATTAGGAACACTGTGACTTGTTTTTGTTTGTTTTGGTGACTTTCCCCTGGAACACTCTTTCCTCACCTGTCCTCTAGACAAGTCATGTTTGACGATATTTTCAGGGTGGTCAACTGGGATTTCCTCTTCCATAAGAGGCATCCTGTCCTGGGACTTATCTTTGTCTTGCTTGGATTTCTACCTTGTTTTGCTAAGCAAAAAATGTGTGGGAAGTGATATTTCTGTAAACTTGTCTGTCTGAAAACTTGTTCATTCTAAACATCTGCCTGAAAATTTGGCTACACAGAATTTTAGTCCAAAATTAATTTTTTTCAGATCTCTGAAAGCTTTGCTCCATGACTATGTAGAATCAGTGTTATTGATGAGAAGGCTACGAATCTGATCATTTCTTTGACAATGACAAAATCTATTTCTCTCCGGAAATGATTAAGATCTTGACCTTATTCCTTTGGTTCTAAAATTACACAAATACTTGTCTAGCAACAGGGGATATTTTTATGCATTTATTTGTCACTTAGAAGGTACTTCACTCTGGGCACTTAAGTCCTTCAATTCTGGAAAATTCTTTTTAAGTTGATTTTTTGCTATTTTACAACCTCCTCTTTTCTATGCCATCTTATTATTAACTGTTGTTAATCATATCAGTATTGATTATTTGTTATTCAATAATTCCAACATGAGGTACAGAATGTTTGGCTTGGATTCTCAGTCGTTTTGGGTCTGATGGAAATAAACTCCTAATAGTTCCTTGAGGCTTGCCTCAGAGAAGCAAGAACCAGGAGCTGAATTTCTCTTCCCAGTGGTCTTATAGAGACCAACCCCCTTACTTGTAGTTGCAGACACTTGTATAAGCTAGGTAAGGTTTCTAAAGTCTTACACCCAGTTAGTGGCAGATCCTGGATTGGACAGAAGAATTCTCATTTACTAGCTGGATTCTTTTCCAAAGTATCATGCTTTTTTAGTTTGCCACAACTTTTTAGTTTGTGCTTCAAGCACAAACTCACACATCTTAAATTCAAACATGATGGGTATGGTTTCCAAAGGAAATCCTACAGACTGTTAAAAAAAACAAATGAAAAGTGGAGGAGGGCTGCTGAGACAGTAGACACTGAGGGCATCCTTCCAGGGAGTGGATTTTAACCTCCCCTCCTGCCATCAGTCACTGCTGACAACTCCTGCAACAGCTTGTGAAGCCATTTGCTAAGATACACAAGGGTCCTTATATACATTTATGTATAACATGGCTTCCTTGGAAATGATTATCAAAGAATTGTTTAAATCATATAAAGTTTTAAGTGCATATAGAAATTTTTGTAGAACAGGGACCTTAGGCTAAGCATTAAGACTGAATCATGGTGTTAAAGAAAACCCACAGTTTGAGTGCATCCCAATCGAACCACTCATAGCCATGTGACCAAAACTTAGACTGTCCTGAGTTCCCCAAAATGCTGACTCTGACCTCAAGCAAATGTCATCATCACCATGCAGCTTCCTAGCCAATCAGCCCAAATATGCTTATGCAATGCTATCACTGTGCAAGGAACATTTCCAGTAGCCAGTCACAGTAGAAAACAATGTACTTCCTCATTTGTGTTTTATAAACCGAGCTGGAATTGCTGAGAACTGAGCACTTTCAGTTTTGAAATCTCCCCTTTTGCAAAGTTCATTTCTTAACAAAATAGTCAGATCAAATACAACTTTATAAATTTTCTGACAGTTTCTACCATACCCCTTAGGTATGTTACTCTGGACAGATTAGTTAAACTACGGGAGTTTCTTCATTAGTAAAATGTGGAAATGTAAGATTTATTGGACTATTCTAAAAACTGGATGAAATTATGCATATAACTTAACTAACACAGTGGCTGATGCATGGAATGTGCTAATAAAAATTTGCTAAATCGCTGAATGTTAGTTTATGTTGCTTTTCATATGGTCTTCCCACAAGATTTCTCATGTATGTAATTATTTGATAAAATAGTCCACTAATTGTTAAAGGGTCTGGAGAACTTTACATGCAACATTGCTGACTAGTAGTATTATCTAAATTCACTTGCTTATAAGCAAGCAAGAAAGCTTCAAATGACTCATACAAACTGAGAGAATAGTTTAGGCTCTATGTCATTTTTTGATATTGTAAGGTTAGAGCATTTTACACTAGGTTAAATGGTGTCTTCACTGAAAAAAAAATGATTTTTTTCTAATTGCATATTTGCAAGACTATGGAGTATATATATATTCTCAAAACATACTCTAATAATTGATCATTAGTGACAAAAGCAATGTTGAAATGTATGATTTAGATGCTGTTCAATATATTCATACATTCATTCAAATGATCATTCATTCAACTCATTTGTTCACTTATTGTATATTTATTGAGTTCAAATCAATAAAACGGAGGCCATGAAGAGGAAGTTGCTGCCTCAATGCTGGCAGTATTATTTCCATTACCTACTTCACTTAGAAACATAAGAATCACTATGGGATATTTGAACAGAAGCAGGTGAATATTCCTCACTGTTGCTGTGTGCTTGGATTAGTTCTCCTCTGCTGAGAACCAAAGTCAAGGATACAAATCAGCACGATCTACTACAAATTGCATACGAACCACATGTGTAATTTCAAATTTTTAGTAGTCATATTAAGAGAGTAAAAAGAAATACGTGAAATTAATTTTAATATACTTTAACCTCTTATTTTCAAAGTATTACTATTTCAACATATAATTGATATAAAGATTGTGAATTAAATTGTTTATATGCTTTCTCCCACACTAAGTCTCAGAGCTCAGGTATGTGTTTTACACTCACAGTATATCTCAGTTTGGATTGACTCTGTTTCAAGTGCTCCTGGCCAGTGGCTACTGTGTTAGTGCAGACTACAGACAGGGTTCGGGATGCAGGCATACCTTTTCGGAGGTTCCCATTCAACCCACTACTCCTGAAGAGCCCCCAGAAGGAATGCAGCTCCCCAGAGACCTTAATTTTAACCCAGTGACACCTATTCTGAACTTCTGACTTCTAATACTGTAAGATCACAATTTCACATTATTTTAAATAAGTTCGTGGTTACGTGTTATAGCAGCAACTACAGACTATTCGAGCTCATCTAAAATTTTTTTCCCCAGCCAGGGCTCCCCATGAAGCCACTAAGTCAGAAGCACTTTACTGATCTAGTGCTTGAGAGACGTATGAATTATCCTCCTGACGAAAGGAATTCTGGATCGGAGCTGGAAGGCAAAGTAACAGTTATGAAACCAAGCAATCGATTCACTTAACAGTTATGAGAATCGTGGGGTATTAATGATCCAGGCATTTGCAGTTAAGAGTCACAGCAAGGCCATGACTAAATGGTCAAATGGTCAGTATATTTTGTTTCTGATAAATTTCTGTTTCCAGCCATTATCCTGCTAGGGCAGGAAATGTCTCCAGTTTGAGGCTGCCTGAGAAGGACACCAATGAGTTTGCTCAACCAGGGGAAGTACATGGGGTAGGAAGAGAAGAAGGAAGGAAGGAAGGGACAGAGGGAGAGAGGGAGGAGGGAGGGAGGGAGGGAGGAAGGGAAGGAAAAAGGAAGAAAAAAAGGTCGATCTCTGAAAACTCAGAAAAATTCGTCAAAGTAGTAACCCCAAAATCAGTTATGTCTCATGACCCAGTGCCTGATAAATAATAAGCAATGAAGTGGACCTGGGATCATATAATATCAAACTTTTAATCCTATATAACAACATAAATATAAGGAACATTTAGGTAGTACTTTCTGGAGAAGTAAGCTAGGCCTCACTTATACTGTTCTTAATGTCAGTATCAAATGAATTGTTTAATTTATTTTTGTTGTAAATAACATAAAAACTCTCAGGGATACACAGTTGCTGGGTGCTTTCTAAGACTATAAATTTCCTAATGTCAGCTGCTACAGAAAGTAGAATAGAATTATTATTAAAAGAATAGAGTTTAAGGTATAAATAAAAATTAGTAGAAGGAATCTAAACCAAATAATAAGACCCTAAAGCTCTTTATTAAATTATTAAAATCTCTACTGTTTTTCAGAGTGTGGGGATGTTACAGACAACAGATTAGAAAGCACTTTTTGTGCCTGTTGTCAGTTGATAGTTGTTGAGAGTCACCAAACAAGAGAGCAGAAAGGACTTTATCAGATGAGACAAGCCAATGGGCCATTCTGAAAGGAGGCCAAATAAACAGAAAGAGTCAAAAGAATTTATTGTCAATACATCTCTAATAATCCATAAGCATATAAGCAAAGAAACAAAATTATGGATTGCATTCCTCTTGATACATATTATAATTGTTTTTTGGAAATAAAATATCTTAAAGTAGAATAAAATTAATTTGTGAAACTTGAGAATACCATTTTTACCATATAAAACCAAAAATGATGAACATTTTCTCTAATATTTTTCTTCCCAAAGGGAAAGCAATTAGATTAAGATGTTTAAATTATAAAATGTTTAAAGTTAATGTATTTACATATTGGTATTCTTGGTTAATCTCAAAAAACTTTTAAAAGCTTTCTAATATAAAGATTAGAATGTCTAACTCTCTTTTCCAAATATTGATTGCCAAAGATATATGTTTGATATATATAGCATTAATGATTTTTACAACCTAACTATATTTTAAATAAATGTGAAAGAATATAAAATGAAGAAAACTTTTAACAATTCATTCTGATGGAAATAAAACCATTAAACCATTAGATATAAGGCTTAGCAGAAAATATAATAGCATTTTTTGTTTTTTTTAAATAAACATCAATACTTTTCAGAAGTAGTGTTGGGAGATGTTTTCATATTTGGCAGAGTGCAGATGTTGGTAGGATGAATCCAAGAATATTCTATTTCTTCCCAATTCAACACTTTATTGCAAAGACAAGTCCACTCAACTTATTTCCTCAATTGTTAGCACCGACACAAAGAGGATAGGAATGGAAAATATCTATTCACTGGAGAAAAAAAAAGTTGTTTACTATTCCCATTTGTTTTTGTATCAAGGTAAATCATACCTCTCAGTCTGCATTATTTTAATGTTTTAGATTTTAAAATCAAGAACTTCGAGTGGTTTCAGAGTGGTAATTTAGGTGACTTCAGTTTTGATTTGTTTTTACAGTCACTGTGCAATCACTCTTTGTTTTGAATATGATGTTTTATTCAGGAATATGTAGTATTATAGGAGCTGGAGATAGAATTTTAACTATTCTGAACTGCAAGGAATTTATCCTTAAAATGAATACATGCAAATCAGTCCACATTTGTCAGAGACCAGTTACATAACTGGGAATTCTCTGAATTAACTTTCAGGTAGCATACAGAATTTATTAAAAGACAGCTAATAAAAATATGCTAATTTGAAGCTGACATATACAGTTAACCCGTGAACAACATGGGTTTAAACTGCATGGGCCCACTTATATGTGATTTTTTTCCAGAAATATATTGAAAAAATTTTTTGAAGATTTGTGACAATATGAAAAACATTGTCTTTTCTCTAGCTGACTTTACTGTAAGAATGCAGTGTATAATACATATAACATACAAAATATGTGTTAATCTGCTCATTTTATCAATAAGGCTTCTGGTCAACAGTATACTACTAGGAGTTAACTTTTGGGGTGTCAAAAGTTCTATGCAGATTTTTGACCTCATGGGGGTCAGTGGTCCAAACCCCATATTGGTCAAGGGTCAATTGTATATTATAAAAATTCTTTGTTACTAACTCTTAATTGTTCAGAACTTAAACCCAGAGAAGACATTTTAGAGAAGAGTATTTGCCCATTGGCATTGTTTAGAATTTCTGGGACAGAGTTATAATAAAAATCAGTTACCTTTTTGTCTTAAAAATTTTTTGTTTAGTTGTTTTGGTATAAAATTCTCTACAGACGGGGCATAGTCTAATACAGTTTTTTGTTTGGCTGTGTAGTATTACACTGTATGGATGTACCACAGTTTTTTTATTCATTCAGTGATTGGAGGACATTTGAATTGTTTCCAGGTTTTGACAGGTATGGTTTCCATAAATATTTGAGTGCAAGTTTTCATGTGATCATACTTTTTCATTTCTCTTGAGTAAATTCCCAAGAGTGAGATGGTTGTATTATGCAGTAAACATATGTCAACTTTATAGAAAACTGTTAAACTGTTTTCCAAAGTGTCTGTATCATTTTGCATTCCTACCAGCATCAATGTATGAGAGAGCCAATTACTCCACAGACTCCAGTGGTATCTCACTGTAGATTTAATTTGCATTTCCTTATGACTAATACTGTTGAGCACTTTTTTCACATGCTTATTAGCCAACCACATATCTCCTTTGGTAATGTGTCTATTCAAATATTTTGCTTATGATTTTTAAAATTGAGTAGTTTGTTTTCTTACTGTTGACTACTGAGAATTACTTATATTTTTACATACACATCCTTTGTTATATATACAATTTGCACATATTTTCTTCCAGTCTGTGGCTAGGCATTTCCTTTTCATAACAATGAGATCAAAGTTTCTAATTTCAATTAAGTTCAAGTTATGAATTATTTTATTTTTGTGATTTTTGTTTTTTTCTATTATATCTAGGAACTCCTGCTTAACTCAAAGTCAAAAATATTTTCTTCTGTATTTTAGTCTAGAAGTTTTTATAGTTTTATGTTTTAAATTTATAATTTGAGTGAATGGTTGTGCATGGTTTGAGGTATTCATGAAAGTTTAATTTTTGTGTGTGAACATCCAATTTTTCCATCACCATTTGTTGGAAAACTGTTTGTGTATTAATTGACATAACTTGTATCCTTGTAAATAGTACTTTTTATTTCATTTAAATTGATTATTGTTAGAAGTATAGAAATATAATTTTTTGTGTATTTGTGTTCTGCAACCTTGTTAAACTCATTTAGTACTTCTAGTTTTTATGTGGATTTTCTACATAGTTGATCATTCTGCCTGCAAATAAAAATGGTTTCATATATTCTTTCAGAATTTGAGTGCCCTTTATATCTTTCTTACCTTACTGATCTGGCTAGAACATTCAGTAAAATTTTCAGAAGTGGAGAGAGCAGACATTGTTGTCTTGTTCCTGATCTCAGAGGGAGGGAATTCAGTCTTCTACTAGTAAGCATAGTTTCACTGTTGATTTTGTGTAGATGCTTTTTATCAGTTGAGAAATTTTCTTTGCACTCCTAGTTTTCTGACAGTTTTTTCCCCCCCCCAGGAATGAATTTTGGATACTGTTAAATGCTTTTTATGCATCTGTATAGATGATCACATATTTTCTTCTTCTAGTTTGTTACCATGATGAATTGTATTGATTGATTTTAGAATATTAAACCATGTTATTCTCATAAAAAAATCCATTCTCGAATTTGAGTTGCTAAAACTTTGTTTAGAATTTTTGCTTCTCTTCACAAGGTATCAGTCAGCTGTTTTCTTTCTTTGTCATATTGTTGTCTGGTTTTGATATCAGGTAACACTGGCCTCATGTGATGAGTTGAGAAATATTCCTCCTATTCAATTTTTTTAAAAGAAAATGTCATATCTATAGGTAGACAAATATCAGAAAAAAGGGAAGATGGTGGAAAAACAGTGCATATCCAGTTGTGTCATATTCATCAATCAAATAATTCACTGAGTGAATGGTAATTTCTGTTGTGTGGTGAAAGACCAGAAATATTATCCTAGAGGATGTTCCTCAGTTAGAATGAAGGTGAAAGGATGGTTAGCCCTTTATTTTATTTCTCTTTGAAAAGAAAATCAATTCAAGTCCATACTTCTCTTTAGGAACAGTTCAGGGACCACTGAAATAAAGCCATATTCTAGATGCAATGCATGTTTCAGATAATTCTTGCAGTCAGCAGGGTTCACTACTTGTTCATAAAGCTAACAAGGGACAGGCACAGAGACAGTTATGTTATCTTCCGTTTACTTATGGGAAAATGGGAAATAACAATGAATGGATTAACAATCAGGGTTAATGGCAAACTGATATACCTTGCCTCTCACTGTAGTTTTATAGTGTTTTGTTATTTACATTTATTTCAGTGAAATTAATTTTCATTTTTACCTTACTAGTGACTTTAGAATCTAACTCCAAATAAATGCAATTTTACAGTAAAGTAGTTCTTGTCAAAACCAGTGTGATTTTACTATAATCCAACCTCTTAATGTTAAAACTCCTAAGGACTTGGTCTCTGGCTTTTTTCTCAATACACTCACTCCCCAAAGTGGGTGTCTGTTTTCCCCATATCATTTCCTACTGAGAATTGTTTTTTTCCTGATGCTGTATAATATGGTGGAGCTGTCGCTCAAAGTGACCCACTCCACCTGCCATAGAGGTAGAGAGGTGACCCAAACTCACCCCTGAGTCTCCTCCCAGGACCTAGTAACTAAATAGAGTCCTTTTGGGGATTGATATAATTGCTGGGAGAGAAAAGATCTCTTTTTCCTGTGAGACATAAGTTGAAAATAAGATGTAAGTCTGGAAGAGCAGACTTTCTGGAAAATTACAGTAAGACAGAGAAAAGGACAGGAAAAACAATGCATAGGAGTGGGGATAGGGAGAGAGGGGGATCGTAATGCAGAAAGAGAGAGAGAGAGGGAAAGAGTATTAAAATCACCATTTAAACAAGAGGCAGCAGGTGTGCCTAAAGCTCAACCCTGGCTCTTTTTCAGTTTAGGAGTCAAGAAACTGCCTCTTTGCTTCAGTAAAGGTGTTTTTTTTTTTTGTCACTTTGAGACAACAAGTGCTGACGGCTTTCTAAGTGCTTTTATTCATCTTCACATGCTGAACGCTTGCACTACTCCAGCCCACTTTAGACTCTCTCTGAATCCTAGGTTCAGCTCCATGAATGTGTTTGACTTTGGGCTTGGGTTGGATGACCCAGGCAGTTGAATGTACCATGTTCCAAGTCAGTCTGTGCCCCCTCACACCTAGTGCTGCCTTCGTCTCTGTATCTCAGTGTGTTAGCACCGTTTTTCAGTTGCTCAAATAAGAAGTGAAACTCATCTTGTTACTTGGGCGTCTTTGTTCTCCCCCTCGGCCAGCCCTGCAGCAAATCCTGCCACTCTTACTCCCCACATATTACATGAATCTTTCTATTTCTCTTCACTTTTACTGTCTCAGTCTCACTTCAACACCACCTCTCAATGCACTGCAATATCCTTCCAACGGCCTCATCACTTTCAGTTTTGATTCCCTATTACCAGCCTCTGCATAGTGCCTGGAGTGATCCTTTAAATATACAGACTAGGTCACTTTAGTCTCTAGTGGGAATCTTGTCATTGCTTCTAATCATACATAAAATAAAAATGAATTCCTTTTTCTGGGCTAAAAAGCTATTGCTAACAATGATCTCATCTCTCCCCCAGCCCTGTACTCCGTGGGTAATGCTCTGGCTTCTCCTGCACTGTCCCTGTTTGCCCCAACTCTTCCTTTGGCTGCATGGTTTTCCTCCTTTACAGTTCAATCTAAATTACATCTCCTCAAAGAGATCATCCCCGATATAAATTAAGGAACCCTAATCTACACCATGACATTTTGCTAAAACTCCAAGATCCTTTACTTTAGATCAAACATGATAATTTATGATTACTTACTTGTTATTTAGTTGTTTTTATTTTCCTCCATCCTAGATTGGACCATGAGCTCTGTGAATGGAAGAGCCATGCCTCTTTGTCTACTACTAAACATGTGTCCTACTGCCTGCCAGCTACCCAGACACTCAGAATTATCTGCTGAAATAATGAAAGAATAAAAAAAAATGAAGGCATTCATTTATGCCTTCATTTTTTTTATTCTTTAGTCTATAATACAGAAGATGTATTATAGTGGAGACTAATTCCATTTCAACTAATATGGGAAGACTGCTTTGGAATAAGAAACATATGAGTTAAACTTTGAGCAATAGCTTTGGGAAGGGTGGGAAGAAAGGAAATAGCCTCAGAGAAAATCTGGAAGAGAATCTGTGTGTGTGCAGGTGTGTGTGTGTTTGTGTATGAAAGAGACACACATCATGCATGCAGACTCCTAGTGAGGATATATATGGAGGGTAGAACTGCAGGAGATGAGATATAAGTCTTTCTAGAGAAGATAAGGCCAAATTGTGGACTTCCTCGAATACTAAATTCCGTTTAGTCTGGATGGAACGTGGGAGTAAGAAAGGATCCACATGAAAGAAATAGCTGCGGCAATGAAAGGAGAAAATACCAGATACGAAGTGACGTGGTTGCAAAATGTAAAGACCTAGTGACAAGTGATGTTGGTGGAGATGGAAGAGTTAAAGCTGATTCAAGCTGGTAACCCATGTGACTAGGATCCGGATTCCATTAACAAAGACAGGAAACCTAGGAGGGTTGTGTTGAATTGGGAGGAAGGCAATGAAAGTATGAATATCCTAGAACATGTACATTCCAAAATAGCTAATAGACACTTGGAAGAGTAGTACTGGAGCCCAGATGAAAAATCAGATAATTAAATTAATCAGCAACAACTATGCCCAAAAGACATTTGCTGGGTGTGTCTTATAGGCTGACTGCAGGAAACAGAATCCAGCCCAGTTATTTCTACTAGAAAATAATTCAGTACGTGTGCTATGGGGAATCAGATGTTTATACAACCATTGGAGAAGCTGGAAGAACTTCATGTCAGAAGTGGGCCCTTGTCAGGCTTCCGGCTTCAAGCACTTTTGACCCAGTCATCAGGAACTGTTATTGCCACCCATGGATCAGGAAAATCCTGCAGCTATTGCTTCCACCTCTGCTGAAGTCACAGCCACCCCCACTAGCAAGCTGGTATTTGACAATAAGTATGGGAGTCCAACATGCTGCTTGCGATATGCCTGCCTTCCACCGGTGCTGAGGGGGCACTTCACCTCCTCTTCTTTGCTGTTTTCCTTCTGCCTTCCAAATATGGGAGAGGTAGGTCTCATAGGCAGAACCTGTATGATATCCTCAACTTTCATGGTAAGTGTGTCAAGGAAATGCAGTTTTTGTCTTCCAGCCCTTAAGTTCCAGGTGATGGGATTTCAGGAGACTGAACCATGGTGGGAATGGATACTGATGCCAGCAAATAAGATCCAGCACAATGGGCATTGGGCAAAGGGTTATAAGTAAATTTTCTCACTCTGCATAAAAAAATCCTAAGTAACACTACTACTCTCATTTTACAGATAAAAATGTGAGGATACAGGAAAGTTGTGTAACTTGACATACGTCTGCATCTAAAGAAATGGGAAAGCCAAGATTTGCATTCAGGCATTCCAACTCAAAACTCACATCCCTTAGCCCTGTGCTATGAGTTTTCTCCTTACAAAAAATAGTTGAAGACCCACAACATACAAAATGAGAAAAGAATAGTGAGCCTAGACTTTTGGGAAATTCCTAAATATAAGAAACAAGCAGGAGATGCAGCAGTAGTTGAGACTAAAGAGTGTTTAGAAAGGAACCAGAGTAGAGAAGAGCGCCGCACACTCAAAGCCAAAGAAAGCTGATTAGCCCAAAGGAGGGGGGAGCTTATGGTCAGTTAGTTTAAAAACTGAGAAGCCATCATCCTAAGCGAAAGCAGATCCTACTGTCATTGCTATTATTTGATTCTGAAACTAAGGGCTATAGTGACAAAGTCATATGCCTTAGGACCTAGGAAGTAGCTCTATCTCCTAACAGAGGAGTACCGCATTTCTCGGATTCTACCCAAATGAGCTTTCCTTCCTCCCCTCCCTTTTCACTTAATATTTTTCTAAACACTTGTTGTTTAGTCAGCCTTACTCATCAGAATTATCGAGAGAGAACTCCGCGTTCATTGTTACACGGACCCACAAAATCAAAACGGGTGCTGGCTTGACGTGCTCCAACTACACCCACTCACCTTCCTGATGGAAGATACCAAAAGATAGCCCTGGGATGAATGTTCCGAGTTGTACTCTGACTTGAGTGGGAACTCAAGCCACCTTTGCGTGGTTGTTGGAGACAGCCGAGCACTAGCACTTCGTTCAGGCTACTCCTCAGTTTTATGGCAGCTACTTCACTAGGCATTCTCTCACCGTGGTGCAACCTACAGCGCTGTTCCTGTTCAGATGTAGAAAGACACATCAGTATGAACATATATTGGTGATAATGACATTTCAGAGGAGGGATGTTTCTAGCTGCAGGATCAGGTACATGCTTGAAATTCCCCAGACAGAAAAATTTCATTTTTCTTTACATGCAAGGAGGGGCTTCATTTTGTTTTTGTTTTCAGCAAGATCTAATTAAAAATCCTTAGGATTTGCCATCTACAGTTAACTGCTATAATGAATTATAAGTGATTGGATCCAAATAGGTCATAAGACACAGTGATGTCAGGTGCTCAAGTAACTAATATGACTGGACAACAAAGATGAGTGATCTGCCAGTATTGAAGCATTGACATCTGGTTTCTGACCCCTCTTCTAAATTGTGGTTGATCTTGGTCCCACAGAACAGCAACCCTGAAAAATGCATTCTCTAGTAAACATGAGACTAACTAGTATCAATGGAAAATTTGCACTGTAACTGTGGTCCAGCAGATATTGTCTATTCTCTTCGAAATATTGTGTAGGCTATGCTTCTGCTATTATAATTAATTTTTAGGCATAGCTATATTGATGAAAATGTAAAAAAAGAATATGTAATAGGGAGAATAGGACAGAAACATAAAAAACAAAAATAACATTTATTTAAACAAAATATATACACAGCGTACAATGATATGGTTTACACAGAACAATAAAACAAAATATTTCTTCAAATAAAATGTTCTAACCTATTTGTGCCTCATTGCATAGGAATACACATTATTGGTTCATCTAGATATATTTCACATAAAAGAAAACAAATGTCAGTGTTTCAGATAAGTACCATGAGAATCTGAAAGTTCGATGCGGGGTTAAATAAAATAATAAAATCTTCGCATGGGAAGTACATGTGTATACAAAGGGCTGCATGTGTGCAGGGAAATGGGAGTGTCTCTACTGTTAGACATATGGCGTCTGCCTTTTAAAAGTTGGAAAATTCTTTGACATGAAATAGTTTTTGATTTTTAAATGACTTTGATGATATAAAAGCATCACAAGAACTATATAGATAATACAGCAATCTTGCCAATATTTGAGTCAATCTTGCCTGCTAGTCCATTAAACCTCACCAAATCGTCATTAGCAGTGTACTGTTGGACTGTACCCTTTTATGAGCTTGGAGTAGTTTAGTTGATTTTAGGTAGACTGTGAATGTATTCATATACAATTATAAAGTGCACATATTCTTAAGGAACTGTAAATACTAAAAGATAAGCAAGATACACTTTATCTGGTAGCATCACTTGTATTAGATCTTCTCTCCCTTGATAGTCCATCTCCTGGGTACCAGCCTTAATTGTGAGCCTTGTTTTCCTTTTCAAATGTAAAATTCTAAATATTCATGTAATCTATAAAACTTCAAGCTCAGGAAAGCTGATTGCATGTATTTTTTTGTTAATATTTTATTACAATATTTTCCTATTTGTTAACTAGCAGCCAGATATCATTTGTTTCTTTGACATCAGAAATGCTTTAGACTTTCTCTTACATGCTTGGAAATAAATTCGAAGATTGATTGGCATGCATTATTATTCACAAAGTAAAATTTCAAATTTCCATACCTTAACCCTATACCTAATTGGCCTGCAATATTTATCTACAACACTTCTTTTCCTGTTCTTAAAGACAGTTTTTGCTGTAGGTAGCATCTGCTTGGGTAGAATGTTCAAAGTTAAAACGGCCAGAGAAAGAAAAGATACAATATATTGGCACTTTCTTCATAAAGAAATACAACATAAATATGGAAAACAAGCATAGCTTTTACAGACTG
Source organism: Phataginus tricuspis (assembly GCA_029783875.1). Classification (NCBI taxonomy): domain Eukaryota; kingdom Metazoa; phylum Chordata; class Mammalia; order Pholidota; family Manidae; genus Phataginus; species Phataginus tricuspis. The sequence goes on along the minus strand of JAQQAC010006877.1, from coordinate 12,549,026 downwards.
CAGCTGGGCTACATGGATGTGAACTCACACTAAAAATGTCAATCAACTACACAACTCTCGGCAAATCATTCTCTGCAGTAGTGCGTCATTTGTAAAGCTACCAGCTATTCGAGGGTGCCTTGTGCTCATTATGTTTGCTTTTCTCCCTTACTGCTGTTCACAGTTTTGCTCAGACCAGTTTCTTAAATCTATGATAAAAGACATTATATTTCCTAAAAGATTTCAAAGGCACCCTGTATACTGAACTAAACAATCGATATACCATCCTGTTTGGGAATCAAACATCTAAAATATCTGTGATGACTTGGCATGCTGTCAGAGTTTAATATGTTTAATCTAACAGGGTGGGTTTCAATTGAGCTATATTTACTAGAACAGTAATGTTACTGTTTTTCCTGCTTTTAGCAAATGCCAAAGTTATAAACTTAAAAATTGATACTGAAGCACATTTTCAGTGATCCTCTAATTAGGCTAACATTTCCCTGAATTTAGCCCGGAATTGTTATGGTTTACACTGAAGCTGCATTGCTAAGATTTCACTTGGAGAACATCATACTGTTATGGTTTTAGCATATCTTTATGATTAAATAATTGAATTATGAATAAAATACAAACAACAAATATTACTTATAGTCTAATAAGAGTCTTTAAAGAAGGTGGAAACCAAAATAAAATTGTAAGCATCTGAAGATGAGTGATTGCATTTGATAGTTGTGTGTTGGCAAATGTTTAACAACTAGTTTTCCAGAAATGAAGAGTCCTGGTGGTTTGTAGCATTTGGCAATTTCTGTGGTGTAAATACTCCCTTGGTGGTCAATTTCAAGCTACCAAAATGATGTTACTGAATATAGAGTCAGGAAGAGAGTCCTAGTAGCACACCATAATACAGTGTTTCCACTGTACAGATACAATTGCTATAAATAACCTCAAGAACACAGATAAATAGAAAACAAGAAAACATAGTAAAACAATTAGGACATAGTAAGTTTTGATTATGTTTTTGTTTTCAATAAAATTTATTCAACAATTATATTTATAATTTAATATTTAATGATGGTTGTGTTTAAAAACTGGCTTACAAAATCCCTGAAAATTTAATCATCAACTCTCCTGAATCAGCATAAGCCAGTTCCAGCACAGTGCTGGTATCCTCTCTGCTTGCATGTATCAGACTTTACAAAGGGAGGGGTTTGATTTGCTTGGGAAGAAAAGCATTACACTATATAAATCTTTTTCTTTTCTGCTGTGGATTTTATTTTAAGCAAGATACCATACTCAGTTGAGGAAAATAGGGAAGTAGCCTCCATCCTGGCTGGCATTTAAACTTTTCAGAAGAGGTGCTATTCTTACGAAGTAGAGACTGGTGGTTAGTTACGTGGTGTATGGCTTGAGCTGGGCAGTTGGTCATCTAGCACAATTCATCAGCAGGATTCAATGGCTGCTCTGACTCACTGGATTATTGGACCAACTAATCTACTTACCCCAAAGGATTGTTTTAGCAGAGTGTAAACAAACTCAAGGCAATATTTAAAAGAAAAAAGGAAGCACAGGGGGTACATCTAAGTGTGGGTCTGTTTCGATGACATATTTCATTTTATGTCCACCTGTTTTGTGGAAACTTCTAAGGATCTGGACCCTTGTAACGAGGTCTAAAAAAAGATTCTACCTTCCTTTTTTTAAATACACATTTTGTGTAGGGTTCTGTAAACAGCTAATACAGAATTGGTATATATATTTGATGAAGTTAGAGGAGAAACATATTTTGGGGCAAAAAATAAACATCTTGTTTGGAAGTGTTATTTTTTTGGTTAATTTTCTTGCTCAACATGGTCTTTTAAAATAGGCCTGCTGATGTACTTTTTAATGAAAATAGAGAAAGAAAAGCATATGACTGGGGCTGTTTGTATGAAGTAGATATTAAAACTTTCTGTTTAACATGTGCTCTTTGACTGAGAAAGCTTTCATAAGTTAAGAAATAGTGAGGTGGTTTTTCCAAGAATACATGGACTATCTCTCAGCAAAGAAGCAATACCGTCTATATAAAATATAGATTTTCTTGATGAAATCCACTTTAAAAATATGCACAAATATAGACCTCCTATGGGAAAATGCAGATGACTATGTTAACAATGAATGAAAAATCATATGCATTTGTATTACAGTAAGCTGTACCCTGTGAGATGTCTATATTAGTACTTACTAGAAAAGAAAAACTTTCAAACATCTTCTCAAAATAGAAAATTCTACTGTTGGCTTCCTAGTTAATACATATTTTTCCATATTTGAGTTAAGGATTCCTTTTCAAAAATACTAATAAAAATGATTGTTTACAAGAGTATTTTCAGGGTGATAAATCACTTAGGGTACCTTGGAACTCAGACTGCTATTTGATGATATACTGAATGAGGCTTCACAGTTGGTCAAGGAAATCTGCCATCCCACCTTTTTTCCTTAAATCCAGTAGGATGATGGAAATACCTTCAAATCTTACCATTTTCAAGTGAAACCGAACAATTCTGACATTATATTTAATCAATGAAATAGAGAATGAGGTATAAAGGAGAACACCAGGATAAATGTTTCTATGAATAGATCCATAGTACATGGCATCTCTTATTAAAAACACTGTAAATAGTTTGGAAATTGCCTAAAGTATAATAATGCACACAAGTCATTAGCTAAAATAATAGGTTGATTAACTATAGTATTAAAAGTGCCAAAGTGTTATCTAAAATTTGTAGTAATTTGAAAACCTCAACATGAGACCAGGGATCTGTTTGGAATTCTTATTTCAACAGGCATCTTAGTCAAGGGGTTATCACATTAGCTATGCAAAGGCGCACAATTATCACCCACTGAATGCAGTCATAGCTGATAGATAGCTATGTAACAAGCTTCTGAGATTTCCAAAGAAAGTTTATCTCTGGGTGGCAAGCTCCTCCGATGGGAATGGAAAAAGAACAAATTCTTAAAATTTGAAGAAAATAAGTTTCATTTGTTGAAACCTTTGTACTCTGTTTCAATTCCAGCAATAAAGGCTAATTTCTATTAACTAACTAGCATTTCCCCATAATTTTCATGTATGTTTAGCATGGCAATGGGGGGAAGAGCAAACTATAGCCTAGGAAGGTAAGAAGAGATTGTAATCATTATTCTAAAATTATCTTACTAGGTGACTGGGGGCATATCTTCCTTGGGCTTTAATTTACCTATTTATAGAGGTGTTGCACAAGGTGATCTCTAAGGCAACTTCTGATCTGGAAGTTTAGAAAACTTATGGTTTTATTTTACTATGGGCAAATTTGAAATTCAGGTTAATGGAAATAACTGCTTTGGTTTATCATTAGTTATAGTTGTTATCTTTTAAAAGGTTTATTCATCTATGCCAGACAATGCATACTTACACTGTATATTCTGTACCAGTATGTCAGCTAGAAAACATCTCAAAGGTATTTTATTGACTTTCATCAACTTGTCTACATGAAGTTCAGGCTGATGGAGATTTTCATTTTGGACTTAAATGGCTGATCATCTTTAATTTCCTTGCGGTTTCAGTCCTCACAGTGTTTTGTCTGTCACACTGTTACACTTTACTGCCACTTCTACAATGTGGCCATAAAACTCAAGCCAGAACTTTGGAAATATTTTTTCAAAAGGGTATTTACTACTTTACTAACACTGTTCATTTACCTGTTTAGAAGGACTAGTCATATCTCAGTTGGATGACAGACGTCCTCATGGTGTCAACTGCTTTTGTAGTCAAGGCTGTGAGTTAACTCTACCTCATTTCAGTTAATTAGAAAAAGATTTTTGAAATCCCACAAATGCACTCTAAGGTCATGTATAAGAAAGGCTGTGAAATGACAGCTCAAAATCTGTCTCCCTGTCCTCATTGTGGAGGGACAGTTCCACTCTGAGTCACCTCTACCCCTTTTACAGAAGCCTGTTCTCTCAGACTCTTTCAGTGAAATACTCCACGAATGAATGTCCACTTCCTGAGCTCATCTCAATCAGTGTGGGGTTGATGCACAAAACTTAGAACTAAAAACACAATATTATTTATGATTTTTTAAAAGGGATTTCTCTCAGAGTAATATGCAGATAACTAATTCAAGTAATTCTTAGATTTGGGCAAACATCCTAGATCACCTCCCTCCACAAATTTCATGACAATAAAAAAATAAAGAAGGTGGAGATTAATACAACTGAAGTATATTTGTGTTCCTGTTTATTTACATGTTGGTAAACTTAGGTATCAGCTTTTCCATAAGTCCCCTCTGGAGGTCTGTAGTACTTGGGGAAAGCCATCAGCTGTAGCATGTTGAAAGCATACTTCCTGCATTTGATATTCTTCAGAACATTCTCTATGCGGCATCCTTCTCTGGCGAAAGGGGAAAAAAGTACAACTTCATGAAACACCGAGTAAATAAATATGCTTTATTTGTTCAATGCAGAGTTGCAGCAACAGTCCAAGTAAAAATAACAAAGATTCAACTCTACATTTTTTTTTTCCACAAATGATGATACATCTTACAAAATTAAATCCTAGGCCAGGCCCAATACCATTATTGCCCTCAGAAAGAGATGGTTAAAGTCTCTTTGCTTTTAACATATATTTAAGGTTTAATAAACTCTTTAAATATAATTTGCTCCACAATACGGCTTTACTTCGGTTTCATAAATATATCTGCCTTTTTATCACTTTTCCACAATTTAATTTCTCAATCTCTTTAAAACACATTAAAATCTACATGTAGCCCTAAGGATGCAGGTTCTAGGAATAAGGCATTTAATTTATTAAGTCTGGCCCTATAGATTTTTAAAAGAAAGTTTCATCTCTATTTTACTTCATTATTAGCTGTGCAATGAAGAGAAAAAATGGCTTTCCCCACAGCCTGGTCCAAGTCTCTGCTTTATAAGGAAGAGGGCTTGTGCACAGACAGCTCAAAAGTTACAGGTGCTGAAAATGGTACATCAAGACACAAACAAGAGCTTGTTAAAAAGAATAGAAAAGTACTTTGAAAGCCAAATCAACCCAAACAATGTTACAAACAGGTTAATTTAATTACAAAACATAAATAGCCATTCTTTCCATAAAGTTACTTGACAGAAAAGGGTTAATTGCAGTAAAGAAATAACACAACAGGTTAAGAAATGAAACGGAAGGTTCTATCAGCTGATGGCAACAGTGACATTAGCACAGTGGAAATAAAGTCTGGAACCTCCCACGCCACTGGGACTTGTCTCGGGGTTTCCGTGTGTTGTGCAAATTCAGTCTTAATTTCCTTAGTAAGTATAATGGGAAGAGGAACAGGAGGTGCAGAACTTCAAGCTTTCAGGATTCTGCTCTTTGTCTTATTCCAAGTAATTTAAAAATTCTTCTGGAGTTAGCTAACAGTGGGAAACACTTTTTCATGAACAAAAGAGCAAAATAATTCACTTAATGCATAGTACTTCTGTTTTTAGATTTTAGGAAAAACGAACAAAACATAATTCAAATATTTTTTTAAATCTTGTGAATCTGAGAATGTAGAAATATTACAGCATTGTCCCCATAATTTAAAGTCCATCGTCATTTGTAGAAAAGAAAGGAATACAACACAAAACTTATTGGTATTTGGCTAATAGTAACGCAAGACTTAAAATAAGCCACACAACCAGCAGGTGGGAGCTGACAAGCAGCAAGGCTACAGGGTAGAAGTGCCGGGAAGTTGGCTTGTTATCGGTTAGACAGCCTGTTTCAGGGTCCTCAGACTCGTTCAGGGCTCCCTGGGTTTGTCTGCTGTTAAATGGGGGAGGGAGGGAGTTAGGGGAGAAAAGAAGATAGTATAGCATTCACACAGTAAAGAAACTCAACCTTAAATGTCCTGAAACACAATACATTCTTTTATATAAGGCAGCTGTTTCAGATGAAGATTTTATGCTAAATTGCCCCAAATCCATTCTGTATATTTTTTCTCACTGTACATCAACAAATTTAAAAAGGAGAGTCCATTTGCT